>CM056562.1:15321334-15921334 GCA_029721515.1 Synanceia verrucosa | reverse complement strand
ACAGGAAGAGTTTAGTGTCAGGCTGATGGGGACCATTCGCAGTGACTGAGTCACTTGTCGAGACAAATGAGCCCGTGGAAACAGGCCGAGGCGGTGGATAATAAGCATTTCAAAGCAGATTCCCGCTTTTCCCTTTTTTATTTTCCCTCGATGTACGGCACATTTGCTATTCAGTGAACCCTTGTTGATTTCGGCTCATAGTGCGTTCTCACCTGCTGCGATTGATTGACCTGCATCTTATGAAGACAAGAGAATGGATATAATTTTTTCCCACCGAGTGATGGGTATCAGGATCAATATTCCCACTGTTGGTTAAGCTTTTGCAACCTTTAGAATATCAGCTCCAATCGATCCCTCCCACATAATTGTCTGCATTTTCAAATCAAGTTATTTCTTTGATACATGCCAATGACATTTGGAATGCCTCAAGGTCTTGTTACATGACCCGTTGAAATAACCGAGGTAAAGGGCACCAAACACAGATTCATTAGTATGTTACATTATTGCCCATGTCCTGCTCTTTCTACTTTTCACCCCTGCACTATAAACATGTGGGGAGAGTGAGGCCATTTTGTATTTCCATATAAAAAGCCACGTAATTATAGGGGAATGGATGAAGACGGTTGTTCCCCTTATCAGAGGAAATGATAAGGGAGTACCAGGCCCTGTGAAAGAACAGAGGCCATTTTGATATAATTGGCAGTGGAATTATTTATGACATTAATTGCCACATTATCGACTGGCTGTCAGCTCCTGTGTCAGTCTGTCCATCTTTCTTAGCAGAAAGAGCCAGCTCAGCCTGGTGCCCACTGACAAGCTAATTACTACAGCACAACCCTGAATGACAAATGTTACTCATCTAAGGCCAGAGCCGGAAATAAGGGCCACTCCCCCCCCCACCTTTGGCTTCTCTGCATCAAATGAGACAGCAGTGTGCTGCCACATGTCTTCAGGTGCAGGGTGGAAAGAGTTTGTATGTTAGACACATAGAGAGGAAGAGAAGGAGGGAGAGTGGGGGGAAGAGGTTTGAGAGCCAGGGGGGCAGTTAAATCTAAATTTCACCCCATCCTGTTTGCTGCTCTGCTATCAGTGGCTAGTTGTCACTCATGACGACAAGTCCCTTTTTTTCCTCCCTCTGCCTCCTTGTGAATTTACATTAGCTCATGCCAATCAGTCATCAGGCTGTGGGCTGATTCGCAGTGACGGAGTGATTGGTCCTTAGTTCTTTTGACAGTGAGTCACACACTAGGTTGCCTTTTGGAGAGGTGAATTGTGCTGTGCCTACAATGTGATGAGAAGCTCAGGGATTATACAATAAGTAAATACATTTTAACGAACCCAAAATCTGTGAATTTATGTGTATAAATATTGTGTCACAGTCACACTGAATGCAGTGTTTATAAATGAACTTGGTATACTTTGTCTTTGCCATTGTGCACTAAAAACACTTATACTTTAAAATATTACGGAAGATAACACAATACAATTTCCTTATGCCTTGCGTTGTGGGACACTTGTGATGAAAAAATAATTAGCATGTAGAATGAAATCCACCACGGACATGCACAGACATCGAGCTGTGGCTTACTCAAGCAAAGACACACAGAAGGCACAGAATTAGACTTAAAAAAAGGTCTTTTTTTAAAGTGCACACACACACACACACACACACGCACACACGCACACACACACACACACACACACACACACAGCAGCTTGTAGACAAGCCTGCAGGGCTACTATAGCAGAATGTCACTGATCTGCTCTTATGAAGTAGCGTGCCATTTGTTCAGACCAGGAAGTTCCTGAGGAGCAGCAGTGACAGAGCTGAGGGTCAACGAGGGCATCGCCTACAGGTAGACGGCTGTGCCTCACACCTTAATTAATCTACTGTCCACGATGCCAGGCATCCCATTCATCCCCATGCAGGCACAAAAGGCACATGTCAAGCATATGTCAACCTGCTCTGGCACTCCCCGCCCATCCCATAATGCAGTTTGTGTTGGTGTGGCAGCTCAGGATACGTCCCTGACGAGGATAGGAAGTGACACGCACCAAACTCGGTGTGTCCCCCCAGCCAGCTCCGGTGGCTTGGGGCCTGTCAATTCCAGCTCTGTCAGTGGCACTGGCTCAATGGCAGTGCCTGTGACACATGTCACAAAGTTTTAAATGTCTGCTCTTTTCAGCAGGATGGCTGGGCGCACGCCGCAGCCAGGGGAAGGATGACATTTTGTGTCGTGCAGGGGAGGGGGGACTTGTTGTGGCTCCCCTCTTCCTACCTCCTCCGGCTGTCAGCCCCAGTTTCCTCTGAGCATATCAAAACACAGACAAATAAACCTTGTCATTTTGAAACGCCGGCACTAGTGACCAGGCTCCTGAACGGCATGTCAGTTGGAATATGGTCACATAGTCGTGTAGGAAGTGGTGTATAAGCTCAGGCGAGTGAGCAAGCATACTGTTGCACACACATGCAAGCTTTAAGCTCATATTAATAAGAAATAAACAGACATGACCAACAAACATAACATGAGGCCATCTCTGACCTTTCCTTCATTGGCCCATGGATGACTGACATGCAGGATTGAAGCTCAATGTGGCTTTTTTCAAATCCCAAATATATGTAAAGCATGGTTAACCCAGCTACTTCACCTTCAGTGACATAATCAAGCCTCGAGATAGAGACCATACTTTAACTGAGATGTCAGTCAGGTACAGCTTTTTAACCACTTGTGCGGTTGTAATGTCAAGTAACAGAGCTATTAACAGGTTGAATGTGATGGACATTTGATCATTAGGAAAACTACAAGTATTGTGGTGCCTTGTGGTGCCAGAGGAATTAACTAGTCCTCTGGTTAGGACTCCTTCAGTGGTTATTGTTCGGGAGCTTTTTAGCTTCATTTTAAGTATCAGCAGAGACACTGAATAGAGCAGCTTCCCATAAAAAAAACACCTCTGTGTTTCTTGACTGCCGTTTGGTGACACTAACGTTTGCTCAGCTTGTTTCTCAGATATCTTTTAACACTGCTTTAAATATTTAAATAATATCAAAAAAGTGGATTGAAATATGGCCTCAAACTGAATAGAAGAAGTCAATTTTGATAGCTTCTAGCAGACAAAAAACACTAACACGTGCACAAAGGGGATATGATGACCAGCAACTGACCAGATAAAACAGCTCCTTCTCAAAATAACAGATTTCTCTTGGTCTGGAAAAAAAAATCATAAAACTCAACAAAATATATAACATAGATCTAGTCACTTTTAGACATGTTAATGTTGGAAAATTACATTACTTTTAAGCTCTATACTCTAAGAATCAATTTGACAAGAGACATGATGGTCCAACCCCTTTAATCCCTTGAAGACATCCAGCTAATACAGTTTTATATCAGATCAGTGACATCACATCATTCATGTCCAAATATCTGATTGGAGGGTTGCCATGGGGAACTAAAAGATGGCCACAATTAATCTTACCTATAGGTTGTTGTGAAAAGGCAAAAAAAAAAATATTACACTGTAAAACCATGGTGACCAGACAATAAAATTACAAAATGTAAACATTTATAAAAAAAAAAAACAGTGACAGCGACAACTTGGACAATGTTCCAAAAGATGCAATTTTTCTGAAAATTATTTCTTAAAATTTATATTGAGAAATATTTCAGCACAAAGCACAAGGAAATGACACCATGATATAGAACGACATTCTTAGTTAGAACTCTGTTCTTCCCTAAAGCTGGTACTGGAATGTGCTGCTTTTCATATACTGTATATGTCTCTACTTTCAACAGAAACTGACCAAATCATTGATTATCACATATCAGACATATGGCAGGCTAAGAGATACAAAGCTAAAATTCATTCAAAAAATCCATTAAATAAAACTAAGGTAGAAACAAGATAGATTGATTGAGCCTCGAGTCCAGACTGAAAATCTTCGGAATGTTAAACTGAGTTCTACCAAACTGGTGAAATCACACCATCACCAACAGCTGGGAATTCTGTGTGGATGCAGATGGGTGGAGAAAGTGGAGAATTTTTGAGGAAGTTTGAGTGAATGTTGGTATAAAAGACAGAAATGTTTCCTCGTTACGATCCTGCATCAAGCTCATGTCGGTGTGACCGTTCTTAGGGAAAGTACAACTGAAGCTTTAATATTTTAAACAGCAGCAATGAAAGTCAGTGTGTGTGTGTGTGTGTGTGTGTGTGTGTGTGTGTGTGTGTGTGTGTTAAAGACATAGAGAGAGCGATGAGTCCATGTCAGGCCCCAGGTGTGTGACCGTCACCCCTTTCACCCTTGATTAGTAGCGGCACTGGATGGGTGATCCATCATGGCTGTCAAAGAAAAGGATGCAATTGGTTGGGTGTGTTTGTCACTGACTGTGTGTTAGAAAATGAAAGACAGAGCCTGTCCTTGGGTGTGCGGCTGCTGATGCTTAGAGGCAATCATGTCAGTGGGAGTGTCATCTCTGACTGTGAGCTGGAAGCGGGGAGGCAGAGGCAGACCCAGCACTGCAGAGGAGGCTGTAACTATGGTGCTGGATTGCAAACATTCCTCTTGCATAACAAAATCTGATGATGAAGTTTAAAAGTTTGCTTTCTTCAATGGGAGATCAGGTGACTCAAATATCACAAGTGTTTTTTTATTTGATCTTCTTTCCTTCAGTTAACATCCCTTGTCACACATGTCCCTCTTTATACCTGACCAGATGACCATCAGAGTTGGTCGTTTCGGATGAATCTGTTGCCTTCTGAGTGCTTGCCATAGTAGACGTAGCGACACTTGGCGAATACCCCTAAAAAACAGAATGAGAGAGAGCGAGTGAGGTAAGTTGTGGGTCATGCTTGTGATTTAAAAAAAAAATAAATAAGAGAACTATTATTACATTCAAACAAACATTGAGAAATAACATAATAATCTAGGTATTACAATGGACTGGCATCATATCTCGGACAATTTCATTGTAATTTATTAATCACAGACATTTGTGCCATATTCATGCATATAACTGCAGTGTTTGTAGTTATCCAACCCGTGGGGTGAGACCCACTCAAAGGCTGCATAAACTGGTGACAAGACATTCAAAACTATTTTATGACAGGCATTCAATGCGTTCTTTCAACCATGAGCATGCGTAAGATGAGTGCAATGCAAACAAAGCCGTGTTTATTTATTGCTGTACAAAAGCTCCACAGGGTAGCTTTAAATGGCAGGACTGAACTATCGGGGATGAGTGCTGTTGCTGGGAAAGGATGAGCATCCTGTTCCAGAGAAAGACCGGTGTGGCCTCGGGGCAGAGTCCTGACTGTAACGAGCTCACAGCCACCTACGTACAACCCACACAGATACACACACATCCCCGGTGCAGCAAGCAATTATTCAATTATCAGAAGGCATGGCATTTGTGTATGTGCATGTAATATGTATGTAGAGTTGAGAACTTGCTGGAGCATACTACTTATACGATACCTTGCATGGTACCACTGCTACTAAGATGCTGCATGTATGATATGTAACAATACAATTCTATGAACTGTGTAAGTTTAGCAAAAGGTGAGCTCATTTACAGAAACCATTTGAAAAAGAAGCCCTCTACGCAGCTCAAGATGCTTTCTTGTTGCTGTCCAGGGAGTGCGCTGCCCAGAGCTCTGCAGCTGCTGGTCTGCTCCTACTCTGATGTCACTGCTTTCCCCCTGCTACTTGATGAATGTGGCGGGATGTGTGGCTAGGTGTCACCTCTCACCAAATGAGGCAAGGACAAGTGGCATTAGTGCTGTCAATGATCCTCTGACAGCAGAACAGATACAGCTTTTGCCAGGCGTTTTTTTAAATAGACATCAAGTGTATTACAGGAGGAGGGAGGGAGGCCAGGACAGAGATAGGGCAGAAAAGGAGAGACTTGTGGTAGAGGCGGCATCGTGGAGGGATGAGGGGTGCTCCGAGCGCTAAGTCCAATCACATAATCCAAAGAGACACTGTCAAGGGCGGAGAGAGAATGGCAACTAAGTGACAGAAAGCAGAGACGGGGACAGAGATACTGGTGCCATATTAGTGCCGAGCATATTCTGATGCCACCCTCAATTCTAACCAAACCTGACACATCGCTCTCGTTCCCTCCACTCTCTCTGACTCTTCAAAGTAGGCTCTACCAAGTCACACACACATATACAGTACGCAGACGTACACACAAACACACACACACACACACACACACACACACACACACACACACACACACACCAGTCCCTTGCAGCAGTAGTGGGTGTTCTGTCAGGCGGAGGAGCAGTACAGCAGCAGCAGCAGCCCACAGGCCTGAGGACAAGCTCAGTCAATCTAAATCTGGACTTTGTAGTGGAGCAGTGCTCATTTCCCCCTCATAGCCCAGCTACTTGAGGTGATCCAAACAGTGAAGTGTGAGGAGCTGTCACCTCCGATAAAATCCGGGACCAGCTCCATGCCTGCCTGCTCCGCCGGTGTGTGAGGGGTACACATACATGTGTGTGTGCATGTGTGTGCGTGTTTCTCTTGACGGCGAGGCGGTTGGAACTGGTGAATTCCAGCTGCCGTGATTTGCCTGGGGATATAGGTGCAGCGGCTGGAGGCTGGGCTCTGACACCACAGGACTCAGGGTGTCTCGCTGCGCTCTGATCACATGGGCGCTGGGGCCTTTCACATATTCACAGCTTACCCAGCGAGAAACTCACTCTCTGCAGGAGTGGGGCCCTTAAAGAGATTACCCACTGAGGTACCAGCACCAAGACTCCTTTAAGACATGACCTAGAGGGGATATATTTGTAAGTTGCAACCAAAGCCTTTCAGAGATAACCTTCACAGATGAAGGAACTAAGGCTAAAGACCCCTCAAGCTTTCACACTGCTGAGCTTGTCACTAGCCTGTTGGGACTGGGAAGGATTGGAGGGAGCACAGAGGTTCAGAGGTCCTCCAACACTAATCATAAAGCTGTGGTGGTTCACGACCTGTAACTCCCAACAAACAAAAAGGTATACCTGTGATCAAAGGGGATGAGGAAGAGAAAATTAAGGGAAATACAACAACAAAGACCAGGTATAAGATTTTGTTTCCCAGTGTGTGAAAAACTACCTTTTCAGTGCAACCTGGCTCAAGCTCTGCATACACTGTAGCACTACATTAAGCAGTTTGTTTGTACATAAACACATTCCAGTTCCCTGCATTGCTCTTCACAGCAAGAGTTTGCTCTTATTACGAGAGAAACTGGGAGAAAGATGTGCTGGTTTGGAGACACAGATGGGAATAACTAAGCCAAACTCACTCTTACATAACGCCTTCTGTGGCCAAGCTTGCGCCCGTGGGGTTCTGCCTGATGAACGGATACTTAATAACAAGTGGTACAGTGCCAAACTCAGTAGTCTGCGAAACCTCTTTGTAGCTTAAGCCATGGATGAACAAACTTGAATCAATGCCTCGACCACAGACACACTATCGCAAACCCATACACAAACGCAGCGTGCAGTGAGAACAGTGGGAGCAGCCATTAACTTGACAGACTAACAAAGTGATGCAGAGGCTACTGTTTCCATCATGCCCCGGCAAAGGAACAATCAGGCCTTAGTTCCCCTTATGTCATGCGGCACCTTGTTGTTTTTAAGAGGAGTAGCTAACCCTTGTGTCTTTATTAAAAGGCCCTACAGTCACTATGTCGTATCTTCCACTTGGTGGATGTTGCAGTGTGAGTTCATCGTCAAGACAGTCTGGTCTTTTCAGAGCTGATTACCCAAAGCATGTGTCCTCTCTACAGGGGCTTGATGGGCCATTCTGCCACAGTGTGATGAAAGCAGCTGTACAAAGATGCTTATGTACAGTGCTCAACTATCAAATCAACACTTATGGTAAAAGTTGTTTTCTTCTTTTGAATACATAATGTTTCTATATAAAGTATAAGCACACTAAACTGATCCCTGTAGACAACTGAGGACTCCTTACACAAGTTCTAAAAAAAATTCTTGACAAAAGAAAAAAAAAAGAAGCATTAAAGCTTACAGCCATGTCAGCTAATGAAAACATAATAAAAAGAGCTGATAAAAGTGGAGCTGTGGGGCAGAGATCCACATACCACAGAGGCCATGAGACAGCTGTGAGTACTATGAACCTTTAACTCTTTGAGTGCCATTGACATATTTCAATGTCATTTAAAATCCGACACTTCAGTACCATAGACAATACATCAAAGTGTTTGTTGGCAGCGGGTCTGTGAGAAACTTTGGGGGTTCTGGGAGAGTCGGAGCAGAGTTGTCGAGATCCAGGTAATTTACATTTCTCCTTAATAACTGGAGACATATTATCACCTGACATGAGAAAAGTCATGGTACAGTTTCCTGAATGTGTTGAAGCAAATTAAATTGGCAGAAAATGAATACAGTACTTTGTCCACATTGATTTTTGGGGGTATTCTTTAAAATTCAAATAGAGTACTACAACTAGAGCTTCTGTTTGGGATTCCTAACCATATTTACTCGAACAGACTGCTTCAAAATTCATTTAATCAGCACACACACACACACACACACACACACACACACTTACAAGGGAGAGAAAATGGGAGAGGAGGGAGATGGAGTAGGTTTAATGATTGTTCCCTGCATAAAATCAGTTTGACTCTTGTCAAGGGCCATCAATATGTCACAGAAAGACACATCCGATGGATGTAGCTTTTAACATCAAGGTTATCTATTCTCGGCATGAATCCACTCTGTCCACTCCTAATTTCTTGTACTGGCTCCTTTTCATATCTATCCTCCTCTCAACAACCTCCTCAACTGCTTCCACTCTGTCTTTCTCTTTCTCTACACTCTATTATTTGCTCTCTTTGATTCCTCTCTTCTCCTATCTGACTCGTTGTATTTTTTGCCTCATCTGCTTTTCTGTCCCACCCTCTAGTTTGGCCACTTAGCTGACAATTCCATCAGTGCTGCCATCCATCAGGGAAAAATGCAATGAGAAAAAAAGCCAATTAACAAGGCAATTACACTTTCTGTATTATCTCCAAGGGCTGAAATAACACTGCCGGGCAGGTGGGGGATGGGGGTCAGTTGGAGATGGGGGCAAGCATCCATAAGAGTTGGTGTGAGAGTGACTTATGAGCTTGGGGTGTAGGCTGCTGTGAGCCAGGGCTATTATTGTGGACACGATCCATCTCCGGCTGTCCTTTTATCAGTTCAGCCCAACGTCATGAGATGGAGTCGCCACCTTCTCTCTATAGGGAGGCCTGCAGATAGATAACCCCCCTGCATCCCATAAACCAACAGCCAGTGGACTGTGATTCAGCCCACTGAGAGGTGGGCTGGCACACACAGCACATTGCCACTGAGGGAAATGGCATTGTTTTGCTGAGTATTGGTATGTTTTATGTGTCAGTGTTTTTTTTGAACATACCAGTTCAATATTTCTAGTGCCTCTCATCAAATATGAGAATATGCATTAGTTCTATGTCAAGATGTTGGAGGCCAACCATCAAACATCTATCCAGCCATCCATCATCACAAACTACAGATACTCTATATTAATGAAAGCAATATATTCAAACAAACAATGGTAGCTTGTGTGTGTAGAGAGTAGTACAAAAAAAGCGCAGTCATTTAAGCAAAACATACTGATAGCAACAACAAATGACGATCATCTTATTATCATTTTTATGATGCACATTTCTCACTAAATAAATGAAGGCTTAAAATGACCAGTTTAAACTGAATCAATGCTTACTCCACCTTTACTGTACTAATAGACTCCTCCGTCAATTAGTGAAACATTCCATCAGCTGAGGCGTCACCCATCTCTCTTGGGTCTCAACCACAACTCCTGCATGTAACTTTGAAAATTAAAGTGACATTTGTCCTCTCCCAATAAAAAAATAAATAAATTTAGTCCATTAAACATAAATAGCTGTCATTATGATGCATGCCCTGGGCTCAGGCCTTCCTCGTTTTCCCTCCTGGCTGTTTACTGCAGCCAAACAACTGCAGTGCCTGCATGTTCTCAACTTCAGCGTATTGATTAAACTTTTAAATGGCTGCCATATAACCCTGGGACATCAGGAAGATTAATTTGCGTCAATGTTCATCTGTAATTCATTAGCCATTTATACTCTCCACATCCACACGGGCTATCAGGGAAATGCGCCCCATTTTTCACCCAGGCAGAGGCTGGGGAGAAGGCAGAGAGAAAGAGGGATAGAGGGAAGGAGGGGATTATATTGCCTCCAACAGAAGCAGCACTCTAACGAGCCAAGAGAGCGCACAGCAGTGCAGGCAGGACAGTAAAACATCCAGTTTGAATGCTAACAAAATGCACATGTATATGCAATACATAGTGCCATTATATAGAAAGGTATCCACTGTTAACTATCAATTGTTGAATTGATTATAATGTACAGTAATAGTAACAATTAGGCCTGTAAAGTTACACTGGAGACAGACAGCATAACTGTTGCTCACTCTGTTGACATTTGCTGAAGGTCTGACGTTAGACTTTTCAAATACTTTCCCTGTCATGTTGTATACTTCCTGTGGTCAGTCTGTCACCCACTCAGACGTCGTGTTTCTCCACCACAGTACTAACACAAACACTTTCTTGGACTATAATTCATTGTGATGTATTGTGTTTTTCACTTCCACTGTTGCAGCGCAAACTTTCATTTCACTTCAGAGGCCGAAAGAGATAGAAAGATTTAAGAACTGTGTGCATGACTCAGGTAAAAACAACACACACAGACACTCAAGGCTAACAAAGGATACAAAAGAGCAAGAGAGTGTGCGAGTGGGAGATGGAGAGTTGAAAGATTTGCTATTGCCACGGGCTGATAGGCTGTCAGGGGGAGGCTGCCGGGTCGTGGCTCAACCAGCTCTGATCAATACCAGGTTGATTTTGCCACATCATTCTCCTTAAGGTGCAACAATAACACATTCTCTATGTTTTTATATGCTTTGGGAAGTCAGAGCTACTGTTACAAAAGAGGCTAGTCGTGTGATTAAGGTCAATATTGACAAATTAAAAAGGGAAAATTAATTAATAATTAGACATGCATACTGTCGGCTATGTATCGGTTATGTTTCAGGCTTATTGGCAACATTGGCTCGTGTCTGAAAAGTGACACTCCATCACTGTCAGTCCACTAAATGTCTATAATCAAACACTTTAAATTGAGGATGCCATTACTCATTGATGGGTGAATTACAGTTATAACCAGATAAATGCCTATCAGTCTTTGCACTTCCAACTTATGAGGATGAGAAGGAAATTGAATTCTGGGGCACATAAATTTTGACTGAAGAAGAGATTAGCGTCATGGGGGGGGTGGTCTAATGAAAAAATGGTGAAATTAATTTCAGTGACATTTATTCCACATAGAGGCAGGAGAGAACACTGGTTACAGTAGCTCTGGAGTCGGCAGATAAGAGGAGGGTTGTTTGAGGCGGGGGGACTGAGACAGTTTACAAAGTCCTAAATCCCCTTGAAGCACCTTTCTCAATGCATCTGCTATCATCTCGCCAACTCACTGACAACACCTTGCATACAAAAAACTCTCTCCTGTAAGCATAATAATGACAAGTTGGTTATTTACTGCTAGAGTTATTGGAAGGGTACATCTACCCTTAAGGGCACATAAAACCACTAATGACGCCAGTAATCATAAGTGCTCATTTTCTCCGTCAACATGTGGATCACAAATCACACCGTGCAGTCTTGGCACTGATTGATTGTGTTCTTCATTACACCCAGGATTTCTAATTAAAAGAAAAAGCACAGATAAGTGGTTCAAACCCCCTGACCGAAATAGAAAGAAAAAGTGAAAATTGCAGTTAGAGGTTCGGCTGTGTTCGGTAATGGCGCTGTAATAAGAGCGGCTGGTGAGTCACTCAATGAAGGTTTAATCACTGGGACAGGATTCAATAACAAAAGAGCATATTATTAATCACCAGAGAGTGATAACTTCACTGTTCATCTCTTTGACATTGGAGGAAGGGATGAATTAATGATGCTCTCCATCCGAACACATTAAATAATAATTATCAGGCAAAACAGCATGAAAGGGACTGCTTAATGAACCCCATTGTCAGGTCAATTACAACCACATAAAACTGTTCAAAGGGAAGTAGCTTGTTACTAGATAGCCATACTAGAAAGGACAGCGGCAATTTTGTCAGGGGAAGGTGCTGGGTGACCTATTCCCTATGATATCGGGACTTTAAATGTGCTGAGGGGTTGAACACAGTTTATACTTAGAGGGCACAGAAACTCTGTCCAGCTGAACAAGCCTACTGAGAAAAGCTGGAAGAGGCATTCAGAGAGGAACACATTGAAAATTGGTGAGCAAAAGATAAATGACATGACAATGACAGTGTTTTGCTGGCTCTGAAGCAATGTCAGTCGCTAAGTGCCATGTTAACTAAACTCAACTACGCAGACGATGATGGACTTCACGCATCAGTGGACAAAATGGCACCTCGCTAGCTGTCGGTGGCAATTTCCATCAACTCCAAAAAAAAAAAAAAAAAAAAATTTTTTTTAGTGCTGCTTGAGTATAAAAACATGCAAGGATAATAAAGGCATGAATTGCCCAGTGTTTTCTTCCTTCATCACACCATAAAATTGACAGCGGTTGTTTCATAAAGCTCTCACCTTTCACTCAACACCAGATGCATGTCAGGTTGTCCTCTGGCTTCTGTTCTTGAGCTAGACATCAATTACTGTATGGCTGCTACCACTCTGAGACACTCTCTTAAACAAACAGCCCAGCAACCTCCAGCGTGACACATATCAATACTAATCTGACGTCTTGTTCCACCGTCATTCCCCTCAGACCCCGCCTGGCTGCACCTGCCTGACCGGAGTGCCCAGGGTTGGCTGTACTCCTTCACACTTCTTCCCCAGCAGACATCAAACACTTATTACTCGCCATCCTGGCCCTGCTAACTGACTGGCCTGTCTGGGCCACACGGGGACCCCATTATTAGAGTCATTTCAGTGCCCATCCTGACGCCTGTTAGGCAGTTCTCTACCTGGGGCTCCTGCGCCCTGCCTGCCCGACTGAGTGCCTGGCCAGGCAAACAGTGATTGGACATGACATGGTGACAGAAAACAGGGGAGAAGGGCAATAGAAATAAAAGAACAGGGATGGCAGAGTGAGGCAGACAGAGATGGGGAGAGAGGAAGGTGGGTACGTTCGCCAGGGCCCTTGTGGCGTAGGGTGTGCCCATCAACACGGATGAGTGTTAGCCAAGAGCCGTGTGTCACAATGATGGAGGGGCTGGATCACTCACATCAGAGCTTCATCTGACTGGAAGATATCAATCTCCCAGCCTAATCCAACAGGACATGATAAAATATCCTTTAACATTGCTCTCCCACCCTGCCTTTGTGTGTCCCCTGCTTCTGTCTCTCTCTCTCGCAGCTGAAAATGTGCGTGTAACCTTCATTGTTGGACTTCAATCGACCACACTCATTTTCACATCCCATTTCCTCTGTCTCCAACACTGACAGTCAAATTATGATGGACAAAACAGCACCCTGACATATGGCATTTAGCACAATTTCTCACTACATGTGGTAAGAAACAGAAAAGGAAAAGAAGTGCAGATCACTACATGTGTGCAGTACTAAGATCAGATCTGTTTTGAAACGGGTTTTTGAGGAAAAGTAGTGTGGTCTCATTTGTGGTTGTTTAAGTTAATCATAGTGGAGTCAGTGCATCTACAGTAGGTTTGTTGGCATATTTGAATATACACGTATTGTAATTGCTACATACTCAGATTCTCCTTTTGACCAGACTCAGAGGTACTCAATATCCAGAGCATTCTGATTAATATAGCAACAAACATTTATTTGCAATCAAGATATAGAGGATTAATGACGCCCTGAGCAGAGAAAGACAAAGCCAATCTCCCTCTGTGAGTGTTGGGGTCACAGAGTCTCTGTACTTAGTTGCGATAGCCAGCCTGCTAGTCAAGTCAAGTCAAAGTTTATTTCTAAAAGCATGCAAGCTATTAGCGCTGTTAGCACCATTGGCTGTGAGCTGTCGACTTGACCTTTGCCATGCTGAAAGTCGTGTAGACCAGAGAAATTCTCCCAACCTTGTATTTAGCACCTGTAAACATAAATTCATGTATTAATTTGTTCATAGTTACTGTAAATATCACTAGTATAAAAATATTGGCTTTAGAACATCTTGCCAAAGGCCTGCAGTTCAAAATTATCGTTTTGGTCAACACAGGGACATTTACAGAGCAGAACACATTTACAGAACCCTTGATTAATATGTGTGGTTGGAAAATATATTAGTAATATATTAGACTGATGTGAGCACTGGTAAATTATTTATGGAAAAAACAGTATATATGGTAGTAAGCCTACATGCACATAGACCGCCAAATATTGTAATTGTTTTAAGCACAAGATTGATGAAAAATATATTCTTGGTGACGTCATATGCGGTTGAAAATTGTGGTTGCATCAGATTAAATGCCATCATTTCCTGCCAGAATTTAAACTAATGACCTGGCAATAGCCAATCAGGTGCGAGGCAGAGGTGATGATAGGTTTGTGTTGTGTGGAATATTTCATACACCTCTGGTCTGCCTGCGCCCCATTCAGACAGACGGCTCCACTGTAACTCCACTCCAGTTAATTAATATGACATATCCCCTGTTCATATGCAGAGAGTGAGGGGACAGAGAGAGAGAGAGAGGTATGAGGGAATGATTAACTGCAGATCTGTCCCTCCTTGTGAGAAATGATCTTGCCTCCTCTGCTCTCCCTCCCTCTTCTCGTCATTTCCGTCACCCTCACTCTCGATTCTGTGTCTCTCTTTGGCTCGCTTCATGTCTCTCTTCACCCTCCCCTTCTCTTTCTCTTTCGCCTTATCTCTGCTTCTCTCTCTTTCTTTCTCCTTTCCCCCTGACACTCTCGGACTGTCCCCAGCCCCCTGCACATCTCCTGACAGGTAGAATAATAACGCTCGTACATCACTGCCCTGAAAAGTCCAATAACCTAAATCTTCACTTGCCACACACCCCGGGACTCAATTACTTTATTGACATGTAATCTTCATAAGGGGAGAAATATTGAGCATGTAAGGTCAGCCGGTTATGAAGACATATTATCATATTATCTGCATGAGGGTTGTAGGGGCTAGGACCTGACAAAGCTAATTATAATGGTACATGTTTCAGAGCTCAGAGCGTATTATCTGCTTGGCTGCTTGGTTGAGCCACAGCTGAGGTATAGAGGAGAAGGGGATGAGATTTCAAACCTAATAGGGGCTGGGTGTCATCCCAGGGCATGGAAATTAATGAAGCCAAATATTATCGACTGCACATCACAGCACTAATATCCTTGATTTGTTCATTGTATTTGTCAGGATTACCTCGCCATAGTCTAATGGCTAACAGCATATCACAATACACATTGACCAAGGAGGGCAATTTTACAACAAAACTGTATAATAACAAAAAGGCCACCTCTTCAAGTGTTGTAGAAAAATTGCAAATAAGCTGTTGTAGCCTGAGCCATTCCTCACCCAAGATGTCACAGTGGGTTAGTGATGGCAGGAAGGACAGATGCCCATGGCCGTGTTATCGCTTCTCTCCCAAGGTTATCTTAATATCGTCCTTTCACTTCAGCCACTGCAATCTACTACCAGCTATATAAAGCAAAAACAGTAACACAACATATTAGTAGTAGTAGACATATCCTCATAAAACAATGTATTCACCGCCAAGGAGAAAAAAAATACAACCAAGCTCGTTATTTCAACCAGAAACACACGGACACAGGTCAGAGGGCACAAAACAATTGGCTAGCCCTGAGACATTGCTTCCCAGGGTCACTGTGTGCAAACAAAGACTCCCACCGCAACATGTTCATTTCACTTTATCCAATATCATGCCCTCTTCCCCCGTCTCTGTTGTCCAACTGTCCGAATCCTTCGCTCAGAACCGCTGCTGCAGGAGGATGCCTAAAATGGTGTGGCGCAGCATTACCAAAGGTCACATGGTAACACTTACTAATGGTGTCAAGTGTGGAGACATATTTTAGCTTTCTTATGAGCATTTCCAGGCGCTCCGCACAGCAAAGAAAGGAAATGTTCAATTTATTTACACTAAAGTAGTTTTTGAGTTACTTAAAGCAATTGTACTGTACTGTTTTCCTGCATTTTTGATGATATTACAGCTGTAAATAGGACTCAAGTCTACTCTCAACAAAAAATGATAATGTAAATAAATGCAAAATCAAAGAATTACAATCTTTCTGAGCGGATATGATGTGGTTTGATGGCAACCAATTCTGAAAGCTTTAGTTTTGAGCATGTGTTTGTCCTGAGGGAGGAGAATGAAGGAAACAGCCTTTTAAATCACAACAATCTGGGATAGATTCATATATCTGACCAAAATGACTCAGTCAATGCAATCATCTTACGCTGCAGCGACGTAACATGCCAGAAACTATCTGCGAATCAAATTATGATGGCGAAATAACTTGTCTGCTCATATCATCATGACAGGGAAACCTGCTCCTTCTCTTTCAAGTGACTTCATCAAACCAAAGTGGCAGATTAAAAGGTTGTTGTGGACTTCCTGGCATTTTAGTGACCTCGCTGCAGTACAGACCATGAAAGACCTGCTACTCCCTGAAACTGAGGCTTTCCTTTATATCTCAACAGAGATAAAATGTACATCAGTTCAATAAAATAGCCCTGACACTCATATTTGGCCTCATGGACTTTAAGAGAGGGCAACACAAGATGACCCACAAATGTTTGGTGCATCTTGGACATTGTTCATTCAGTTGGAGAGTGAATGTGAAGTAAATAGAATCTGTAGCGTATAGGATAATGGCCTTCTCTTCCTTCAAAAGCAGCAAATCCAAACACAGCTTTCACACAGCCCGATGCAATGAATAATCTAAATGGCACTTAATGTGAGCTATGCTGATACTCTGACAATAGTTTGTGTTCAGACATCACAGCTTAGTGTCTCCCAATTGTATATTGATGTCGAGGCAGTTGACAATAAATCACTGGTGAGTGAGAAAACAGTTTAGACAATGGCCCAATGGAGCTTACCGTAATTGACAGATGAGTTCAGCTCTTTCTGCCACAATAGCTTTGGAGCATTGAGGGTACCTGGGAATGAGTGTGTCAGTGTGTGTGTGTGTGTGTGTGTGTGTGTGTGTGTGTGCGTGTGTGTGTGCGTGTGTGTGTGCGTGTGTGTATGAAGTTTCAGGAAAACAGTAGTCCAGAGAAACAGTGGTTGCAGTCACATCTGCATTGAATGACTACACCACTTTGGACATGTTTATGCATTACTGTGACACCATTTTTTTAACCACATTGCTGGCCAGAAAAAAAAACACAATACTATGTAGAAAAAAACAAAATAATATGGATTGTCAAGCCAACTGGAACTTACAGAGGTCCTAAGGGAACGACCATGTATCCTTATTTGAACTATGATATATTACCTGCAGCAGCATGAAAAGATAATCCAGGACATCAGAGCAATATTCATTTTGTTTCTTCAAAATTTTTTAAAAACAGTGTACACTCTACAATATTTAGAAAATTTTCCAACCATTTTGTTAACAGTCTGATGTCTCTGAAAAGACCATAGGTAAGTTCAGCTCCCTGTCGGAAAGAGCTGTCTGACACAAAAAAAAAGCAGTGGAAATGTTCCAAATATGGCGTACACTTAATCTGATGTGAAAATTTTAAATTTGGGCCTTTCTTTTAGGTGGCTAAATATGTTTTGCTGCTGGCCCTGTCCACAGCAGTACATTGCTTTGCTCCTGTCTGTTTCTCCACACTATGGGCATACTGACCGTCATCTACTGCAGGTAATACACGGATAAGCACTTCATACATCCCTGCTTCCAAACACCCCAACTATCCCTTTAATGACTATTTATGACTCAACAGTTCAAAATCTCTATAACTGTTCAATGCAACATCTGTCCCATGGAACTTCACATTATATCAAATTAATTATGTTTTAGAGGACAATTAAGGTTTATGACAATTTGGGGCTATTTTTTGTACTTCGGCCCTCATTATGAATAATAGTAACATAATACCAATCAAGTTAATTGGTGGGATCTGGGAACAAGACAACCTTTCTACAAAGAAGACAGACAGGGCAAAAACATGAACAGTCAAACTATCATGCAGGTTCTAAAACCAGGTCAGCCAAAAAAAAAAAAAAATAAGAGGAGAATATGAGAGCATTCAACAAAAGTATGAACTGTATGTTGTAAACATCCATCAAAGTTTCTCGACCGACTACCTGGGTCAGTGTTGACCTACGATTGTTGTCTGTACCTTCAAAGAGTCCCTTTGCAATGTAACTTCTCCGAGACACTCATTTTTGCTTTTACCTAAAGAAAAGGTTTTATGTAATTTGGTTACACTGTAACCTTCTTTAAAGTCGCCTGACAGCCAAGTCACTCAAGATTTTTGCTGCTGAGTTCTCAGATACCAGCCATTACTTTGATGAGCACAATGTTTATATAACCATGAGAAATACTGGCCAAAAACTACAAAAATAAAAGGTGGATGACCCTTAAAAAAATAGGTAATGCAAAATACTAGGTGTATGCGATAAGTCTATGTAAAGATGGACTTAGGAAACAGTATATTAACATGCTAGATTTGCCTTGGACACATAAATCTTGTGTCTATTTATCTGTGTATTGTTTCAATAAATTGTCAATATTTGTCTCAGTGTGATACATATATACATACACTGTTTCCCCATGTGCTTTTATCTACCTACAGAAATACATTTAATCTCATATGCAATACTACATGGCTAAGCAGTGAATGTAGTTTCAGTGTGTCCTCTAACAGGACACCACATTATGTTACTGAGAAAATTATCACTGGTGGTCCCGTTTCTCACAAGTTATTAGTGGATTCATGGCATGTATAGCTCCGTTACGATCCCGTCTAAGAGAAACGTTTGGTGATGTAGCACAGCTGCAGAATGTGTTGTCACCAAGCATGATAAACTGTCCACAAAGCCAATTGGAATCTAATTTGTCGGAGCCATTAACCAGACTAGCATTAAGGCATGTTTTCATCTTGAATGATTACCGCACAAGATCAGTTACGCTAAGACTTATGATCTACAGTCTCCTAAAAATATAATTTATTAAAACAAACGCTGATTATGATATATGACCCAACATTAACCGCAAGACAAATGTTTAGCAGGTACTATATCTAATTTGGTTAACTTGCTGTATCATAAAATCTAAAATATAAGACGTTGTGCATATCTGTGTAAACATTCCTGGCAATAATTACAATGCTACGAAGACTTATTGAGGTCTGATCCTGTCCCTTTTAGCATGACAAGTTGTCCAGCATCTGCCAGCATGTTAGTGGCTATTCATCAGAGTGAAGGGTACCGAGCAGCTTCACACAGACAGACTCCGCCTGCTCACCAAGCAATTTGTTTCAAAGGGTACTGACATAGAAGAAAACTCATGGACCCAACATCCATCCTGCTGTAAAAATATCCAAAACCATCTGGCAGCTAAACCTCATTCTAAATAACTATGATGGACTCCCACCTTTGGAATCCATAAAGGCTACAAAAGCCTGCTCTAACTCCTGCCTGAATGTGCGGCTTGGAAAAGCAAAGGCCACATCTCAGTTGCCCCAACCACAACTACAAATCATAGTGGAAAATTAATCATGGCGTAGCAGCATTAGCAATACCAATTTCAAGCAATAAGACCTATCTACTTCGGGTGATTTATGATCTTCTACTTTCCTGAAAATGACCAGTGCAACTGGGAAGAACACCAAAGTCCAAAACGCCGGTGGTGTGTTTTTCCAAGAGGGTTGGGTCCATTTGGCAGAAACTCACGTCCTTGTCCATCGGTCTGACACGTCTGGAGTGGAAGCCAACGTAATGGCTCAACCTTGCATCTGTTTGTGCCTGAGCAAGTTATAACGAGTGAGTCCATTTGGGTTCGTATCACCATAAATAACAAGGGTCTGTCTGCGGTAGTCCCGGACGGTAAAGATTTAGGAGGCTACATATTTTCCTGCTGCTGAGAAAACGGTTCAAAGTTTGAGATCATCATACTTTAGTGGTGATGAGGAGAGTTCAGGCTCAGTGTTCAAAATGCTTAATGTTATGAAATATAATGAATATACAGTACGTATTCTTCCAAAACTGCAGCATCACATTAATTTGTGGTGACCTTAGATTAATAACAGCAAAAGAGAAAATGTCTAATTTATCTGTGAACCCACATGTAGCATCATAATTGGATCATCAAAACAAATCTGGCATACTTTAAACTTGACTATGAAACATTCCTTATTAAGACAGGATATCAGAGAGTGAAATAGTTACTTTTTTACCACTAGTATGACAAACTAACAGACAAATATCTTGAAATGGCTGACAGTCCTATCTTTGCTGTATACGTCCAACATCAGTTTAAGAACTCAAGACACTGAGGAGACTCTCTCAGCTACATCAAACAGCAAGGTAAAAAACAATAGTGTCACTGACATTTCCCCAAACCCAGCACAAACAGAATTATTCACACGCTGTGAGCGGAGTGCCATCCGATAACGGAGAGATAATGACACTTGGTGGAAGGCAGCTTTCTCAAAGCAGTTGCGAGCTGGCACGTCAGAGTTCGACAGTTAAGGCTGTCAGGGTAGTTGAGGAGGTTATCCTGGCATTTTAATCTAGCCTGCCTCTGAAGGAGAAAAACGTAGAGGTGATTTCAGGGATAGTAATAACAAGGACAGGCCTGCCTCCAAAAATGAGCTCTCATCACTTTGGATGCGGACAGTGCCGTGTTATGTGAAGCTGTGCAGTGAAGGATTGCAGGCCCAGTTTGCCTCTTCCCCTCTCCCCTCATCCATCTCCATAGGCTGGCTTTAATGGATATTCATGTTGCCGAGCCAATCCACTCCTGGGAGGAATAATATCACATCATCTGACTCGCATAAAGGAAATAGAGCCTGTCCTCGTACACGGGGAGTGTATACCGCTGTGATATGCAGCAGGAGCTACCGAGCCAAAGAACAGATTGATGTGACTGTGACTGTTTTAGGCCCTTGTTCATTCATTAGAAGTCTGGGTTAGAAAACTTCATGATGGAACAAGTTTAACAGTTAATTGTGTATGTTTGAGTAAAAATGTAGGTGCCTACATAAGTACCACAATACATTATTGCGTATATACTTACAATAATAGATAAAAAAAAGAACAGAGAAAATATAATTAACATAATTTTTTAATATCTTCAGCTCTGTGAGGATTTTAACTTATGTAGATATAAACAACTCTGAGCTAATGACAAATTTTTAATTTCACTTAATTATAGCCTAAAGAAAACATTTTTTTAATATACCATTTCTGCCAACAGCTCTCCTTGAAAGCTACACAATTTTTTGACATTATATTCCATTTCTGCCATTAGATATCCCCAAAAGCTAAATGATGTCCCTTTAGTTTTAATCAAGTAAAATTCAACTTTTTACTGAATGAAACTACACAGTTTTATCAGCAAAATGTCCTCAAAGTATCAAAATAATCAACATAGGAGCAGCATTTTAATATTCTCTGAAATATAATGGACTGGAAGTATAAAGTGGCATGACACTGTTAAATGTACTTAGACACATTCCATCACTGCAATGCAGTATTTAATATCGAAGTAAAAATAAAAAAGTAGTGCCTGTGTGGGCAAGTTTATATGCTCATGCAAACAAATAAGACCATCTTTTGTGGTTATAATTTCTGTGGCTTTATGTGGAGGAAATGCCTACACTGCCATTAGCAGCTAATCACAGACACCTCATCAGCTCACAATCTGGCAAACATTGTAAAGAAATAAAACTTTCATGCCGTGACGAGTGCCTGGGAAACATTTTTATGATCTCTGTACCCGGGAAGAAGGCCACGTCTTTACTTTGTCAATTCACCTCGTAGAACTTGGTGCAAAGTCTCACTCAACACATACTCATGGTGTATTGCTGGCAGAGAGATCTGTATATATCATTCGCTGTGAAATGTTTCATCATCTGTCATTCCTCCATGTTGAACGCAGGCATTGCGGGTTTACAGAAAGCGGCTCTGACTCTGGACCAGTGTGGAGGAAAAGCTTACACTTTGTTCTTTCCATATGCCTCGTTTTAGTTGTGTGGAGGCCAATGCAAGGCTTTGTGTTCAAAAGTGATGTTTATCAGGGGACAGATCCTGCTGGTATAATCATTACGAGGCTGAGTGAAATGTCTTGCAGAGCACGTACATGTGTCTGATGGGAAACGTCAAAAGGTGCTCTGTCTTTTCTCACCGCTTCCCAGAGAGGCACATTTCCATACTCTTGCAACATGCAAAGGCTTCCCAAACCAGAATGGGAAGATTATCAGCAGGAAGACGAGAGTTTAATTTCATCGTAACTATAGAGTGACATCAAACAGAAAAGAATGGGATCACTCAAGATAAGCACAGAAAAACAACTCGGGAGTAAAGAAACAGATGTATGAGGTAATGTATCAATTAATTTGCCAAAACATTCCCTAACCAGCGGCACATGTGTTCGCTGTAAATAACAGGACCTTATGAAAAGTTCCAAATGGAATTGATAACAGCATCTGATTTGTGCCGTTATAAATAACATAATAAGCTTTGGTTATTAAACAAGCAACAATAAAATGACATTAGGGAGCTGCGTATCCGTTTGGTGCATCAACATTTCTTAAAGCAGTCAAACTCACTTTTAGTTTTACTAAGTACGTTGTGCGAAGAACATTAAGTCATCAGTCAAACCAACAACCTTCCCCTTCATAATGACAACAGCTAAGCTTCAACACCAGCAGTTTAGTCATCCATTAGTCATGTATCCTATCCAGATGTCTGGTGGAGGAAAGGAGGGGTGGAGGAGATAGCAGCAGGTGTAGCTCTCTCTGAGCCCAGCTGAGCTCTAAAAGGCAGTGCTTAGCACCCACAGCTCCGTCATCTGGCCTCTCCCCTGTCTCCGCCAGCCTTTCGACAGCCCATTCCTCATCATTTACCCCTTTTTGGCAAAGCCCAGAGCCCTTCTAATGGGCTGCTCTGAATGCTTCCAGATGTTTGTTTATTTGTTGTGCAGCAACTATAAAACAGTTTACTCTTAGTTTGGATCAGTTCCCACTCCATTTTTTGGGAGGGAGAGAAGGGGAGTGCAGCAGGAGTTGCGGTGCAGATCACCCCGACATGTAATGAAAGCAAACCGACAAACAAATGTGAGACACCCCATGGGCGTCGTCAGGAAAGAGTGTTTTTTTTTTTGAAGGCTGCTTTCCTCCTGGGATTTTAATAACAGTTGTGCACCATTTAAGATACATACAAAGTAGCTGGAAGCAGGCCCAGAACAACAAGATTAAAAGGGCTCAGGGCTCATACTGTAATGCAGGTTTCAGGCATTTTTCTCCTTGTCTGTTTACTTTGTTCGCACAAATATATCCCTTTCATTACTGCTGTCACTGCTGAGGGATGGCCTACTCAAATTTCATCTGATACCTGTAATAAAAAAAACAAGCACTAACTAGTGCCTGACATATATTTATGCCAAACATACAGAAGAAATGAAGGGTATTGCATTATAATCTCTTCTGTGTACATGGATGTATCAATCAAATGTGAAGCATGTTTTACATACTTCTGAACTGTGGTTATAATTAGATCTATGAAGAAAATAACTTGTGAATAGCACATCAAAATGTGTCATCCTGAGAAAATGACAAGCTGGTAAATATATAACCCAGCACATTGTGTTACATGTTGAAACCGTCATGGTAAGGCACAAACAAGAACACAATGTGTCACTGGCTGTGGCCTAATAGCATGGTATAGGCCAGTCTTCAACAAGACATGCAGTACTTTAGGCTGGGACTCCATTTTGGACTGTTAGATTTAGAGTTGAGTTGACAGTTGGACCAGTACCGAGAGTCAGAGCCAAGGTGACAGTAGTGGAGGATCCTCAGGCCCTTCTGCCAGACTATATACTCCACTCTACTCCGTGTCACGCCTTCACCAAGACACACTGGAGCCCCTGTCGTCCTCCTTCACTTTGTCCTTTGTCTACACTCTCTTATTGTTTGTCTTCTTTCACTGTTTGATGATGCTATGCTTTCTGTTAAACCTATTTATCTTTCCCTCTTGTTCTGTCCATCCATCTCTTCAGATCTGGTTTATGAAATCTTAAAAACCAAAACATCAAATTTCTCACTCTTGCTGCCTTATTTTTTTTATTTATTTTTTTTTTCACTCCGTCTCCGACTTCCCTGCTGAACAAGGAGCTTATCCTGGAGTTCTGTCCTTGGTTTGCACCCCTTCTCTCTCCCTGGGCACTGACCTGCCAGCGCTGCCCTCCTCTCAGGAGCTCCTAGATGCTGTAATTACCTCTGGCACCCAGGCTCTGGGGCTTCCACACAGGTGACATGGTGGAGGGGGTTGGGTGCAGAGCGTTGAAAGAAAGGAAAGGGAGGTTCTTTCTGAGCAGCCGACAGGACGATGCCAGAAGTGCTGCTGATCTTCCTGCTACTGCAGGAGTTAGGATAAAACTGTACAGCTGGCATTGTACCACCATTAAAAAGGACACTTCATTAACCCTTGAAAAAATACTATCACAATCACATTCTGCACAATGTGCAGCTGCCTGCTAAGGATGTAAGGAATGTCCAAAATCCAAACATCATAATTCATGTGCGTCTCAGCATTATAGCACAGAGCAGAAAAGCACTTTACAAAACCATACAAAAACACCAAACTCTTCACATTTTGAACAAATTACATTGAATGAATTGTTTAATTAACCATGCATATTGAAAGGAGAGTGTTGCATTGAACTACAGAAAATCCCTCAGCATGTCGTTTCACCCCTATTGTTTATATCCTGAATGTAACTCAGTAAACGCTCATTTGTTTAGAATTACTGTCAGAACAGCGTTGTTTTGTTGAAGCACTGCTTCGCCACAGCTTTGTTCTCTTTGAATGAGTTACTGTGACCGTCTCTAACGCATGGAGAAAACTCAAGTATGTTTAAGAAGTGAAAATAAAAAGAACAAAAACAAAAACAAAGAGCTGGGCTAGGGGCTGGAGGTGGGGACATGAAGTCGAGATGAAGGGCGAAGATGAGGGCTGTGTTATCGAGGACTGCAGAGCTACATCATGAAAATAACAAATGGAGACTGTCACTGTGGCTCAGATCTCAGATGGAGGGGAAAATATTTCATGTCAGATCCCCTCACCTTTAAATGGACTGTTCTTAGCTAGGTCTGATTTTGACAAAGCACAGGGCTCCTCCTGTCCTTACATCCGGCAAGAGCTGCCATCGTGCTTTCATGACATAGATCTGTCCTTGACACCATTAATGGGGGGTAGAGCCGGTCACTGCTGACCTATCACAGGTGTTTTGCATTGTGAAGACAGTGATGAATGTCTCAGGTATGAAATACGACCTGAGAGTGACCAAAAGTGAGACTTCATGTAAAAAGCCTGACTCTGGATTAACTGCTGATTCTGGTCGACGCTGGAGAAGACTCACTCAGTAATTTTATTTTGCAAGGATTTATCTTAAAATACTGCATTTCAATAATAAATGAATCATTTAAAGGTGTTAAATGCAAGATTGGGAGCTTTCTATTGCCTCCATATGGATCTCAATGGTAACAGCTGAGCTGGCCACTTACGGTGTTTACCTGAGGGAAAACAGGAGGGTTGGCGCTATGATACAGCAGCGACACTGGAGGTCAGGATGGCCTTATCATCTTTACCATGTGAAAGCAGAACAAAGCTGCCCACTAAATGCTTCACTGTACTTTAAACCAATGAATCAAGTAAAAACACAACCTGACTAATGGCTATACTATAATAAAATGGACTGCTGCTGTTCTTAATGGCAGAGCAGAATTTGCACAATTACTGTTAATTAATGCATTTTTCCTGGGGTGCATGTTTGATGCTGAGGCACTGCTACACAATTACATCAACTGACTGATACCGGGTCAATGTGAGGCCTAATCAATGTCTTCTATCAACAGATCAAGGATGCCTCTTCTGTGTGGCTCCCACGCACACATTCATATCAAAGTTAACCTGGATTAATCAGATTTATTCCTACTATCAACACAATGCATAGACAAGATGAGATCACTAAAAATAGAAATAACCATAACTTCAATTCAGTCTCAAGGCCAATAGCTTCCCACTCTCTGTAGCCATGAGGGTTGTGACTTATATTTACATAATCCGTGGGCCTATGGTTTTGATTGAATGTATGATAATATATTGTGTTGCTTCTTGTTTACAGAAAGATAGAAAGATGCACAAGTCATCTGGCTGAAAAGGTTATGCAGTTTTTTTTATTTTTCTTACCTTTGTGATTCTTGGCATCTCTGGATCCTCGGGGTAGAGGAGTGTAGGGCAGTGGGTTACTCTCAGATCCATCCGCATTAGGTGGCTATCGGAGAAAGGAGATGCACAAATGGATATGTAGAAAAAAAGAAGTTTTAATATGACAAGCAGCTGACTATGGGTGTCATAAATCCTATGGTACAGGAAATGTTGGAACCACTGTTCTGGTTTTATGACATAATGTGTCAGGTCATGTTTTATTACTTCTGCTGTTTTGTGGAGCTTCACTCCTGTCTTTGATGATCTGATCTACGACCTGGTCGGGGAGGAGAGGTCTTAACCTTCACTCAGCCGTGACCTCCTGCAGCGGTCAGCTAAAGGGTAGACGTCATTCACTCTGAGCCAAATACAGCACAGTTGTATAAGGCCGAGAGAGAGGAAATGCAATTTGCACTCTAACTGGCTTCCTTATTTAATGTCACATATTGAAAGGTGAGGTAAACATGAGCATAGATTCCTAGCTGTGGACACTAGAATGATCTATTGATTGTTGTGCGCAAAGTCAGAGGGTCTGGCTAAATGAGTGTGACAAATGCTGCTTTAAGACAAAGAGAAAACAAAAGGCCTGAATCTTAGGGCATGTTCCTAAAACAGGTCAAGAGTTTCTCGTGTTGTTGTTCTTTCATGCACTTTCAAGGTCCAAAACATCCTTTTCCTTCCCGTAGCCTTTTAGCCAGCAGAGCAGGCAGTTAATCATGACACAGCGATATCCGATGCCTTTGCAGAAATACTTTCCTTTCCTGCAGGAAGGAATTCACCGGGTATTTAATCATAGCAAGAGACTCAACTGACAAATACATATTAGAGATGGTTTGGAGCCGCATTTTTCCCACTTTTTATTGTTGTTCCTCTACATGCCCATGCACAACCTTGAGAAATGGAATGATCTGCACTGTTAAATGGAACCATATTCTTCACGGGCAAAAAAAGAGAGCGCCGTGAATCGAAAACGATCACATAATGTGCTTTCAGATAGCATCTCTGAAAGGCATTAAGGCCCGGCCAGCATGTGTGTCACATTACACCAAAGAGGGAAAAAAAATGGCAAAATAAACGTATTCTGTGACTGTACTACATACAGTATATGCCGGTGGACGACACTCATGAAAGAAAGAGCTTGGAATAGAAATATTGTTTTGACAGCGGACCTGCTGCCTCTATGAGTGGCTGTTTAGAAATATCCCTGCCTGTACGCTGTATGATTGTATGGATGTGTAATACAAGAAGTAAAACAACCCAAAAATAAGAACATACTGTGCTCAGTAAAAACAATCAGGTATTTGTACTTGGTTTTTAACCGTGGCAATGCCAAAAATGGGTTGGGCCAGACAGTGCCAAAATCAACATGACCTAAAAAGTCACTTATAATTGATTGGTTGTCATCATGAACACACAAAGGCTCTGTCTGTGACAATTATTATGAGCTACTCAGGCATTAAGACAGGAGTAGTGAGTCCTCTCTATTTGATCTGACTCCATGCTTTTCTGAGCCACCACAGAGTTGCACCCCTGCTTGCCTCATTTCCTGGCCTGCTTGAAAGATCACAAGCATGGGCCTCTTCTGGCCTGCTTGGGCCCCCCGAAAAGCCCCTCCTAATCCTGCTGCTTGCTCACAATTAATCTTCCTAGTTGCCACATTATTAACAGCACCACCCACAGACTATATGTTAGGGGATGGGGGTTGGACGAGAAGAAGGAAAGGGAGACCTGCTGGGGTTAGCTAGATGTTTCGGTTTCATTCCTATGGGATGTCAGTCACCTTGCGTTCAGCGTTACCACCCACCAGCCCCCCCCGTGCTGTTGTGCATGACACCACCACTTCACCTCCTCAGTATCATGTCCACTAATCAAACAGTAAACCCATTTAACATCTGTGGTTGTCACTTCCCGTCCCACCCAGAACAACGGATTCACCCCCTCCCATAGAACATCAATCAACCAGCTCTCATATGTCCAGATCCTCCTTTCCTCCTTTTCCTCCTTTCAGACTTTCATCCTTACGCCCTCCACATCTGCACTATTTCACTTGAGTCAGTGACCTGTCCAGAAGATGAGAATGTAGAACACATAAAGTAGGGATTTCATCTGAAGAGTGACTCTTTTTAAATTACTAGACAACAGAAATATGACAATGAGATTACTCTCAAGATATCCCTTACTCTCTTTATCCCTTGTTTCCCTACTTTTCTCAAGTTGTACCTACACTGAACAGAGGGAGGTGCTGCTGTGTCGTGTATTTAAGATGCTCCTGGACCCCCTTTTTTTCCTCTCTCAGTCTCTCTCAGTCTCTCTGCTGTCCAGATTAGTCTACTCATCAAGCTGAGCATTGTTTTAATTTGCTGGGCCCGGGGCATATGCTGAGTGTTCACATCATTATTGTCTCTGTGCAACGTGAGTTATCGCCGCAGCTTATGATAATGCGGCACAAATTTACAGGCTGGGGAGCACCATGGATTCTGTGATAATAAAGGGTGGACAGAGGGGAGTGGAAACAGGGAGAGAGAGAGAAATGAAGAAAGTGTGTGTGTGTGTGTGTGTGAGAGAGAGAGAGAGAGAGAGAGAGAGAGAGAGAGAGAGAGAGAGAGAGAGAGAGCAGGGTGGTGGCAGAGAGAGGAAGCTCTGTTGGATGTCATTATGAAAGATGATTCCCGCGCTGGATAATACATCACACCGATGCTGTCTGTCTTCTCCCCTTTCTGCGTTGTTATGCAAATAAATGCTGATAAACCCAGAGGCAATAGTGATTATTACTTCCAACATATCACCACAAGAGGAAGGGGAGCAGGAAGAGGGAGACAGGGAGGGACGAGACAGACAAGAAAAGCAAAAGACAAAAAGAGAGCCACACAGAGCAACCTCCACAGTGGGGTTCCTGAAAATATGAGATACCACAACGCGAAGTTGGGGGAAGGTTGACGCACACCGAGGTGTTTTTTTTCAGAAGCAACTGCAACAAAGTTTACAAAGTTTTTGCAGGCTGTCGATTTAAAATCTTGACGGGTGTTATATGACAGAATATTATGCTGACATGAACTGATCCAGAAAGATTTCAGCAGAATATGATTATGACATTGGCTTCAAAAGTACAATTCTGCATTGTGTCCCGTTTTGCAGCCTGGCTGAGAGGTCTCATCTCGACACAGGTGGTTCCTGCCTCGCCTCACCTCAACTCCCTCTTTTAAGACTGACCAGCAATACAATCTAATTACAGCCACGCTACAGAGGGAGACCAGTGTAAACACCAGCCCTTTTTTATCTCCTTATACATCTGGACAAGTAGACAAAGTGCTAAAAGGAAATAAATGTGGCCTGACAGCCACATCAAAGAGTTCAGCCAGAGGCTTACTGCTACTTAGGGCACAGGAATGTTGTTGCTAAGCATCAGCCTGCAACCTATCAGGGTGCAAAGAGGGCCCTGTCCTGCCTCGGAGAGGGAAAAGGGGAAAAAGAGAAATGAAAAGGAGAGAGGGAGGGAGTGCGAGGGAAGGGGGGGCTGACATTGAGGGGAGGCTAGGGACTCAAGGAGATTTTTGTAGCTTAAAGCAATTGTTGGAAGAAACAAGCCTTCTGTTTTGTTTTCTCTTGACACCATTTCTGCTTTTTTGTGCTTGCAAAAGACATGTATAAAAATGTCTTTTGATATGTTTTCTCTTTGGGTCTATATCAAAATATTTCTTTTGTGTCTGTGCATGGAACTTTTTTTTTGCACACACGTCTTGTCTCTGTAAACTGGTGCTGCTTTCTGATCATGTTGCAGATCAGAGGAGACGCAACTTGTGAACTTATTTGAGTCAACACTTAATGTTGGCACGACACGTTTATTTCTTCACTAGAATTTTTTATGATCCATGTGTCATACTTGTGAAGTTAGGGGTTACAAAAAACACTTTTAGAAATAAACAATGAAAAAAAAAAACAAGCAGTGCCAGCTTGCAGCGTCTTACAGCATGTAATGGCAATGATGAAATGAGAAATGTTCTAATTCACTACCAAAGATTGAATCTACCCCTAATATGTATGTGCACACACACTTTTGTGCATAATTCAGAGTGTTTTCAAAGAGAAGCCTGATATTATGGTGTACTAATACACAAAATATTATATTTAGATTTTATTACATAGCTGAAAAAACATGCTGGTTGAGGTAAAATCATTCAAATGCACATTTTACCAGCAACAATGGCATGGCGACAAACTAGTTTATTAATTCAAACGTTTCCTTTTTTGTATCTGACCTTAATGATCACGGGTAAGGAGAGGAGAGAAAAGATTTATAACACGTTTTAAATTGCTGTTGTGTGCATAAAAAGCATTCATTCTGTTTTCTTAGGTAATGGCAGGGGGGGAGAACATTTGATGTAATGGCGCCTGCACTTGTGGGTAGTAAAGCAGTCTTTTGCTCAGCAGGATGACTGCTGAGGGTGTTTAATGATTTACCAGTTCTACTCCAATGAACTTGCACCGAGTAGATGTATCATATGATCGCTGATCACAAGAGCAAACTGTTCTGATGTATTCGCTCAGGGCACGGGGGTGCCCACGGAGCGAACCGGCAACAATGAACATTACTGTTTTGTGTGTACGGCCAAGCATCAGACAGGCAAAGGTTGAGTGCTGCTTGACGTTAATCATCCACAGCGATGACTCATGGATGGTAATAAGGCTGTATTTGTTTTTAGGTTGAAATTTAAAAGAGCCGTTCGACCTTTACTCAGAGTGTCTTGCCGAATAAGCGCAGGTGATTTAAAGTGGATATGTAAGCATACATTACAGGTATGCTGTACAATTAGCTCAAGGCTATTTCTTATTTTTGTCTAGTATGATCTTTCCATTGACACGGATTATGAAGCTAGAAAGTTACATAGACAAAAAAAAGAAAATCACAAAATGTTACAATGATTAAGTGACTTATTGAAACTTTTGCACAAAAAAAACCTGCTAGATTCATATATTTTCATAAGTGCAAACAATTTATTTTTTAAACAGGAGAAAAAAAAATGGAGAAATGTGAATGTACTGATCGTGTGACAAAAAATCATCTTTGCTGAGTTTTGCCTTATTTAATTGGTGTGAAAAGAAATCTTCCCTGCACAAACACAGATACAGAAAACCACAGCAACTACAGTGTGACATATCATGAGGCTTTCTGTTCTGATTAGGGGCTGTAGCTAACGTCAGGGCTGTTTTCTAGAGTGTAGGATGTTTAATAATTGAAGACTCCAGGAGCGGGGCCTGTCACACCGGCTTGTCTAGAATGTTTCCTACGCAATTAGACGCCGAGAGACATTTGAAGAGGACCCGCAAAAAGAGCCACAAAAAAGTGACATGTGAACTTAAAGGAAATTAGCTCTTCACACGAGTGAAATGTGAAGGTTACTTAGCAATGCTTAACTCAGACTGTGGCTGTGTGAAGTCTGTGTTTGACTCGAGCCTCGCTGCTGCGAAGACTGCGATTTTCTTTACTTTGAGCCGGCTTCAGTCAGTAAGATCACAGAGGGGAATGAAAACTAATTTTGACTCAAGGCATACAGGAAGAAAAAAAAAAAACCTGAGATATGTCGAAATAATGAGATCTCTTGATGTTTTCTGGGAAGATATGGGATGATGCAGACAGATGCATAACTCACATCTTCACCCAAGGACACACACAAATACAGTACGCCCATGGAAAATGTAACCACAACTTCAAAACACACACATTTGCATGTGTGCACACTCACACTGTCTCACACACACACACCCTTTCACATTATTTGAATGGATGAAACACTAATGCACATGTACTTACATGCTCAAACGCACGAACACAAACTGATTTGTTGATTAGCACAGAGGCAGACCTGCTGTATGATGTAAATACAGCACAACCACAGTTATCGAAATGTAACTCTGACCTCAACTCAATGCAAAATGTTCAGTGGTATGATATAAAGAGAGAAAAAAAATGGCCTCATTTGTTAGATTCCTCTTTATTCCCTTTTGAAAATATTACATGACAAATTGCAAACACTAATGATTAATATGCTCCACATTCATCTCTGCTTGCCTCCAATCTCTGACAACCTTTCGAAAGAAATCCCCCTTCAACCACATCCCCGAGTTTCACGTCGCAATGATAACACTGTCATCTTCCACACCTATCATAAGTCACAGGCAAACGACCCAGATCCTCCGTCGCGAGACAGAACCCTCTGCGGGCCTGTAAGCTGTATCATTACACCATGTCATCTTTATGGCACGGAGCAAAGCCTGGCTCTCTAATTACACTCTGCCTACTCCATTTACCCAGACAGGGACAGAGCAGCAGGCAAACAATGCATTAAAAATGGAGTGCTTTTTCCCCGCTCTATGGGTGTCCATGTTGTTCTGCCGGTGGCCGTCGTCGTCCCCTGGTTGTTGTTGTTTCTCTAAAAAGCTGTGAAGGAGAGATAGCAGAGGGCCCACGCCACCGTGCCTTCACCACCTCCTCTCTCTCTTCAACTCTTTCCTCAGAAGGACTTATGAAGGTGAGCGGCTGCCTGACAGGCCAGGAATAAAAGAGACAAACCAGGGATAAAAATTAAATAAAAAGTAGCTGTCTTAAACAGTAATTGCACTCCTTTGCTGAGCATGCTCTCAGATATATAAACCTGATTTACTGTCGGCGTCGCTGCCACAAATCAGAAAGCCCTCTGAGAAACACTCGTGCTATGAAATTGTTTAATCTCATCAAGTTCTGCTTTCACAGCAGGCCATAAATCACATAGTCTTTGTTATCATAGACCTCCATGAGCGCCTCTGAGGCAGGCAATGGATCGTGGGTATATATATAATCTTGACTGCGCAAACAGCAGGGCTGGAGCAGCCTGAAATACTTTCATATTAGCCGCGGTGCAGCTGGCGGAACACAAGCGCCCTGATGGATATCTCATTTCCTGCGCTCTGCATCTATTTCGAGCAAATTATTACTGCATAAATTTCTTGTCAACAGAAACGGGCAATTAATTAAGTTAAAAAAGCACTCGTGATCACATCTAACACACCGAACGGGAGAACCGTGGCAATTTTCCACTAAGTGAATTTACCGCAGGGGTCATCGTAATGAATGATTTTAAACTTTATCGTATAAAGTCGCAGACAGGCCAATATCTACACGGGAGCTGCGGTTATGGGCTCACCCGCGACATATTTGCATAAAGTATATTTATGTTGTAACGCTGGAGGACGACAGCCGGTGTGTGGAAATAAAGTTTACAACTACGAAACAAAATGTCCGCCAACCTCTGCTTCGCTAGTATTTCATCAAAGATGTGCAGGGAGGATTGGATAGAGATCATAGAAGCACCTTTGCCATTTAAGATACAAAATATACACATTAAACAGAGCTCGCAATCTGAATGAATTATTCATAACATATGAGGGGTTGGGTGTTTGTGGGGGTGGCGGTTGTTTATTCAGCTTGGGCCGTTTATCAGGCAGTGAGGATCCCACGGCAGGGATGAGCTCGGAGATTTATCTGTGTTTGGGCTCCAAAGCAGATAAATCAAGGGTTGTAATCATGCTCTGCGTGGCCCAGCTGTGACCCCGTAGTGAACTAATGACACAGGGATATCTAAGCCCCTCTTCCTGTTCCTGGGTTAGACCCCTTAGGTTAGTCCCCTGTCAGACAGTGAGCTAAAGAAAGACAAAAAAAAAAAAACAAATAAGGGTGAACTTCAAGGCCCTCCGTGTCCTTTTTCGTCCTGTTTACACATCACCACCGAGTGGTATTGTTCAACCACCACTAAAAATAACAGTGCTGGCCAGCAGTGGGCTACTGTATGACAATGTTTGTCCAAACACAGCAATGAGTATCGATCGTAAGCGTACACATGGCGGCTTTGCAAGCCGCTATTCACAGCATTGCCATGTAAAAGACACTGCCGTTTGGCTGAGCATGTCTCTCATTCCCCTCCCAGAGCAAAGGCTTTCTCCTGTACTGAGCCTGCTCTGATTTATCATGTCTTCTGCTAGCAGGCTGTCCGCTGATTAAGCCAGTGGAACTTTGTTTCACTCTCCTCTCTCTTTAATCTGTCTCTCAGCGAGATAAATTAGCCAGTGCCGTGCCAGCTCCTGCTCTCTTTACCTCCCTCCCCTCCGTCTCTTCCTCTCTCTCTGCTTCTCTCTCTGTTTATCTTCTCTGTCTGTCACACATTGAGAAGGGAGCAGACACATCTGCTCCTACGCTGCTGCAGGAGATAGGCTCGGGCTTACATCCCCGGTCAGATTTTAGCTTAAGAGTGTCTGTGAGTGGGAACGAGTGTGTTTTTCCTCCTCTTTTTCTCTCCCTGACAACATCCTGTCAAACAATCTCCCTCTCCTTGGCCGGGCTTATGCTCTTTGTTGTTAGCTGATAAATCACTGAGTATTTATGATGTGCAGTCCCTATTCTTAGTCCTTTAATGGCGACATGTTTGTGGGTGAATTAAAGCAGGGTTTTATTCACTAGGCTGTGGGCCAAAGTGAGGCCTCTGCCTGTGAATGTTTTCCCCTTCTCCACTCTCTCACCCGGGCGGTAAATCACACTCATTGTCAGCCAGTGTTAAGTTAGTGTGCGTCATTGGGGAGAGCAGGAAGCACTGGGCATAATTCTGTCCATCAACTTAATTTATTGTATCGGTAGCTTTGTAATCTCCGCCCCATTAATCACAGGGGCTGACAGACAAGAATTTGGTTTTAAAGGCCGTGTTTATCAGGATTTTGGCCAGCAATGGACCCTGTCTCTTTCCTGGCTTTCTGCTCTCATATTCAGCCATGAAAGAAATCAAAACTTGGTCAAGTGTGCTATTTCCTGTTCTATTTGTACAATTAAAATACAGATCAGTTCATTGACACAAAATACCATTAAGAGTCCAGAAAGAAGAGAAAAGGCAAAGACAGTAAAAGGAGGAAAGAGAAGAAGTAGTTCAAAGACGTGACCTTGTTTGCAGGTTTTTTTTTTATTCCAGGTGAAATATAAAGCCTAATACAAGGGCACCGCCGCAGCATCTGCTTTGCAGATAGCGCACTTGGCTCTCCTTCCATGCCAGTGAATATAAATCAGGCGAGGCATCTCAATGCTAGGCCCGACTTCTAGAGGCCAACAAATCTTTAACATGAGATTAAGGCCTCAGTGGAGTCATCTATCTTTGGGCGATGGTGGGGAGAGAAAATATCTGAGCACTCTACAGGGCAATGTGGTTTCACTGAGTCAGGATGGATGTGTGCTAGAATGCACATAGTGACATGTGTAATGGTCTAACAATTCATGACTCGCATACACAGCGAGTCACTTTCTATGGCGACAATAACTAGGTGGTAGCAAACAGCAAAAAGGATCACAGAACAAAAAACATTACTACTTATTTAAAAGAAAATTGCATTTAATAACAGTAAATTGAAATATGAATATTTTCTTCACAAAAAATTAGGATAATATTCCAAGAAATACAATTACCCTCTATTTTTCTACAGGTAGTTAACGAGACAAAACACAGAACTAAATGTAAGCTGTGTTATGGGTGTTTTCATTTAAATGTAGTAAATGTAAACGGTGTCAGCTGCGACGTGTCGACAACAAAGAAAAGCAGAAAAAAGCCAAGCAGCCAATTACCCTATGAAAAACGTGCCTATCTTCCAAAGCATGGGTCTCCTTTGTGGGTTTAACCTACCAAAGGCGACGGGTGGTTTACAAGATGCTCGCTCAGTGGATACAACTGTGCTTAGCATTAAAGGGAACACAGACTGTGAAGACCTAACAATGAACCATATCTCCCTGTAGCCTTTTCAATGCGCTGCATTTACATATCAAGCCACTGCTAGCCTGATATGTAAACACATTCCATCAGATGCCGCCATCGTAGCCAATGAGAGTCCTACTATAGCTCGCGCAGTGTGTAGCATTAGACAAAAGAGGCCTGAAAGAGACATCTCATGTCATCGCCCAAGAGAGATAATGGAATTGTTATACATTCTTGATCACAGACGCTCTCACGGCATCTTGCTCTCTTTTTTACTCACTCTTTGTCTCAGCGCTCTTAAAGTCTCTCTATCTCTCTCTCTCTCTCTCTCACACACACAGTGAAAATTCCAGCACACTTCAGTGCGATAGCTCCTTTTCTCTTTCAGGGTTTCATCTCAATAGGTTTTTTTTTATCTGAGGACTTCAATTTGCAAGCCTAGCTGGAAGGCAGCTCCTCCTGATATGTTAATTGCAGGGTACTTAAGCGCTAAAAGATTAACATAAAACCCTTTGGAAACAAGCTAATAGTTTATGATAATTCGTGCATGGCCTTTGTCTGTCTATCATTACATTGCCTCTAGCGGTAATTTTATCAAGGGGCTGTAAAATATCATTTAAGCGAGTTCACTTTCAGATAATTAATAGCAGAAAGTGTATTATTCAATTGAGCCACACTGGCACCGTTAACAATATGGCATCTGAGCTATAATTAAAGTATTTTATTTTATTAACCTATTCATAACGTTGTGCAAATGATGACACAGAGAAAGGGTCTCTCTCTCTCTCTCTCTCTCTCTCTCTCTCTCTCGCAGAAGCACCATCACCATGGCAATTACAAGAGCCCAGGGTCGTCTCGTCAGTTAGCTGAGCTGAATTAGCAGGTGGGTGTACGGCTATGGCATACCTCCCAAGTGCAGAGACGGCACAAACCGCAGGAGACTCACAATGCCAGCACAGGAAATCTGCTGAGCCGACAGACAGGAATTTGTGCCGTTTGCCAGGATGGGGAGCTCTAGATTGAGACGAAAGGTTTTAACCTGGATTTGAACCTACGCTGGCGAGATGAAAAGATTCCAAGTGAAGAGATCACAGAACGATCTCACTCAGAAACACCACGCAACCAAATCCAAAGCAGTGACTTCTCTCTAGGGCTGGATATTGGCAATAATCTGCTGATACTATATGTGTCATGATACCATTTATATTTTATATTTAAATATTTTGTGATATATTGCTGTAATTTAAAGGAAATGTAAAGGAAATATGATTTTCTTATTTGAGGACATATTATAAAGAACACACAAGAAACAGGTTTTAGAATAAGTGAAAATAACACTTTGTATTGCATACAAAAAAACATGGATTCCCATAGAACCCATTTCTGTTCACATATCACAAGGTGAGAGGGCGAAGGAGCCTTTTAAAATACACATGCCAGTTTTTTCTCACCAAAACGTAATGTGACAAGCTGGTATGGCATGACTGATACCAATGGATTTTTTGGGCACATGGGACCTTGACTCTAACCGTAACTTACAAGCTATTTTAGCAAAATCAACATTGTTTTTGACAATTAATACAGTGCCACAAAACCTAACACTGCAATACTCATGTGTATCAATATTTTCTTACACCCCAACTTCCCTCATAGGTCACATTCATCTGAAATGTTCAAGCATGACTGTGTAGGGCAAGTGTAACGGTTGACGCAGGAATGCTTGCACAAAGCATGCACAGTGTGTGAATATATGCGTGGAGGTTGATGGAGACACGTTTGCCGCCCTCACACACACAAACACGCGTGAACAAACTCACTTTCTCTTTTAGACACACCATCCCTCTCATGAATAATACAAAAAAGTCCTTTTACCAAACCGCTCAAATAGCTATTCATTCATCTGCATACCTGGAGCCTTGCAAAATGATTGGTCCACCATTACCACTGGAAAAAAGACAGAAATGTTCCCCAAACAATTTGCTTCAAAATGAGACAGGAATGATTCTGTTCTTTTCAACGACAGAGACAGAGCCCCCATGCATAATGATGTTAGCGTAATGGGGTGACAGATAGACTGGGAGACCATGACATTAGCATGAGAAACGCACCAGCGAGCAGCCGCTCAACTGTGGTCTCAGAGGGCCCTCAGACATACACTCTGAACATCGTTTGTCTCGCAGCTCGACGAGCCTGACAAATGAAGACACGCCGTGTTTTATGCCAGGCAATATACCAATCCGCTTTAGCAAAACACATGACTTAATGACGAAGAGAGACCTGTCTCTGCATTACACAAACCCACTATCTCTTGTCTTATTAGTGATGAATAAGCTCATTCAAGGTTGGATGGAGCGAGCAGTCTCCGCCTGAAGGAGATGTGATGACAATAGTTACAATTACAAGATGCAGAGGTTAGCCACATTAAATAATGAGAAGCATTAACCAATTACGACTTTGGATGGATCCTTTCCAACAGCTTACATGCTGAGAGTCAAGTGAAACCACAGCTGTACTTGGTAAAGATTTGACCTACAGTAAAAGCTATTTCTGGGCCTAATAAACTTAAGGCAAGCATGACAGTCAGGTAGAGAACACCACTGCAGAACTATATCTTTATGAGTGTGACAAATTCACAATCTCACCTTTAGGAGCTAAAATTACAGCCATTACAACATTTGTTTTACCGAGTGTGAAGAGATATAATAAGACATTGGAAGGCCAGTCTGCAGCACATGCTACTCTAAAATGAAACCTCAGAAACCAGAGCATGCAAAGGTTGTTTTTTTTCATGTGGCCTTTCCAGAGTACCTATCTGTCAGAGTTTGTTAAGGCTAACAATATCTTTTATAAAGCCGTGGAAGTATCCAAACACAGTGGGGAATACAACCATATGTTTATAAGAAGTGATATGCCGCATATAACATGCTGTCAAAATCTAGCCATGTGAGCCACAGCCTCAAAATGCGCTCTAACAGACCCCGGCATCCACGCACACAGTCGAAGAGGCTAATGCTTCCTGTAAAAATGTATCTTCCTGGTGAGTGTTTGAGTCTGTGTGTGGTAAGGTCCTGGCGACAGGAGCTTCTCTGAGGCTTTATCATGGCATGACAAGACAACCTGTAATATACGAGCATCTGGAGCTCCTCTTCAAACACACAGCCTTATCTCACACCAAACATTCCCTGAGGCCAGAGCGGCGCAAGAGAGCGGTCCAGACCAGACAAGACCAGACAAGACCTCACACACTGTCTTGCCTCATCCCACCCAACCTGTGAGCTGGGAACAGTCCATCAAAAGCGCGTGTGCATGTGTTTACAGGGGAGTGTTCTGTATGAGTACGGCCTCGACAGCTAAGAACAACAGTGTGACAACGTTATGCTGACGGAAATCATCTGCTCAGAGTTTTTCTTCGGCCTCGCTAATCGGGCTAGAGGTTAATGGTGTTGCACTCAACACAAATGGACGCGATCCCTCTTCATCCTCCGACTTTAACGTAAATGTTGAGACAAGAACTAAACACCCATCACTCACAGTGCTGTTTGGAGGAGGGAGGGGAGGTTTATTTTACATCAATCTTAAGATAAATAGTGAAGGCCATTACAGATCTTTCTGGGGGCAACTTGAATGAACTAGCACTTTCAAAGTGAGCGATAGCAGCATTCATATGTTGCTGCAAAATCTTTAAAACAACGTCCTGGGTTGTAATACAAGCGGTAAGAAAAAAAATCACAACAATCAGTATAAATATCTTATATCCTAAAAACAATGCTGACAATAAATTGGAAGTATGACAATGTTTCATCGCTTTAAAAACAAGCTTTCTCTCCATAAAATCACAGCATCCAGAGAAAACAGCCCAGTCAGGAAGCTGTGAAGCTGTGTAGTATGCACTCAGCTCACACTGCCTTCAGCCAGCCTATGGGGGGATGTAGACATGCCCCTCTCTGGGGCTAGTACATACGGCCTGTGCCTCACTTCAAAGAGAGGTCACAAGGGCAGTGCCCCCCTCTTCCAACTCAGATCCATTCAGCTCACAGCTGATTCCTCTATGTGTCTCACTTTGACTCTCTCTAGGCCCCTCTAGCTTTTCATTTCAGACCGCTTTCTACCCTCGTCTTATTTTTTTTTTCTTCTTCTGGAAGATTGATAAAGGAAGACATGGGAGTACAACCCGTGGCGTGCTGTGAGGGTGTGAACACATTTGTGTGATGTCTGATAATGAAGGGAATACACTTACAAACCTCTAAATATGCTGTCACACAAGCGTGAGTCGCGGCTTAGTGCAAAGCGTACTGTACAGTGCAACAAAAGGGACTATATGCTGACCTTCACATACCTTGTAATCAATGAAAAACATTGAAAAAGACAAAAGGAAACATAGGGAGGATGGAGGAGAGGAAAAGGAGAGTGAGAGGAGACTGCGGCACAGGGAGGTCTGGCCGTTACAAATCCCTTCTTTTTTGATCTCTTCATCCAGATGAAAGAACAGCGACAGGCGGGATTACGTGGAACAATTGCGCTTTCTCCCAAAACCCTGACTTGATCGGCTTTTACAAGACCTCTAATCATATTCAATTAAGCATATTTTCTGACATCCCGTAATAGCTATACAGTACTGGTCCTAAACTCTCCAGCCGCCCTCTGCAGCCTTTCTTTTGCTAAGCCTCTCATTGTCAGACAGCATGCCTGTAGTGTCTGCTGACAATCTGAATGGGCCTGAACTGCAACTTGTTGTTAAGGTGCCAAACAACCCATCTACCAGATGCTGAACGAGGATGTTATTTGGCTTTGATTGAATGTGCTTTTGTGTCAGTGCAGCATTGAATTAGTCTTGTTTGTTTGTGGAAGCCCCTGGGATCTTTCTCAGTGTCAGTGGTGTTTTGCTACTGTTTTTTGGAGGGGGTTCCTTTTGATATGATAATCAATATTGAACCTAACTAGTATAAAGGCACGCAAGATAATATTGTATACCAACAGCCTTTCCTTAAAGTGAATTAAAGTGATTAATCCCGACATTCAGCCTGGTGAGGGCCCATTTTCAAATACAGCCTCTTAAGACATGAACCTTGTTTGTAACATCACAATGATTTCATCCATGATGACAGCTTAGTTGCCCAGCTCTGTTCATTCACCAGGTGCTTAATTCCAGTCAAACTTTGGAGCGTGGTGCCTCTTAAGGGACTCAAGGACTTGACTGAGACAGACAGGACCATTAGCGGGCCCTGGACCTGCCCAAACCCTGACAACCACTCGCAGCTGGCAATGGCAGGCAGAGGAATGGGCTTCCTTTTCTTCAGTTTAGCCACAGAGAAGTGAAACAAATGTCCATCACTCACTCACTCAGTACTCAGCAGGACAGCTGGCTTTTTTTAGGCCAAATAAGTAAGGGCGGAGAGACAGACTGTTGCTAACCTAACTGTATGTTTCTTTTTACCTCTTATACCTTTATCACTATGTTGCTCTTGTGAAGCATTTGGTGGCCTTAATCTATGAAAAGTGCCATACAAAGTTAACTTTACTTAATTTCTTAAAGAAGCAAAAATAATCGCCACTAAGGATGATATGACAAGTTAACAGATTTAAAGCTAGGCTAAGTAATTTTCAGAAACAAAAGAAAATTATCCAACCGAAAAACCCAAAGCCACTTCCAAAAATAAACATTATGGACGAAAACAATGAACAAGGCAAAATATAGGGCAAAACCAAAATATTCGGATCCTTGTGTTAGCTAACACCCTCACTAATACAGCCATGCAAAAATATAAAGCATTTCCATAGTACATACTATTTTGCACAGTACTTATTAAATACTAATCTTAAGTTTACTTTTACAAACAAATGTACTTTACTGTTTTGCACAAGAAACAGGAAATGGTGTAATATGTGCACCTACAGAGGCTAATTAAAGAGTATGTCCAAAAATGACACACAGTGTGTACTAGATAGTAGTGGTAGTTATAGTATAATGTTGTTCTATTTAGTATTTAAAAAAAATCTTCCTTCAATAGGAAATATAAGGAAAATATAATGTTAATTAATGTGTCCTGACGGTTTAACTTCACAAGAAAAAACTTATTTTTGAGATTTAAGATTAAAAACAAATCTGCTACAGATACGTCCACAGAGCACTTTATAACCAAGCATTTCTACTGGCATGCATGTTGACTTTCTTCTGCATATTACGTACATTTTGTCACTGGACTCACAACAGACTCAGCTTAACAAATTAGCCAGCAAAAATCCACAATTTTTTTTCACCTGTGAGCAGCATCTTGATGTTGTTTTGAAAAAAATCTGTTTTTGAGTGTATTGTATTCTGCAGGGATTGATTATTCAATATTATGTGTCATTATTATTGGGACAGAGTTTAAAACAAACCTAAACACACACACATTGATCTTGCATATTTTGAGTCATGTCTAGCTGCCAGTGTCTGTCTGTCACTATCAGCTTTGATACTGTCTAATAGTGGCTTCAATAGCGAACCCTACCAGGATGTGTTTGTTTCCCCAGCTCTCTGCAGCTCATTGGCTGGGGCCTCTTCTTCTAATCACCTTTCATTACAGCCTTCTGATCCCCCAGCTTTCCTTTGTAGAGCGCACTTCATCGTCTTTATTTCCTGCTCTAATTGCATGTGAAAGATGCCCCCTTTGATTCCACCTGCATGCCAAAGTGCTATTGGGGAGGGAGTGCCGAAAAGTGTCATGCGTGTCTGTCTGCTCGCAGGATGTTTTCACCTGCTGAGGACAAACCCGTTTCTCCCTGAGATATGACGTATCTATCACCAGCTCAGAGGATATCAGTGCTGTCTGTCAACATAATAGCAAAGGGTAGGGGGTAACAGGATTTGAGAGGGGAGGGGTGACAGAAAAAAAAAACATGGAGATGGGTGCTTTGAATAGCAAAGCACTCAGCTGTGTGTTTTATTTTCCAAGAGACGTGACCCTGATGCACCAGCCTTGTCAAGTGTGGCTTGTTATTTTCTTTTTAACCCATTTTCTTTTGATTCTTGTCTAAAATTAAAAAAAAAACAAGAAAACTTTTCTCCTATACCTTTTCTTCCTTTCTTTTTTCTTTCTTTCGTTCTTTCTTTCTTTCTTTCTTTTCAAAATGCCATCATTTGTTGCTATTCAGTGGAGGTTGTGTACCCACCATGTTAGGCTTGTTCACTGTCAGTGTTTAACCTTTTCAATGTGATGTCTCCAAGACCTTTGGTGGCCACCGTATGGTTATAGAACGGATTACTGTCTGCATGTTTTACATCCTGGCTCGCCTGCAAGAACTCGTTACAGGTATGGATCCTGTCAGAGCAGTGAAATATACCACAATTAGATAATTTTGTGGCTCGTCCTTTGAGAAAGTAGCACTTTAAGGGTCTTATTTTGGTAACAAATTCACAAAAGGGGCTCTTCGGTGGCCTGATATTGTTCATTGTTAAAACTAGTATGGGGAGGCTGGGGCAGGAAGAGACACAGAAAGACGTCACTCATGACAGAATCTAATCAAGAGTTATCCAAACATATTACAGCTGACTTAAGCTCTGTCTTTCTTCTCAGTTAAGTCTTCCTCACTCAGAATCAAAATATTCAGAGAGACAGAAGAAGAAAGATTAGGTAAGGTAGGTGCGGTAATAAAAAAAAAAAAAAAACAACAAACAAACACCACACATCCTTTTCAGACTGTAATGGAAGACTACTTCCGGCTCCAATTGCCAGGGTGAGCTGTGGAAAGATAAATGAGCTCTCCAGTACCAAGAGGAAACTGATTCTCTATTTGGCATGGCACTATTTACTGACATTAAGAATGATAATATCAATCAGTGAGCTGTCAGCAACCCAAGTGCTCTGAAAGAAGAACAAAGGTGCCACTGTGTCCCTTTTGATACGTTTACAAGGGGATGTTGATGTACCTGCCATTCAGGTGCAAATAATGTCATCACTACACACCCGGGTCGGGGCCCCCCCTGCTCCACCTTAGTGATGAGTAAAACTGCCCAGGGCCCTTTACTCAAAAATAGCATTCATAGCTAAGAAAAAAAAATAAACTGACGGGTTAATGAGCTGGCAATCAACACAAGAAGAAGAGCAGCAGAGCAACAACATGTCTGCACTCCTCGTCTCCCTGTGAAATATAGCTGTGTTTTTTTTTCTCTACCTTTAGTGGTGATGAGCAGGAGAAAACACATGGCAACAGCATCAGGGAAGCGTCTGTGTAATTACTTTTGGCCATCTTTCAAACCTCCCTCTCTCAGGAGAGAGATGTGTGACAACATATGACAAGAAAGCCAACAGGCTTTCCATACAGAATAGTGGAATCCATCATCACTGAGGCAGACACACCTGTCTGGCTTTGAGAACAATGCCACACTGCCTATTTATTAGGTGCCAGAAAAGTTTATGTTTGTTCGGTGACAGTGACAGCAACTTGATCCTTTTCATTTTTGGAAGGGGAATCTCAAGCTTTTGGGGAAAGGAAGGAGGAGGGGAAAGTCTGACTCACATATTTTCGTCTCTCGGCGGTGCACAGTGAGTCCTCTTTCTTCCTGATAGCTGTCTGCTAAGGAGTCAGAAAACAAATAACAAAGACTGTCATTCTCCAGGAGGTTTTCACTAATTCCCCCCCCCACCACCTCCACAAAAAGGTACATATAATATCCTTTTGACACCTCCAGTCCAGCATCATTACAACCTTTCTTGGATTTACCAAGATGTTGAATTGTGTTGCAAAACATGGAGTGATTTAATTATCCATGTTAGTTTGATATTTGTATCCAGCATGAACATAACTGATTAATAATAATGACTGTCAGCCTCTGCCAGAATTATTTCATACTAAATTAGAGAGCACTGTCAACGAAATGTTGAGGTAACTCAATAAATTCTACCAGATAATGACACCTGTAATTTTCCTCAAAATTTAAATCACAAAAACAGTTACCTCATTAAACAAGTGTGTATGCTTACTGAAAACATTTGATTTCAACACAAATACTAAACTAAAAAGACTTTAAGGCTTTAACTACAACTTTAAGGGAACAGTTGGGGTAAGGTAATACTTCTTGGGGTCTATTAGCAGAAATGGAACACTATAGTCATAACTTTGTATACAATCACCTGAAACTAAGAAGTGTTATTTTTTTGTCTGCCATGTTGCACATCCATGTTTCTACAGAAGTCAAACAAACCTGAAAACTGTCAAAGCAGCCGTCTGACTTGTGTTGCTCCTACAGAAGTGTTATGGTATGGATGACCTCTGAGCGAGGTGAACAGCGTTACCATGGTTTTGCACTTCACACCTCAAGTCACTGCAGTCTTGGAAAGGGAGGAGTGAGCTCTGGGGTATTCAGTTGGTTGCAACCTGCAACCACATCACTAGATGCCACCAAATCCCTACACACTTTTGCTTTATTTTAATTGACACAATCTAATTTTAAGATTATTAAGAAAATGACATTGAGCCATACCGTATGGTTCTATAAGTCTATGGCTGCTCACTTCTGCCTCACTGTCAGCCAGACGGGTTGATGGAACAGTGCTGGCTGTCATCTGAACAGTTAATAATTAGGCCTCCTCCTGCCACAAAACAGAGTGCCACGGTGACAAAAGCCAATGGCAACCGAGGTGGCGGCTTGGCTGCCGCATTATAAATAGTCTGACCGGATGATTAATGAGAGGGGCCACTGAGCTAAAGCAGCAATCTCGCACACAGACAAAGGCTGCCTGCACAGCTGCCTGTGCACAAAAAAAAGAAACAAAACACAACAAGACAAGCGCTGTCCCTGGATAGGAGCAAGAATTGAGGCAGAGTGGCAGGGAGAGTGGAAACATGCCAAGTAAATAAATTATTGAATTTCGACCGACAGCTTATGAAGACATTATTTAACCTCTGAGCGCTTTTGGGGGGATCCTCATTAACATTTTGACACACTCAAATGAACGGCAGGGTCAGGCAGGTTCCAAACGCAGGGGAAGTTCAAATTCCTTTGTGATGATCGAGAAGTATAGACATGGGAGAAAAGTGGAAAAAGAGCAGCTACAACTGTGCAAGCCATGTCAAAATCTAACTAGTTCAGAAGAGATATATATGTGACACCACAAAGGCCTCAGAAATCCCGGCACTTCGTGTTTTTCCACAGCATCTTATAAACACTCAAGCATTGCACATAAAGGTATGGTGATATTATTATGACCTTATATTATAGGAAAAGTTTAGTGTGATGTTTGCCATACTAAAATTGTTGATAAGGTCACTTCCCATAGACTAAAACCATCTATCTTGTTAAATTATGAAATTGTGTCTGCTTGTTTCCCCTCCACACTTCAGCTCAGTCTTGACAGTGAGTCATATTTGCCTTCCTGCTTCCATCACCTGCCTTTGTGTCACTCCACAGTAATAAAGGCTGAGCACTTCTACTGTAAGTGTCACCCTTGAGCATTTTCAAATTATACTCATCAAAGAAGACATGTCAAATCAATCAATAGGGAGACAGCGAATGGATAACAACAGTGACAATAGTGACAAATATCTGTTTTTTTCCCCATCTTGAGGAAAAGTTCTACAAACAAACATGGACGCTCTATTCCGCTACCGGCCGACAATTATCTTGAATATTTGGATGTGCGGTTGCTCCGAGCGGTTTCCATTTGATGGGCCTTATTCTTCCCCTCCACTTTGCTGCGCTCAGCTGGCAGGGCTCTCAGTCGTCACAACATCTCCTTTTAATGCCCCTGACAGGGGGTTATTTGCTCCCATATATGTTTTCTCTCCAATTACACCATGGCAGGCTGGAGGCTGCCAAGCCTCGCTGCCGAGATGCTGATGGTCACCTCTTTGACTAGTCCTTCCTGCCTCCTGCACTATATTTTTCATCTTTTTTAGGTTCTATTAGAGAGGAGGACTCTCTCATTTGTCTGTCCTTGGTGCAAAGTGTTGTTTAACACCTGACAAGCATCAGCACCACAATGCCAGCTACTATTTGGTGAGAAAAGGTAATATCGGACTTCTATTCTCATTTTTTTTTTCTTCGAGGTGTGTGACTGGTGAGAATACAGTAAGGACATTTTTAAAATAACAGCAGAAATATTTTCAAGAAAAAAGATTCAGTGCATTCATGCATCATATTGGGAGAAAAAAGTATTTCATGGACAGATAATTGCCCAAACAGACAAAGGAGCTTAGCAGTTATGGAGATTTAATATTACCACACAGTTTCTTAATTAAGCCAAAACATTTCAATGTGAGTATTTAATGCAAAGCATGATACTAATATCGACCAAAAAACACTAATTAGTCTAATTCGCTTGATTCTTTGTGTCTGTTTAGAGCCGTCAGGCTGATCAAAAACAAAGTAAAATGATACCAAGGGACTGATAGCTCAAATATACAAGATACAAACCCTCTGAATCAATAGAGCAAAACAGACTGCATCTGTGAGTATAGCTTTAAGCTAAGTGGGATGGCGAATGCAAAGGCTGCCATTGATACAGCAATGAAAAATGCATGATTTCAGAGGGAGAGAGAGAGAGAGAGAGAGAGCACTCTTTTATCTACGAGATGAGATCAATAGAGGGAAGGGGTTATGGAATCAAAGTTGTTTTGCTGATGTGGTAGTTAACTGACACTCTTAAAAACATCTGAACACAATTTGAGAGAACAAAGCGTGCTAAAAAGACAATTGGAGGAGAGTAAGGTGAAGTTCTGTGGGTTGATAAACTTTATTTTCACATTCAGGAAGGCGATGAATCAAACGCTGAGTGTACAGGGCAACACGAGTCAGATTAATTTACCACTGACAAGCTCTATGTGGAATGCATGTCTTTGTTTCTGCTTGAACTACAGTGAAATAATAATCACAATACTTACAACTTTCAAACACATATACTAAATCAACAAGACTGCATTTTACTTTTTTTATGAGAAAGATGTGCTCTTCTTCTGTTCTTCTGACACACTGACCCTATACTCATGCTTTACAAATTATTGTAGTGTTAACAGAAATGTACCAAAGTATGCACCAAAGTACAATGAAACATGACAATTGCAAGTCCTTAGTTGTGCTCTTAAAACAATAGAAACCACAAATGATGTTTATTTATTTGTTCTCTATAATTTCACTTAAACCTTTATTTTGCACAAGAGTTCTTAATGAGAAAACACTCAGTATTTTCCATTAGTCAAGTATATAATTCACACAAGGGTGGCACGGTGGTGCAGTGGGTAGCACTGTCGCCTCACAGCAAGAAGGTACCGGGTTTGATTCCCAGCCTGGGGCCTTTCTGTGTGGAGTTTGCATGTTCTCCCTGTGTCTGCGTGGGTTCTCTCCATGTACTCCAGCTTCCTCCCACCATCCAAAAACATGCATGGGGATTAGGTTAATTGAGTAATCTAAAAACTTGTCCGTAGGTGTGAATGTGGGTGTCAGTGGTTGTCTGTCTCTATGTGTCTTGTGATGAACTAGCAACTTGTCCAGGGTGTCCCCTGCCTCTCGCCCTAAGAGGCATGGATGGATGGATAATTCACACAAATGTGTCAAAGAAAACATGCTATATGATGATATATATTGTTATTTCACGATAGAAAACTTAGGCCATATTGCCCAGCCTTAACTCTGAGACTGGTAATTCAAAAGCAATCTTGCCTGTACTGTACTAAAATAAATCCTCTGGCCCACCCTCACACAGCTTCTGATCATTGATTTCAACATGACGCTGACAGAGCTAATTATTCTGTAACTCAAGCCTCGCCTCTGTGCTGACCTTCGCCCTGTGAGTGGACTGAGGAAGAGCCAGCAGCTTTCAGCAGAGGCTTGGGCCTGTCTGGCCTGAGAATGTGGCAGGAGATAGACAGGGAGAGGGTCACAGAATAGAGAAAAGGAGACGCAAAGAGAGAGGGAAACGTGGGACAGAGAGATAGAGATAGAGAGAGAGAGAGAGAGGCAATGAAAGTGAGTGAGAATGACTGACAAGACAGAGGATTCGTCACAGGCAAAGAGTGAAGGCTCTGGCCACAGAGGGACCCGGTGAGAAAGCTAACAGATAGCAATCTGAGGTATCACTCTGCACCGCAGCTAACAGCTAGCAGCTACCCTGTCACCGCCACCTAAACAAGCCCAGCGTTTTCATCTCCATACACACAACGCGGCACTCTGTCTTTTCTTCTGATGGAGATAAGATGTATAAATTATGAGCAGCTGACAAAGTCTACTCCAGCGCCCCCGGCGTCTCATCAATCACTAGCCTGTGTGTCAGCAGGTAACTGACGTGGCCCCCGGAGGCACAGCCCCCTCTTTAGGTGAGCGAGAGTTTTGTGTGCAAAAAAATGTGTTTGCTACGACGCAACTGGGCTTTTGTACACGTCTATGTATTGTGTGTGTGTGTGTGTGTGTGAGTGTGAGCAGGTTGTATAAACAGCTGATTTAGTCAACTTGCACATACCAGCCAGACAAAAACAACTCCCAAGTATGTGTGTGTGTGTGTGTGTGTGTGTGAACTCAAGGTTTTGCTGTTATACCTTGAGGTATCTGATGTGCTGATATATTCCAAAGAGAGACTTAAATGCTAGAAAGAAGGAGAAGCGTGAAGGACTGAAATAGAATACCAACAACGAGAAAAAAAAAGGAGTGGAACAGGGAGTTGGCTTGCTGGGTGGAGTCCTGGAGGCCTTCGAAGCCCAGTGGTAGACCACCCAGTATGATTATTGGTATTAATAATTTTCCATGAACCTCAGTTTCCCTTGTCTGCAAATGAAACATGGTCTGGGCATTTGGATGTGAGGGCAGCCATGACAGGTATACACTGCAGTTCTGCAGGGGGACTGCATTACTATTTAATGTAGAAACATTTTAAATGGCAACACTTGAGTGTTTAACATACAAATTGCTAAAGTGAGCAACATAATTACGCCGTGTGTCAGCAAAACAGCATAATTACAAGCTACAAGTTGTCAAGTGTCTGATTTCACATCGTTCCCATTTACAAGCCAATCAGAGTATTTCCACTGCTCATGTTTACCACAACCGAGGCCTAATTTCATAGCAATAATGACAAGCTGTACTGTCCAAACAGTGCGGATTACACAGGCTTTATCCAGTGTTAATGAAAATATGATTAGCAAAAAATAAAAATAAATAAATAAAATAGACAAGTATTTGAAGATTTGGGATTTTGTACCACTTATTTGCTTTTGCTGGCAGTTGGTAGATTTTGCCTCTTGCACCCATATGATAATTCCAAAAGAGCTTGTTTCACTTAATACTGAATTTCCATTCAAGGATTGTTTATGTGTAGAAAAAAAAGTGTTTGCATTCAATGAAACGTTCATTCCACTTGGACCAAAATGGTGCACAACCTCGAACCGCAGCACTGCAAAATTACACAATGTTTGAGTACACGGCCCAAAGCAGGTAGAGTTTGCTCGCGCACACAGTATCGATCCGCTGTCTTGAAGTGAAGTTCAAGAAGCAGAAAATTTTGACTCCCCACGGGGACGGGAGAAACAGCTCATATCAGCACCAAAGAGAAGGAGGGCTGTCATGTTCTGTGTGATGAGCTGAAAGACTGGAGGACGGCCTGGAGCAGCGGGGTATTCCTCCTCCCCCCATAAACAAACCCCCAAAAACAAACAGTTCCACCCCACAGAGAAGGAGACGGGACAGTGAGACGAGAGGAGAGGGCAGACAGGTGTCAGGGAAGAATGGCGTCTGTGACAGAGGCCACGAAGAGGAGAAGCTGGAGGAGATGAAGGAGGACGAGCTGAAGACGAGGGTGTTTTCATGAAAGGAGCAGCAGACTTCTTTCTGGCCCGCTGGTTTCGGTTCAGATTCTCGGCTGGGACTCCATATTTTGATCGCCCTCATGAATTATGTACTGTGCCATTAGCATTAGTGAGCGCCATTCCTGTATCAATGATACTATTGTTTCTAGGAGGTGAGGGGGGGGGGGAGGGGTCACGTCCTGAGACGCATTATCTTTGAAAACCCTTCTAGAGAGAAAAGAAAGAAGATGTCTGGAATTCAGCTGACAAAAGCACTCAGTCGTCCTGAAATCTGATGAGTCTGACAGGATGTGAGCCCATCTGATCCACCGCCGTCTCAACATTCCCTTACGGGGGGGAAAGGACGGACAGGCTGTTCCTCGCCGCGCTTTTAGCACAGGTGTGATGAAAGCTGGAGCCGCCGCACCAACGGCCCATCTCTCGGATTACCCCGAACACATCGACTGATGGATGTTGCCAGTTGGCAGGCGAAAAACGCCAAGAAGTGATGCCCGGTGTGCCCTACCCATCTGTCTGCTGCATAGAAACAGGATATCGGGTGATCCCTCGGGGATACCTATTATCATATCATATTAAGTGTCTGGAGCTACGGGTTACAGTTGTAGGTCTTAACAAAATACAAGATGGATCTTACAGAACTGGACAAAATGGGGTTGTGTGCTACAAGGTCAACAGTGTGACTGTAGACACCTCTGGGAGTGGTTTATCACCGTGAGGTAAAAGAGAACAGAGAAGACAGACAAATAGAGATCCATTGTGTGTCTGAATGGCTTTGTTCATCAGCTACTATACCTCAGCACAGTACTTCCTGTCTTCACTTAATCAGAGTTGATGAAATGACAAACCTTTGTGCCATGCTGCCTAGAGAAGTTATCCTTGAAATAAAATATGTTTTTAATCATGACTTACAGTACATCTCACAGGATATTGCATTACGGACCTTTGCAGCTTGTTGGCTCTGATTCAATATCTTAAGTGTGGCACCAGTGCATCGAAGTCAGACCTATTCTGGGAAGAGGCATAAGGAATCTGTCAGCTTGCAACTGAACACCAACTGCAAATAGAAACCGAATGAAACTGTCAGAGGTTATGAAGCCTTTGATAACCAATAAAAGACTAAAATAATTTGACACTAAAAAAGTCTGAAAAAAAGCCTTGATGATAAAAATGATGAGTTTAATAGTCTTTTGTTTTAGCATGTGCAGGAATCACACGTTTCAGAAAGCTTCACTTCACCTTCACTGAGCTCTCACCACGACAACAAAGATTAAATGTTCTTTGGAGATTGGTGATGCTGAGACACTGTGGCGTTAAGGATCTTGACCCACTTCACTGTCCTGTCTATGCCCTGTAGCTGTGTGCCAATCCTTCACAGACACGCTCATGAATGACAGAAGAATGCCGTTTGAGTGTCACTTGACCCCGCTGCCCCTGTGATGACCTCTAGTGGACCCCTGGGCAGAGCCCTCACTCTTTCACATATTTCCACTGCTAAACAAGAATGTCTCCCTCCTCCTCCTCCACCTCAAACTTCATTTCCTCTTTATCGCTGTCCAATTCTCCCATCGCCCCTGCCTCTCCCATCCCTATTTTCTCTTTCTATTCAAAACTTGGGAAGGGGGCAAAGAAAGAAGAGAAATATGCCTTTCCACCAGAAAACACAGGGATGAGTGGCTATTTAGAGTGTGCTTGTTGCAGGGGGAAGAAGGGCTGCTGTGTTTGTGGAATGAGTGGATGAGAGGTGCACAACATAAGGGCACACTTCAAATTCATATATGAGCAGAGCGGCAAAAACACAAAGCATGAGACTGAGAATGTTAACTCTCTGAGTGCCATTAACGAGTTACACCGTCAAAGTGTTTTTTTTGCAGCTGGTTGTTGATCACGGTCTCCCGCAGCATGTGAGTAATTTCAGGGCTTCTGTGATTTGTAGTCGGGACACAAAGAGTTAATTTATGCCAGAGATCAAAGCGGGAAGAGGAGACGATCGTAATTAGAGAGCAAAACAAATGGATTCTGGACAAAAAGTGGCGTTTTTGGTGAAAATGGCCTCTACTCTCCTCCTGAAAAAACAAGAATGGAACAAGGTAAAAATAAAGTTTTTTTTTTCATCATGAAACAGAGAGTCTCTTCTTTCATTTGAGCTACTCAGTGTTTTCAGAGACATGGTACAAAATATACTGTGGGTCTTGAAATATGACTGAAAAATGGGCAAAAACACTGGCCCAAGGCACTTTCTGTTTTAAAAAACGGCTGGCACTCAAAGAGTTAATGATAATAATGGCTTGGAATTATATAGAGCCTTTCATGACACCCAAAGCTCTTTACAGAAACCATTATTCACTCACAACACAAACTTTTGTTGGTATATAGTGTATAGGAACAATCTGGACCAGATGCGTTCAAGTCTTTACTTGTTCAGATCTCTTCAGAACCAACGTCTTCTCGCTAGGGGTGGAGGGAAAATCGATACAGCAAAGTACTGCAGTTCTTTGCATGGTTATATTGTACTGACACAAGGATGTCAAGTATCAATCATTTATTATATAAACTATCAACCTATTAACAATTTAACAGACACTTTTCTGTCTTTCAGAGGTTTTAGTGGCTCAGTTTTAAATGTAGATCAAGTGCTCCAAAGTTACACAAAAACTCCTTTTCAAAGAGGTCCCTGAATTAAAACTCTGAGATGATGTGATAAATAATTTGCAACAAAAAAAAGGTAATAAATCACAATACATCAAAATAATATCATGACAACACTTAGATATTATTGTAACACAGATAATATTGTATCGTGGGGCCTGTGCAATTCCCACCCCTCTAACTAACTATTTAAAGTGCTATCCTGAGGCTAAATGCTCATATTGAAACTGTCCCCTCTCCCCGTAACTCAAATGTGAAGCTCCTGACAGGCTAAGCCCTTAATGCACTAGATTTGACGGAGTAATCCTGTAAGAAACCAGTTGCTTTGTCTATCAGGTGGAAAGGTTACACAGCGAGGCCCCGACTTCCTTCAACCTGTGGTTCAACCCTCCAGTCGTAGCCTCCAACCTAAACATGCTCTAGCCCTCATCGTTGGCCTCTCTCACTCCTCCTCAGCCGTCTGCCCGCCCGCATGCATAAGCTACAAAGCTGGAGGTGTCAAGACTACCTGTCTCAAAAGCACCCCCCCCTTGCTTGACCTGCGGATAGCCCTCGGGGACATTAATTATAGAGTAGTCTGACTTGTTGAGAGGAAAGAGACAGACAGTGAGAGAGAGAGAGAGAGAGAGAGAGAGAGACAGAGAGAGAGAGAGAGAGACATGCAGAGGGTGAAAGACAAATGCAGAGATGTTGTTACAGAAGCTGTCACCTCCTAATCATGTCATCCTGCTGTACAGAGGTGATGCTGAGGCTTTACTCGATCAGGTTTCCCATTCATCACCTGGGCTGGTTAGTGGTGGAGATGGCGGTGCTTTTTGGAGGAATTGTGGGGGGTAGAATGGTAACTCTCATTTTCCCACAGAGTTCAGATTTTAAACTGTTCCAAACCTGACTGTTTGACTGGCCCCAAAACAACACTGAGATTCAGGTTAAATGTAATCTAATTAAAAGTTCTGACCTGATTGCTGAGCTCATTTAAAATCTGAACTATCCATGAGTCCGTCTTTTCATATGCCACTGTTCAAATGACATGCACGTGCAATGCATCTGGCTGTTTTACACAATGTATTACATAGCTAATGTTTGTGGGTCACTTAAAAAGGAACACACAACATAAAACTGCTGCATCCACTGTAAGTGTTCAATACTCTGCTTGCAGGCAAAAACATGGATCTGTGATAATATGACATTTCCGTATGTGCTTTAAAGATGTTGTGGACAGCATGTCTACTCCGCAAGCGTGGATAAGACAGCAAACTGCCACCGTGTGATCAGAGCAATCTGTCCAAACAAACGGAAGATTCTCCTGCACATTACCGCGTTAGATTAGACGACTCTCGGCCATTTGATTCCCCCGCCGTCTCGACAGCTCCTGTTTCTAATGGACCGAGCGAATTTCACAAGAACAAAAAAAACAGGAAGAGGTCAGTGTGTTTGAAGGTTACCCCTGTCGGGGGAATCAAAATAAATAACGTTCAGGTGTGCTATTCTCTGTCAGGTGAGTGTCTTAATGATGCCGAGTTAACACATACTAAATAACAGTGTCTCCCTACGCACTGACAGCCTCAGAAATAATTGACCAGCGTGCTCCAAACTGAGACGCAGTAGGCAGAGAATTCAATCCTGCAGCTGACAGAACCCATTGAGCATGTCACCAGATTTTGCATTATACACAAAGCAATGTCAGGTCAGGGATGCGGCCTCCTGCTAGTTATTTGTGATTGCATCTCTGAGGGTAAATTACCTGGCTCTCCATAATATGGTCTAGTTAACTAATTTCCTGACAGCTCACTGTCTCAAAAGAAAAGTCTCAGATTTACTGCCTGTCAAAAACATGATGGAATATTTTCCTCCCCTCCTTTCTTTTCTGTAAATGCTTGGCAGCCTCTCAACTAAGAGCTCATATCTCATATTCAATATCCTCTCTCGGTGTGCCGAGGACATCTCTAATTCCAGACAAAGACATGCGGCTGAAAATGAACAAAAAAGAAACATAACCTTATTATGTTTGAAGGCTACCAGCAGTGTGTCATTACATCCACAAGTTCCCATGCAAAAAAAAAAAAGAAAAGGTGGTGGGGGGTGGGGGGGTAAAGCAATGTAACATAGTTCTGAAGCCCTTAGTGAGGAAGCAGGGAAATCCATTATCCATTATCCTGCCGAACCTCTGCACATTGACAAGTACACACATGCGGTATATGGTGTCCCTGTCATTTTGTTGTTATACATGTGTAAATCATTTGCTTTCTGTCAGGACAAAAAGGCTCTGACAACAAATCCTCACCTCACCAATGGGGTCACGGGGAAACCGAATCCTGCCGCAGACAAAGCGTAGTTTTACCTGCGAGAGCGCGGCATGCCACTGATAGCACAAAGATGACAATAGCGCTGTGATGGTGTGAAGACTGCCTTAAAGCTATACCGTGCAGGGGGAACAATGTAGACCCCCCCCATTCTTCCACCCACCATGGAGCGCAACAGTGTCTGCTTTAAAGTTCACAATGCAGCTCCAAGGTCTGCGTACCCTTTCTTTACTCTCTGCGTCTCTTTTTTCCTTTGCCTGTATTCCCATTCAGCCGGACGGCTCGGCCTATCATCGGCCCCACAATGACAGTAGGTGGAAACGCTTGCTTTCATTACACAAAGTATAAATAGTGTAATCTATCAGCCCTGCCAATCAGGATGATTGATTACGGGCTGTCGGGGAGGAGAGTGACACATTAGAAAAAGTTTGGTTAACAATGCCTGTAGCTGGTGCGGGGCAGCTGCCACCCAGCCCAGTGATTAATGTGTTGTCAGCCTGTAATCCCACACCCACGCTTAATGAGGCAAGAATTTATCATCTCAGCAGAGTGGCAGATGTCAGGAGGAAAGGAATCCAAGTGGCTGGAAACAATATACTAGTTTTTTTTTTTCTTCTAACCTGCGCTTGACATGTCTGACAAGCTCTAAAAACCACAAAGAACGTCTGTGTAAGAGCAAACTTCAGCAAAGGGACTTTTGTGCTCATCAAAGTCACTGCTGAAAGAAGACTTTCCATTAACACTGTTCCTGAGGAACAGACACAACCGGTGTAATGAATTTAAGGAAAAGTCTAATGCTGAAATGATGGTGCATATATTTCAGAAATAACTTCACATTGATGAAACAAAACTTTCACTTTGGACCCTATAGAGAAATCATAAACAAAAGTGTCTGTTTCTATGCACTGTATCCACCTCCTCTGGCACAGATATTAAGCTCTAACATTCATTAACTTTCTTAATAGCTCATCAACATCTGCACGCAATAAACAACAACAGCTTCACTTGAATTATCTGATAAAAAAATCTGAATTACAGGGAAGCTGCCTCGAGAGGGTGCACAAGACAATCAGCTTCAAAGTAAACCATAAATGCGAGTGCTGAAATAGTGATTAATGTGCACTGTCAACATCAACTAAAAGAGACAGGCATAGAAATAACTGATCTCTTTGAGAGATTTAAAGTTTGGCATGGCTCTGTGGAAATACCCGGTGGGGTAGGGGGATGAGAAAGAGAGATGGATTTTTTCTTTAGAGCACAGAAAACACTAAGCCAGCTGTCTCTCATTAGGCTAGCAGCATCTCCCTGTTACCAAAGAGACCAACGGGGAGGATTAGCTCTGATTGGACTGATAGGCCACCACACTGGGACGCTGCACTATGTAACAGCTAAAAGCATCATTTGATAAGAAAAGTAACTGAAGAGATGCCTTAGTGGCTATGTGATATTGTTGCCGCTGCGCATGCGCATGGATTGTGGGATTGTCGATCTCTTGGCATGCAATAAAAGAAGTTTTTATTGAGGAACATAATGACTGTGAGGCTCAGGGCTGCGTGTGCAGAATTGGCTTTTACATATGTCTAACAAATTATGTGTTCAATGATACTCGAAGGTGGACGTGTGTTATTTCCCTGTAGAATTCTGCGTCTTAAAAGGGAACTTTGAAAACAGCAAAATCACCATGAAAACTCTTCCCAAAGGCTTATAAAGGATCCAGTTGGAACAGTATGTGTAGAAAGCAAAGGGCTTTGCAGCTTGCCAATCTGAGGCACTCAATATTATTAGGCTAATAAAAACTTAACAAAGACTTACATTATATAGATAAAAAAAAAGGGGCAAGTTACGTGAGCAATCGTACGATTTGTCAAAGTTTATGAAAACTTTATATCAAAAATAAGAGAGAGAGAAAAAGAGACAGACAGAGAGAGAGAGACATCTCATTATTGCTGGCCAGCCTTGGCCTGCTTTCTGACAGGCCTCAAACTCTACCGCTAAACACAAGAGACGTCGAGACAACAAATGCTCCACCGCAGAGGCGTTCCTCCTCTGTACTGGATGCCAGCAGAAAGAGAGGAAAATCAGTTAATGCAACGCGGGCCACTTCAGTGTCTCATAAAACCCCTTACAAAAAACACATGTTTGTTTTTATGCTCCGTCATTTTGCCAAAAAATTGACTAACACATCTATCATATATATATATTTTTTTTGCTTCGTGACAGAGTGACGTGACACTCTGGGTCATGCACCCTGTGTCTCCAGGCTTTGAAAGAGGCAATAAATCAATCTTGGCGCCATTACTTACAATTAATTGCGCTTTAAAGTTTTACAGTGTGTTTATGATATACGGGGCTTGGATGATTTATGTGGACAGCTTGAGTCACTCCCTCTAATTGCCGCTGTTTTCCCAGCTTATGACCCCGACGTGACCTCTCGGTTTAAGCTGTCAGAGTGCTCCGAACCGGGCCTGTTGCTACACTGGTCCAAACACTGGACAGATGTATGCTTCAGCAGTCAAAAAACAGTCACAGAAGAAACACAAACACACACACTGAGGCATAAACCGTCACAGATACTGACATACCTGAGAGAAAGAACATGTGGCTCTTTGGAATAATCTGACACAAGCGAGCAGTGTGTTTCGTCCATCATACAAACTAAACACATCCAAACTATTATAAACAGCTGTTTTTAACACTGAGGGTGTGTTGTCATTTAAAGGATGGAGAGCAGAAACATCTCAACTGATGCAATTAACAGATAACAAGACATTATGTAAGATGGGAGAAAGGACTTAAGTTTGAAAGCGAGCAGATTGTCACTGAGGTTATTTGTCTAATATAAAGCAGACGGGTGCTCAGCTTAGTTACAGTTGGCCCACAACGCCCATACACATGTGGTGCTGTCCTTATCCGACCTGCTGCATACATACAGATTCAGGAACATGTCATGAAAGAAAGGTGACATATCAGAGTTCTACATGTATAATAGCTGGCACGAATGCAGAATCCAGCAGAGAGCAAAGGCCGGTAATAAACTTGCTTCCACAGCAATCTGTTGGGTTATATTGCCCTCCCCCTGTTGAGAACCATATTCTTTGAGTTTCCTCTGAGGACACATTTGTTCAGTAAAATGATTCAGCGAACCCACTGAAGGCACATTCACAAAGCGCTATATTGCACGCTGTTTGTTATGTTTGAGAGCTTCGGGGAACTCATAACTCTTGAGCAGAGATGAACGTGGCAACATATTTTTACAGGACGCATTTGAGACTTGAAAAAGGAAGCAAAAACAACCAGCCCAGGCCTCCACTTTTTCCTCCAGAGTTGCTTTGCGAAAACAAAAGAAAAAAAAGCCACAATCATGCATCACATAATGCACAATCATGGGTCTAAAACCATGCAGTCTATCTCCGATTTTGGACTGTTCCCTTTTAGTGCAAACTCGAAATGAACTGCTGTCTGCTGTGGAGTAAAACAGGTTAGTGTCTGAGGAAGAAAAAACAGAACTGAAAAGATCCACTTGAGGACTTTCCTGGCTCTGTCACTGTCAATTCCCTTGAAGAACCGTTACCCTGTGTGCAGAGACTCATGGGACCCAGAAGCTGGCTCAAGCCACCTTGCAATGCAATGTCTGTTTTACATTATATGCAGAAGGATGTGGGGGGGAAAAACTTGTGTTCATGCTCAAAAATCAAGTCAAATACTTCATCCAGGCAAAATCTAAGTGACATCCGAGGAACATTTATACCCACTGATGTAGCAACAAGCTGTGCTTAGTAAGGGGGGACCATGGAGTTACTTCATTCACAGAGAAACCCTCTTAAACATGTGGCAAGGAGCAAATGTTATTCTACTAGTTAAATTCGCTATGCACTTTTTCTTGCAGCGCTCGGGATCTGAAAACAGAATGTGCTGTCATAGTGTTTTGATAGACATGGCTAGTTTAACCCCAAGGGTTCGACAGCATAATGTGGGCTCCGTGGCAAAGCACAGGGAGGTGGAGGAGAAGAAACAGAGCCAAAAAAGCACCACATGTATTTTTCCAAAAAGCAGCCCGACGCAGTCCAAATGGCTCTACGTGGTTTAACGCCATTTCATTCCATGACCTCTGAATCCTCAAAGAGAATTATCACATTATAGCATTCCAACACGCCCAATTTCCCAAAATACAGCTAAAGGCTTTTCCACTCTGACTTTACTTGTTGTGGTTGTCGGGGAAAACACTTCAATTGTGCCCCATGTGTTTTTTTGTTTACTTCAAGTATTTATATATGTTTCCTTCCTCTCTTGTCTTTGTCTTGCTGCCTCTGTTTCTGTCCTACTTGTCCTTTCCACTCAGAAGTGCGATATAACCAAATACCCAGTGGAGAAAATGACCCCCACTGAGTTGGAAGCAAAACACACAGAAAAACCAGAGATGGCTCATTGTCACCCACTTATGGTGTCATGTCCACTAGTGCATGAAGACACACAATAACAATTAAACTTCAGTGCATGAGCATGGCTTTTCTACTTGAGTACTTGTTTGCCTCTTTGTCCCAATATTTGTCTTTGAAGTGAAGATTTTCTATGTTTCTATGATTTTTTTGTGTTAATTCTGAACTCACAAGTCTCCTCACAGGCCTTTTTCCTGCAAACAACTGGCTGTTGGCTGTCTGGTTGTGATTTGCAGGCAACATGGAAAACATTGGGAATGTATGAAAAGTTATGGCATTCAGATTGCACTAAAAGACCATAACTGTTTTATCAGAACCATGTGGCGGCGCTCTGTGCCACGCCATAATGGCATGATTGAAAAGGAGTTAAAACCATGGTCACACAATCCACTCCGATATGACTCAAGAGAGGTCTCCAAAGTTCAACGCTGGCTCTTTCACGGCGAGTCCATTAACTATTCCAATACGCTCATCATGCAGTGGGAATGATCTGATAGGGCAGGAGCTCTTTTCTTCAGATTTGCGCTGTCATGAGTGGGCATGTATCACTGTAACCCCGCTGAAGTTGCTGCCAGTTCTATGGTTTTCAATTTATCTACTGTAAACAGCAGGAAAGAGATCTGTCATATAATGTCTTACTAAGAAAAAAATAACTGTACGCAGGGCAAAGGAACTTTTATAAGTAAACCCTTTAAATCACGTGTGTTCCTGTATTTTTTTTCCCTCTCCGATACTTTGCACAAATTGAGACTCAAATGGTAGCACAAGCCGACAGCGAGACAGCTAATTACCATCCTTTGTAATGAAGCAAATGGTAGACGCTGTACCGTGAGCTACTGTTATGAGCAACACCCTGCTGTACCAGACATAAAAGCAAACACAGATATCTAATTATGCCATCATCTCTCCTCACTTTCCCCATGCCGTCGCAGACGTCTGCATTAATTGGAGGCCTGCACTATTGGTAAGCTTACAATCACTCTGATGATGTGGACAATTAGAGCCGGGAGGTACTCATGGCTCATCAAGTCCTATGATAGTTGACACATCATGTCTCATCTAACTCAAAAAAAAAATGGAAATGGCGGTGTGACATCCCATGGGCCCAGACACAGGATGTGTCCTGGCAAAACTTATCCACACTGTGTACACCCAGTTAAATGCTGCAAATAGGATAGGCTAGCAAAAAGTTTATGTCCAGGCACACATAAAGCTGTATCAAGACACAGTTTTTCATCAAAGCTGTAACCTTTTACTTTGCATAGGGAATAAATAATCATATACAGCAGGTTCAAAGACACAAAGACAGAAAAAACACAAACATCATGTCAGCTAGAATCAGCGATTATCTCTCCTTTCATCCACGGCTGTGGTGACAAAGGCAAACATTTCCTTTTTTGCTGACAAGCTATGTAAATAAAATCTCATAAAGTGACTTTACCCTGCCAAAAAGCATTGTAGAGGTCCTTAGTTTTGTTTTATATAAAGTGGATGAACTGTTTTTTTTTCATTCCACTTCTCTCCATCTACCAAACATGCCAGACTGAGGTTAAATTATTTCAATGTTTGCTTTCCCCGCTTGCCACTTGCATGACGAATCAAGAACAAAGCGTAGCACGAACTGACATTAAAAGAGTATCTTAGCTGATTGTCTCAGACAATAAATATTTTGTTTTTCCTTGTGCACTTTTAAACCCGACATTGGCTTCTGATTTGTCATTGGGATGCCTTTGAGTTTGTTCCTCTGGATCTATTTTTTTTTTTTTTTTTTACCTCCCAGGCTCACTGTCAGAGCCCCAGAGACCTTGAAATGACAAAAGCTTAGCTGCTCCAAACAGTAAATATTTCATGACCTTACAATTACACAGAATCAAATCTAGGCAAAAAAAAAGCTGTTCATTTATATTGCATTATCAAAAAAAGAGGTGGAAAGCGGGTACATCTGTGAACCCTTGCGAACTCTTAATTAGTCTGTGTGGCCCAAAACAAGAGCAGGAGGGATAAGTGCATGAGGCTCGGGATAATTAAGTGATTGTGAGCGGCATGCACGTGAGCTGTCACTCTGATCACAAACCATGTCACACTTGGCAACGCAAGCGCGACCGGACAGCCGCCCGTCGTCTTTGATCTGGGCTCATGCATACGGAATCAGGTCAGGGCTGTGGTCACACACACACACACACACACACACACACACACACGCAATGGTGTAAAGAGAGGGTCTTTACAAAGGGCCACAGTACTGGGACCTTTGTAAAGAGAGACTGACAGTCAAGCATGCACAGGAAGAAAGGGAGGATAAAGGGAAAAGAATAGAGAAAGAGAAGAAAGGGATGAATGTGACAAATCCACTCAAGACTTCAGAGGTACTACTTTTTCAACCAGTTTGCACAAAAAAAGCTTAACTTACAGCTTCCGACTTGGGTTTAACCACTTTCATGAATGCTCCTCGTGCCTGCGCTTCCATCACCTCTTTCTGGGTCACTTTCCTGGTGTCCAGAAACTTCAGCTGAGGCAGCTTGTGCAGCACAAAGAACCTGTGAGGAAAGGAAACAACAACAATTCAACATGCTGCACCGCTCCCCTGCCTTAAAGAAGATCTCCTTGTGGGCCTGTTCTTGACAAAGAGACAAACAGATCATCTGAGGAAGTGTGTAAAACCCTGACACACTAATCAAACTCACACACATTCTAATATGTAAATGCACGCATCAACGCAAGTTGAAAAGAAGCCGTGTTATTTGAGATTTAATGGTGCTGCGGATTTAATGGTGATTTTTTTTTCCTTGTATATAATAACCTTCAAAGCTGATAAGAATAAGTGTGACATATAAATAGCAAGAAAGGAGATACAAGCCGTCTGCCAGAGCTGTCATTCTGGCAGCATCACAGATATCTCTCTAAGCTTTCAGACACACTCTGTCTTTCATTGGGAGGGAGAGAGAAAACGTCAAAAGATAATGGTTGGAATACATAGATGACAACAGATCCTTTCAGGGGGAGGCAGGGATAGAGGAACCAGTATGTCAGAGGCTGCACTGGTAGCCATAAAGGACATGCATGCATGCAGCAGCAGCACCTAAGTGAAGGGTGAGAAAGGACGGAGGGGTTTGGGCACAGACAGGACCTGTGCATAAAGAGCCGTGACAAATTGATGATGGCGATAAGGGGAGATGGCAAAGCCTATGTCAAGTTTTCAACACCTGAGGATTATTAAGAAGGAGATGCAGGGATCATGTTTAGACTGACATGGAACAGAAAACTTCAAATTTAAGGAAGATAAAACATCAGGGAAAAAAAACAACATTTAATCACTAAATATACTCACAATGCCCTAAATAACTCCATACAGGAGCATTATTATAGGATACAGTGACCTCCTCCTAACCCCTAATAAGAGCTAGTTTTTCCAATGAGAGGGCTGGCACTCAAATACAAGAGGCCCCAATCCCATTCTGCGCATCCCTCCCCTGTAAAAGGACTTTGTTCAGGGCATTTCCATGAAGAAATGTGAAGATGCCCTTGGGAGACATGCAGGGAGGTTATTCTCCATAGGTAACCCACCATCACAGGGTCAGAGCAGATGACAAGGCTCTGTCAGCCAGTAGGGATATTAATGATTCAAACCAACCGGAGAGGGACGATAAGAGAGCGCAGTGGGGGAGGAGAGATGACTGAGGAAAAAAAACTCAGACTCATACACTTTATTTAGCAAGACCAAACGTGGTGACAACAATGTGTTTTTTTCTTTTTCTGGATGTCATTGAGTCAACTCGATTATGCAACTATATTATACTTCCCTTGATGTTTTATTTCTGTGTAATCTGGTATAAAAAAAAAAATAAATAAAATAAACTAAGGACCAGTTTCAACAATACTTACAGTGCTCACAACAGTACTTACAGTGAACGTTTATATATTTTTAATAATGTATTTATGGTATTATAATTTAACACTTTTACATTATATAGTAATAGAAAGCCATTGAAATACAATTTAAAAAATATTTGTCTTGATCTTACAAATTTGTCCAATTTTCCTGTGTTTGGCTGACCTGCTCTGCACTGAGGATACAAGGAAGTATCTATGTAAGGTAACAAAACATCATTTTAACATGTATAGACATTGTGGGTAATTATTAGGCAGCTGTTATTTAGAAAAAAAAAAAGGTTGAATGAACACAAAGTGGAGCTCCACCTCAGGTACAAGCTCTTTGATCTGCCACAAAAGGAGATCGGACAAACAGATAACAGGCGTTCACGATAATAGGTTAAAATTTCACATAAAAACATGTTAATCTTTATACAACACATGGACGGAGAGAAAAAACAGAACTTGAGTTAAATCCACTGTCTCAAAGTTTTTGGAAGAGGGAGTGTCCATTAAGCATAGTGAGCATAGTACTATTACTGTTACTCCTGTGTTATTGTAGTACCAGAAATGGCCACCAAGTGTGTGCATGGTTGGCTGAGAACAGGAAAGCATTTAACCTCTGCACGCTACACAGACTACACAACGCTGCTTGGATGAATGCTGTGTTCCTATGTCATTGCACTAATTGGGGCACCGATGCAGCGGCACCAGAGGGTTTTCACTTGAGAGACCCATGAGCTCCCGAGGCATTGGGCTGGGTATTTATTGCCCAAGGCCAGTGCTGTCACGACCTGCATGCAGCCTAACCTTGTCAGACATGAAATCTGCATCACGCTCAAATTGATGTTTTACTATGTGACACTTTATGAATATTACATTACAGGACCCTAGACGTTGTCAGTCAAAACAGAACAGCTCTCCTCACCAGCAAGATAAGAATGTGAGGAGAGGGGAAAAGGGGAAGAGGGAGGGTGGTGAGGGGATAAAAAAAAAAGAGAAGAAAGATTATTCAAGAAAGGCCTGGGTGGTAAATGATTAATAGGCAACGCAGAGTCAGAAACAAGCACTTAGGGCTAAAACAGACAAAAGAGAGTGTGCTTTTCGCCTTTTATCACATTTCATGTAAAGGACCCTGACAAATGGTGGTCATATTGCATGGCTTGAGGCCTGGCTTGATGTTTAATGCATCGTCTGCTCTGGTGAGGCAGGGGTAGTAAACACTCATTTGTGGTGGTGACTAGTCACACATGAAATCCATTTTGCAAACTGGAGTGTAGAGAGGGGCCAGTTGACAAAGCTTTTAGGGTGATGCGGTTGAATCCACAGTCTGCTTGTGAAATGTAGGGGGGTGGGGGGCATCTCCAAATCCATTACGTACAAAAAGCTATCGCTCTGAATAGCTTAGCATCAAAACTGTCTGACTGGAAATACAAACACACACACACACCAAGCATTATTCAACCATCTAAACGGATGTGTTCTTTATTTATGTGTAGCATCATCACAGTCTGTAACGACCAACCTGTATCTCTGGTAGTCATCCTCATCCTTATCCGGGCTGACCAGTTGGTTTGGGCAGGCCTCATTTCCCAGCAGGCTTAGGTACTCCAGCGATGGGGTCACGTCAACCAAGTGTTCCAGCAGGGCCTCGATATCAGTCAGGTGTCAAAGGGCGGATGTCAAGGACCTAACGCTGTTAATTACATTAGCATTTACTACCCGCACAACCCCCACCCCACCCCACCGCCCCGTCTACACTAAAACACGTCACTGTCAAATTTACAGAGGTGCTCAAAGGGGCCAGTCACCGGTTTTGTGAGACTGGGCAGACAGAGGGGCAATTTAAGGTGCAGGCTTTGGCATATAGTAGTGACACAATTTGGCTGCTGCTCTCTCTCTCTCCCTTTCTCTCGATCTCTTTCATTTCCTAGGTGGCCCGGGTGCAGAACAGTGACAAAATGATGGATGCCCTGCGGTTCAAACGGTCCGTGCTTCCCGGAGCTGCACGGTGGAAAACTTTTTTTTTTTTTTTTTGCGAAATGTGGAAAAAACAAACAGCCCCCTAAGCAGGCACATTCATCACTAATACATTCACTTGGAAAATTGAGCCCCAAAGTGTCAAAATACAACTGTGCTAATGCAGTGCTCCAGCTTCAAAATGGCACCGTGCCACGACAGGATGTACATAATTGGCCTATTAGCATGTGCCGACCACTTCACAACCGAACTCGGCACACAGTCCCAGACGCACACTTCAAGGAGTCCCAGTTTTTAATGTTGACTCTGGAAGTGCTTGTGTGTGTGTGTGTGTGTGTGTGTGTGTGTGTGTGTGTGTGTGTGTGTGTGTGTGTGTGCGTGTGTGTGTATGTGCGTGCACGAGAGAGTGTGAACATCGTTACCCAGCAGGATCTGCATAACCAGTGGAAAACAGGACACATTGCTAAACCTGTTCTGAAGCTTAGAAGGGGAAGTTCACACATTTCCGACTGATCATAAACAGCCTCGCAATGTGTCTGCGTCTTGAGTTTAGGGTAGCTGCGCCGAGCTGTTCTTTTTTTTTTTTTAACCTTGTTTACTTTGGGTGGCAAGTAGAACACACAGGGTCGTTATAATCGATGAGCGAAAATGTGAGCATGCTCAGGGCGTTCAAGTGACAAATTCAGTGACTGATTTGTTGTATTTACGGGAGGTGAAGCAGTGTAATAAAGCATAACGCAAATGTGGAAAAAAATCCTGATTTAATCACCTACAATTCAAAATAACTGATAGTGTCAAACAGCAAATATATTTCAAAATATATGTCTAATTCTTCGGATTTAATTTGAATCTAATACCTACTTATTCCCTTTGAAAAATGAAAAACACACATCTGTTATGCTGACTTTAAAATCTGATTCCACTAGAGGTCCCTGTGGTTCAAAAACTAGGCCTGTGCTCTGTGACAGAGCAAGTTACTCAACTCTCAGCAGTTCAACAGCACAACTTAAAAAACTGGTTCTCCAAGACCAAAGGCAGGTTGCACTGACACCTAAATGTAATCATTGCTGATACTGATATTGATGTCTTTGTTCATTTGTCTGCATCGTCCCCTGCAAAACAAAAGCAGACTGATTGAAGTGATTGAAGGATATTTGGTTCTTATTGAGCGTCAGGGTGTGGAGGTTGGGTAGCCTAGGCAACCGGACGTCATTTCCGAGCAGATTGTTGTCAACGATCAGCTCCTCCAGGTCGGTGAACAGTTTGAGGCCTGCCAGTGACCTGCAAAAATAAAAGCAAACAGGCAAACTGTTATGGCTCTAAATCTGGCCAGCCGTTACTGTGCAGAAATAAATATTTCAGCCTCCCCACTTCCATACGCTGGGAGAGTACGGGCTCGGGCCTGTCAGGGGAAGTGAATGACAAGAATTAGTGGTGCTGAGCTCCCCTGGCATGGTGAGGCATCCTTCAGCAGCTGGCAGGATGAGGGATGGGGGTCACTTGTGAGTAGCCAGGATTCAAAACAAAAGGCTTCAGAAATGCAGCGGGCAGGATGAATTTGTCAATGTCTTGTGCCTTGAGGCGCCCAGTTTCGCCTGACCCTAACCCTCCATTCCCAAGACAAATCACTCTGTCACAGTTCACCTTCACTCCCCAGACACAAATTTAACTTGTCATCCATCATTTTCACAGAGAGGAACCGGAATACACACAATCACAGATGGAATGGAAGGGAAACTTTTTTTTTCCCCCCAACTCTGCCATGATAGGGGTTAGTGTTAGGATTTTAACATCAAAAGGACTTTTTTTTTTGCCTTTCTGCTCCTTTTTTTTAATGACAAATTGCAAAGAGGGGTGAAGGGTCATCTCACCTCTTTCAATCTCTCTTTCTCACACATACATACACATTCACACAGGCATAAAAATGACAGCGGGTGGTGTTAGGAGTAATGTTAGGGCCCTGCAAAGTTCAAGTCATGGAAGGTGCACAAAGGCAATGTGTGTGTTGTCTAATCATTCATATTGTCAATATGCCATGTTAAAGTGTCCTGGGTGACTTCATTGACATTTAAATCTGCCAAAACTTGACACATACTGACTGTACAGGTCACACAACAGGTATTTGTTGAAGTAATGATTAAAACTATTTCAATGTATAATTTTCTCCAAGCCCAACACTGTTCTCAATTATACATTAGTAAAGAATAGTACAGTATTTGTAGTTTTAAAAGCGGACAATAACCTTGACATTAAGTTGCGTAAATATAAATTCCAGTGAACAGTGTCACGTTGCAACATGACAAACTCAAGGTACAGTGAGGTCTTAACAGCTGCAGCGTGAACTATTGCTCCTCTCTGAATCTGCCGACTGTCAGTGCCTGCCATACTACTCAGAGCTATGTAAATATAACACCTTCATCATGACAAGCTGCAAATACGTGGCAAGGAGCAGCGAGCTGCATGGGGGCAGGGTATCACATTCATTGTGAAAGCGTTCAAAAAATGATAAGCACTAGCAATATAATGTGGTGCACAAAAATACACCTGGGTCTATTAAGATAGTCAGTGAGCAGCCATATATTACAGACTTTTAGTTTGTGCTATATTAGCTTTTTCTTGCATGCCTTTTCAGCTTGTCTTCCAACTATATGTAGTCCCAAAAACACATAGATGCACGGAGCGGACACACGAGCAGCAACTTTGAACTACAAAGCGAAATGTTGCAAGGATCTTCTCAGGGATGGAAAACGACAAACAAGCAATTCATTGTAGACTTGAGAGCGAGGCAGACCTGGACTGCCTCATTTCAAAAGACATCAACATTTCAAAACACACACAAACACACACTTGACACCCACAACAACAGCTGACAGCACCTAGCCAGCACGCTGGCAAAGCCGCCAGCTGACATCCTCTTATCAGGTCTGATTAATGTACTGGCAAGATGGATGAATAGAGAGATGTGCCAGTTTTACGAAACACAAATTGCTTTGCTTGTTTTTTTTGTTTTTTTTTATCCCCATGGTGCTTTTCATTTATGAAAGCAAAAAGGCACATTAAGCTATTTAAATCTATGGAAATGGCAAAAATGATAAATATCATTAGAATTTTTGCTCAACTTACAGTTGTTTTGCCTGACAGAGTTATTTTAGTCCAAGATGGCGATTAGAAAAGAAAAAACTCAGCACAGCTACTGTGTTTGTGTTTACAGGGAATGCAGCACAACATGCAATTCATCTGTGAACATAGTCTTTGTCAATGTATAGTTTATATTATTGCTTTTATCCATGAACAGAGGTTGCTAACTAACTATTGCCACCTGTAAGTGTGTGTGTGTGTGTGTGTGTGTGTGTGTGTGTATGAAGGGCTGCAGTCCTGTGGGTTATGTTATTAGCTGCTCGGTTAAAGGGAGCCGCATGGCACAGGAGGGAGCCTTATTAATTGTTGTTTTCATGTCACCACTGCTGCATGCACTGGCTGATTTAATCAGTTAAATTCACAGCCAGGGGAGAGCCACCGACTCCCATCTAGCATTAACTACAGCGCAGGGATTGAACTTCTAATACTCTCCAGCTTTCTGCGCTCCCCTCTGCAGCTTTCCATAGCGGGTTGCAATACTTTTTTTAAGCCTTCTTGTTTTTAATGCGTGGCCTGGAAAACTAACAAAGTTTAAGCACTGCAGTGAAAGTACTTCACTTGCAAAAAATAAAAAAGAGCAGCTTTTGCTTTTAACAAAACTAATGAGCATAACTGACATGAGCCCCAACACTGCAGAGGTTTGGTAAATGGTAATGCTGGGAAATCACACACAGAAAACACACAGATTTCAGAGGAAATACATGCATACAAATGTTCTACTAGTTAGCAATATTTACTTAAATTTACCTACTTCCTTAAAAAAATATATTAATAATTAAAATAATTAGTAATATAGCTTAAGTTCCTCTGGTATACGCTACAATTTTGATTTGCAGAGACCTTCCACAGAAAACAATAGGGAAAATCATATAAATACTATAGAAAAAATAATTTATTCACACATCACATTGCATCACCTGATTGTACAAATTTAGAAAATTATGTTTCCATACACCTCAAACCAGCGAGAGAGAGAGACAGAGACAGGCGGCAGCTTTAACGAGGTGAGGCGATGAATCCTCCTTGTTAAGATAATTATGATCAGCCTCATTGTCAGAGCTAATACTTCACTTTGTCTTTACGCTTTGACTACCACTTAGCCTGTGCAAGCTTGCCATCGTACATCATACCATGTGCATCGGCGTGTGTGCTTTTCAGCTTATATGAGTGGCGCATGCATGTGTTGAAATCTCCATTATCTGCTAAGCACCATTGTTTGGTTGGAGCAGAAACTCTGCAGCACAGGAAGCAGGAGAGGATGTGAGACACCAGACAAGGACACCAGAGAGGAGACACTGACCCAGTGAGCAGCCCTGCTCGATCAATACACTAATACTAATGCAGACACAGTGATTGATGAACCACTGCTGACAACAGAGGGAAGAAAACTCTCGACCATTATTGGCTGAAATGTCAGTCACTCCTGCCAATGGTGTGTGCTGGTGTCATGTCATATATCCTCAGGCAGCGAATGAAAAATGGAGAACGGCAGCCTTGGCTTTTTTTTGCATATGGTACACAGTCTCCCTTCTTATGTCTGCTCCTTTTGAAAACTAAATGAATCACAGTTGGCAATTGCTAGAAACTCTAGAAGGTCAAATGTGGAGTTTGTCTAGGCCGTACATTACACAGCTATAATGTTAAACAACCTTAAAGTCTTCCCCATTACTGAAATGATGATAGAGATCACAGAGGCGACATCCCTGCAGCCAGCATTACAATACTGGAAAAGTTCCTGAGTCCAGTGTATATCAAAAACACACACAGACGCTGTGCTGGAGAGCCCACGCAGCAGCAGTTAAAGGGCTGACGTCCTCCCGAGGGTCACAGCGGTGCGGAAAAGCAATGCGCTGTTATTCTAAACGGAGGGCCAGAGCTGCAGAGTGACAGGCATAACGACATCCTGTTCAGAAGGCAACAGATAAATGTTTGATGAATTGACCAATACTGGGGCCATGATGGTCTTCATATGTGCATAATAGACTATTTAGAGCACACTTCAGACTGCCTGCCAGGATAAGGTACTGTAATGAATGGGAAAAGGAACTGGACCTGGGAAGCCCAGTATGTGGACTGGCTTTAATAAACTTAGTAAGAAAGGTGAACGGAGGAGGGTTGGTTAGAGAGGGAGGGAGGAAGGAGGCTACTGGAGAGAATCAGCCTGAAATAGTGGAGAACAATTCTGGTGGTTTCTTGTCACTATGCATACTGTAAAATATATTAAATCTGGGGTTGGTCATATTAAGAAACCTGCAGGAGTAGGTAGATTTTTTAAAATGATCCAGCAGAAAAAAACAGCCCAGTGTTGCCAGCTGTTTTCTCATGAAAGAAGTTGATTTACTGATTCCTGGCAGGATGAAATGACAGTTTCACCAAATATAAAAAAGAAGAATACCAACCCTAGCCTCTTAAGAATAATTATCCGACAGGTTCCAATTGAAACATACTTATTTTCAAGTCTAAATATTATTACTGCATTAATGTGCACCATTCTATCCTCTTTTTTTGACAATTTCTAAAGTTACTATATAGTATTTCACCCAGCTTTAAATATTTTTTACATTAAAAATCATCTCACTACGTTAAATAACAAATTACTGGATTGACCTGATGTTTTCTGTAGCACGACAGAGTGGTGTGAGCACAAAAAGAGAGCAGTTATTCAGCTTTGTGACAATAAAAGGAGACATGAGGATAAAATAAATATAACCTATAAATACACTGAGCCTCCATTAGTTCAACACAGCTGTATATTTCATCAGTCTAACCCGTGACAAAAACACAAATAAACATCAAAAAATACCAAAATACAGCATCAAAAACAGTATCAGGATTAGTGGTAAATAAGACAACATTATCTGTAGGGAGAAATTAATGCCCTGCTACCCCTCGAGCCCCCCTCCACCACTCCAGCGTCCCTCCTACCACCTCCACACAGCACTCTCCCCTCCAGCTACAGTTTACGGCCTATATGTGTCTCTGTACACGCATCTCTGATGGCGGCGGTGAATTAGACTGTCATTATCTGTCTCTATCTCCCCCACAGCTCTCGCCTTTCTCGCCCCCCTCCTATCTCCCTCCACATGGAGGCAAGTCACTGCTCAGTGTGGCACTCCTCTCTCTGTATTGCCAGGCCTCAGGTGGCAGTCATTTAAAGATCACACATCCAGGACACACATAGTCTTCCCTGAATGCATGTCAATTCACACATGGGAAGGGGATTACACGTCTCCTCCCAGGCAGCTGCAAATTACTATTAATGGCAATGCAAATCATTAGAGTACGTTTGGTGCCGCCAGCAGATCTTGATTTTTTTTTTATAAGTAGGTTCACTCCAAATCTGTTTTGAATATTGCACTATCCTCGCTCATGATAGCCTGTGTGTTTAAAAGCATCACAATTCACAAAGCTGTCAATTGGAGGTGGCATGTCAGATTGAACTTTTACATGGGGTTACATCATTTCGCAAAACAAAACAAACCCCATCATTTTTAGAGCACATAAACAAATCCAAGCAATCTGTGAAATATAATTAATAAAATTCTTTGTCAATTAGGAAGTTTAAGATCACTGCACATTACTCCGTGCTACATGGAGGTGATTACGTGAGAGGGGCAGATATAATGGTTGGGAATGTCTACGGCATGGTGCGTCTGTTGGACACTGAATAACATGAATGATAACGCCACTGTGGGATCCCGTGGTGTCTGAGTTATAGACTACTCCATTGGATATTTCCTGCTGAGTGTGTGAGGTTAATATTGTCTCTCAATGTCATTAGCACTGGCAGAGGAGCTGTGAATCAGACAGGGACTGAGCCTGTCAATTCACACACACACACACGCACGCATGCACACGTACGCACGCACGCACACGCACGCACGCACACGCACGCACGCACACGCACGCACGCACACGCACGCACACACACACACACACACACACACATACACACACACACAAAGGGCCAGACAAAAATCAAAGCCACTGTACTGAGGTCAGCATCACTTGGCCTCTCGCTTCCCATAGCACCTCCAATCCCTGTCTGATTAATGACCCTGGATCAACCCTGGCTAAGGGATAAGGACTTGACAGACATTCCTGTCAGGCCCAACCTCATAAGCCTTGCTTGACCTCGGTTTGGCCCGGGATGAAGTCTAAGCTCCAACAATGACCCGATTGGGAGGTACAGGAAAGTGTTGCTTCTCAGAATAAAACAAAGAGATCTCTGCAGAAAGGCATGCATCTTAAAACTTTTAGCAAATTGAAGTTTGCTACACGGCCAGTCAGAATGACAGCTGCTTCCAATGTACAACATGAAATTGCACGCTGTGAAATACATTATCAGGCAAGGGATACAAGCAAGTGAATCTGAGCTCCTTCAGAGTCTATACGACACTTCCGTCCTGCTGTGGACCGTGCTCACAGTATGGCCAATGCGTCTTGTGAATGTTCACACTGAAAGATTAGTTGTCTATCCGCATGACAAACGCCCTCCTCTCTCAGTGAACGCGAGCCAAAAATCAATTCCCTGATGGCACCTCAGTCAGTGAGGACATCAATGCGGCACAAACAAGCGTGTGAGAGCCCTCATGCATGCTCCGCAGCTTTAAGTGTATATAATGCTATAACATCACAGTGACGGGTCGATCAGCCAAGGCCCATTGCAGCGACAAACACACTCTGCATTAAACAATCAAATTTTTCATGAATAAAAGAATGCACAGACATTGTAGAGAATATGTAACTGGAAGATGAACTCATGTACAATAAAACACAGGAGCCATTAAATAATAGATGCTGCGATCTGTGAGGAAGGATCCCTCAGTGCCCCGTCTGCCTGTACGCTCTGTCATTACAGTGTTCAGACTCAGTGCTTGTCAACATTTCCCTGAGAGAGAGAGAGAGATAGAGGAGGGGGGAATCCGCATTACGTTTGAGTGAGTTCAACTGTCAACTGCCAGCCATTTGTATGCCTCAGCATCCACCTAATAGCAAATAATCACTACCCTGTGCTCTCTTCATGGCAAATGATCAATGTTGTCTTGAAGTCTGATGGATGACCCTGCCACGCTGATGTCCAGGCATGCATTAAAAACCACCTCTATGAAATGCCTGTCAGTCTGATGAAGAGGGAAACAAAAAAGGCATGCGCACGCAATGACAGTGAGGGATGCGTGTGCGCAGATAAAGGAGAAAGCGAGGGAAAGCGACGATTCAATTAAACAGCAACAAAAAAGTTAATTTCTTCATATTAGTGGGGAATTTCATAATGTGATGGGACCTGTGGTGTGATTGGTAGATGGCATTACTGGAGGTAGACGGCTCCAAGTACCACCTGGGATGCTTGGTTTCCTCCTCCTCTCAGCCCTCTCCTTCCCTCTCGCTAACACACAAACAAGCTCCCTATTACCCCTCAGTGTTCAGATTAAAATGCACAGCACCACAATCTTTGATCTCCCACTTGCTGACACAAATCCTTTCGAGCCTCAACGTTTTCCTGCAAAGGTAATTAGTGCTAATTAAAAAGTTTCGAAAACGGTCTACGGCTGCTGTTGATGCCGCCGCCCGCCGCTGCTGGTGCTTGGGCGTGCCCTCTGTTAGATCACCCATCTACCCACCCTATGCAGGCCCTGCAGATGCACACGTCAGCTACATTCCTGCCTCTTTCCTGAAAAAGGATCCCATAACAAGACAACACCAGTCAGCCCAGAACGTTTGTAGATGCGGGATGAAGTCTGGAAACCCAGTGAGGGGTCTAACTGGTGTCTCTGCAGGAGAACATGTAATGACACATGTAATAAATACAAATCCCACAAAATGAACAGGTGTAGTCTTTAATTGGGATACCCAAGCTTGGGCGGGGGGGCTTGTAAACATGGAGTAATTAACTTGATAAGGGATTCAATTTGCTGAAAATATCATCGCACAGAAACATATCATTTAGTACGAACCACGATTTGCATAACGAGAGTGAACACAAAGAATTCTTTTGGCATAATGAATAAACACATTGGTAATTAAAAGAATTTCCTGTTTAGTGCCATTACAGTGATTTGAGACAAAGATATAAGTCGAGCAGTGCTGCAGTATCTATCATTCATTCAATGGCCTGCCTTATTGCTTTCACCAAGCCATTATTATGGTATAATTAGCCGCCTATCTAGCATGTTATTAAGTGGCTTGCTGAGTGTCAGGTACAGAGGCGTCTCAGAAATGACACACGCACTCGCAAAAAAGAAAGCAATAGCGTTCCACAATGTTTCAAAAAGATAATTACATAATCTTGGCATGGAGAGCAAACAGAAAAGTGATAATTAGGCAAGTATTCCTGCCAATTAAAATATCAAGCCTTTTCCCTTCCTGTGTGAAGTACAGCTTGCTGCACTATCATGTACAATATAATGCTATTATATTCCTCATACAAAATGAAAGTAGATCAATATAAGCGATGTGACATTATATCAACATTGATTGTGTGTGTGTTCAGTGTAGCTTGCGGCAACATTAACAAGAAGACGGAAGGTTTTCAGGGCCTTCTAAACCCAGCAAGGTGACAATGAGTATGTTGAGATATTCCAAGATGACAGCAAAAGCCACAACTGTGTTTTAGCTAACAAGACTAAAAATAAGCATAATGATTGACATGTGGGTGTGCCAACAAGAAAAAAAAAACAGACAAACAACAAAGTTATTGATTTGACCTTTGGGATAGTTCCTCCGCTTGTCGTTGTTGTTTTTGCCTCATCTTACACCGTCGAGAAGGAGATAATAGAACGTGTCACCAGCGCAAGGCAGCTGGAAACTGAATGCCATCATTTTAATTTAAATGTTACATTTGCAGTGACATCCGTCAATGCATAATTGGCACTGAATCCCCAGTTTGGATGTACATATTTATCATTCAGTGCGAGACACTCAAAGGCACCAACAGATATGCTGCTTTGATGGGATGACAGTCATGATGTTGGGGGGATGTTGCAAATCAACAGTGGCACTGTCAGTTAAGCTTTTTGTCACAAAGTTACACACAAGCGTGATTAGAAACGCCGAACAAGCTGTAGGCTGGCATCAGTGTCCTCTATCCAGAAGTGTGTAAATGGGCTTATTTGATTTGAGCAGAGCAAATAAAACTGAGAAGACAGACTTGGAAGAAAGTCACAGCAAATGATGGACGCTTATTAGGAAAATACCCTTTGCATTATGACAAAATGCACAGTGTGAAAGTGCAACACGTTCCACAAGTAGAAACGAAGCTATGACACACGATCTTGTGATCTATATGCTTTGAAAACACATCTATAAGAATGGAGATCAGACAATCTTGTTGCACCAGCAGCCTCTCTTTACATAACATGCTCTTTCTGTCTTTGTAGTTCCCTGACACAGCAGCTTAAAAGGAGGTAAGTGATCAATCCAGTGTAAACTACGGGCAGCAGTGCAGCTCCCTGAGACAAAAAAAAGAGGAAGAAATCCCTCCCACACTCTCTCACTTTCTCCCCTCCTTGCGTCTTACAGCTGGCCCATTACCTTTACAGAGTGAGGCTCATTAAAGAAGGCAAGTTGAGTCAAATCTTTCTGTAATGCAGCAGAGGTGAATTGCTGTCAACATCATTAAACGTCATTTCTCCAACTCACTCCAGTACTTATGAAGTGTTCTTTATTGTGTAATGATCCACATCTCTCCTCTAAATCGGCCCTCTTCAAAAGGCCCTGGAGGACATACCACCCATGCAGCTGCCCAACATGCTAAAGGGGCCAGATTAAACATTGCTCCGTCATTACGCTAACTCTTTGTGCTTAAAACAGATCCAGCCTTTTCATCCTGTGCTTCGGCTGGCAGGCAGCGTTCCTCAGAAGGAATGGAGTGGAAGAGAGGTCAGGGGAGCTGAAGAGTTCAGCAGAGAGAGGAACACTGGCAGTCTTATCTATGTAGGGCCATACCTTCTGCTGCTCGTTTTCATTTGCTTTGCTGCATCACAACACCACATTTCTGCCAGTAAACTTCCCCTCCTCCCTCTCTGCTTTTTAACACTGTTTACTGATAGTTCATTGATCTCATAGGTCCATTGGTCAGGCTGGCTCCATAGCTAATTACAGTGAGAGCCGCCCTGCTTGTCATGCTAGCTGTCCTCCATGTCCTGTCTTAAGAGAGGCCCCCTTTGTACCTCCACCATTGTGTGCCCTCCCTGTGCTCAGTATCATGCTATGAGATGTCCTCCAGGCCTTGTGTTGGGGAAAGCCTCCTTTGTGCGGGCACCATTGTGTGTCCCCAGCGCCGAACGCCCCCTGCCAGGTAAGAACACAGACAAAGTGCAGTGGGGGATGCTTCTCAGGGCCCTAAGACCTACAGTAAATCTTCAAACAATTTAAACAAACAAAAACGGCTGCTGCGCCGCGGCGAGGGAGGACAAGGAAAAGCAGATGAATAAGCAACATCAATTACTGGGGCTCTGACCTGCGAGCCCCCACACCATGGCACCACATTTCACACCAAATCGCCCCAGATTGAAGTTGACACTGCTGGAGTAGAAACACTGACCCCTCACAAGACTAGCGCTTCAAACTTAAGAGTAGGGGGGTGGGGGGGGGACTGACAAACTACATAGACCAAGGCCAACATGGAAGGGAGACAAGAAGGAGGGGTATGAATAAGAAAAAAAAAAACACACGCATAATAGGTCCTAGTTTGTTTCAAAGTGAGACAAAATGGCTCAATTTGAGCACTTAGGCCATCAAATTGGTCCAGCTGAGGTACAAGAGGAACATGTGAGGGGACAACCGCATCAGGCTGCTGATAAGGAGCCTATAAAGAGGAACAAAGCCAGATGTCCAACAGGCTTACCAGTGAACCTGAGTGGGACTGGACCCTCTTTAAAGCTTGTTATAGCCTCCTCCAACTTCACCCCCCAAAAAGTGCCGCTTCCCTTGAAACCTTTTTACTCAAGCACAAAAAAGCCTCCCTCTACTTTGTGAGCTCGGACAAAAGCAAAATAAACACATGGGGCACACGTTTATACACTGCTCTGATAAAAAAGTTCCTCAAGAAAAGAGATGCCACTTTCAGTGTTATCTGACTCATCTGACCAGTGGTGCGTGTTAAAAAAGAGCCTATTTTCATTAAAACATTCATGAAAGTGTGGATCTAAGCATGAGAAATCATGCAATCCTATCAAAGTTTCTAAATACAGTGTTTATTAATTTATTTTTTTATTAATGTTTATTAATCTAAAGACAAACTGCTCGGGAAAAAACATGCCCCATGCTGACTAGAAGACACATTTGGACGCATTAGGCCCACACGGTCCTAACAATCTCCCAATTAGCCAGGGAGAAATCAGAAAATATGTCACAGGTTCACAGAGCATGTATGGCAACATGTGAAAAAAGAAAAGGACCAAAAGAAAAACATGTTTGTCCTTTGACCATGTTTTCAGGGTATCTCCTCTTAAGTTTTTTCTCGTCACTAAACTTTCGCAAACATGGCAAAGGTAGCTACGCACAGAAGCTGCTCAGTTGTTGAAGGAGCACAGTAGTCTATTTTTACTCCATTCGCCTGAGCCTCTGAGGATCCAGTGGATCAATTTTATTTTTGCTGGAAACGTACCACCAGAAGTTTTTCATGTGTGCGCCCATCATTTCACGGCGGAGTGCTTTCTAAACATGGGCCCATACAAATTAGGTTTGGCTACAAAGCTGATGTTGAAGCCTGGATCTGTACTGACTATCTGGGAAACTACAGGCATGGAAGCTGTAAGTTATTTCATTTTGTGTTACTTTACTGTGTAACTCAGCAAGATGGCCTGTAAACATGTCCCTGTAACATTAGCACTGCAGCTACTGAAGGTACTGGAGGTAAAAGTAATTTAAAGGTACAGACACACAAACAGCCTGTTCTCAGCAGAACTCAATACAGCGACTTTTAACTGGCTGGAATTCAGGTTCATGGCTGAGTTTGGGGTAATACTCTTTGAATACAATATTGTTGGACGTCTGAGACCTATATAAAATCGCAGAAAAAGTGTATAATATGGGACCTTTAAATGTGATAGACACACTGCAGTAATAAAAACCATGAAGCAACGATTATAAAAAAAAAAAGACAGTTAATGACGAGGATGAGTGAGGGAGCAATCACTTAAATGGTCTTGAAATCAGTTACATGAGCACGTCCATATACCAAAAAACAACAAAGAAAAAGTCCCCTCTTAAAGACGAATACCACAGAATTGGCAGCAGACAAAGGTTAAATGTACATTAAGTTTCCACTCTTGAAATTCCAGTTTAATAATGTGAACATTATGGAGGGCATTAGCAAATTTAATGAAAGGCTTAAAACTAATTTTGCCTCCATGAAACGATGACACATTGACAGACGGACAAGGCAGTCTGTCAGGGAGAGCAACGCATTATTCACAAAGAAACAAAACCCGACATTATTGCCAACTATTTAACCCATCTAAAAGCTCCACATGCTCGACTAATGTATAGGACTTAAGTGTGAGCATCTGTTTCAAACAATGGATCTTTTGCATCTTAACACCACCCTTTATGATCACAGATCCATTATGATTCACACAGAATCATAATGGAGCCCATGCCAGCCAGTCCGTCAGTCAGTCAACCGTCTTTGCAAATGGAAATCCAGAGAAAAGGTTGGAAGATTGGAATCATTTTATCTAGTTGACACACATTACAACAGAGAATTTCAAAAGAGTAAGATGGAAGCTCTCAGGTCAATTATGGTGTCAGGGCTGTCAGCTCGCAGTGAAATATATACCTTTGAAGAACACTTTACTCGAGGGATGGGGTAAAAAGGATGGGAAGACGTACTGTTTAACCCAGAGACCATATAAGAATATCAGAGATGATGGAGTAAAACAAGGCATGATAATGGACCATTTCTACAGAGCACACTTTGTCAAGAGGGACAGACTACACCCACTTCCTGAAGGGTAGTACCAAGGAATATTATTTTGGTGGCTGAAGCTCATTAACAGAATCAGCAGAAATGAGGTGCTTGGTCATTAACAAAGTCATTAAGATAAAGGAGAAAGGCGAGTTATAATATTTTAGTTTACAGTGTGGTGTGACCAGGCACCATTCTGCTTTTTTAAGGATGTCAGATTGTAGAAAATCAAGGTAGCTATATAACCAGAAGTTTTTAAACACTGCTGATGTTTTTTTACTGTGTAATTAATATGCTTTGTTGTTTGTTGCTTTTGTCACATTACGTAGTATAAAAGCAACATAATTTTACTTGTTTTTTTTATTTTTTGTAACACCTTTTCTGAGCTATGTGTGCCAATATTTATAAAACTAAAGTGGACAGCAAATGTCATCACTCCTGTCAACCTTGACAGTGGTAGTGTCCACTCCTTTAGTTCTTACCTTTCAAAAAAAAAAAATGGTGCGTGAAAGCCTTGAGCCACAGAAAAAAAAAACTTAAAATAAGGGAAGGGTTTCCAAACACACAGGACACAACTTGTGTTTCTTCAGTTCCCTTTTTCTGTCCTAGCCTCCGAATGTAAATGTCCTCACCCTCTGTTCAAGATATAAAATACTAACCTTGAGACAGTGAATGACAGAGGGAATTATAGGTAATTGTAGTGTCAGAAAGGGAGACAGCTGTATGATGAGATTCTGTGTCATTTAGACAATCAGAAACTTAAGAGGCAGTGTGACACATTTCTGCCCCTCCATCCGACAGGGCTCCTGACATGGCTGGTGATAATTTCCAGGAGAGAGAAAAAGAGAGTGCAGCAGAGAGAGAGAGCCCAAAATGAAAATGGAAGTCACAGAAAGAAAAGGTGTGATTTGTGCTCGTCCATATGCAGCATGAGCCAAGTGATAGCCAGCGCGCTGCATTCATTGCTGGAATCAAGACGAAATATCCCCTCGCATGTCAACCTGCCAACCAGATAAGAGGTGTCTGAAGCTCTGTGTGAGATAAACACTCCCTGGCTAGAAATGACACAGGATGTGCTTTCGATCCCTGTGTGGCAAAGCCACTTCAGCAACAGTACGAGACTTTACCACCACAGATACATAGTTCCCACTGAGGTCAGACATGTGCATGGACAAGCAGTGACACACACACACACACAAATACCGCAGCATGCTTTACATTTATATCCAAACCACAAATGAAGAATAACAACATTAAGCGCAGTTCTGAGTTTACACACGTTCACTCAGGCCATAACGAATGGGAGATAAATGGAAGGATGAAGTGCCTGTCAACATAATGAATTCAATAAAAAGCAACATTGTCTGCTTTGTCACATTTCAAAAAGCGGTGACGTGTAATTACTGTTATTTGTAGAAATAGCCTTCATTATCGCTGGTGGCCCTCACCAACGATAATGAAGGCTATTTCTTTCCGTTTTAACCACAAGGGAAGAAGCTCAACAACCTTCCAGGGCTTATTTTGTAGAATTACACAGTCTGGAATACTTAAAGTATACAAAGTTACTGTAACTCTATTTGACCCAGTATTAGGTCATTTTTAACAAGCATTTGTCCATACATCTGGTTGATATTTGATAAGGCCTTTGAGGATCATAATGGTAAAGGAGATGAATTCTAGGTGTACATTTATTTCTTTGACAAGTAAAACAGCAGCAGAAAAACAACAGCAAAAGAAGGAAAACTAAATTACGCAAAAACACAGAGTGAGAAGGATCAACAATAGTTGTGTGTAGTAATGACATGAGTGGGATGGTAAACTACGAGAGGTTAAAGCAGAGCTGAAGAGTCTATTAACACTTGGATGCTACTGTACGCATGGCCTCTTTGGGATTTTCTCTTCTCAGCCACGCTCTCATAACCTGCAGGCCTGTGAAACATGTAAACACTAATGTAGGTAAGGCTGTAGTCTGATTATGAGAAATCCAGAGTTCTTGCTGAAGCCAGATTTATGAATCTATCATGGTACTAAAGAGACTACAGAGGCTCCATAGCTCCCCACTTACAGTAATTACACTTCAGGCCTTCAGGGGAGTATTGGAGATGCTGTGATTGGTCAACTTAAAACCAAAAGCACAACATTTAAAACACATAAAATTAAAGTAATCGTCAACCAACGACACATGTTATCCAGCAAAGTCATCACCCTCCATGATACAGTGAGTACAACACAGCTTTCCACTTAACAGTGGGTAACATGGGGGTAAATTTACTAGCAAATAGATAACTAATTGACTGATCAGTCAGATTTGTGTAGTCTTTCATGCTAGAAACTGAACACCTAGAAAACACCAGATTTAAAGCGGTGCTTTTGTGTGCCACTTTGTGGACACATTTTCTTTACAGATCTATAAAGAAGTCACCGAGATCCTCTCAGTGTTAGTCAACAAAATATGTCTTTGGTTGAGGACAGAACTACGAGCAAACCAAACTTTCCCACCCATGCACAATATGGGCTGATGGCGTACAACATATTAATCTACAGTGGTGCTACGACAATCTACATCCGCTGGACTGTAAATCAGTTCCTATGCCAAAGGCATCAACAGTGACACCTGCCAAATCACCGCAACAAAACTAGAAATTAGGCTATACTTTGATGCATATGACACTGTTTGCCTCCTGATGGCCTCACGGCCTTTCAGGCACAGGCATATTCCATCTTTTTTGCACAATCCTCAATCACTGCCAAAACCCTTAAGTGGAAAGTTGAACTCGTTGGAAATTCAGTCCTCCTCTGTAACCTAAATCCTGTATTTAGGATTGCAGGAGGCTGGAGCCGACCCCAGATGACATGAGGCAACGGTGGGTTGCATCCTGGACAGATCGCCAGACAGGACCATCACAGGACCGACACACAGAGAAAGACAACCATTCACAACCACAAACACAACTATAACCAATTAAGGGTCACCAGTTAACCTAACCTGCATGTCCTTGAAGTCTGGGAGGAAGCCTGACAACCAGAAGAGAATGTACACTGAATTTGGGATCTTAATTTCACATTTATTAGCAATTGACTTGTGGTAGACTATTGTATCTATGTTATCAAACCACAGGTAGACATGTCAGAGGTTATCAAGGATGTAATTATCATATTGCCAGGAGTACCTCTATGACTGCAAACGTAAATTCTAAGCATTAAACAGACACCATCATTTATAACATAGGATATCAAGTCGAGACCTGCCGTTTTATAAAGGCAGGTGATTATTTCCAAAACTACATTATGAAGCAGTTATGACCAGGCCATTGACATTGAATTGATCCAACAATGGCATTAGTCCATTTCAGGATCAAATTGCAGCATGATGACCTACAAAATATCTTTTGACAACATGATCTATTATGAGGCATTTGTGGTTGGCTCCTATCAACGTTAAAATGATCACCATCACCATTGTTATTAAAATGATCAAGGCATCTTTAGAGTAATAGACGTAAGGTCAACTTAACTGTCTAAACCCAAACGTCTGGAGCCCAACACAAAGAACTGCTGTGGTGAGAAGACAGATAGAAGAGAGAAAGAAATGGAGAGAAGGAGAGTCCTTCTTTCTCTCCTCCCTGTTTTATTCCCTCCTATTTTTTCTTCGCCCCGTTCTGCAGTTGTGTGTCCTGACCTTGCAGCTTCCACGGCCCATCCATCTTGGGCTGCTTAGCCATTTCGCTGGCTTCATACTGCGCAGATTAACACAATTCATCACCACAATCATCCTCCATTCATCACCCTTTCCAATGAATGTTTTGACATCCAGTTAATTTTCTGCTGATGATTTATCAAATTATAATTACCATGCTCTGAAGGGCTCATTTATTATGTTGATACATGATAATGATGCCAAAGTGGATTGAATTTTAAGTAAGTTCTCCCTACGATTATAACATATGGGTTATTGTGAATAATGCTTTGCAATTTGATTCTGTACAGCCTGGAAATTCCTGAGACAATCCTAATGTTATAAAAAGCACTGCACAAAAAAAAGAGACAAAGTGAGACTGTTAGTTCATTTTTTTTTACAGAACAAATTGTTTAGCTGGGGTGCAGCAAGCATGAAAAAGTTCAATTAGATTCACAACTCCCATCTTGGATGCTTAGTAATTAAAGCGTGCACTAATTCAATCAGGGGATAGGACTCAGGCAGAGAGAGTTAGGCTGTTTCTTAATAGGTTATAGGTTATTTCTCACACACTGCCCTCATAGGCACTTCATTAGCCTTCTGCTTTACAATTCACTCAGCTTTTCAGCCTCATTATTATCCAGGTTTATTAAAATCCAATGGCTGCCTATCTATTTCTATTACTGAGGAGCTGACCAGCCTAATGCACTGGGTCACTGTTAAGAGCAAACACACCAACTGCTGTTTATGAACAGTTAAAGAGGAGTAGTAATCGCTATTGAAATAATGTTTTTCCCTCCATCAGTATTGCTAAACGGCGGTGGGAGCATAGTGAAACTAAAGTGACCTTAGTGAAGCTCAAACACATATGCAGTTGCCCTCAACAATAACCTCTCTCCATACGGTTGTCTTTTCCACAGAGCACTGAATTCAACATGGCAAAATTGGATATCATTTGGTCAGATTTGTTTTCCCCTTTTGTCACTGATACTGTTTATTTATTTTTTCTAAGTTTTGCACAGGCGCTGGCATTTGGCCCTCCGACCCGTGCTTAGACACCGGGCTAAATCACTGGGCAAAAGATGGAGGCGGCTTGCATGGTGCTGCAGTGCATTCTGGGGGCACGGTCTGCCAGCTCAGGGAGATGAGGGCTTAGGAGGTGTTAAAGGTTATTGAATGCTAGAGAATTCTCCTGGCAGCAGAAGCATTGTTTACAGCTATCTATTTTTTTTCGACTCTTTGCCCTTGGGCTGCGGCCCATAAACAGAGCCGCTATCCCCCCCCCCACTAACCTCCCACACCCCGGCTAGTGGAGAGTGCAGAGCATAATTGTGAGTCCCCCTTGAATGTCCCAAAAGTGAAAGATGTGTCTGGTAAGTGAGAGAGGTCAAACACGAGCATGGATATTTATTACATGCACTGCAACCAGATGGAGGCGGCCCATCCATCAAGTGGAGCTGTCACGCTGGTCACAAACGTTTCCCATAAAGACACCACCACCCCCCTCTCACCGCCACCATACCACTGAACCCTCACTGCCACTTGCTTTTGCTCCATGAAAGCATCTGAATGAGAGAGAAGAGAGTGAGATAGAGCGAGGAGACTTTTTGCACAATTATGAACTTTCAGACCGGCACACCACCACACCACTTTGACAGCTTTACCTTGACTCCATTGGCTCCATTTTTCTCTCATTAGTGCTCTCCCTTGCTTTCTCTGAACTGGATGAGGACTATTTTTAGCAATAACTTTTATCAATATTGCAGTGACCGGGTTGTGTGTGGATGGTCAGAGAGGGCAGGATAGGAAGGCGAGCAGCCAGGCAGCTCAGGGAGATATTAAAGAAGTAGAAGCGGGAGCAGTGGAAGGGCGTTTCTGACACTTGCTCCCTCATTCATCAGGCCCTCATAGGCCCGTCGGTGACAATGAAAAGATTTCACAATACAGCCGTGGCAGAAACTCATTCTGGCCCTCATCCATCATGTTCAGCCCGCTAGCCGTTCCACTGACCTAATCTGTGATGCCTCGCTGCCTGCACCCTGCTCCTTAAAGGCAGGCTTCATTACTGTGAGGGAGAGCAGGAGATAGAGGCCAGGGGCAAAGGGCTCAGAGGAAAGGGTTGTGGTAGTCAGATGCACACAGACACTCAAGGCAAATAAAACACAGAGACAGCCAACTGTCACAATAAGCTACTTTCCTACAGCACAACAGAACTGCAGCACACACTGTCATAGATGATGGAGGCCTTTGGAGAAAATATAGCACAGAGGTAGGGTGGAACTGACGGTCAATTTAGTCTGATTAACTTTGAAAAAAACAATTTCACTGTCATGGAAATGTCCATCTAACAATCTAACAGCCTCCCTCCCATCCATCAATCAAGTGATTAGGCAGCTTGTTACTGTCACAAACAATTTCCAAGTTGATGACTGAAAGATCTTGAATCAGATATGCTAAACTCACAGAGGCAGTTAAGCAGAGTTTGCTTGACAAGACATTACTGCCTGATGTTGAAACAGATACCTTTTCTTTTTTCTTCCATACTAACCCTTGTTCTCCTTCTTACACCCACAGTCTGTTGTGCTTCCTGCTCTGGACCGCTGTGTTACTTAACCAGAAAGGGTCAGACAGAGGGAGGCTGTCTACCTGACCCTGGACCAGCTATTATGGAGCTTTATTCCCTAAATCCCTGCTCTGGGTCCGAGGCCAGACTACACTGGCAGCTCCCCCTCTTATCTCTCTAACTGGTGCGTCCCCAGACCCCATTGCCCACTGCCTAATGGAGCCTGTCTCTGCACCGAGGGACAAATTCAATCAGGCTGCTCGCTAAACATCTTCAAATAACATTGCTTCAGCTCTGTGGGAAGGTGAACATGGTTTCTATTGAAATCAAGTCAACTGACCTAAGCAGCCATGCTATTCCTGCTTGACTGACACCAGACATCCCAAGCCCTTGAAGAAAATGTAGCTTTTACCATAACACGGTACCTATTTGAAGACATATAATCCCATGGTAACACACTTTAAAGCAAAAAATTATACATACTGTAAGAGACAAGAAAAGAGTGTCCAAAGTACTGATAAGGACAGAAACCTAATAACATGGCTCTGTGGTGGTGTGTTGGTTCTTTGTTGGTATACCAGTGTAATAGCTATTCTTTCAAAGCTGTAGAACCAAACTATAGAAAGAAATTGCCACCTACAAACATTTCAAATGATAAGTCCATGTTCATCCAACCGAGAGGTAGTTTTTTCACCAAAGAAACTATAAAAGTGAGTACTTTTTAGTAATATAACTGTTAAAAGGGCTGTACAACGGAACTCTTACTGAAATAGCTGTAGCATGTAATTTGATTAATGTATTAATCATTAAAATATATATACTTCCATCAGCTTGTTGATGTTGTTGCACATTACTCACACCAGCAAAACCTTTTTCTTACATGTTTAACATACAGTGTAAGATCAGGCATGGTGTTCAACATAATCCTAATGAAAAAGTAATCTCCGACCACGCCCAAATTGCTATCAGCGTTCGCCTGATGATCATTTTACCATCAGATCATTCATTGCATCATACATCCTCCCCTGTGTTGGGGGTTGGAGATTAAGGAGACAGCTAATTGACAGGCAAGGCTGCCCAGGAAACACCAACAAGACAGATCAAACTGATGGGAAATGTTTACAAGCCTTACATCAGCACGGATAACATCTGAGGAAGGGATTTTCTTTAAAGCTCCCATAAATCACAAACACATCAACATGTATACCATTGTGTATTAAAAAAACATCCCAACAAACTCGCAGGATGTTGTTGGTGTTTATACTGAATATAAACAGCTGTACTATCTCATTTTGTAGTAATTCTCTCTCAAACTACCATTGACATGAAGAATTTACTTGTACTATAGGTTCCATTATCAAACGTTGAATTTCTGATACCAATACCTCCAATTGTTAGGAATTTTAACAGGTCATATTTCATTACTCAAAACTCTATTATCTATTTTTATATTGCTGTAAAAACTCATTCATATCAGTCGAACAACTGGATGAATTCAGGTTTCTCACCAAAAACTAAACTTTCAGATTACATTTGAACAACGTAGCTCAATGGCATCTCAGTAGCTCCATTATATAGCCAAGAGGGACTGTGGTGCCCACCAACGCCTAACATTAACTAGCTCTCCCTCTGGAGATGTCAACACGGATGCTGGATATCGTAGTATTAGCAGGGGATAACAGCCTTTCAGGGTTGTTATTGTGCATTGCAAATATGGTACATCCAATAATTAATGTACTTCAACATACTCTCCTTTATTACAGTTTAACTTTATTCTCTATTCTCTATTTTTTGTTGCAGTGAAAATACGTTCTTCATAATAGTTTCTCGCCAAAAAATATATCTTTTTTTACGTGGTTGCATTTGAACATAATAATATTCAATTTACCATATCCCAATACAAATGTTTACTGAATAGAGCCTGAACACACGTTATTGTTGGCATCTCCTATAAAGATTAGTTGCTAACAGATAACATTAACTAGCTCCTGTCGTTAACAGGATGCAACTCAAACCTTGATGGTAACTATGGTAACCTATGTTACTGTAGTAGACGAATGAGTCCTATCCCGTTTTCAGAATTTTGTAGTATCTGCTCTTGTGATGTCTCTTCTCCATTGATTCTATACTGTTTGTATGTGTTTGCATTTTCTATTGTACTGTGCTTTTTGTATGTCTGCAATAAAAAAAACAGCATTAACATCATAACATATACTTGCCAAACCAAATGCAGAACAAGACACCAATAGAGAGCACTGTAATTCAGTGAGGATGGAAGCATTTCCTGTCTGAGGGAGATGCTTTTATAGAAAGCCGTTAAGGAAGAGCAGAGTCCTCAAGTGATTTTTTTGACAATTTAACTGGTTCCCCTGACACATTAAATGACTATGCTGACAACTTAACTGCACTGCCAATCAATATTTCCTATTACTGTCATTGTCAGGGAGAAAATAAAAATATGATGTTAAGGTCAATCCAGGAGTGACAAGGCATTAAGGCCCTATCAGTGCTGCTTATTAATGCAGATAGCCCATCAAACATAGAGAAGCTATGTGCCTGATGATGGCCATTCAAAGTTATGTCAACAAATTTAGATAGCTGACAGAAAATAATACAACCTGGAATACTGAAAAACCATTCTCTGCATTTCTACACAGCAATTTCTAGACGCTAACTAGTGATCGTTCCTGTTCACAGCTCAGTGAACCTGCCTCGCAAAAAAACACATGATGTTAAATGCAACAATCCCATCCTAAGTAAGCCACTCAACTCCACCCACAACATTACAACCCAGCAGATTCCACATCAATGTGAGGAGAAGACAATTAACCAGGGGTTTAACCTGTCAATCATGCCCTGTCAACCTATCACAGATGCACTCTCTGGTCCGCCTCCTACTTAACTCCCCCTGTGATATGCTGCTGGCAGTTTGGATGGCTTGACTGACGGCAGTCCTGATCCCGGCGCTGGGAGGTGCCTCATTGGACAGTTGGACATGAGAGAGAGAGATTGGGGCAGACGTGTGAGGGTGAAGGATCTCGGGGTGGGGTGTGGGGGCTGAAATTTGCTGTTCTGTTCTAATTAAATGTGCAAAGTGGAACAGGAGCTTTGTTTCTGTAATGGTGGGAGTGAATGGACTTTTCATGATAATGCTAACTGCATTTTACACAAACAAATATACAGGAAACAGACACTAAATACGCAAGGTCAAACCAAACAACAATCATCTCACAGCATATCCTGCTCTAACAATATGATTAAAATCTTTAACGACAGAGGAAAATGAAGGGAGAGAGAGGTGTTAGATTAGGTGCATGTAGGCAGAAATATGGGCTGAACCCATTGGCTGTGTATCCCATTACTTTGCTCTCCGCTTCCAACCCTTTGGATTCCATACCGTTCTGTTAACCATCAGCAATTATCTCCCTGTCAGAGCTAAAGGTAACAAATTTCCCCCCATCCAGCCAGCCGCTATCATCCTCTGGACACCAGCATCAACTGACAGCAGCTAAATCACGCCAGCCAGCCAAGACTCCTGACAGACAAATACACTACCTTGGAAAACCTGGGCCCATCACTCTAAGAGGGGAGGGGGTGGGGGTGGAGGAAAGGAGGGGTGGATGGAAGAAGGAGTCTCTCCCTGCTGACCTTATACTTCTTTCTTCCCCCCACCTCCCCCTTCTCGCTGTAAGAGATGGACTGCCCTGTATTCTGTAAGCACAGGGCCCCGTTCCCGAATAAGAGAATTATTAATGGAGCTTTCCTTGGTGCTGGTTTATCTTGTGCCATCACACCAGGTCCAAGTTTCCCCCCTTTTACAGATGGACACACAGAGCTGGGGCTATGAGTTATCCACAGAGCACCCAGCAACAACAAAACAACACTAAGGTTCCAACTACAAACGCCATATTTCTGCTACCTGAAAACTTTCAAACACCTGCTTTCTAGAAGGAGGAGAGGCAAAAACTATTAGCTGAGTCATTTGCGTCTACATACTGTACGTTAAGGAAAGAGCTTAATAGAGGAAAAAAAATAAATATAGCCCATTCCTGAAACTTTAGGTTCGGTTCAGCTGAAATCATGAACCTAAGCTTTTAAAAACACTTTTTTTTTGGTTTTGGTTTAAAATCAGAATATATATGTTGAAATGATTAGTTGGTAATCAAACAATTGTTAGCAGCTGTAACCCTTTCAGTAATGTCCGGAAACATGTTGCAACTGTATCTCATGAGTTTATCTGGTAGTCAGCAGCAGCAAAGCAGCAGCAGCAGCAGTACATGCATAGTAGTGAACAGGTTGATGACTTGGGCGAGGCAGTGGAATGCATGCTTGTGCAGATCAGTGTGATTAATGTAACAGACTGACAGGTGAGGTTAGGGCGACTAGCTGATTCCCATTCTAAATGACATGACCTTTTTCTCTGAGTCAAACATATTCCCTATAGAAGCCATCGGCATGTCACTGTTCTGCTCAGCGTATCATCTTCTCCATTCCCGCTGCCATTCATTTAGCTTGTGTTTTTTTTTTCTATTTCAGAATATAGCACTTTGAATTGAACTGTAAGATCCAGCTATGCCACTGTGCAAACAAGGCGAGTAGGTGTAAATCAGGTTTCCTTTGCATTACTTTAAGTGGTTCACAGCTTCTGAAGCTCTTACCATCAGATCATATTAGCATACCCATGCAGGTAGATTTGTGTGTGTGACATACTGTATCAGTAGGGGTGAGAAAGGAGGGGAGCTGTACCTGACAGTGACCTGTCAAGCTGGGTAGGACATGTTTAACGATAAGCTGTCTGCCCTGATCACACACACACACACACACACACACACACACACACACACACACCGCCCAGATTAAGGAGCGCTCAATGACATTTCAAAAACTGAAAAGGTTAGATTTATGAAACAGACCACATGATCTGGTTCCTGTTTTCTAAATATCAACTCTCATTGCTCACAGTATGTGATTTCATTAAGTACATACACACTGAGCCAAACAAAGATGTAACAACACTAATACCACACTGACAATATTTTATTTTGTCTGATCCACAAGTCCAAAACCTACAAATATTAAATTTATCATGATATGAGGTTTTCCTTTTCCTTGAAGCGAACTGAATGATTGCTTGATTATGAAATTTATAGCCTGGTCTTACCAGATCCTCGTACTGTCGTACAGAGGGTCTGGCATTCCTCCAATGAGAACCAGTTTCGGACGGGAGGCGTGAACTCTGTTGAAGTTTGCATTCAGGCTAGCCAACTCCTCGCTACTAACGGAGCTAACTGAAAAATAAGACTTTTTGGGAACCCCATGGGGAGTAAAGCCACTACATCTTTGCCAGCAATAACACTGGATAAACATTCCTCTTGCTCCGACTTCAATTGCTGAATATTTGGCTTCCTTCACTTTCGTCCCCCACCGTTCACTGATTGGCCAGGGTGGAATTCATCCTGAGAAATCGAGTCCAAGGGGATCAAACCCAGATGTAATCTGCAGGGAAATGTTAATTGAGCAGAAGATTACGGAGAGCTACGGCCAGGCTATTAAAATTTAGTAAAAAATAAATCGATCAATTATTTCAACACTAAAGTGTTTTGTAATAATTATTAAAGGTACAGTGTGCAGGAGATGGCGGCATCTAGTGGTATAGTTTAAGATTGCAACCGACTGAATACCCCTCCATTCACTCCTACATTTCCAAGGGTTCATTCTAAGTTAACAAAAACAATTCTTTGTTTTAGTTGATCATACACTAATGAAAACATAATAATGAGCATTCTATTTCCCTGAAATGTCACACAGTGTTTCCACACAGTAGTAGTAGTAGTAGTAGTAGTAGCAGTATGATAACATAAACTCTATTTTCAAATGTCACATATACCGTAAACATCTTTCTGTAAAAATCAATAAATGCAAATGAAAAAGGCTAAATATTCATCCACTTGATGTGACAATATTCACAAGTAATGCAACAGTAGAATCCATCACAGCTCAATGAGTTAACCTACAATTACTTTTTAGTCAGGACACCCAAAGTCACAAACGATCAACAACTGACTTGCAGCACAAAAACAGAGCTGGTGAAACAGCAACAATCTCACTCCAAAACAAACTCAGCGATTTAACAACAGGAGCCAAATCTAAGGTAATGACCCTAACTGTACTTTAGAACAAGCCTACCAGGGTGTACTGGTTTGACTGTAGTAATTGGAGGGCCACACACAAGTGCACACACAAGCACGCACCCACGCACACACCCTCCCACACATATACGCACACACACGCACACGCACAGGCCCCAAGGCAGGATCAATATTTGTTGGGATTGCACCTTGTTCCAACAATGTAAGATTTACGGCAGGCGTGGGGGATTTACACTTTGTCTTCGAAGCAACTCATCAGCGCAACCCAATTACTAACCCCAGACAGACAGCATTAACATGGGCCCCGCCGCTACTTTATGGCCCCTCAGCCCGTCTCATTCCAGCCTCTTCAGGTGCTGCCACCATAACGGATACTACACTTAAAATGTGCTCACAGGAATGAATTCTCCGCCTTTCATTACTCCCACCTTGATTTACTTCATATCATTTCGCGGCTATAGACAAAGATAACACATTGTAAATTACCCCCATCCTGTCTGCCTTTATCAGGAAAGGGGGGTCGGGGCTAGTTGCAGCAAGAAGGGGCTCACGTGCATGAGGTGCATCTCTGACATGGACTGTTGTTTTGTCCTTGTCAAACTTACTTTGTACAGCGGCCCCAATAAACACTGATTTTGAGGATAAGCCTGAGTGTGAAATCAGTGTGAAAAAAAGAAACAAATACAAATGCACTGAAAATATCTGCAAAGTCCACAACTTAAAAACTTAGAACACCTGAGTGACAGTTGTTCGTATGAAGACAAAAAAATTATGGCAACAGCAGCCATCACAAAAATTGTTTTTTTTGAGCAGGTGTCACTTTTAGCCCTCGGGCTGTTGGCACAGACTTGCAAGTCGCTAAGACTCCTCTGGCTACTTCTGCAGTTATAGTGTGAGTTTTGGGAAGACCATGCAAAGGGCTCAGCAACCCCTCCCCGACACCCTCCACTTAAATACACATAGTCAAAGCCACAAGGGCAGGATTTCTACTGAAAGCACTTTAGAGCCTGTCAATCATGGTGGACTGCAAGAAGAACTGCAGCATCATACACTTTCACAACACACTACATTATTGACAGATGAAAGCTCTCCCAAATGTTTTTCCCCACCTAAAAAGTCGTACTTAAGTGTTTTCCCATACTTTTAGTCAGTAGTCTGTCATATGTTCGTTAACTTCAGGAGGACAGCTATTGTGCAAGAATGGGTCACAGCAGATTAAGAATGCCTCAGTTAAAAAAAAAAAAAAAAACATTGGAAATATCGAAAAATAATCTGCAACTACAATAAACCATTTTATTCTTGAGGATTACATGGAAAGGAAAAAAAAATCAACCCATTATGTAAGCATTCAAATAACATGATGACTGCAAATGTTACTGCTCCATCTGTTCTCAGTGTCACTGAGAAAAAAAAACACTGATGTGGGCTGTTGGAAACCCCCCTCGTCCTTGCTGTAATTTCCTCCACCCTCCATCCTATTTCAGTGGTTGATAACTAAGAACATTAGTTTTATGCCACTTGCCAAGCTCAAATGAAAAGAGAGAGCTAACTTTAATGACACCGCAATTAATCGGCCCAATAGACAGACAGCTAAAAGACGAGATATTGACTTCATTAAGGATAATGTATTATGTCATTAAGTCAGTAGGGTCACCTTGTGTATCATACAAGCCGGTTAATATATTGGCATTTTCTGTGTATAAGATAAATTCAGCTGCGAGAGATAAAGCTGATTAGAAAATGTTTCATCCGGGGAAGGCGGGGTACGCCTGTTAGTCTCGGCTGCTGGTGGAGGCTGGAAGACCTCCAGAGGGAGAGAAAAAACGATAATGTGCTACCAATCATACTTTATCCGAACCCAGGATTGATTGGCTGCGGCAATTTAATCATTATTGTTTAGCTCTAATCTACAAAGAGAAACACTCCAGGCGTGAATGTCTTTATAGGAGCATGTCATCTGCCTCATTCATTTTCCGGTGTTGCCATTGTTTTAAGGATTCAAACAACACATTACAGAAATTAACATTAACTTTTAGTTATTGACCTTGTAATGCATGACACTGATATCATGAATTACTATCATGCATCTTGTCATAAAGACCCTGCTAACTTTGTAAAAAAAAATGAAAGGAAATATTCAGGCCACTCCATGACTTTTTATTATGTCACTGTCAATACAATGATATTAAAGTTTCTCTTGTTGCATCCATCTCTTTCCCCCAGAACATCTCCCTCTGGAGTATTGAGAGGTATCTGAGTTCAACTGCGACCTTGCTAGTTGTTTTTTTTTTTTGGGAGGGGGGGATTTCCAGTGTCATTATTGGCAGTCTCTCATCTGGTGGAGGCTCTGCTCATTTGTCATGATTATTGCTGAGTTCTGGCCTGTCGTTGGCTGCAAGAGATCAATGGCTTTGGACTCTCCCTCTGTTGTATGGGCAGGCCAAACAGCCTTTTCCTCGTTAAATGAGGCTATCCCTCTATCCATCCATCCATTCCATCTTCACAGCCTCTCTCTATGTGCCTCTGTGTGTCTCTCCCTCTTGAGACAGTTCATCTATTTGGTAGTCTATATGTCTTTCCCCCCCCCAGTCAGTGTTAACATAGCACCTCCCTTTCAGGTATTGAAGATACCCAGCCGTGGCATCACTGCAACCTCTTGATTTGTAAAGGAGGTTTTCTTGAGCTTTTCTTCACATATCGCCTGAAACAGACATCAAGTGAACAAAACTAAATCCATAGCACTGCTGTTCTTTCATTATTCTGGAAAAGAATGTCATCCCACCAGTTCAAAAGAATAAGGAATAGCATTAAAGTTATGCTGAAATGTTTTCTTAAAGAATAATTTATTTTGGGGAGACCAAGATGTACATCATGTACATGTTAAGTGCAAAGCTGAGGTGAGTCTGGTTAGCTTAGCTTAGCATAACAAAATGGAAACAGGGGAAATCAAGTCTTGAAATCATCAGTGGAGACTCTGTGAAGTCAAATATTCTAAGTCAAGCTAATCCGGTGCCTTGTCAGGTTTACATTTACTATTTTACTATTAAACAAACGAGATACAGCATGTTCATTGGTGAGCATTTTGAGGTGATGGAAGGCCCCCTTTGGACCAAGCTAGACTACTTGTTTCCCACCGTTTCCAGCCATTATGCTAAGCTAAGCTAACATGATGCTGCTCATCCTGTCTGCATATCAAAGTGTCTCTGAGCGAGATGCTTAAGGGACACATTAAAGCGACCCACTGCTCCAACGGGCCTAATAAGAAACTTTTCAGATATAGCTGAAGATTTTCTGCCACCAAAAAATCAGTTTGCTGGACATGATTTTCAGCAAAACATCTTTCTAAGACCAACACTTTTGCCCGTGACTTGAGTCAAAGATCATATAAATGTCACATGCTCCTGGTAAGAACTTCAAACTCTATGGAAGATTTACAAGAACAAGCCTCCATCGTCCTCATTAAAATCCGCACACAGTCCCTCAATCAAGCAATGCTGCACAAGCCTGACGGGGTTTAAAGTTCACAAGTGAACGTATCATTATATCATGATCTGTAATGATAACTTCTCTAACTCTTTTTTTTTTTTAGATTATGCGAGTCAGTGGTTAGTGGCCCTTTAAATATCTCGGTTTATATTTGTAGAAAATGAGAGTGTAATTTAATGTTCAAAGAAGCTGCAGAGAACTTTAATTATGTGCCCTTAATGAGGAATAAATTATGGCAAGACTAATTGCTTATGAATGTGAAGACACAGATCATGGCTTCTGCTGCACCACACATACTGCAGCTGCAGCAAAACCAAGAGCTCAGCTTTACTACGTGGTTTCAGCTGTAGATTATGTGTCTGCTGTTTTGTTGCCCAGTGCACATTTACCAATCATTACGTCCGACTGCAAAAAAACAGCACACCCAGTGAATGTATAAAAAAAATGTCCATCATGAAAATGACTAAAACCATAACATACCGGCAAGATGAGGCCGTATTAGCAAAACAAAGCAATTGCTGCCAGTGTGAAAAGCCATTGAGCATACATTTTTTCAGTAATCAACGCGCAGGCCTCTCAGCTTCTCCTCAGAATTAAAGTGCCTTTCATACAAGGTCAAGACAGAGCAGACAAGCCTTCTTAAATATATTCCACCACTTCATGTACAAGGTGAGGGATGCCCCACGACAGTAATTATCAGTCTGCCTTTGTCTTTGTTCCAGTCAGTGGATGTAGAGACAGGACAGGGGATGTGGTATAGAGGCACAGTGAATGTAGTTATGTGCAGATGTAGCTCTGCAGACTGTTAACGGCAGTGCAGAGCTAGTCTGGTGCCACCTGGAGAGTGAGTAGGAGAGCTGATGAGTTTTATCACCTCTCCAAAGCTTTTCTCAGGAACTTCTAATTGACGGCTGGGCCTGTTCCTCTGTCCCACACAATTTCACGTCATGCCTCTCTCGCTGCTCGTACCCTGGTTCCTACACCTCCCTCCTCCTCCTCCTCCAGCCTACCTATCCCTCACTCCTTCTCTCTCTACCTTTGTTTTCGCCTGTATCCATTCCCCATCTCCTGTGTGCTGCCGCGCCTTGGCTTGGCTGAGCAGGCCCTTGACAGGCGGATTCCTTTGCTTTTCGCCGTATTAAAGCCACTTTCTTGCTCTGACAGCCTGCTCTCTGCTGCCACCTCATAGCTCTGGCTTCACACTTCTCTGGGCAGCCACTGCCTCTTGACAGACCACTGTCACTTCCCATCATGCTCTCTGCTGATCGCAGCCTCCCTCCTCCACGTGCTCTGACACCCCCCATATCCAGCCAACCCCTCCTCAGCGAGCTCGCACGGACCCACTTCCATACCAGTGCAATTATTTTTTTGACAAGCCATCCATCAGCCTTAACTTTAAAAGCACTCTCCACTGATATCCATTGTTAAGCCCCCCCACCCTTTTGCAACTCCTGCCTTCTCCCTCCAGATAGAGCTTGCATGAGAGAGTATGATATCAGACATCACCAAACCCACCAAACCATGTAAATTTACTTTGTTCTCGGCTATGTTTCCAATTTCACGTCCAATTTTTCGGTACATTATGCGTAGTTGTTGTGCCTAATACAATGTTGTCAAAACCCATTAGAGCTCTCTCCCTTCGCCGCCTCTGAAAACAGGTTACAATTGGTATTCTATATGTGTAAGGGCACCATCCACAGTTGAATCTTATTAAAATTATCTGTTCGACTCTCCCGTTTGTCGGTCAGTGCAATTTGTGGGCATTAGTAAAGACACATACGAAAATGTCAGCGTGTCAACTAATGACAACGAAAGCAAAGGGAGCGCATCGCTGCGAGTCAATAACGCTGCCTTGCTGGTGACACAAATTTGATGGTAATCTACAAAAATGAATAAGGAGGGAAAAAGGCTCTGTGCCGTTTGAATGGAAATCTTGTCCTGTGTTGAATCATTTGGCGATCTTCCACTTGGCCTACATCTTAGCCTTGCAGTAGGATAAAAGTGGGTGGAGGGGGGCTATGAAAACAAAGTGCTGTCCCATCACTGCTGTCTGGTGTGCTCAAACAGCACACATTATGTGTGCATGATGAAATGGCTGCATTATGCACAGCTCAAATGACTGTTCTATTCATCTGACCGATGCTTCTATTTGAACAATATGATGCTGCTAGCAGATCTGAATGTGGCCATTGAAGCCCCAAAAGTACAATTCAGACCACTCTCAGCGGCTTCCCGTCATGAATATTCTAACTTATGAACTGTACATTCTATGTATGCCGTGATAAAGCAGCTGTTTAAATGTCACAGAGAAGAGTTTAAGTATTCTGTTGCTCCTGCAGTAACGACAGTTTTCTGTCCTTATGGAAGCACTACACTGTGGCAGATATAAAGATAATCAGTACAAACAGCTAATTAGACAGAAGAGGCAAAAAAAGAACTTCAGTGAAATGGTTTTAGGCCAAAGGAATGACAAAGACTGTAGAAAACAAAAACAGGAAGTGACAAAAATTGCTATAGCAGCACAATGGAGCTTGGCTGCCATGCCACTGAATCACTCAGCCAAGTGAGTCTGTAAACTTTAAGCCAATTGCATTCAAAAGCCACCCTTCAACAAAAAAGGAAACACAATTAACAAGCTGATAACCAGCGTGTGTCTGGCCGACTTAATGAATATCAAATTATACACAAACACGTATAAATCATCATTATCCCCCAAAATCTTAATTGATCCCACAATTAAACATGACAAATGCTACGTATTGCAAGTCTCGACTTTATTCTTTTCCCTATACAAGGGACTATTTATCTTTTTCTTTTCCAAGTGCGTCACAGCTAATTTCACATTGAGCGTGTTGCTAATTAACAGGGACAGACAGACAATTTTTCGGTGCTGGGGTAATTTCTTTTGCTTACAGCAGGGAGCCCTCTGTTTCAAATCATTTCCAAAGGCTCTTAAGGAACTCTTGTTTTTGCTCCTAATGACATTTATTTCAACCTTACCTTTCAGTCAATTTGCCCCAATAATTATGTGCTGCAAATTCCACTTCAATAACAAGTTTGTTTTCCAAAACTGCTGAGGGAGTGTGTTATTAACATAAAGATGTGTTCTTTGTACCAGCGATGAAATACAGTGAGCATGAATTGAATATTGTCTGAAAACAATTAATTACATGCTTGCCAGAGTGCAGCCACGCGTTGCATTGCGCGTGCATTTGAATATCCCTGTGTGTAGGAGATTGCGTGCACGTTGACATGTTTATTTGAGCCGCGCTGTGTTTACACCTCGTGCAGATGCTGAGTCTGATACACTGCAGACACCTGCCACCGTCGGTGGCCCTGACAGCTCCAGTCCCAGCAAAGCGAAGCAAGGCACCAGCATATGGTTATCAATGATCCAGATGGCTCCTGCTTGTCTCCAGACTGACAACTTTGCTCCTCCATTATCAAACACTAGTAATTAACCATAATCAAGTAGGTGTTAATTAGACATAATGAAACAATTTCTGTTTGGTCAGAGCCTACTATTTGCCAATTACTTGCAATTATATGCGCTAAGCACTCTGCTGTAATCTCTGTCGGTGGTGGAGCAGGCAGCCAGTCAAGCAGCAGGCCTGTGTCTGTTTGTTAGACTGAAGAGCCTCATGTTTTGTCCACAAATTTGACAGATTTGAACCTGCAGCCCTCTGTCACAGCAGCATGAGGGCGGGTGTGGGGGGGGGCACACAAAAGGAGTGTCATACTTCTTGTTGACAGCACCAGGAAAAGTTTGTCATTCCCGGGAGAGGATGGCTGTTAATCAGAGCGACCCTTGAACCCAACCCACCGGTTCCAGAGCCACTGCTGGTCGTGCATACACCTGGAAGCGATGCGTGTTTCTGGGGGGGGGGGAATTAAAGCTGTAAATTTGCTTAGTGAGAGATCAGAGAAGAAATACAGCTTAGGAGAGACAGGCAAAGCTGATAAAACCTGGGAAGAACAAAGGAAAAAGAGACAAAATTTGGGAAATTTAGAGTGAGAATGAGGAGTGAGAAAGACAACTGTTTTTGGCAGACTGACAATGCAACTGTACGTCTGAAAGGTAATGACAGAAATAGATGGACACATTGACACTGGGAACACGAGCAAGGAACTATCTTTGTGTATTGTTTGTATGCAAAAAACAAATTCTGCAGCTTTTGTTGTGATGAGAATTGTTTAACATGTTTAACTGATGCAAACATAATGATTTTTGACACCTGGTACAAAGAAAATACTTTTTTTAATAGTTTAATTGGAGGAGTATGATGTCTCAGTTAGGAATAACTGCACTCTTCAAGTGCATATAAGTGCATAGTATATTAAGTTCTCTAAATAATTCATCAAATAAAAGTCACTGCTATTAAAGGTCAATAGTGATTGTTCTAGTCATATAGTGGCTGGTTAGTTGGCTAGTTACATTGCTAATTCCACTATGCTTTCATGCAACACTGCTTACAGAAAATGAGCCAAACAGAAGACTTGTGGTCATGAGCAACGCTGGGTTTAAGATGTCCATCCCTCAGAGCTGCATTTGTGATCTGATTAACAGTAAATTCATAAATTTCAGTGGTAGCAATTACACAAATAGACTACTAGGTCACCAGTCACAAAAACAGGGAAACGACACGTACATCGTACAATGATTAGTTCTTGCCACAAATGCTGACCTCACAGCAGTCTGAGGCTGAGAGTCCAGCATTCACAGCAACCCAATCAAACCACAGTAAGGGCCCAAATAAAATATAACAGAAGATTTTTCTCAGACTTTAGTTAGCAAAGACTATGGCACCTTCATCAAAACCAATAAAGCACCAGAGCATTATGGGTGTTATTCAAACTGATGAGGGAAACAGGGAGACAAAGCCAGCAATAACACTGTTGGACATGGCCATGTAATTCAATATAAGATGAAATCCTTTATGAATACAGGATATGACATTCCTGTTATTATTTGGTGATAGGGGAATGGGTTTTCATCCTTTTTCTCCCTCAGATGGAGGAATAATTGCTTTTCTCCAGAGGCTAACGTTGGATTGATATATGTGCTTTCACAGCATGACAGGAAGAGTCAAAATGCTGAGGTGGAATAATAAGAAGATACAAGACAAACCGGATAATAGTAATGCAAATACTGTACACTAATAATATGACTAATGATAATTTGTAAATGAATTCTGAGCCTCGGGTGTAGAGTTTACTCGGAACGCAATGTGGGTTTCAAAAGTTAAAATAAGGTGTTTCTAAGCTGCAATTACATTTAAAGATAGGATCAAACCCTGTTGTGCCAATTATTCCCACAAACAAACCATTTACCTTGGAACAGGTACGTTAATTATGCTTTACTGGGTAAATTTCATGTAAGAGATAACCCTGCCTTGCCCTGTTTAGTTCTGTAGGATGGACAATAAGCTGTTGACATGGCACTTTCTATAAAAGCAGGTTCATCCCTATGACTTTAAATATGTTTAGCAAGCTGTAGAAACAATCCAGAAGACAAAATTGTATGTAATCTGTAATCTGACAGAAAAACAACCTCCACGCTGTACACCCAGTCGCGCTCAAGGACCACATCATATGCTTTTTGGTGTGCTGGCTGGGTGTCTAAATCCAAATTCCACTGTAAATTTGAATGTCACCAAAGTTGTCCTAATTAAAGAGGGCCATAGCTGTAAAAGAGCATGTTATTGTGTGGAGTTAGTAATTTCACTAAAGAGGCATCAACACCACTGTAAATGACTTTATGACTTTATGTACAGTGGGTAATCATGGAGGCCATAACGCAGGACCAGCCCTTGCCCATAATTACTGTGGTCAACCAGTATCCAGTGTGATCAACAGCACATCTGCTGCGAGCTGGATAAGTACTTCCACTTAACTCCACCCTGCAACACAGCACTGACTCCAAGGACAGCACCACCTCAACTGTGCCTCTCACGATATCACAAGATCGTGCAAGAATCAAGGGTTCACACAAAAATCCAACTTGCCATAGTACAAAAGATAAGGTAAACCTTTATTTGTCCCACAGATGGGGAAATTTGCAAAAAGTAACGTGTTCATTCCCAATCAGAGTCCTGAGGGCAGCTACTGGCAGCGACAGGCGTGCAGAACAACAATGGCCACTCCTATAGAGGTTAGCATTAATTCTGCATCAACAATGAAGCTTTCTATGATGGCTCTGTGTAACAAACACTCTGACTTACTCAAACTGAAATAGGCTGTTCATCAGCTGATCAAAAGTTTAAGACCACATCTCAATTTTTTGTATGAGAGTCGTATTTAAGCTGCTCTTTCTGAGGTCAAGAACAAACATTTAGACTCATCTTTGTTTTCTAACTTGTTTTACCAGCAACAGCAACAAAACAATAGCAACAACAAATCAGTGCCAATGAGGACAGAAACATGGACAGGTATATCACAAACAGGTCTCTTTTTAAGTGTCAAAAGTACAGATTTTTCTTGTAAGTTACTGTACATCAATTTTACCAAGGTATCCAACTTCAGGGACACTGAGATAAATAACACATCTTGGTGATATCTGAGAAATGGAGTCAACCTAAATTCTCACTGTGGAGCGACGCCTCTCTCTGCTTCTCTTTTGTCATGACATCCGGTCATGAAGGAGGAGCGCATGGCAGGTTTCTGAGGTGCTGAGGCCTGAGCTGCTTGTCAGCGGCATGACTGATCACCGAGGCCAACTCTAAAAGGATTGCTGGTGGAAATAAAGACACCAGCATGTCAGCTGTAAGCTCCTCAGAAGGACCCATCAGACAAGTGGATGCGTATTGACAGGCCGGAGACAGAAAGAGAGAGACGTAGAAAGAAAGATGAAGGGGAAGACAGAGAGAGAGAGAGAGAGAGAAAGAGAGAGGAAGTGTCCTGAAGTCGCTCACCTTGACATGGGCTGCAATGTCAGCCGACCTGGTGGCCATCACTCTCGGGGCCCTGTCCAGGGTATTATTTAAAGCCAAACAAATATCAGGGGCTGAATGTCACCACAAGGACACCCCGGCCTCATCTCCACCAATCAGTGTCCAGGGTTTCAAATCACCCCTTCTCCTTCCTTCGCCGACAAATCCATCTTCCTCATTCCCACACCCAGCTTCACACCCCCATTCGACCCCTGACTACCACATTGAGGGGCGGCACCGTGCAACAGATTTACGATCTCCCCCATCTCAGGCTGAGCACGATTTATTGACATTAGTTGTCAGCTTTCTTTTTGAGAAATTGCACGTAGAATTAATTTTAACTACGTCTTAATGTTAAATATCCTGGAAACACTAAATTTCATGGTAGGTGATGCTCAGAGCCGCATGCGCATATATCAAGTTCTTAGGCTTCAATGAAAGACCCCCTTTTTTTAGACTTTAATTTAATAAGAAGCAGCTCATAACCGCTTCATCTCAGCTGTTAATTACACATCCTTTATGCTGAGGAATGATCTTGGGACACTATTTAATGCATCAAAAGTTTAAGTAATTTAATTTAATTGTTTTTATTACTTAATCATGTCCAAGGCCACATAACTTGCTAAAGAAGAACCTGAACAAGGTATCTCATTGCGTCATATTGAAAGAGGATGAAATGGATGACGTTAAACTACTCCTACCTTCAAATTATATGAAAAAATAATATCTTTGAAACTGAAAATGTTCAGTGATCACGTTCTGGTGTACATGAAATTTAATCTTCAATATAATGCAAACAGCCAAATAACTCTAACTCAATCCATCTGTTGACCATATAATTTAAGGAATTACAAAGTATAATTGATAAATTACTGTTTCATTTCTTCACTGAACAAATTTGTAACTTAAATATATAAATATATTATAGTAATAATACGCACAGCTTCAGATGTTGCCTAGCAGGATAAAATGTTGCGCTTACATCTCTGGTGCGGTTTTCGGATCGTGGATTGTGCCTTTAAAAGAAAAATTGCACATATATCAGCCATCATTTTTACTCACACTATACAACACGAAAAGACAGCATAAATTAATGCACAGGGTAAAATATAGCGGCCATGGATGTATGACTGAAACACAGCTCAGTCCAAACAAGAAACACAGTAAAATAAATCACGAGCCTGGTAATAAACATGTAAATCTTGATCGATATGTACTTGCCTTTTTCTCTTTTTCAATAACAGCTGCCGTAAAGGCCTGCTGAGCACAAGCGGCCATAAAAGTATGTAAAATAAATTAGGAGAGCATAATGAGAGGCTCCAGCAATTCCCCCATAAATATAACATAACGACCACAACTAAAATGTCAGGGAATCCAATAAATCAATTTCTCAGAGACAGGCCGGTCTTTATGTGCAGAACACACAGTACATATATATATATATATATATATATATATATATATATATATATTCCACCAGCGGATCTTATTTTTTTGGAGAGAGGGCAGCCAGGGAAAAGGTTCAGCTCAACGCAGGTCCCTCTCACATGAGGAAGGTTTAATATGTGTTCGGTGTGATTCATCACCGTGACACGGACACCTGAGGCCTGGGCCCGCTCCATTTCTACTGCCTAAATGGTTTCTTGGGGACTTTCCTACACACATGTGCACACACAAACACACAAAGGGCATGAAGTGGAGAAATGGAGACTGGGGGGGGGAGAAACAGAGAGATGGGTAATGGATTGACAGAGAAAGGCCTCATTTAATAAGAGAGAGCTATTTTGTCCTGGCTGTGTAATAGATGGCGAGTCCGGAGTTGTCCAGAGTCACCGGTGCAGGAACTAAGTCACTCGTGATGTTAAGAGAGTGGGAAAATGAGATGATTGGGATTAAGAGCCTATTTCAGATGACCAACACGGCAAGAGAGGAGTATTCATAGAGACACAGGGGTTACAGAGCCATTACACCTGGTGAAGAGTTACTTCAAACCAAATAACGCTCCTATTTACCCCACTGACTCTTCAGTTTCCAAACTGTCCGCAGTGAGCATAAGTGCAACTGGCAGTGGTGACAACAAAGCAAAACGCTATACAAAACATAATACAAACGTGTCCTATTGTAGCACAGGTCAATTACATTACTGACATCTCCGTGCGGACATTTACACGCCGCATCACGAGTAGTTTTGTTTGACCTCATGAGAGCTCTCTGTGCTGTAAAAACAAATAAATCTAGTGGAATAGTGAATTGCATAGGAATGCAATTATTCTAATAGCATACCCAGTGAAATAAGTCCAGTCAGTTATAGACAACCTAATAAGGAGTGTGTGATTGATGGTGGGATCATGGCGCTTTTATAGAGGAGCATGTGTGCACGCACACACACACACACGCACACACACGCACGCACGCACGCACACACACACGCACACACAGTGAAGGCTGGATGTCAAAGGTGACATTGAGGTAAAGAGGTCAAAAAGTAAATTAGATAAAGAACAAAACAGACAGAAAGAGGTCAAAGTACTGACCTGACTGACACATCCTAAAAAACTTTTAGCTGTGATTCATATACCAAAGACTACATGATTTACAAATACTTTATGTCATATTGCCATACCGTATACTGCATTTCACACACACGTTTCTGGAGTAGTATACTGTACTTTTCATACATATAATTAATTGCTCAGTATTTTCAAAGGCCATCAAAGCCTCCTCACATTCTGTTGATAATGTTTCTTCTAGATGTTACTTTTAAAGAGTGTTGGAACATTTTTCACACCTAAATTTTACAAGAGTGTGCAGTGATTGATAGATACTGAATACAAATGGTGATAATAAAAACACTGGGAAAAAATATGACATCTTTTCTAAGAAATCAACAAGAAATCTTGCATTACTTTTTAATAAATGATGAAACAAAGGCGTTCTTGTTGTGGACTCTAATATACCGTGCCAACCATGTCCTATCTCCTATAGTTTCCATTCAGTTCTTAAACTCTGTCCATCAGCCTCAGCCTCTAGAGGTGGCTTGTTTAAGAAACAATTAAGGGGGTATACAGAGCTATTTGCAGGCAGCAGGCTTTGCTGGGCAGGCCAGCCGGCTGGAGTACCTTTCACAACTGATTTATAACACTGTCGCCTTGGCAAGGCAACATAATTAATAGGAGCATGGACTTCTAATTCCAATGACTTCCCCACCAAGTGGTTTCCATTTGATTTATGATGACCGGCAACTTTGCATTTTATCAGTTCATTCAGTCATTATTTATGCTGATGATCAATTTCAATGGGTCGCTATCATCTAACTTGCCACTAATCAAAGAGAATTAGGGTTCACTGCATTATTTAGAAGCTGCTAATTTATCTTTGAAGCAGGAGAAAAGAGGAATCGTTGAATATATGGAGCACAGGCTGCAGTGACTTTAAAGACATATTCAGTGATCACTGCATTGAATGAATGAATGTGTACATGATCATATGGGAATATGGGCTTTCCTTACTCCCAAAATAACTGAATAACTGTTAAAATTAAGAGTGATCCTGATGCAGGTCAAAACAGGATGATTGGGAATTAATGAAAGCATAATGCATAATGTATGCAGAATCTTGACTGAAGCCAACATTTTTGAGGCAACTCAATAAGTTCAGTAAATGACTGGCTGCATTCTTAAAAAAAATCATACACATTTTCAAAAGAAGCTGTTAACAACAGCACATAAAAATAAGCTGGCCTACTAACGACTATGAAGCCAACCTTTGCCTCATAAAGTAGCAGGTCTATCTGTCAGTTATCTGTTCTGCTTGACTTGTCTACATACTCAAGAAGTAAATTGGGGTGGAGTCGTGAAATAGTGAATTCACAGAATCCACCTCCTCAGCATGCACTTGTAATTGCACTTCAAAGGTGACATATTCCCAATTTATGAATGATGAATCTAAAGCAGGCTCAATTTGGGGGGAATCAGTGGGCATCATGTTGATCGGCCTCAGCCCAAAGGCATAGATGGACATATCAAAGCAAGACGTCTCTCAAAGTGTCAATATCTGCGCTCATAATGCCAACACTCGCCCAATCTTGGTTAAGTTGATGCCTAGCATTCTTGATGACTTGCCCGCCAACAGAGAAACTTGATATACATGAGATCAGTTGATTTCTAAGTATATTTTCCTTCACTTCAAAGCCAGTTAATGTAATTCAGTAGGCGAGCATGAAAAATGCAACATGTAATTTATATTGGGCTGACTGACTGATGCAGCTCAAGCTTGAGGGTCGAGCGACTACACTGAGAGAATACTTTAAAAGGTATAAGATTATGGTTTTGTCTGGACTTTAAAGGGAACATAACGCAAAACATCAAAGCTGAACTCATGGCTAAAACGGTTTTAATTTCACATGTTTTAGTAGAATAAAATAGGCAGGATTATTTTAATAAACTTGTATGACAATGTATTGTATGACATGATTTCGGGATTGCATTAAACGCCATATGGCAGTTCTTAAAAACACAGGTTTCCATTCTAAATGCAATAAGCAGGGACTCCACTAGTCCCTTTGAAACAAACATGTAGCCAAGTGCAATTTACTGTACAGAAAATGAAAAATGCACTCTTCAAGTATTTGACAACAGGTCCAACGCAAATGATCAGACTCCATTTGTAAACCCCATTCCCTTCCCCTGATTCAGCGGAGTGATGAATTGCATTTAGCAAACCGCAGGAGGCTAAGCATTCTTGACATGTTTTATTGATTTGCATGAGCTTTATGCATGTAATCCTGCTTGTTGGGTAAATTATGGCGCAGGCAAATTCGAGACACCGCGGTTTTTACTTTGGGGAGAGAAGATTGGAGACTCCACATGGGAGGTGGAATAGAGCTGGGCAGGGTGGGAAAAGAGATGTGGCCGCCCATTGGAATCTGGGAACCTCTATTAAGATTTATAGGTGTTGGGATTCTACAGACCTGAGGCATTATTCATGGTAAAGCCTCTCTGCCTGGGCCTGTTTATAAGATGAGACAAGGCTGACAAAGATGGAGGCCCTCTACAACAGGGCCAAGCTGCCTGAACATGGGGCTTAGTCACCTGACACACCCGTGGCATCAGCTGCAACCATTCAGCATCTCACAGAGAAAAACACACACAGGCCAGCTAAAGATTGACACAGGATTGCACGACACCAAGCACAAATGTCAGCTTCTATCACAGAAGTTCTAGGTTCTGTGATGTCTGGGTTTGAAAAAAGAGTGACCTTTCATTTCAAATACGCACTGTTTTCTATTCCAAAAGATAACCAAAAAAAACATTACTTTTCCCTTTTACCTTTGTCATAATTTAACTCTGCTTTTAGCCTCCTAAATTCTACTCCTTTGAAGACTTCATAAGCATGCGCTAACACACTTTACATTCAGGATCCTGACTACAGTGTTATGTAGGCAAGACTTACTTCAAAACCAGACGGATCACCTTGGGTCGTTGTTTAAGAAGCCATGGCGATATTCCGTTTATTCAGCAATTTCCAGAGAGTCCCACCATACTTTATTTGGTCTTATTAGATGAAAACGCACGGATCACCTTCAGCTTTATTAATGACGGCACTCTGGATGAAAGATGCCGGTGAGAATCTGCAACATCTGTTTGCTGCATTCACTTCTCAGCGGGCTCCACCTATTCCTCATGCCTAATGATGCTGATCCACTCGGCAAGTTTTACGGACAAATGTGTGTTTGGCTACATTCATCATCCTGAATGAGTGTTCCTGATGAGCCATCCCCTGGCCTGTTTCACTCTTACTATCATACGTTAACAAATGACAACTCCTGCCACATGTTTTCCATTTGGGAGATACAGAGAGAGAGGCGGAGGGGGTGGAAGAAGGGGGTCGAGGGATTCTGAGGGCTAAAAAAGATGGGCAGCTTCAAGGGAAAGAGTCAGCGATGCCTGCTCTTAACAGAATCACCACCCGTGTGCCATCAACTAACCGCAGCACCATGAAAATACATCAATTATGTAATGCCTTCGAGGAGCGGTTACGGGACTGATCCATGTCACCGCTGTGGCCTGAACCCAGATCCTTCATGAGTGACATTAGCTGCCGACATACTTTTACTGTAGGTGGACTATAACCCCAGCAGCCAGTGGATGTACCCCTGCAGAACCACATGAAAGGGCAAACAGAAAAAATATATGGATGCGGCCAAGAATGTTAACTTAGATAAACAAGTCGATGGTTGTTCAAAGTCCTGGGGAGTTGCACCCCTAATAAATCACATTCCTTTTGATGTGCAGCTGGTTACAAGTTTAGAAGGGGTGGGGGGGGTGGAGGTTAGAAGTTAGAATAGACATGAGTCAGGCACCAGGCCACGCCGCCTGCTTTTCTGAAAGCCTGGGAATCCATGTTTTGTGAAACCCACGGGACATGTGAGAGGAGTAAATATGTTAAAATATAAGGTCATGAGTGAAAACAGACTCTCAGATGTCCTTGGGTGCAGCTGAAGTCAGGGAGAGAAAACAATAGGGGAGCATGAATGTGCTAACAAAATAAGATAAAGCGAACTCAAACTTCCCAACAAAAACCCATCATTGACATGATAGCTTACACTTTGAGTCATATGTATGTATTTGATCTGAAATAATTTTCAATTTTCATAAGTTCCAGAGTATGTATGCTCATATCTTATACAGTATATCACACTATGTTGCATTAGTTCCCTACAGGGGGCAGGGGTGTCGTGTGTTGGAGAGGCCTGAGTCTAAAAATGCCTGCATGTTCTGGAGATCAGGATAAGCCAAAGAGTCCAACAGAGGTGGATATGGATGCTTTGAAAAGCAAAGCATAGTCAGCACATGAGGCAGTGTACAAGAATCCGTCAAATGAACAGCTGGAGAACCTCAGCTGGACTGATGGGGATAAATCATATCCAGAGAGCCAAAACAGACGCAGCTTGATGCTGAGCCCAAGGCTAAAATATTTGACAAATGTACAGTAAATGCAGACGAGCTGGTAATAGTCAGCTGCTGCCACCAGTTCCTCCAGGATCCTAGTCTCTCATCCCATTTTCAACACAGCAGCTAGTCAATTGATGTCAGATTTGTCGGCCGCTGCATTATGCCTGGGAGTATGCTAAATTGCAATACATACACAATACAATACATTTTTTCCAGCAGTGATGATGACAGGAGGGCGGCATGGTGGTGCAGTGGTTAGCACTGTTGCCTCATAGCAAGAAGGTACCGGGTTTGATTCCCGGCCCGGGGCCTTTCTGTGTGTATGTGTGGGTTCTCTCCGGGTACTCCTGCTTCCTCCCACCATAAAAAACATGCATGGGGATTAGGTTAACTGGCTAATTAACACAGTGGGTGTGAGGGGTGTCTGTCTCTATGTGTCCTGTGATGAGGTGTTGACTTGTCCAGGCCTTTCTATCCAGTCTGAAGTAGTTTTTTTTGTAATCTAAATAATTGGGGCAACCAGTGTTAAACATTAAAGCCAAACATAACAAGCATTTCCATTAGATGTTGGTTCCTAGGAGCAGATTGCATTGACATTTGGATATTAGGGGCAACGGGGATTTTGGTTGACAGAAATTTTGAAGATTAGTCCTGTCTCAGGTATTTGGCTCTTTTCAAAATCGACTGTGCCATCTAGCTATGGGCTGGTATGGGCCAATGCAAACCTGTCCAAAAAAAAAAATGTGCAACTCATAAGTGGTTGCTGGTGTTCACTGATGATTCATAGCAAATATTGAAGTGAAATACCGCTTCTGTCATGTTTTATTGGGCATTTTGTAAATACTCAGACTATTTTTTCAGATACCTCACAAACGTGTGTAAACTTCTGCTCTGTAGCTCTGTAGCTCCTCTTCTGTGTAATCCAGTTCAAAACGTTTTCCTTGACCATCAAACACAAAATCAAGGAGATCTTCCTCAAGAATCCTCCTTTCATATTCCATTTTCAGTCTCTGAAATATTTTTTTCCCCCAGTGTAATCGCAAATCAGAAGGGAGAAAGCACATTAGCACAGTGTCTCCGGTAGAAATGAGCAGTACTACTACCTCTTCTTCCTTGGAGTTTAATGGCGGTTGGCAAACCATCTAAGAGGTACATTACTGCCACCACTGAGCAGTACTGAGGCAAGTGAAAGAACTACAACAACAATGTAAGCAGCCCCCTTTCTGTTTCCGGAGGGGGAGTTATAGTGAGTCTTCCTACAGAAATCAATGGGATTTACAAAATGCCTAATAAAACACAACAGAAGCTGTATTTTGCCAGGAAGCACACAGTGAGTTGCACATTTTTTAAAATGAACGTTTAGGGGTTGTTTTGGACAGGTTTACATTGGCCCATAGCAGCCCATAGCTAGCTGGCACAGCCGATTTCTAAACGAGACAAACACCCAAGACACGACACGACTGATCTTAAAAATTTTGGTGTCAACCACTCTTTTGTATTCTAATCAACTTGAAAGAGGGCTTCAAGTGTAAACTACCGGAATATATACGTTGGTAAGGATGACCTCTGAGTGAGGTGAACAGTGTTACCATGGTTTTGCACTTGCACAGTCTTGGAAAGGGAGGATCTGTTGGTTTAAATTTATAACCACACCCAGCAGCACTGTGTTCACCCAATCTCAAGCTTTAAAGCATCCCATTGGAAAAACATGGTTAATTACCTATTGGTAATGGTGATGTTAACTGTTGTTTATTTTGTCTCTTTTTGTTAAATACTCCCCATATACTAACTTGCCTAAATTGTACAGCAAGTTTCAAATGTAAAAAAACAAAACAAAAAAAACTTAAGAACTGGACTAGAAGTTCACACTGCATTTCTCATCTGTTCCCTTTCCCACACTGCGATAACAAAGATGACAGACACTGGTTGGTGTGATTCCCCAAATACATCACATCTAATCAGAGGTCTCATTCTATTTAAAGAAATAATGCAAATGATTACTGTTGAAAAAAAAATAAAATAAATAACCATAACGTGCACTCAGCTAACCCAACCCTTCTGCATCTTGAAGAAAACCCCAGTCTGCTGGATGTCTGAAAGACGGATATGCCATCTTTACTGGGTCTCTAAACATGTAGCCCTATTATGACTAAGTCATTCTCATGCATGAATATTAAAAACGACTTCATGACAGTAAATTCATTAATGGTGAAACAAACACAATCTCAAAGTGATACATGAAGGTGGAGATGTTTATTATGGCATGTTCTGCATTATGAGCTGTGAATGATGAATCATAGGGAGAGCATATTACTCCAATTTTCTTTCGCCCTTGTAACAACAAAGACACCAAATCAGTTTCAAGGGAACCCGGGGGCTACAAGTGCAAGGCTGCTATATGAGACATTCATAATTTATGTGCATTTGATGTAGTGATATGTAAAAAACTTCAGAGGAATTTTAATGGGTTTGAGGCTGAGAAGGGAGAGAAAAATCCTTGAGATGGTTGTTTGGCCCCTTTTTTTCCCAATGACTCACTTTTACACCAAAAGAAAAATAGAAAAAAAGTTTTTAGAATCTAATAAATTCAGCCATTGAGCGTGTAATCATTGAGAAAAGGGAATTTCATCTTCTTATTTCAATGCTTTATTGATCTGGTGGCTTGGCTCTCATAAGCTCCATTACGTGGCCTGAGCAGTGGCCGGCAACACTGTCCAATTCAGTCAACAAAGGAAAGCAATTTCCATTGATCAATGTCCTTCCACACAAAACAGATAGAGATTGATAATATACTTCAGCGAAACCCTACAGTCAATTAGGGCTTGATGAAAAAAACAGTCCTGCGCAGGGACAACACAAGGTGTTAATAAGCAAGAACAAAATAAATCACCAAAACTGAAAAGTCTGTCCCTTCTCTTTAAATGAAACCATAATTTATTAATCTCTCAGACAGATGGCTTGTGTTTGTGTAGGCTATTGATCAGCACAGTAACCTTTTATTATGTGTTTTCTCCATTAGAAGCACAGATTGAAACAGATGAGAGTTGTTTAACTCGCTAACACCGAGCATTGGAGCACACTCTTTTTTTTTTACTCTGGAACACCAAATGTTTTCTACTGATGCTCATGCAGAAAGAGATCATCAGGGAATGATGAGCCTGCACATTGACTTGTGAGAAAACCCTCTCCTGACCCAATCTAGATGGTGGGAGTGTCCATGCCCACTGAGCAGCCTCATTTGAATCAACTCAATGCCAGGTCTGATCAATTGCAAGGACACCAAGGCCAGGTTAAAAGAAAAAGACAGATGGGAAGACAAAATGGAGATGAGACAGCATCCCACAGACAACAAGGGGCCTCTTTATGAAATGAAACAGAAAGCATTCTGTTAATTATTACTTATATAGGATGAAACAGAACTTCACATGATTGAATATCAATCAAAATGTTGACTTCCAACAACTAAATGAACATGATCGACTGCAACAGTGATGTTTAAAGGGATATTTCATCCCATGTGAAATTTAGTCATTCCTCACAGTCTCGAGAGTTGTTGTTATTAGCTGTGTTGCAAAGGGCTGCGAAAACAAGCAGAGGAAATACACAAACACAATGTTTCACCGAATTCCAAAAGTAGTGAAACTAAGAAATCATTCCTTCAACGACACCGGTGAAGAAAATAAATCAATATCATGTTACGAGGAGTATTTCGCACCGGGGGATTATGAAGAGAAGATGCAGCATGCTACAGGAAAGACTTTACAAAGTCTGAAGAATACGGCAGTCCCATCCATTCTCAGAACAGAGGCAAAACAAAGTGCATCATCAATGTCTGTAAGTATAATTTCTTTCCTTCTTTGGGTTACAACTTACTAGCTACGCTAGTAACTGCAACGTAGTCTGGCTCACATTGTCGCCTCGTTTATTGTATAACATATAAGTTATAACTTCCTCCGGTTCATCCTCTTTACTATAAATGAGGAGTTTACCTGTTAGCGTTACCTGTGGCATGAAATAACCCAGGGACTTGGCTACAATTAGCATGTAATGCTTCTGTTGACCCGGGAATAGTAGGCAACCACCGAGCGGACCGCATAACATAACAGTTTGACCTTAGATGGCAGTGAATCAATTACTGTTCATGTAATGTTTACACGACAGACCCTCCAGTCAAAGCTTTTTATTCAGTTGACATAGTACATGGGCATTGATAGCAACTATCTCAAGACTGTAGGCAGAACAACATAGTCCACTTGTGTCAGCCTAGTACCGTACCATAGTCACGCTGGTGTGTTGACAGAAGTTGCTGCATGGTATCTTTGCGCCTGGCAGCGGTGCTTTGTCGGAATATAGTTCCAAGTCAAAATTGGTCTAGTAGTCAACACATTAGTGGTAATTTGCATTGTCATTTGTACTCGTTGTGAATGTAGGTCACAAGAAGTAGGAACAATTTTGAGTTACTTGGAATCACTTTTGCAACAACATGCTAGCTGGCAACAATACGTTACAGTGCCTATGCAAAGCTAAGCTAACGGCAGCGTTGCCAGTTTAGGGCAATGGCTGAGCCAGCTAAAAAATGCTTTTGCTCACTTATTTAACTCTTGGGACTGCGAGGAATGACTAAATTTCACAAAAGGGTGGAATATCCCTTTAAAATACATGATCAGCTCAAGAAAACTCTAAAATACTTGACACTTATTGTAAATGTACATTAAATGCAGATGAGCTGGTAATAATCATCTGCTGCCACCAGTTACTCCAGGATCCTCAACTCTTATCCCACTTTCAACAACGCAGTTATTCAACTGATGTCAGATTTGTCTGCTGTTGAATTATGTGTGTGAGTGTGCAAAGAGGAACAACTAACCCTGCCTCCCCTCTAGACACTACCATGTTTATGTAAGTATAAAAGTGCTAATTAATCATGTTGTTCCTGAAATCATGGATAATTGGGATAAATATACAATATACAGCTCTCGCAGCCCTTGGCAACCAAACTAAGTGAAACTGTAGAATATAACCAGTAGGCAACTAACAGTACATTTAAGTTTTCTGAATGTTAAACTATATAAGAGTAGCTGTCTCTGTGATTTGCATGACAAGCAATACTGCTGGATCTCCAGATAACTGGACCGCCATTCATCCTGTACTGTACAGCAGGGGCTGCAAAATCCCACAGCCAATATCCACAAAAATTGGTCTACAAAGACACGAGGGATAATACTTCAAAAATAGGCCTTGATTGTGCCATGTGGGACAAAAAAGCATCACTCAGGCTAACCATTCCTCCATCTTTCACTGATAAAATCCACTTTCCATTCATTACCCTTTATCATAAACACAAGTCTACAGGGAAGCGGGGCTTAAAAGTGGTTAAGCCTGTCCCTGGTTTCGCATTTCTAGGGAGCATTTATCTGATGATATATATTCCTTTTGGTAAGTGAAAGGAGTTATTCTGTTTCCAACAGGAAGGACATTGATAGGGCATTAGGGATTTGTTTATTTCAACTCAAAGCCATAGCATCTATCTGAGTCTGTATTCCGCTGCGGGCTTAGACCAAATTATGTCTCAAGGCAAGATAAATCATAAAGTCAAAACGGCAAGCATTTCATGCTCCTACACAGAGCCCTGCTGGCAGGCTACACTTCACTGAAAGCTACGTTGCACTGTGAATTTTTTCAGACAACAGCCTACGTGCTCCTGCTTGTTTTTGACTAGACTGTTGCGATTGTGACAGCTGTCATATGCACGTCAACTGTCAAGGTTTTAGACACCCGATGGAATGATGGGATTTTGAAAAGAAGTTCATCTGTCTCCCTAATAAATCCATTGTCTTGTCTTCCTTGAACAAGGAATGTCATGATGGACACATCCAACATTGACAAAACAGGCTCTATGAAATATTGTAGATGCAGAGAGCTCATTCAATTTAAGTGAGAGTGAAAAGTGAGTTGATGTGCTTGAGTAAACAACTCAACATCACTCTAGCAGAAAGAAATGACAGACAGGACAGAGTGTGCAGACAATTTAGAGGATATAAATTACCTACAAACATTCTAAAACAAGTTTGGAGAAAAAAAAAAGTTTTTTGTTTATGACAAGCTGGTGTACAGTTGTGTGAACATCAAGGGCATTTTTTCCCAAATAGGTATTTTGTGTTCAGATGACAGATAGAAATATTATTCTTGCATGTCGTCACTTAAAGTGTTGCTGTGGTCTAGAGTCTTTTCACATAATCTGTCGAGAGACTGAGCCAGCTAGAAAGGCCTTCTTATGTAAACTCCTAAACTTAGCATCCCTCCGCTGTGACCCTGGGCAACAATACCTCCGTATATGCATGAACAGAAGCTGGATGAACAAAGCCCAACAGGCTTGTGTGTGTGTGTAGAGAGAGAAAGAAAGAGAGAGAGAGAGAGAGAGAGAGAGAGAGAGAGTTGAAGGGTCATGTAAACTTGCAGCGGACTAGAAGACTCCCCTTTTCACTCTCGACATTGTGTGATGAGAGGGATCCCTGCCATCACAAACAACAAGCTGAGTTTCTTTACAGACAGGGCAAAGAGAGGGGACAAAGGGGGTGCACAACAACATGATACTGTTCTAACAACGTGTGGTGTGTATAATACTAAAGAGGTCTTCTTTGCGGCCTCAAGCTCACTAACCACTGAGGACCCCCTGGGGTTTTTGAAAGGATTCTCTTTCTGTCAAAGAGCTGGATCTGCAAAGAGGGAAAGGCTGGTGAACAACCCAATGCACAGAAGGCATCTGACCCTGATAAACTCCATCCACATACAAAACAAATGTCACAAACATCCTGGTACAGTATATCAGTTGGCTAATGTGCATATTATTTAGATTAACCATGATGTCACATGTCATCTTCCTGTCCCAGAGTTTCTAATTATGACCTCACCATAGTAAAATTTGGTTACATTTGATGGGAGCAACTCAAGAAAAAGATTTGAATTGAGAATTGAGTCAATTGCTAGTTTGTATATCCATGAAAATAAAAAAAATCCTCACTAAAGAGGAATGTTGGCAAATCTAACAGAATGTGTGACGTAAAAGTTATTTTGATAATTATAGTTCTGTTGAGCTACAGTTCTGATTGTTGTCTTTCATAGAAATAAATAACAAATCAGGCATGTATTATTTTATGACCAACTTTTTGTATATGGTGCATATACAGAATATATTTATTTTGGGTACATACTTAACGGTGTTAAATGCACAGCTCATGCTCAGGGAGACACTGCTCCACTATAATTTTACAAAGCAAATAGCCTTTTGCAGCTGTTTTAATGCTCTGAATATCATATTTAGCGTCTTTAAACAGTGCTTTTACTTGGTTAAAAGGCAGAGCTGTGACTGTACTATACTGTAGCTTATGCATGAAAATAGATAAGAGTAGAAGCTTGCAAAAATATTTATGTCACGCAGGTTTGAAAGCCACTGACTTTTCAAACTAATCAAACAAACGTTCTGGCAAAACTTTGTGCTGAAAAAAAAGCTGGATAATACCTTCAAGCACATCATGTTGTTTGAAGAAATTTGTGTTTTTCAGAACTTTGAATCTACTTGAAATGTTTTTAAGATGGAAGTCTGACACGCGGTGCATGCTTGTGGTCAAATCTATACTTGCATCTTCAATTCTCCCATGTGCTGGAAATACCCATGGCTAGCTTAAAATTGCATGGCATTACGTGACACTGTAACCCATGGAAGAGGTCATGAAGAAAATGAGGATTAGAGCAACTTGATAAAAAAGCCTTCCGCCCACTTCTCTCTGCCATATGTTACAGAGTTCCTGGTGTCCACTGAGAGACAGACATCTCGCTGTTCTGATCACTAACTAGCCAGCCAATCAAAGCCTTCTGGCCATGGAGCAATTATCTGCTCTCGATAGCATAGGTGGAGAATGAACCGGCAACCCCTGCAGCTTTCTCTCTCTCTGTCTCCTGAAATAACTACAAACTGCACTTACACTTGTATGTAAAACAGAGAGAGGGAAAAAAAAGAGATTTGTTTTCCTCAGACTCAGCTGAGATCACATTACATGCCAAGTGCAAAGCTTGAAATTGCAGGGGTGGATTTTCACCCCTCGCTGTTGCAAGGCATGAATTCTCTGTCATTACATCAATTTATTTCAATGTCGTTTGTGTGGGCTACAGTTTGTCTAATTGAATGAAAGACAACATGACTCACATTGGACGTGACTTTGCTGCCCTTTCCGAGCCACCTACCGCACTGATGGAAAAGCAGCGCGTTCTTGTGCTAAGATAGTTCTCTTAAAATAATCTGAAGGCTGAAATCATTTGGAAGATTGAGGAAACAATTGAAGCAGTCCACAATTCATCATATACTGTCGAGAAGTAATAGAAGAAGACTTGTAAAAATATTGCTTCCGTTTCGTTACAGGAGTTCGTCAGGCTTACTTTGTGTCAGTGAATTGACCTCAGCAGGAGGTGCTGCTGGATTGATGAGCAGGTTGTGTTGCCAGTACTATGCTGCCGCAAATGAAATAAAGGGAGTTTTAATGTTTCTGCCAATGTCAACAAAGTCAAGCAGCTTTACTTCTCATCCACTTATCCACATGTATCTACATACATGAAATCCTCTGTATTTAACCCATCCTGTAGGACAGGGGGATTGAACCCATGGCTACTCTACCCACGGAGCTACAGGCGCCCCAATAAAGGATTACTGACACCTGGACACAAACTGTAACATAAACCTACAGTATCTACTCTGTTTAGATTTAGCATCTCAAGAGTAGAATATGAATCATACAAGTATCAAAGGATCATCATAATGTTTTAAAATACATAAGAAAGATCAATGGCCTGAGTTTTCTTCAGGATGCTTTTGCTTTCTAGGATTGCGCTGTGTGGAAAAAGGTGTTGCGCCTGTTTCCTGTGGAACACAGCGTCCAGGGGCCCTTGGCTGCACTGGGCCTGATCGTAAGGGCCTGTGTGAAATCCAAACTGACTGATCCAGGACAGAGCCAGGATTACACCACTTCCCCCCTTGAATTCTGTCCTTCCCAACAATGAGCCTCCTGTAAGCACAGTCAAGTGAGCCGTTAGTTAGCCGGTGGAGCCGCAGAGTGGTGGTTCAGGCTACTGTGGGAAAAGGCAAGGGACTCCAGCATCATGTTACTGTTCCTGCGACAAAAAAAAAAAAACAAGTCAGCATCACCAACCCACCACTTTGCTCCTAGTGCCTTCAGGAGGTGTAAGGTTTTGGCACCTGCTGGAGGCCCGACAGGTTCAGATGTCACTCTAGGAAAGAGCCTGTCAGTGTCTCACTGGTCAACAGGGGTGACCTGCTGTTGTTTATTTTGTCCACTGAATGCTGGGAAAACTCCTGCTGTTAACTTTACAAGATATTGTGACAAAAAAAGCTGAGCAAGACTTCAGCACAATATATGACTATGGCATTCCTTTACTTATAATGAATATTAAAATGATTATTCTGAAATAATGACATGCTGCTAAAATTAGCAAACCATTTGCGGAAAGAAAAGGGGTTATGGTAATGATTTATTTCTAATATATTCTTATCCCAAGTCCCTATTAATCTTGGGACCAGAGATTTATTGAGATTATAAATCATTTGAGCAAGAGGTCAATACTATATCACTGAATTATCTCAATTTGCCTTTTTCGTAAAATCGCTTCAGTGGCAAAAATAAGGAGAAAGGGAGATGGAAAGAGGTGAAAGAAAGGGAAAAAAGGTGGAGGGCTATTTAGTTGAAGAAGTGAAAAAGCCTTCAGCACAAAGGCCATCAACAACACAGATCTTTCTTTTAGTGATGTCTTTAGCAGTCTGGGAGTGGTCCTTACCCGGTTTAATTATGCCACACAGAAAAGAACGTTCTCCGTTATGTCCTAAATCACAGCACAGTGACACCCAGCTCAATAAGTCCTTCTAGAACAATGCACCCTGCACTATTGACATCCCCTCACAGAATACAAAGGTGTATCATTTGGCCAGGAATGATAATTAGATGCCGAATTTACCGAAACCATTGATGGTAACGTCAATAGAAAGGCTCTTAGCATCTGTCATCCTGTGAATCGATGACAATTTTCAGCTATGAATTCAAGAAAATGATAGTTTTCAAATAAACTGCAGGAGAGGACATAAGACACTTCAAAGCTGTCTTCTCTCACTGTCTTTTTCCCTCCATTTCAAAATGTGATTACAGGTTTATTTTTTTAACTTGGCCTAATAGTGTTTTTTCAGCTACATTGCTGTCATGAGGAAAACATCACTAATTTATCTGTTACAGAAACAATTCAGACTAGATGATATCAGGATTAAAAAACAAAAAAAAAAACGGTGGCTAGACAGAAACACTCTGGTGTCCTTGCAGACGTGGCAGACTTGAACACCCCTTCATGTTTTAAGAAAAAATAAATTCTATACTGACTCTTCTTTTCAGGATGTTTTGCAGATGAGCAAGCATACATAGTTATATATTAGCTAAATATTTTGGCTAACTACTCCAATTTCACTTTTGTGTTTGTGTACTTAACTCAATTATGAATATTAGCATCACAATAATATTAGTAGTGCTGGTGTAGAGCTGAAATGATTAGCCAATCAATCTCTCTTAGTCAACAGAAGTCAAATCAGCACTTATATTGCAAATCAAATGATGATTTCACTATATTTTCTTACAAACATTCACTGGAGCACAGATGTGTAGATTTGCTGCTATATGATATTTGTCATATGTTAGTTCACATAAGTTTTTAACAATAAATGTCAGTGGGACAAAACAAGCAAACTGAAGATGTCACCTTGAATTTTTTCTTACAATATTTTCTGATATTCTATATACAAAACAATAATAGTTAGTGGCGGCACTAGAGTTGTTAATGTTCTACTTTCCTCTCAATTTAATTCAATATGCTTTGTTGCTGTGAGTGAAACAAAGACAATATTGCCAACGTATCAAGATATAATCCATAAAATGTGAAAGTGCAGAGCAGCAATTAGTGTGAATGTGTGTCACTGTTGTGTGGCTGCCTTAAAAAGAAAAGGTCAAGGGATATTACAGTACTGGCAGAGTGTATAAAACAAGATGTAAAACAGCGGGCTTGGCTGGGCAGAGGCACCTTTAAGGACTTATATTTATCTCCATCCCTGACAAATTTAGGGCTGGGGTCAGCAGGTGTTGGACTCAGCAGGAATTGAAGGTCAATGACTCTGAAAATAAATGTACAACTGCCGGTCAGCTCGCAAAGAACAAATTAACGCTTGCAGCATGGCAACACTGTAATCTTCAGAGAGGTATAAAGACCAGTTAGTCAGGCCTGGGATCTCACAGAGAAAATGAGAGCCACTTATCCAATAACGAGAGCTTAATGAGGGTCCCTTTAACTAGCTACAATGTCTCTCTTTCCCTTGGAGGAACATTTGTCTTACAGTACAAATGTGATTCATGCATCATTTCTATTGTGAGAGAGAGTGCTGTAATAACGGTATAAATCACGAAAGGGCCTAGGTTGGGGTAATGAGACTTAAATCTCTTAAAACAACACCATGAACTCAGCCGAATGATAAAATGATGTGGTGGAGGAAAATACTACCTTCTTCAGGGGGGAAAGCTACACCGCTCTCTGCATAGGCACGTATGGCTTTTGGCAGTGCAGAAGCCCTACTTCATTTAGCTCTGACAGGCAATTTAATACCACAAAATTACTAACCTTAGCTTTGCAATTACTTTTGCAGCTCTGAACGTTTTCAACCCCTCTGTAGATGTAATCTTAAGGCTAAGGCACTCGGATAGGGCAAACCCCAAGGTCTGAACTTGCACTTTTAGTGGGGCTCTCACCAGACAAATCATGACAAACATAGGAAACGTGGAGAGAAAAATAGTTCAGGCATTTACTGGGCAACTATGTTAGAGGATGTTGTCTAAACCAGCCATGTTCCTGCCAACATAATGTGACATGAAAAGTGTGGGTCGTGATCATGTGTCTAATAGCTAAGGCATGACAAACCCAATTTTTAATCTCATCAAAAAGAGGTTAAAGCTTGATAAACTATCATTATTCTGGTAGTAATGACACACTTTTTGGTTCTTCTGTCAAGACAATGTTACTCAATATGCAAAGGCACATAGAAAACAAGAAAAGAGAAAGCTATAAGCAGTTCATTCATTCATTCATGCACTTTTCTGTTCTCCTTAAATCCAGCCTCTTTACCTCTACCTGAGGTTTCTGCAGCTGATCCAACATAAAAACCCTTCCTATAATAACATCCACACATGACTAATATACTCTCCAATCAGGCTTGAAAAAAACCTCCTCACTTTATCATGTTAGCATCCTATGGATACCCTTATAAAAGACATATTTAATTCCCTGGTGGCCTTTCCACATTTAGACCTCTTTTGTCAGTGAAGGGAAAAGGGGGGATGATTTGTACTGATCATCCCACCACTCTCCTTGGCTCCTAACTGCAGCTTTACTGAGTCTCTGACAGATGTGTCCCCTGCTGTCTGATTAAAAATGGTCATTCCTCCAGCTCACAACGTGACACGCTAACCTTTAGTTTGAAGGATGATTGCTGCACGGTGACAGACACTCGTCCGTTTGTTCATTTTGTCAGGCCACGACGAGGATATTGACATTCAGATTTTGTGTGCACTCTCATCTTGGAACAGATGCCACAGTTGGCAAGTAGTCTAGACAGGAACAGCAGGTAGGACGGGGCTCAAGGGGCAACAAGAGACAAGAGGCAAACGTGACAACTTGCAAAACAAGTGTATGTTTTACATCAGGATGTCCTCTTTCCCTCACCACAACTCACAGCGACGCTCATTGAACATCTGCTTACTGCTGTGCTGGGCAGGTATTTGTGCCCTCCCCTCTCCTTGGCCTGGTTCTCATTCGTCTGGTGCGAGAGGGGAATACCATGCCAAATTACAGAAAACCTCACTCAGCTATGACGGGTCAGAAACAAAAACCTCAAACCCCTGTGGTGGGCCAAATCCCCTTTGCTAGCAAAAGTGAGGATATTCTAATGTCAGGCTTGTTTGCAGGGGTGTAAACGTGTGGAAGTGCTGGTATCAGATAGGATATCAAAGTCAACACGCCTGTTGCTTTAAGCTGATCCGTCTGTCCCCAGGAAAAAAAAAAACTTCAGCTCAGTTAAAGCCCAGAGGAGCCTTCAAATGTTTCCCTAAGTGCAACTGGATCCATAACAGACAGAGTCATGCAGCTCCCCGTGCTATCAACACTCTACGCACAGCAGGGCCACTCTAATACCCCAGTCCAACATGGCAGCCATGAAGCACTTGAGAAATCACACGGCCAAGCAGTAGAAGCCCATGCCACATATCTGCTGAGCGTAGTGGTCGTGACGTATCACCACCTGTTGAACTACAGTTAAAATGACCCTGGATATTAAAAGCAAACTTTTAGTGCTGCAGATTTTTGCATTGAAACTTTATTCAGTCTCCAGAGATCATTGAGGGACTTCCCTCATTTACAATGATGCTGAGAGTAGTATTTTTAGATGCAGAGTGATAGTAAATATGTGGCTATTTCTGCCCACTTCAAGACTTATAGTATAATATTCACAGGCAGAGTATTTCACATTTTTATTTTGTTTATTTGTCAGTGCAAAGGCTTTGTAATACATAATTCTGGCCAAGTAAGCCATTTTTTAAAGCTCTGTATCAGCTATATCCTTTAGTTTTTGGGGAAAATGTCAAAAGAGGCATTTTATGTTATACAGTATATTGTGTCAGGACATATTATATTTATTTTTGTAGACCCACATTAAACTTCTCATCCAGAAAATACAACATGACACAGAAGATATGTCCGCTTGCATTTTGCAGTGAGGATTGTCAGGGGAACTTTTTTGGGGGACAGGAGAGTTTGGACAGGATTTAGACATCCTGACGCTCTCTGCCAGAGTGGATATCATCACTGAAACTGCTGACTACTGCTGTTAATCTGCTTGTGCCACACTGTGTCAAGCACAAAAAGTAATTCTCTCCATGCAGATTAGATCAGCTTCTCATCTGCCAAATGTCTATTTAAATGCCTTGGTCCATCATATGTAATTACATAATTTCCCAGGTTGGGATGAATGAACTAATTCTATTCTATTCTATTCTATTCTATTCTGCTATACAATAGCCAGAAACCAATGCTGAACCATTTAGCACTCTTTAATTTTGTTCTTCATTCTGGAAACTGATTTGGTAGCCAATCAGAGCACATTTCTGTCAATCAACTCCACGAAGGAGTTCACATCATCCCATCACTGTCCATCAACATGGCGATGAATCTTTGGATAGCAGTGTCCACACAGAGGAAGTTCTTGGTTCAGAAACAGCCACCGGAGCGCATAGCTGGGCCACATCAAGTGGAAAAGCTCCTTGGGTGATAAAGGTACTTATAACCCTACATATATTTATGGACACCATTAAAAACAAAACTGCTATAAAGAAAATAGCTGACTGCAGAGCAAAAAGCCCGAAGGACCCAATTTCCTCCTGAAGCACCTGATGGACACACTGACAAGCAGATTGCTTTCCAGTACCAATTTTTGGAGCGTGTGAAAAATGGCCCGCGCAGCCGGTATGTGGTCTGAGATGAGTCATAAATCTTGTTTTATCTCCTCCGTGGTGGTAGCAGAAAAGGATGAGTTGCTTTTTTTTCATCTCATTCACATGTCTATCTGTCTGTTATCTGTGCCCTTGAGCAAAGATTACTGATGCCCTGTCTTTGATATATGACACATCACACAGAGCAGCATTTCATCCTGTGAATTAACCCAGAGAGGGAGGAAAAAAAAAATGCAAACCTGACTGCCATCAGCCAGGGGGGCTCTCTCACTGTTCCTTTGTGCTCCTCTTCCCCCCTCCTTCCTTACTCACATGATGCTTCCCACCTTCCTTCTCTTAAAAGTGTGCATCCCCTCCTCTATGAGCAGAGAGCATCATGGGTAGCCAAGTTTGGTGGCAAATTGTTTATCTGACCTCTGCACGTCTCTGCATTTTATAATCTAGTGTGTCACCCCTGTCTCATCCCTGTAACAAATAGCCCCCGTCACTTCCTGCTTCCTTTATCAGAAGCAAGGAGGTAAGGAGAGGACCACTGTAAGTAAGTGCACAGGATCTACAGAAAAACAAAAATGGGATTTCCAGTGAGTGATGAGAACAGAGATTCACATAATGATGCCTCAAGAGCAGGGAAAAAAAGAAGATAAAAGGCAAAGATTAAAGAAACAAATGGTGGTGTATTATGTGTTAACAGCTTATGTGTGTCACAGAGGAAGAAAAAAGCTGCAGTAGGCTTTCAGGAGAATATTACTGCTGTGTTACTGTCCCTGGTGAGGAACAATTTATTATTCACTAACCAGGAAGGCAAGCGGCATTGAGTGCAGCCTAATGTATCATCTCCTAATACATCTGAATAATGGTGATTTAAATGAGTAAGACAAATAGCAGTGACCATTTTGTGCAATCTGAAACAGAATGTAAAATAACACATTAGGGCCCGACTGCCACGGTTGAAATTAAAAGACTCTACATTACAGAGTAATAACCATTTCTTTCCCGACTCCAGACTTCATTAACCCAAAGATAATCTCCCACTCAAACTCCCTGATCTTCACATGGCAAAAAAGTGCTCAGTAAATAGTGGTTGTTTTGTGATTTGGAAAAGGGTCATGGAGCAGAAAACTGCCTACATTTTTTTCTTTCCTTTTTCATCTAAGTAATACAAAAAGGTCATAAATAAAATATTGCACCACAAGGAAAAGCGCTGTAATCCATTATCATAATGGCAATGTTCATGATCTATTTCATTAACATGCAGTCTTTAACCCAAACAAATGTGTTCCTCACCCCGGTGTTGCGCACCCATTTACAAGATACAAATGTCCTCATGTGTCTTAACCCAGTGAGCTGCAGGTGTGATGCATCACCGGCAAACCACCACAGTGAAGCCTGGTCTATTAAAATGTGGGTCCTTGCATGTAAACTCTTGCTTTCTTCATGGTAAAATCACTGCTTTTGTCAATGTAGACTGGTGGCTTTGAAGCAATCAGAAAATGATGTCTGAGCAGCAGGAAAATGCCTAAAAGAATCAAGTTTGTTTGTTATATTTAGAATTTTTTCACCACTTTGCCTCGCCATCAGGCAGCCTGAAGGGGAAGTGCAGCCATTATATCACTAACTTCAAAGCCAACATACCAAACTCTATCGGTTGGTTTGTTTGCGTTATTGTGTGACTTTCCAATCCAACATGCTTCCATGCTGGTACTTTCAGTTTCACCAAACTAGGAGTGAGCGACCGCCATCCAAGCATAATTCATGTTAATAGACTAATGGTGCATTTCCATTAACGGCAGGGCACGGTACGGCCCAGTTTTGGTGCTTTTCCATTACAACTGAGTACCTCATTGTACCTCCTCAGCATGGGCGGGGTCGTCATACGGCCGCGCAAAACTGCCATGACATCATTTACATGCATCACAGAAAAACGGGAAGAAGAACAACAATACTACTATCACAAATAATGGAGGGCACCAAAGCGGTCATGTATTTGTTGCTTGCTCTGTGGCCATGGTGTTGTTTTCTGCTATGCCATTTTCTCATGTAACAATAGCGAAGCAGTTGCCGGTTTTAAAAATGGCGGGGCAGAGTCGGATGTCACACATCCAATGACGCATCCGATGATGCTTCCGATGAAGACACTCGTTGGCCAATCAGTGGAAGGCAGTTGGGTGATGTCACGTTTTAGTATCGCTTTAGGTACGAAAAAAGTACCTAGTACCAGGTACAAGCAGAAAAGCGTCATAACCGTGTAGAGCTGTACCATACCATACCACACCTGTGGAAAAGGAGCATAAGAGAGGTGTAAACATGCTGTACATGTAGCAGCGTTATCATGAAAACCCCAAAAACATAATGAACCAACCCTTACCTTATTAACAGATAATAAGATTAATATGATTTTCTGCATACAGTACTACCACAAATATATCATGACCAAAGGAAATATCATCAGATACCATCTGAAAAAAGGTGTGTCAGTTGAAAGTAGTATTCTCACCAAAGGTGACAACATGCCCTACATCAGAGCCACTGAGTGCAACACTAACTGTGTTTATTTCTCACACTGACATTCACACAGCCCCATTTAAAAGATGATGTGGACAGCAGCGTCCATATGTGTGAGTGACTGCAACATAAAGCTGGAGGGCACAGAGGCCTACTTTCTGCCTCCTGTAAGTGTTAATATAACCTTTTCATCTGCTCACCCAATGGCTCTCCTGAATCAATTCCCCCTCAGTGTCCCTCAGCGTCTGTACAACTGGCACCTCCACAGTTTGTTCCATTTGTTATATTGAGCTCCATCTGGCCTCGGTCATTTGGCTTTTTAATTTAGTTGTCTCCCGCTCTCTAATTTGTCTCACATTTACAAATGGCATTGGCCGCCCGAGCTGCCCCTCGTCAGTGGCAGAAATACATTTTCACCCAGCCGCCGGGGCCAGCCGTAAATCTGTATTGCCGGGTTATTAATAGATAGTAACAGATGTTTACTGATTGTTGATTACCAGTCTTGTTGACCAGTGAAATCTGTTCATAAATGGAACTGAATTTATCGCAGAGCAGAATATGCAACTCTCTCGGGGGGAGAAATCAGAGAGATGGTGCCAACCTTTTAACTGAGAGACTATAAAGCAGGATCTCTTATTCTGTCTTTCTTATGCTTCTTCTAAATCTGCCAAAACAAACTAAGATATATGTGTTCAATATGTTCTACTAATTTCAAAGAGGTAATGAATTTGGGGATTTGTAAAGCTGGATTTTAGACATTTAAAGCCTTTTAAGGACCTATAGACACCCATGGAAAACTAATGGCTTCCTCTTTCAGTCTAACGCCTCTTCTTTTTTTTACGACTTATTACAGCGCAGCTAGAAAGTAACTGTTTGGCCACAAATGCCTTCCTGACAAACACATCGGTGGGAAGTGATATGACACATTTCACTTGTCACTCATCAGTAGTCACAGCTGGCAGGCTGGTGATCCATCTTTCAGGAAACAGGTGACATGACTGACTTCTAACAGTCCGCACATAATTTTGGAGGAAAGTTCCCATGAATCTATGATTAAATGTCACCAAGCTAAGGTGACAAAAATGGATGGCCAACACTGTTCAGTGTGTTTCATACCTTTCGATACAGCTTATTATTCTTCCATTTACTTCCTGGTTTTCTTCCTGATTTCTCCGCTTCTCCCTTTAAAAGAGTAATCATTTTCTGTGTACGACTCTATTTACAGACACCGTGTCAAGAAATTGGGGAGTCATGGACAACAACTTGCAAACTGTGACAAGTTATAAAACTTTAAAGCAGCCAGTAAATAGCTCTGTCACTCTATCCCCAGTGTTATATTACCTGGACACATTTATCTGACGGGTGGTAAATCTCAATTCCCCTTACCCCCCAAAAAGGCGAGAGGAGACACAGAGAAATAAATTGCAGATATAGGGACAAAAAACATATGACTACTTAATCAAATGAACATGATGTTTTGAAAGGGAACATCATTAATAATGTCAGCTAGGAGTGACAGCAGTTTCTGCAAGTAGAAGAGTAGTCTAAAGGTCTAAAAAGAACAAATTCAATAATGCTTTCCTCCTGCTGTACAGTTTATAACAGCCACTGGAAACAGTTTGTATTGCATATATATAAATATATATATTTTTTACAGTTGCTTCACCTGTCTGATATCCTTCAGCCCTTTCCTTCAGAAGCTGTCAAAGCCGCCAAGTATAATATATGGCCTCTCCAATGAGAACAGCTGTAGCCACTCTCTCTGCTGCTGCTGCTACCCTGCCCTGCATGAAATAATACATCAAGATTAATTGATTTCCCGTCACACTCTTAGAGAAAAGAAAATTAATTTTCATGTATCTCCCCACCCCAACCCCCAGCATATGAATTTCGTACATGGCAAGTAATCTCAGTTTTTAATTATTCATGAGGACTAAAAAACATGATAAAGTGTTTTACAGAAGGCCCCAAGGCCGAAGCCAAAAGCTCAGTGTGTTCTGAGACAACAATAGCAATCCCGGCACCAATATAAATAATAAATGTATTTACATATATCTTAGTGCGTCCTGCCTCTCTCTCTCCTCTCTCTCCTACTCTCTCTCTGTCTGAGTGTGAATGTTGGCTTGTAGAACAAAGAGTGTGATGAGTCACACTAGACCAGATGTACCTGAACGCATCAATCAGTCACCGTCATCAGTCTTTACTGTATATCAGCACTGTGATGGATATTAGCTTTTTATACACTTTGACTTGGTATTTTATCTCACTGCAAGTCCCACAGAGCCTCTGCACTGTAGAGACACCGCCCACCGCCAACAAACAGGAAGTATTACAGCGTACCACATATTGACAGCAACAGATAGTACTACTACTACTAATAATAATAATATATAATAATAGTGTTGTTTTAATGTATTAATAAAGCTGTGGATGTATTATCAGTGTTAGAATTATTTAATTATGTGCAAAATAATACTGTACATGCATAATGATGATGCATGATTTGTTGCAATTAATAAAGCTACATGCATCACCTGCACATACTTTTACAGATAAAAGTACCAAATAAGATAAAGATTAGTTTATATCGACTACAAAAACTAAAATTCTACCTCATAAAGAGACAGTTTGTAGGATTTGGTGGCATCTAGTGGTTTGGTTTGATAAAGCCCGCTGATTACACATCTGCTCACTCTTCCAGTTCTAAGACTGCGGTAACATAAGCAGCCGAGTGCAAAACCATGTTAACACCACTCACATCCTTACTATAATAAAACTACTTTGGGAGCATGGGAAATCACATGGTGGCTTGTGGTACTACAGTTTTGCACTCTGCAGCTTACATTTTACATCATTACGGGAATTATGGAAGCATTCAGGTAACATAAAAATGGAAAAAACTCTTGATGTAGTACATGGTTGACTCCATGCAGAGGACTTACTCCCTGATGTGAAGGTTCTAAGCTAACAAAAACACACCAGGTGATTCTACACTAATAAAAACATTGTCTAATAATAGACAATAATATGCAGAATTACCCTTGTTCTTTCTCAGCAGTTTGTGACCATTAGAGATACAATGTCATAGCTACTGCTCCGAAAAAAAAATTTTATTTATTAACTTTTATTAACTCTTTGAGTGCCATTGACGTAATTGACGTCATTCGAAATCCGACACTTGAGTGCCATTAACGTAATACAATGTCAAAGTGCTTTTTTTGCAGCGGTCGCTGATCATGGTCTCCCGCAACCTGCGAATAATTTCTGGGCTTCTGTGATTTGTAGCTGGGACATAAACAGTTAATATGCACCACAGCGATCAAAGCAGTAAGTGGAGACGATCAAGATTAAATAGAAAAACAAACGGATTCTGTATAAAAAGTGGTGATTTTGGTGAAAGTGGCCTCTACTCTTCTCCAGACAAAACAAGAACGGAACAAGGTAAAAAAATATATATTTTTTTTTTTTCTTTTTTTCATGATTAAATAGTGCAACTCTTCTTTCATTTGAGCTTATCAGTGTTTTCAGAGACATGGTACAAAATGGTCTAGAAACATGACTCAAAATGGGCAAAAACGCTGGCACAAGGCACTTTTTTTATAAAATGGCTGGCACTCAAAGAGTTACTAAAGAGTAAATCAAAGTACAATAAAGTCATCTATGATGTGCGTAGAAACAGTTAACAACCCAATGTGAGTTTTAACAGTTAGAAGTATGTCTAACGCTGTCCACAGACTCTGTGGGGTTTATGTGCAAGCCAAAAGGAGGATGCCATGCAACTGACGCCATGGCAACATGCAGGCCTGACTAGCAGGTGAGACTGCAGACATATGTGCATGGGGCACTCTGATCCTCTCTATAACAGGAGCTCTGCATGTGTGTGATTACACGCCAGAGTTTATTGAGAAAAGCATTTAAGTGTAGACTCCTCTCTAGTAACCGAGCAATGTGCTCATAGTGTGCTCAAGTGTCAACAGTATTTATACTTTTCTAAGTAAGTATTCTCAATAAATCTACCACTAAGACCACACATTCTAAAAGATCACAAGAACAAAGGAATAATTAATGTGATGGGGGAAAAAGGCCTCGCAACCCCTCCAATTGTCTTGTCTGATAGTTAGCAAGAGTGTAATTATAAGGTGAGATGTTTGTGTATGCATGTGTGATATCATGTGTGTGTGAATGTGCGAGTGTGTGTTTGTGAATTAGCCTTCCCGATGCTCTTACTGTGGTACGAGTTAAATTGGTCTGTCTCGCGAAATGTTCTAATCATGGTTGTGGAGCCTAATTAGCATTTAGTATAACACCACAACAAATGCCACAAAAAAAAAAAATCACACTAATTCCACCATAAGCCTCCGCAACGCTACGCCATCAAGCAGCTTTTCCGTACAATAAGAATTAATCGCAGCAAGCTGCAATTGGGCGATCCTGCTCTCCTGCTGAGAGTGTTAAATAATTTTTCACTCCTTCCAGATTGTTCCCATCAACAAATATTCCCTGGAAGCCTAATAAGCACATATCCTCATTAATATCATGAAGTCTAAATGATCTGCAATCTCAAAAACATGCTTTCACAAATTATTAGGCCACTGATCCCATGGGTGCTGGGCTGGGGTCTTTTCTCCAGAGTATAGTGGTGGGTGTTCATGGTGGCACTTCCAAGATCTTTGCAAGTTATATTAGTATTTTATTTTTGCATTAAGAGGCATTGTCACATGAACAAATGACAATGCCAGTAACCCCACCTTATGCTTTACAAATTCAAAGAAAATCAGGATTTTTGGCTTTTGCACAATCTTTAACCTTCACGAAAATGATCATACTGGAAATGCAACTACTAGTATGTATTGCAGTGGAGTGAAAAATAGTATACATCTAATATTAATGTTCAGCACACAAGAGTAAGAGCCTGAAGATCCTGAAAAAATAAAAGTCAATGCATTATGCTCCTTATTCTTGCTTGCCATGTCATCGAAACAAAGCCCGGTTGAATTTAATTTTCCTTCCTCACGTCACAGTTCGTTACACAGCATGACATATTTAGCAAAGAGAAGCTATATTTTGAGAATAAAAGTTCATTCCTGACTTTGGAAAAAGTGTGAGAAAATACTATTAATTCAAGGTCTTCTGAAGGTTACTACTTTTTACTGAAGCTTTTAACTACTCTAGATGATGCTCAGGAGCATCTTCAGAAAAAAAAACATTAATTATTAAGCGTTAAAAACACTGACACCTAACTTAAGGTGTTAATATAACTCCCTAACCGATAACACATATCCAGAACAGGCTGCGATGAACAGAGATTACAATGGAAAAGAACTCTACTCTTCCTCCAACCTATGTTAAATGGCAACCCTGTCTAATGAAATTGTATGTTGTAGGGCAATAAATTCACACTAATAACCGGATGCACTGGGCCCATCTGTTCTGAAGTGCGAAGACACACAGATGTGATCTGAAAACCAAGGGGGAATACAGATAATATTTGATATGGATGGCTGCTTACACATATATGTAGATATGGAAGATGAAGATTGGTGAAAGAATGCAGATACTGATAGATGACAGTTATAAATAAAAATCTCCATTTGGTTCTGCAGCACATGGCATTTATTGCAGGCGACTGATATATTATTTACTTTCTTTGACATCTGGAGTTAATGTTCCTTATCTTGGTAACAAAAACAATTTAGAAAGGCAACTTCCACAAGTCAAACTATGCCATTTTCCAGGCTCCTCTCTGCTATCTGTCTCCATTGAAATATTCTCTATTTATTTTGGAAAACTTAAACAACTGCTGTTATGTCCGCCTAGAGCTGGCATAAGCCAGAGTAGCAGATTCATCATTATAATACTTAGCACTGAGGGAGAAAAAATGCAGAGCTGCACTGTATCGCAAGTATGATTTAGGCCCTACAGAGGCCACAGGAATCCAAGCTGTCAGAGTCTGAAGTAAATTCAGTTCCTGTAAATAAATTGGGGTGTCTGAAGCTCGCGCATGCTATCTGGTTCTATAAATCCTCAACTACAGTTGTGTTCTGGTGTATTAGTGAGTGTACGAAGTGGAATAAAAACAGAAGGAGCAAATAGGGCCATGTTTTCCCTCCGTACCAGATCACAATCCTGGGAAATGTGTAACGCCAAGCAGCCATTGTCTGTGCACTGCCGAGTTATGACAGCAAGGTTTGGATGGTAAACGTGATGTTTCCATAACTAAGGTGGTGCTTCACTAACAATATTGACATTGGGAGGACACGCATGTGAGGAAGCACTGATGTAGATGGTATATTTCAGTTACTAACATTGCTATAAACGCTTGGTTTATGATTCATCATGTGCAGGACGTCCAAGGGCTAGAACATAAAACTGTTCAGCTCTGAGAGGTGGAAAGACACACACAGAGGTTACACTGCAATCTACAAGCTCAACTGAACCAAGGTCACACGACAGTTAACAGCGATGTTGAAACCAAACAAGAGTCATTCCAAAGTGATACACTTTGACTGGGACAGACACACATTACATCTGAGACACAGCTTTTATGTACATGTTTTCTGATTTCTATCATTTGATCATTGTATCGACTGGTTGATTAAATATTTGACTTCATTGCAAAGGACGACTAAAAAGAAGGCATCAACCACGGCAAACTAAAGAACACATTTCCATGGCCTGTTAGCTGGGAGGGAACAGAAAAAGACGTACAGAAAAAGCAAACACCAGAGCACAGCAAAACCACTCACTTAGGTTAAGGCAAAACATTTATTTAGGTTGAGACAAAAAACATGGCTGGTCTTAAGATAAGACTATAAACTAGATACAGTAGGGATGGAAACAACATAAGGAAAATGTCACATAACGCTCCTGACTGAAAATTAAGTGTTTGTCCATATTCATGGGGTTACATTTTTTATCAGTACAGAGTATATGGCGTACAAACACTGTTCTTATTGCACGTCTTTGACTTGTGTCTTACTGTGTCACTGTATGATCGTGGTGTGTTCATTGCTTCACAATGTTACGCTGCACTGTAGTAAACTAACTGGCTTTGTGCACAAATATTCTTTGTGGGAGCACTCTGCAAAGAAAACCCATCACTCCCATCTGTCTGTGTGAGTTACCAGTAGCATTTCAGTGACAGGGAAACAAAGCCAGACTGGTTGATTTCTAAACAGTAATAAGCAAACAGCCACCTTACTACCTTAAACTACCTTAAATATCCCATTTAATCAACGTGCTGTGTGGCCACGCACCCTATGCCACGCTCAACAACGAATCAAAAACGTTATAACTTCATATATATTTTACGTATTGATGTATTACTGCATATGGCTTGCTTGCATATGTACTGCTATATAGAGACGAACAATTTTCTTTTTCTAATTAAATACAGTCATACTTCAAAGATTTGTGGTGTGAAAAATAATCCAACAACCAAGGTTAAGAAAAAAACCTGTTCATAAACCATGCTGTTATCAGGTCCCATTTTATTGCAGCATAACCTATAATAACTACTCTAGCAACCACATAGGCTGTTAAAAGACCAGCAACCAATCAAACATTGTTTCCATAAGGTTTCAGGAAAAAGTACATGCTCTATAGAGGAGATATATAATGAGCATTGAGCTCATATGTGGGAGCTGTATTCAATATATTGGAATAAAGTATAAGATTTCAAGTGAAGGAAATAAGGGAATAATAAAGCTTCTCTTTCCGCCATCTCATCACAATGATTTACAGTGTGCTCTATGCAAACATGTTATCTTTTCATTTCTCATAGTGAAACAAATAGCCACTAAAACACTCCCTTTGCTTTGCTCAGGCCCCTTACAAAAAAAGAAAAAGGCAGATTTGAAAAATGTAAGGCTGCAAGCTAGCCTGCTTCTCACTACTAGCTGACACAGGCATTTATAACCTTAAAAATGACTTCTGGGTACCAGGTATCCAATTATTCCTTACCCAGGAAGCAGTACTAAATGGAGCACCGCAATGATTTACTCGCAACCTCGCCTTTTATTAAAACACTTTGTCTTATTGTTTTATTGATTTACAATCCGTCCTACTTTTTTGGCATCTGAAAACAATCAAGGCGCAGGGCAGCAGAATGTTTGGACATTAATCGTTAAAAGACAGTGTTTTATTCCTGGCCTGGGGTTTGCTGCACCAGCTGCTGTGCATTCTGGTAAGAAGCAGTGATTTATGACCCGGCAGCAATAACGATGAGGCGTGCTCATTAACATATCGACAGGCTCCAAGATGGATCATCAGCATTGATTATTTCATGGCCTGTTGATGCCATTTGTTAAAAGAGAGAAAGAGAAGGGAGATAAAGGGGGAGTGGGAAAGCAGGGGGAAAAGGAGGAGGGAGGTGATGGGCTGGCTTAGGAGGTGTGAGGGTTTCTCGCTTGAATCCTAGCAGCACAGGGGAGAGAGACAAAACCCTGACTCCTTCAATCACCACAGCCATCACTCTACTGTCAGAGGGAAAAATCAATGATTGACAGCATTTAACCAGTCCTCAGCACTTGGCAGATCCATACAGAGGAAAGGTGCTCGGCAGGGAGGGCCATACAGATCTGTCTTTACGCATGTTGTAAAACATTACTTCACAGCAAGAATTACAATATCAATCGGTCAACGCCATTCTCTATTCAGACGGGGAGAGGGCATACAGTTGGTGTCATTTATGTTCAGCATGTTAGGTGATAGAAAAGCCTTGCTCTGTTTAATGCTGGCAAGGGAAAATGCTGACTAATGGTTATTTGATGGTAAACAACCATATAACTATTGATTACAAGATGATAAGACATAAATTATAAAAGCAGCTTCATCACAGGCCACATTAAATTAAATGATGTACAAAGTCACAACTACTGTAGGTAGGGATGGAAAAACATAAAATCGGGAATACTGCGCTATTATGCTTTGTAATAGTGTATTGATTCTCAAAAAGTATACATTTTTAATTTATATTTTACATGCGAAGGCTAACACAGTCAATACTTTATTTCATTTGTTAAGTCAAGTCATTTATATTTGTCTAGCCCGGTGTCATAAATTTGCTTCAGAGGGCTTTAAAATCTGTACACCCTCTGTCCTTTACCAATGACTCCACAAAAAAACAACAACAAAAAAAAAAAAAACAACGGCGGGGCGGAAGAAATGGTAGAAACATACAAAGCGATGTACCCTCTCCAAGTACTGCTATGATGCTAGATTTTAGAGATATTATTGCTAATTCAGGACCCACTGCTCAGATAACTTTTTTCACTCAGATTTTCTGAATAAAGTCACGTGTCCACTGCAGTTTTCCTCAAATTAGATTTAAAAAAATGTAATATACCACCTTGCTTTAAGTATTGCAATATACTGACTCATAACCCCTGTATCATGATATGTATTGTATTACCAGATTCTTGCCAATACCCAAGATAATCATTCATTTTAAAAAGTCCCTCGAAGCCATAAGTCAACTTCATTTTTATCAAGGATTTGACTATTTGTACTCATGATTATGCACCCATATGACCAAGGAAACCAGAACACAGCCATGTGATTTATTAACAGAGATGAGCCTCTTTGATACAGAAGAAAATCAATGATTTGTGTACTTCTTTCATTATGTTGCTATTTCATTTCTGTCTCCCCTTGTTTGGTCAATAAAAAGAAAATGGCAGTAGCTCCTACAGGCTGCTACGACTAACAAAAAGCCCTGAATACTAGTTTCAATACTAGTATAAAAACAATGAATTTAAAAATTACAGGAAAACAATCGTGCAATTTGTCTATACACTACACAGCAGATTCCATCCTCCCTGACGGGAACAAAGATGAAATGTTCCCTCTCGACCCCAGCCTGAACAGTGCTGTCATTGCTGATAGAGTTGCCATGGTGACAGGTGCTAATTGATGAGTCTATCATTCATTATTGAGTGACAGCTGCCCTGGTGCTGCCGGCCCTGACTGGCATTCTTCTGGACAACTGTCACAGAGGGACTCGAAACAGCTGTAACCTTACTGCTGACGGTGGGTCACAAACACATAATAACACATGCACGAAACTATTCACACACACAAGAACAAAGCCAAGCTTGCACAGACTTGCACAGACACTGATGCATACGTGTATAGCCCACAAAAAAAACCCTTCATAGAAACAGCCACATGCTCACTCAATGCAATCAGTCTCAATGACATGCGACTGACACATATTGACCGTCTAATCTTTGTCGGCGTCTGCGATGGCGTGAAAGCACCTCTCTCACACACTTCACCTTACTCAACATTATCAACTCTAGTGTGTACCACATCTGTCCACACAGATGTAACAACATGAGACTTGTTTTCTAGGAATCACAGTAACATGCAAACCGAAGCAGTCTGCCCCGTTCTCTTTCCTTCACAGGTTAAATAAATTAAAAAGCCACGAGGAAAGAGAGTCAATTAAGTCACTGAGGGTCTGGCCTTCAGGTGTCCTTGTAGGACAGGAGGAGAGTGTGTGTTGATGTGTGTGTGCAGAGGGTAGTGTCTCCCCTCCTTTGACAGTGGGGGCTTGCCCTGCCTCTTGTACTGTAAAGACGAGGACTTTAGATTGCTTCCGTCACCGGGACCTGAGTAATGAGTGTGATTCTAATCGCGGTTCCTGGGGCCATCGGCATTAGTCTTAATCTGAGCGGCGCTCCAACGCCACTGACAAGTAATGCAGAGCAGGTAGGGGTGTAATGAGAGGATGTGCAAGCGCACACACACACACACACACACAGTTTACCCCACCCAGGATGCAGAGGAAAGCTTTTGTAATAAGAACACAGTTACTAGAAACTCTCTCCCATCTTTCTCCTCCAGGGCTGGTTAGGCATGCAGGGACTGTGAAAAATGGCTGAAAGGCATTGGGCGACACTATACACAACTGCGATGGAAGTTTAAGTCTTTACTCTGATGAAAAGGCAATTCAAATTTTAGCTTAGCATTATTTAATAAAAATATAAAAAAAACTGCAGTGCAAATATTGAAAAGCTACTCTCTAAAGCTGTTAAATTATACATGTGGTATGCTCTGGAATAAAAGGGAAATGCATACAAATTTTAGATGTTTTCTCAAACAGGTTTTCATCAAGTCTTGACAGTAAAATAACAGAAACGGTGCGTTTTTATGCTTTGGATAAATACAGCAGTGTGTTTATTGTTGTTCCTGGGCACTGAATTCCTCTAGCCTCTGCAGTATGCTGTCACAGTTGTTCATATGCACTGTGACCAAACAGGTAGCGAGGCTGAGGGTCCGTTGGCGCTGGGTCAGTGGAGGGCTAAATTGCTGTGGGGCTGCGAGTGGCTGCATAGCCGAGCAGGTCGTTCCTCTCTGTCTCTCTGTGTTTGCCTGTGTTAAACTCCCTCCTCTGCCCTCATCCATCCTCTCATCCAGTCTGCAGCTCTGTCCATCTATCAATCCCAGCACTTTGTCAGAGCCCACTCCATCCTTACTGCTGCAATAACAAAAAGAAAGAGGGCCGGGGGGGTGGAGTGTGTGAAAGAGAGGTGTACGCAATAAAGCAAGACAGATTTGGAGGGGGACGGATGAGGGAAACAGGGGAGGGCGGCCATGCCTCCGCCGTCGGCCACTGCCTCTGAGCCAGTCCTCACTTGGGAGCTTTTCACCTCCCATCTGCATCGGCGCTGATCTGCTGACAGGAGGCCCTGACGCGCGTCGCCTTCTATTGCACAGGCAAGCAGAAACACTAATGCCGCGCCCCACCCTACCTAGACCACTCACCTCAGGCTCAGACAGCCAAGACAGGCAACTGGCAAAGAGGAGTTAGAAGAGGTGGCAGGAGCTGAATAGGTGACAGAGGGTGAGGATGGGTAGCAGGAGAAAGGGAGGAGGATAAATAGCAGGAGGTAGAAAGAACAGAGAAAAAGGAGCAGAGGCTAGGAAATATAAGAAAAAAGTTATGCAATAACCTGGGGGGCAGACTAGATGAACAGGGGTAGAGTTTGGAAGGAGCTGTCTACGCTATTTTTCCTGCAGTCCGGCTGGAAAATGGCTCATTCTGTTTGTTTTTTCCTGCGCTGTGCATCGATAGAAATCACAGGGAGAAAATGTCTCCTTAATTAAAGCTTGATCAGCTGCATGTCAGTGGTGGTTTGGAGGCTGAGCAGAGTCGTGGGGCCTCGCTGACCTAACCGCTCAGTCTAACTGAGACGCAAATGAGAAGAGGTTGCTTGCACTCCATCACTGACAACATGAACGGAAAAAGGTCAATAGAACAGATCACTCGTTTTATTTTGGGAAAAAAAAGGGACATGCTGATTTTTGCCTCTGATCCAAGTCCTGTAATATTGAGTAGCCAACATGCCGATAGAAAGTCGGACCTTTATTTTTCTCAATTGTGCAGTGCTGTTAGCCCACATAAAGCCACATAGTGTTTTGTATATTATCCATGGAAAGAGGACATTCAGAGTGGATCTAAGCTTTTAATAAAATACTGACATCCCAACAAAGATTGAATTGAGCATTTTCGATACATGAGACACCTAAGAAACGTTGCTCAAATAGAGACGAACCAACAATTGTTTTTTTGTTTTTTTTCTTTTAACCTCACAACCCATGCTGACGTATAATCAACTGAAATTGCTGGCTGCTGTATGCTCTGCGGTTGTTGCTTCAGTGCTGTATTGAAGCTTGACAGGCATATTGGACGGATGCAGTACACAATGCAAACAAACAAAGGAAAGGAAAATTATAACCTGGATCAACCCAGATCCTGGAGTCCAATCCTGGAGTTTGTTTCAGAACATCCCAATTGAACCATGATGGGACTTTAACTCAATCTATTTTACATTTTGTATCATTATGGCAGCTCTATTAGCAGAAATGGAATGTAATATTCACAGTCAACCATATTTCTACAGTAGCTCAGAAGGAACAAACTAAACACTCACAGTCCTGAAGGCCACAACAGTTCTCTGACACCTGTGAAACTGCAGTAAGTTGATCCGCAGTGTGCAAAAGCTGCAGTACTGACCAGCTGGTCTGACTTCTGTTGCTGCTACAGTCAAATTATTACGGTATGCATGAGCTCTGAGCAAGGTAAATGGAGTTACCACAGTTTTGCCTGGAGGCTCTTGGAGAGGGAGAAGTGAGCGGTGGGGTATTCAGCTGGTTGCAAGCTGTAATCCAACCACTAGAGGCTGACTAAAACGGCACACTGTATCTTTAAGGAAATTCCTTAAAAAATACCATTTGTATATCAATCACTCTCTCATAATTATTCTTTTCCCCTCCCATGACTCCACAATGAACCAAGAAAAAAAATGGGGAACACTCTTGATGAGTTGAAGTAAATAGGGCAGCATTTAACTACAGCAACACTGCTGTAGTTTTGTCGTGTAAGGTTTTAGCAAAGAGGCATGTGTTTGGGGAATACTGAGATACAGTACGTACAATGAGGTGAGATTACTTCATTATGCAAGTTCTTAAACTAGTAAACGGTTTTTCATATAGTTGTTGTTTTTGAACATTCACATTAATTCATCTGATTTTTTTTCATTCACCGTGGCCATTTTTTGGTTGAAGAATAAAATGACACAATCAATTTGACAAAATGCAACATGGTGTAAACAGAGCAAAGCACAGCCTGCTACAGAGTTAGTCGTAGAATTCCTTCAGCAAATTCTCTTGTGTACTTAGCTTTGGATCAAAATCGAACAGCAAAGTCAGTCAGTGCGGTTCTGATTCATACAAACGTTTCAGCCTTATTTTTATGAACAGGCTGTTACTGTTAAAGTTCATCTTCACAGGCCAAGCACCATGAGAAATGATCAAACTTGAAAAGGCAGAATCTAGCAATGTTGATGACATCTTAATGGCTGATCAATGGAGATTTATTACATTGAGTTTATGGTACTATTACTAGTAACATAAAGATAGGGTAATATGTTGATTGCTATGAAGGAAACAAAAAGGTCATACTTTAGTGCTATTACATGGGTTGATTGTTGGGGGATTTATACATTAAAAGAACTTTAAAAAGTAACCAATTCTGCTGATTTTAGGCTTTGTGAAATTCCCTCCTCACACTAAAACAAAACAAGCCAGTCTCTCCCTCACTTGCGATGCAGTTTCCAATCAGCCGACACTAATTAGACAGCAATAAACTGTTATTAATCGGCTGGACAGCACACAACGAGCCAGATATAAATGGTGGCTGTCAAGCCCTTATTCAGGAACCAAATGAGTATTCTCAGTTCACTGCCTGTGTGAGGCATCACCACCTATGTCCTCTAACAAATGTTCACTATTCAGGGTACTGTTAATGGTGTTAGCCCAACACACACACACACACTCCATGGCTGTAATGTGATGTCTCTGAATGTAATGTCATTGTGAATAGTGTGTCTTTAGAGTCTTTCACAAGACGCAGAGAGCAAAACCATCACCATGACCATCACTGCAGCTTGACAGACTCTGAAAACGGGCCCTGTTATTAATCAGCTCGCCAAAATAAATGTTTCATAATGATTCTCCTCCTTCCTGTGTCTGTGCGACGCAGGCCGAGCGTCTTCTTTGAGACCTTTTAGAGATAACGGCCCCTAATAAATGAGAGCCCTATTTACAAAGTCAGCTCCACTTTAGCCAATCTGTGCCTTGAGAGAGCAGTTAGAGCCGGAGAAATGAAAATGTGTATTGACAGGAAGGAGCAGGACAAGCTCTTCTAAGGCAGCCAAGACAATCTATTAAGGCCACGTTTTTCCAACGTCTTGATTTCTTCCAGTTTATCAGGTCGGTGAATAGCCTCACAAGAGGGGCATTTGTGATGGAATGTGATTGGATTACACTGAGCGCTAACCATGTGTGATTGGTTTAGCTGAAAAATATTAAATTCCTGTCTAAATGGACTGGGGGTCGATATTATGTCTTCTGCACTGAAAGACAGGGTAAGCAGGGGGGTGGGTGTTGATATTATATCACTCAGTTGGTGCTTTATTGCAGCATGGAGACTGACGCTAATGCGTCAGAGGGATGTGTTGCTGACAGCACACCAACACAGTCGAGTCCGATCACTCCTGGCTCAAGAAATCTTCTGGACTGAGAATAACACATTCTGAAAAGTTGGGAGTGGGCGTGTTCAGCTGTTCTTCTCATAAGCGGTTTTGGGAAGAAAAAAAATTAATGGGTAAAAGGATAGGAAATGACAATGAAACCGGAGGAGAAGCGTGGAAAAACTGCATGGGTGTGGGATTTTTCTTAACTGTTAAAAAGTCTACACATTCAGAAAACAAAAAAACACCACCTAATGTGGAATGGTGAAAGGAAGATTAAGACAGAGGAAAATCTGTGAATAAATCCAAACTTTGTGTCCTGTGAAGAGCAAATATGAAAAAAGGCCTAGGAGTAATGAAAGATTGTTTATGTATTCTGGCATGAAATGGGGCGGTGTTGTGAGGGCGGCGGGCGCGAGGAGACGGATGGACGGGAGTGACAGGCCGGTATTCATCCTGCACGCCCCAGCGGCCGGACTGCTAGTGGCGCTCGACAGAGCAATAAATCACCAGCTCTCCAGTCTGTACCTACAGCTTATTACATCCAAGATGACAAATAAATAATAATCCCTGTCACGCCAGGCCTTTGCTCAAGGATTGAGCCAGAAACCTTTTGCTCATCACTCCTGATCTTAAGTGAAAACACTAGAACAAGGGAATTGAAGGCCATGCTTTACTGAGCTTATGAAAGTTGGAGTGAAAAGGGGAGAGAGGAAGCGAGGTTAGGAGAATGATGCTGCCACTACAAAGCCTTTCAGGGTGTGAAGGGAAATGATCCAGTAAAGAGGGGGAGAGAAAGTGAACGAGGGAGGGAAGGTGGGGGGTGCTTGGCAGGATGAGTGTCGCTCATTCAGTTGAATAGGACTCTGGAGGATAAAGTAAATCAAAAGCCTTCATCACTAAACAAGACCAGTGAAGTGGCCCACAAGCAGCATTTTCCGTTTAGGTTTGAACAGCTCACCATACCATTACAATCCTCCTAGAACTAAAACCATAAGACACGTGCTATTGCTGTTATTATGACTTACAATCTCGAAAAGGCTTTAATTAAAAAGCACATGTTGACAATGAACACACCGGTAAGCAAATGATCTCTATGGCCGAGAGCTGACGAAGTATGGCATAAAGCTATGTATGAGTGAAAATACTCTTACATAATAAGCTTAGCGCTAGTTCACTTTCATCACAAGGCATATTTCTACCTTTTTTGTCAAAAGCATGTTCCTAGTTGATTCATTGCACATTGGGCTGGAAAATAACGGTTAAACAGTGTGATATCCAACACCAACACTTCAGTTTGACCAGAACACTAATTGTTCAGCGCTTCCCTCTGCTATCCATCTAAAAACACCAGGCCTCCTCTCTTAAACAAGACACAATTTACTTAGTGCTGTCCCACCGTAAAAATTAAAAGCCTTCAACAACAACAAAACGAAACGGCGGCAGGGTATTGTAAATCAGAGGAGTCACTTTCGCCAGCCTGGATATTTCATGGGCCTCTAAACCCCACTGATGTGTATGTGTGTGTATGCAAGTGTGTGTTATGCTAGAAAAGGAAATAGGGGCCTCTGATTAAAGAATGCACTGTCATAAAGGTTACTGAATTGCAAATGGTCCTCTCCATCTTCCCTGTAATGGAGACTGGTTAAGAGAGAGAAAGTGTGCGTGCGTGCGTGCGTGTGTGCATGTGTGTGTGTGGCAAAGAGAGAGGTGTGACCATGATAGGAATATAAACAGTCTCAGTCAGGCCCCCAGTCTCAGACTCAAGTCCCAGTCCCTTCACAACCGCCACGAGAGACATTAATCACTGGATCACCAAGCCATGCTTAATTGCGAGTTGTATATCATGGTGCATACAGTGGCTAAAGGGGGAAGGAAACTCATTATTTCGGTTTGCTGGATGCAGGGCTTGGGTGCACCTCATCTGGACTCCGCCACCTCTCCCTCTCTGTCACCGCACACCTGGGACCAAGCTCAATGTGACAAGGAAAAATGGAGTATGCAGTCACCTCCTAATTAATACAGCTCCGCCACTATAGTCATACCACTGAGGACGTTCACGACTGATCATAAACGCGCTCAGCCGATCAAACGCTGGCACGTCAGCAGCCATTGGGACCCAAGCGGCGTAGCTGACGAAAGAGGAATCATTCTATTAGCTGCTTGCATGTGGTATTTCTGCATATCACCTATGGTGACATCAACATCTCTGGCGTTTGCACCGATGATAGAGGGTGGCCACACTGGAGTCAAGGTCATAAAGACGTAAGAGAGAGAGAATTTATCAGCTGAAAGAGAAATGGAACCAACTCCCAATCTGCTGCTTTTATTTAGATTTCTGCAAGTGCTTCTGTAGGCAATATGCTAATGAGAGGGACTTGATAAATGACTCGTAATATTTCCCAGACATTTTGCTTTCCCTCAGAAGTTCGCCAATCTGATGCAGCTTGAAGATAATAAGGCGCACTCCGTCATTATATCAATTTTTGTTACCCAGATATTTCAGCCCATGTTAGTAATGATGAGCAAAAAGCAAACTGAACCAAGGGCAGAGCCTGGCACCATTGATCAAACACTGTCATTTAAGCACTGCTAATCCCATAGACACACAGGGAGAGGGACAAACACACACACACACACACACACATCAAACAAAATCTACACACAGATCTGTATATGCATGTATACACACACACACACATGAATGCGCCATAATGCACATGTGCACATATTACACACAGAGGCAAACACACAGGCAAAAAAACAAAACGTAATGGGGTGTGATTATGGAAAATTACAGTCACCATGTACACTGGGTTGAATAAAGACGTTTCAATATTTCCCAGAAATACATCATTGGTTCATGTGTTTCCTTAGCAAGCAAAAAAGACACAGTATCTCATTTTAATGACTTCCAATGACATTAAGTCTGTTCAGATCTAGTTAATAGTCCATAAATAGGCTATTATTCAAGACTGCCAGAGCTTTGGACTCACACATGACATGTTTCTCTCGTTCACAGTATACTGTGTTCAGGCATTTGGGAATATGCCGTGGAGTTTCATGAATACACGCCCCGTTATAATGAACACCGCATTGTTTTGTTTAATGCCTTTTTTGACTAAGTGAATATATATTTTTAATACTTATCACCTCATGTGCTTTTTGTGGGAGCCTCTAGTTAAGTTGTCAACAAACTACAACATTACAAAGCACAGAAGCTCATTTTCATTTACAGTAATTGGATAATGGCATGAAATCAAAAGATCTAATATGTAATGTTTGTTCAAACACTCATCAGCACAGCTACTGTGGTCAGGATTTCCTGACAGCTTAGCTTTTTGCTATGAGTGACGAGGACAAAGGGTCAAATGACTGCCTCATGGTTAGGCAAGAGGTGAGTGAAGTAAAGGCCAAAATGCTTGTGAAGTAGTCACTGTGGGGTCAAAGTGCACACAGAGTTCACTGGGCCGGCAAAGGGCGCAGAGGGGAGGGGTGAGGCAGGCACAAAAGAGAAGACAACAAAGACATGCAGGGTTTCCTTCACCTTAGATTTCATCCAATTAGGGATGCTGGAATGAGAGGAGGTGAGGGTAAGATTAAAAAGAAAAGAACTGACGTGGAAGTTTTTGCCTCTTCGATCTATACAGACAGAGGACGCTGTTGTTTGAGATGACTGCAAACTTAAAGCAAACTTTAAAAGCTAAAAAGCTCCACCACAAGCTTAAAACAGCAGCACGGATTTCCCCAGAGGTCCAATATATTCATAACAGCCTCTCAACAACTTGTTGATCAAAACCAGCCAAAAGTCAACCTCAAAGCTGGAAATTAAACATGATGAGTTTTAAGTAAAAAGAGGTTGATGAAAGAAGGATAGAGAACAGAAAGAATGCAATGTTGCAGGACATATTACCAGTGAACAACTGCAAGTGCACGGCACAACCAAAATAAAATAAAGACTTATTTGTAAATGGCTAGTTGAAAGTGTATAAGGGTGGAAATATTGTCTTGTTCACACCACTTTGGATTTAATCCAACAAACAAACTATAAAAATTTACAGGGATTGATAAACCATCTGTGGAGCTCATCTGAGGCCCCAAAATATTATTCAAAATGTGTCCAATGCAACAGATTAACGCAAATCCTGAAAACCTGTCAAGGACAGAGCTAAAATAGTTCTGTATAACAAGTATCTGCACTATAAACCAATGATAATAACCACAATCCAAATAGTAAAAGCCTAAGCAAATATATTTAATGATGACATTGCATACTGTATTACTATAATCTAAAATAGGATACTGAATTCTTTCAGGCCATTTGCACAGATTTAGGTCCCAGTAAGGCAAGTGATAGATCATCATCTCCCTTTTAATTAAAAGAGGCCCCTTAATGAATTGAGTATATCCCCTGGAACAGGACACAGCATTGGAAATATCTTTTCTGCATATTATTAAAAGAAATGCATCAACAGAGCAGGAGCACAATGGGCAATTAACAAAGCCTCAAGAAGCCATAAATCCTTCATGAACAAACAATCGTGTCACACAGTGCTGTGGTTATGAGAATGGCCCAAATTCCTCACCAGCCAGTCAGGCTTATTTTGTTAACATGAGTACATGTCAGGCACCTAGAAGCGAATGTAAACACCATTTCTATGGGTTGTCACTTACGGCGGAGATTGCCCCTTACTGATTAGAACCAAAGCAATACTGGCTTAGCTGAACTAATATTTGTACGGCCCGGATAAATCACTCAAGCTTTGTTTTACCACATGCTAGACACTCAGACGCAGTCAACACTCTCCACCTGCCAGGCCTAATGTCCTCTCTGACAAAGAATAACACATGTACAAAGTAATGAGCACAGACAGCCGAGTAGATTAACTGGATCTGCTGAGAAGATGATAACACCAAAAATATATATTATACAGTTTAGAAAAAGCAGCAACTTCAAATCAAGCTATTCATATTTGGCACTTTTAGATTCAAAAACTGCTTAATTTAAAGGGAAAGTGTAGCAGGTAGGCATAGACGGGGAAAAAAGATAAAAGCCCTATCAACAATCTACTGTGCTGTTGTTGAAGAGGAGACACTGTGTAACAATACACTCACAAACTTTGGCAGGCGGTAAATCAGTCAACAGTAAATGCCATCTTTTATCAGATCATAAAATCTGCTTGTAGGCATTTAATTTCCCCCCCTCTTGTTTTAACGGGGAAACAGGCAGCCTAGAGAAACCATGTTTTGCTTTTATAGAGGTTACAGGAAAAGTAGGAGCATGTGTAAACAGGGCTGAGCTGAGCACTTCTTATGGATTTGTTGTTTTTTTTTTTTTTTTTGCCTGCGAGCAACAACAGCGTTGGCAAGTGCTGCTCTTGTGAAAGCAAGGTATGAGTGTTTCTGCAGATTTTACTTGACAGACGACTAAGGGGGGGGAAAGATCGCAAATGAATGTCTTGTTTTCAGACAGTCGCTATGCTAATGCATCAAAGTGATATCTACACTGCCATCAAGGCATCTCACTGCAAACCTTCAGGCTTAAAATGTGGTTTTGTCACATAGTGATGGATTAACGCTCATATGTAACCCCTCGTCAGGACACTGCAACATTCCATCAGTGTCTGATGTGAGTGTGTTGCAGACAGTTTGATCTGACAGCTGATAGGTCAAACTCAGATTCCAACCAGTGTTTTGACCTTCCTGGGCCTTAAGGGGCACTCTTTACTTCTCTACCTCTATTAAAAGGAGTGCGCCTTGCCCCAGCCACTGCATCACCGTACCCTTTACTAAGCCTCCCTAGCCTCTCAGAATGGCCGTCCTTCTAAACACTATTCACTGGGCTTCCTTTTACCCTAGGTGAGGTCAGAAGTTCATCCCCCAGGTTTTAACAGTTAAGGCCGAGCTGTGAACTTGTGACCTCCTGGAGTGAGTAGGAAAGGGGAAGAGAACAAGAGGAAAGAAAAGAAGATGGGGGGGGTCATCTCTCTTCAATGCAGAATGACTGGATTTACAGCTGCATGCTGACTGCACTGCAAGCACAGCAGAAAACACCTGATAGCATCTCCTTGGGGGAGGAACCGCCCGACCCCTTTGTTGTCTCACTAACAGTCATCCCGGCACCATAAATCATGTTAATTACTTGACTGACGGAATAAATCTTTTTGAAAAAGTCAGTCTGTGGCAGCGAGGCTCAGAGCAGGAGGTTCCCGTGCTGCGATACTGCTTGCTCTGCGTTCTCTGTCATCCCACAGTCACTGTGTAATCTGTCCATTTTGTTGCTGTCTGAGCGGGACTTTTTGAAGATGAGGACGGCGGGCTGAGGGAGGGCTGGGTGTTTGTGATGCAGGCGTCTTCCTGTAATCCATCTTCCCATGGGTGGCCGTTTCATCAAGTGAAGCTAATGTTAAAACTAGGAAAGGCGGGTTGATGCGTTGAAATGCAAATTACGAGATGGTATTTATTTGAGTCACGAAAAAAAGTAAGAGGAAGTTTTAAATCAGATAAATTATTGTTTCTGTCTCTTTCTGAGAGGGAGAGATTTCAAAGTCTGATCAATCTTCAGGCGCTCAGATGGTGGAAAAGAAAATAAAGAGGGTGCAGATATCTCTTATGAGAACATCCTTCCCCCTCTCACCCGACTAAGATTTCTTTAGTTTACTAGTCAACATTTCTGGGAAATTAACATTTAAAGCAGTGATTTTGTGTGATTCTTCATAGAAATAGTTGATGAAATTGACTAAGATTAGGGGAAAAAAAATCACAGATGACAAGAACTTCTTTACATTACATTGTGCTGCAACAGTCCGACTCGGAGCCACAGAGCAGCATACCAAAGACATGAAAGGTCATTCACACACAATAACAATCCCTCTAAGAGTGCACTCACAGGCTTGCGGGTAATTACAGTTCTTTTGCTGGAGTGTTTTGTGTTTCGCTTTGCTTGTTCTGTCTCAAAAGCTAACAACCACTCATTATTCACGGTTTGAGTTTTTTTTTTTTGTTCCTTCAAAAGGGCAAATTACACACAAGAGTGACAGCTCTCAGAGAAAGAGGGGACCGACAGCCTCGCCGAATTCTGGTAAGAGCAGTCTTAAATCAAAGGGGGCAGGGATGCTGACTGCAGCCCTGCAGTCTGTTGACTTTGTGGCAAGGGCAGCAAAGGCTTGAAAACATGGATATACTGTACTCTTACAGGGCCCACTACAATAAAGTGCCTCTCACAGCAGCTATAAAGTCTCCATGATATACTATTCTAAAATACTTGCCCAACACTTTGTATCTTATAACTGTGCAATCTATCTATTGCAGACTACAGACTGTATTGAGGAGTGTATATCTGTGTGTGTGCAAACACTTGGAGCCCTTCAGGCCTTTACTGGTACCACACAGTGAAGAGAGCACAGACCACCAGAACTCACACATACTTATATATGTGCACACAACAAAACACACACAAATCTACCTGCATGGCTAGTTTGGGGAATGTTTCACCTTTGGAGGGATTTATGACAACAAACAGAGAGTAATGAAACTCAAAGAGATATTTACTGTTGGTGTCAGAGCTTATTATCCCGGCGAGGAAAATGGGGTCAACTGGAAATACTGGGCGTTGTCTCGTCTAGAGGGAAGAAGAAATAAAAAAAACAGCCCTCCCTCTGTGTCACCGTTAGTTCTTCTATCTCAAACAGTGAGGTCAGTGTTGATGAACATCAATAAGGCAGGAATAAACGAGCGATTCACTGACAACATCTGAAGTTTTGACTGTTTCTCTGCTGTATTTTGCCCATGGTGCACACTGTTTAATTACTTCGCCATGGTCCATAACTTTCACCGCGCAGCTGATGTGGCATCTCCCTCTATTTAAAGTGTACACAAGGCCACCGTGTGAACATCAAGATGATTTATACTCGCCACACAGAAAGGATTAGGGGCTTTGTTTGATGAATATGCCACTGTCTGGTATCAAATTCACTGACAGGACATTTATTACGACGCAGTCATTGCATGGCTTATAGACGTTGCTTTAATTTGACCAAAGACATAACACTATTCTGCCAGCATTACACAGGCTTCCTTTAAAACATCGAATTACCAAAGACTAGTAGTTTACTCCATATGGCAACAATGCAGTTTTACAATCCCTTTAATTTTCTACCCATTAGAGCTTCATATGGACATTTCGCCCTTAACAAAATCACTATGATCCTGCTCCGCTTTACTCTATCTTGCCATTTCCGCAAGGATTATCTTGATAATGCAAGGCAATGCTGCAGTATTGATCATGGCATTTACCTTGACTGCTTAAGAAAAGCCTGTCGATACAATCAAGCAAAAAATGAATGAGCTGTCCAAACAAGTTTCTCTGTGGATAATTAACACATTCAAGAGATCATAAAAGCACAGAACTGGATTGTGTGTGTTAACAACAAACACTCCTGTGATGCTCAAGAGGTACATAGTGGTATAACATTCAAAAGCAGAGTGTTGATGCGTTCCCATTCACGCACGACTCCACTGAACCAGAGCTCATGAGCACATTAAATTATTCTTCTCCTGAGCCATTACAGAAAGAATGGCTAATATTATCCCTGCCTAATGGCAGATAATACACAATATTCAGGAGTTCAGTGTACTAAGCATTTGCACAAGCCTTAGTAAAGTTGCATACTTAATCATCCATCTAGAGTAGGTTGGGAAAACCAAAGGCAACATTTGTGTTGGCACTGGGGCCAAGCTACGGAGGAGGCAAGGGTGGAGCTGGAGCTTCTCTTTCTGCAGCAGTTGGATGATAATAAATTTAATAAATGTTATTTTTTGTTGTGATGGACATTGCATTCTGCATTACCACCATTATTTAACTTGAAAGACAAGAAGGAGAATTAGGAGAAGGAAGGTGTGACAGACAATATGCAAGATACTGAGACACACATTTTAAGATAAACAACAAAAACTACAATTGACTTAAGTTAGGCAAAGTGCTTTGTGAATATCAAACAGCTTCTCCAGAACTTGTATCCTTAATTCTGCACCATCATTTCCTCTGGGGAACACACTTAATAGATCACATTGGTTGAGATACATTATCCATCACGGCATCCCCATTCATCTTAAATGCATTAATTTCTATGGGTGATGTGTTGCAGTTCCCAATGCATCAACATTATTTATGGTTTGACATTATAAAAGTAAGTGCATAATTTATGGGCCTAAATTAATGCACTACCTTCCGTGTGCTGTCTGTTTTTCAGAGATCCGAAGCCAGATTGCTGCATGCCAAAACTATGGAGCAATCCCATTTACAGCAGAGAGCCCACAGCGGCCATGATTTATGACAGTAAATTAAAAAGAATGAAAAATTTATGACGGCAATTTGTGGGCAGTCATAAAACTATTATAGAACTTTGAAGTGGTGTTTTGTCCTTTCGCATGCAAGTAATGCAAGATGATCCGCTGTTACAGAAATACCATATAACTCTTCTTATTTGAAAAAGATCACCGCTAACTAGGGCTGACAATGTGTTTCAAAGTTCAGGAGTTATTTGACAGACATTTTTAATTGAATTCTAATAAACAACAGTGTTTTGGAAATCAACACAGCACAACCAGCACACGCCTGCTTAGTGTAAATTCAACTTCTCTTTTGCATGAAATCGAAGCCCCAGCTGGCATTTGAGTGGATGCCAAGTCATGATTGAATGAAAGCCCATCCTTGACTGACAAATGATATATTAAGCTTTCAGTCAGCAGGGGGGGAGAAGCCAGGCATGTCAGTTACCTGCTACAGCAGAAACTCCACTTGTCAATCTGCCATTGGCAGGGCTAAACAAGATCTGAAATGTTAAAAGCCCTGCACACCGTAGTTTTTCACTTCCTTGTGCATCCCAGGCACTTAGACATATCAGCCATGTGACGGCTATGAATCAGTGTCTGCCATGAATGTCAGAGTATCGCATTTATAAGTGAAATACCATTTGTTAGGCCTGTGGGCATGCTCCTCCAGTTTCATGCAGGATATGAGAGAACATCAAAATGACAGACAATTGACTCCTGAATATTAATGGAAAAGTGACCTTCATGAAGAAGAATACATCATTGTGCATATCGTCATGACATATTTCCTATGGGTGAATTGCACACACCCATTTAAATGGCAGTGTTACAGTTGTTAAAGTGTTTATGTGCGTAATTATATTTGGGTCTAGTCCATGTGTGGGCCATTAATAAAGATATGAGTGTGCATGTGACGGAGGTCTGTGGGCAGTGTTGGGCAGCTCTGAGTGGCCCTCTCCTTGACTCTGAAGGTGTTGATTATGGATGATTAATGGCGCAGAGGAACAGGGAGAGAAAGGTCATCTCCAGGGTTTTAGAGGGAGCAGCTACATTGGGAGTAATTAAGACACTTGTGTAAGCATGATTAATACGCACACACTGGCGCTGTACATGGTAAACAAGGCGAGCAGATGGTTGAGTCTTCAAATTGTGTTTCTACGTGTGGGGCAATATATAATACTGGCTGTGTGATGTGATTTCACAATTTCATGCTCGACTCAGTTTAATATCAGCTTACCTATTTTGAAGAAATCAGCATTGTACAGGATCCAGCCAAACAGGCAGACATGAAAAAGAAAAAAAATATATTTGTAAATATCACTGTTGTATCGTGTACAAGCTTTAAAAACACATAAACATGCTCATAACTTGTATAACTAAATGCTTTAAAATGTCTGACATGTTCCCACGTAGTTGATTGATGCAGCTGATGCATTACATGGCTGCAGCAGTTCATAGCGGCGTTTGAAAATGAAGACAGGCCAACCTAAGATGACCCATAGCTGCAGAAAATCAATCAACATCAATATGTTCCCACCACGGTCTTATCCAAGATAGAACACATCAGCACGTCCTGTGGGCTTATACTCCTATTACACTTGCCTTCATGTATCATATAGCATGCATGGCCATCACATCAAGTTGCAATCATAGCCTAGTTATTATCCAAATAACTTGATGGATGATAGCACTAGATGGAGTGACAGCTCAACAGAAATGGTGACAGTGATTGTATCTTTAATTGTAGCCCAGGCTTTTAATAACTAATTGCATTGCTGCATAAAGCAAAAAAACACGTATTTAGGATAACTGAACACCCCCACTCAGGCCTCGCTCACCCAGTGGTCTTCTGCATGTGACAGGCTTCTACAAAAGGATTAGCTTCTCAGTGCACATTAGTTAGGGTAGTCTGGGAGACAGGTGTCACTTCACTCCAGTGAGCAGAGCTTAAAAACTTCTGCTCATTCTGCAGTGTCATGTATCCACGATTTGTTAGTTCACATCTTGCAGGATAGTGCTTACTGCAAAGGGTTGGAAAAAGGTCCATGTTCAGACAATGACATAATTGTGTGAGATAAAAGATTTAGTTTAACCTGACCTATCAGATGAGATGATTACATCTGAGAAGCTTGGCAGATAATGTGACGAACCATCTGTCAATCATACTCTTGCTGAAGCCATTTGAGGAAGAGTGAAAACATGCACATAGCATTTACGCTAGCGTCTTCAGCGTCCGCCATTGTTGTTTTGACAGTAGCCTCTCTGTGTAACACACACCTAACGTTTTCGGGAAGAGTGCTAAATAACGCTTCAAAGTTACACAAAATTTTGGCGAAGATAAACTGACATGGCCTTTTTTGAAAGGATCCCTTGACCTCTGATCTCAATATGTGTGAATGAAAACTCTGAGATGAACATAATTTTTTGAGATAAAACATGAACTGCATATTTTTCAGTCAAATAGGTAATAAATTGCAATAATCAAAATGTGATAATTGTGATAATAGCTTATCATGGGGCCTCTGGTGACTCCCCACCCCTAAAAAATACATTGTATTGGTAATAGTACCACTATCTATGTGCGCTACTCAATTAGGTTTATGATGACTGATGAACGCGACGGTCACCAAGGACTCCTACTAATAGCGCTATTAAAATAATAGCTGACAAAGGTCTTCAGCTTTAGCTCTTGTCTAATAATCACTGACAGTAGAATAGTACAGCTATAATCACTCTGACTAAACTCATTATGAAGGCACAGGGACTTGGGGGGCTGCAGTTGTTGAGAAGTTAGAGCAGAGTGTGGGGAAGATGGAGGAGAGAGGACACCGAGGAGCAGGATATCCAGGTGGAGGGGAAGTGTTGAAACATGTGCACAGCTAGAAGAGACACTAGCATTCTCCACACTGATCGGACATCACCTCTGTCCTTCACATCCTGTAACGTATCTTTATTCTGCTAACACATACAAAAAAACACTTAAGTTCTTGTAGAGTTAGGTCAACATCCACATAATGTCCTCTTAAATATGCACAGCAATAAGTGATTGATGCTCTATGGGGTAATGACACGCAGCCGTCTCCTCACAATACTTGTCGAGGCATAAGGTCCCGCGTCAGCGTCGCGTCAAGTTAATTGTAAGTGAGTTCCAATATCAGGCCTACAGTATGCTGCCCGGCTTCACATGTCAACAAGCAGAGGACTACCAGGCCTGACAGCCACCAAGCAGCTCCACACGCTAACCCAGCCTCTACCAGAGGCCCCGCCATGTGATGGTACCACGGAAGACAAAAGGGATGGGCTCCATATGGCCGGGAATCGCAGCCTTCAAAAAGCAAAAAGAATGGAACCGTGAAGAGATTCGCATGACAGCGCCAAGAACCAAGCAGCATGGAAACGGGACCCCAGCCAATACGACACCGATTTGGTGCTAAAGCTGTTTATGATATACAGAGTGCAGGGACCATCAAACTGCTTGTATAATTCTACCTTTAAAATCTAGGGCAACAAATTGTGTGTCGTTTTGTGTTTTTTTTTTGTTGTTTTTTTTCAGTTATCGTACTTTTCTAGGTCAAAGTTTTGCGGTTTTCCAGTATTATTGGAGGGGTTTGAATTCATGTAAGAATTGTTTTAACCGCTCGTTCGTCAAGCAGTGCTGTTCAGTGCATATTTGGACAATCTGGAAAACTCTTATTCCTGAGTAAGATAGAAAGCAGGACTTTTCACTTCCTAACACAAGAGTGCACACAAATGTTGGCAGCACATTTCCTGTTGGAGCCCCGTGTCTTCTTTGTCCAATCCAAGTTTGTTAAACTGCTGTCATTTCAATTGTTCTGCTTTAGAAAAATTATAATCCACCTGTCAACGATGACAGGGTGTTGGAAAAGTTGGATAATGGATTGTGTAGGGCCATGGAATTCAAACCAGGCCACTAAAAACATTACAGATGACAATTCTTTTTTTCAGTTTATTTGAAAATTGCACTGAATCACTGCTGTTTCTCTGACCATCTAACCACAATCAGTTTCCACAGCCAGGCCCCAGATATGAATGGAGATGGGAAATAAAATATTGACTTGTTTGGTAAGAGGAATTTAACTCCTTCCATTCACAACACCATTAAAACTCAATCCAGCATGTTTTACTATTTAACATGATGTACATAGTAGAGCACCATACTATGATAGCGGCCCTATATTTAGGATTACACTGCCATTGAATTAATAATTTGATTCATGAGGGCTTTCCGAGCTATTCCCATAGATAATCAACCTTAAAAGGAAAGCAGTAGTGTCAACAATTAGAGATTAATGTCGTCTTTGGCTAACTTGCTCACTGGTGTCGTCAAGGTAATTAAGAAAAGATAAATATCCACATTTTAACATAACAATGACAGTCAAGTAAAAGACAGAAGGGGGTTCTGCTTGGAAAAAGACTACATTATGTTGTGTGATATAAAATAAAAAAAAAAAACAATAATTAAGATGGTAAAAATTTAATATAGTGCTGATTCCTCTCGTGACCTCTGTACAGTTAGCATGCTGTTGTGCAAGATTGGTTTTGTTCACACTCGGGACCCAGGCACCAACACAGCCCACTGACAAAAGCCAAGAGGGATCGCTTTGATCTCTGTGCCTCACTAAATCAACACCAGACAAGGTTCACGCAAAGGTCAGTCGAAGTCATCTGATCATCACATTCCAAAACCGAGCGATTCATGACAGCCATGCACCGGCGCAGGTTAAATGTCACCAAAAGTTCAGGCGTGACGACAGAAGACGGACAAATTTAACGTGCCCCCCCGACGCAAGGATCAGCCAGAGCAAAGAGGAAGAGGTAGAAAAGCAGTTAGTGGGTTTAAAGCTGCAAGACATATGGCATGTATTCATTATTTACACTGACTATCATGCTACATTTTCAGCAAAATTCAAAAAGTGACAAAAATGGAGTATGACAGTTATGGATTTACAAAACGAGAGAAGTTTGGTTCTTCCAAAACACATCTGCTCCGTATATACTGTGGAAATGAAAAGTCAGGCTGAAATGGGTCTGGGTTTATATCACTTCACACCATTTAAACATACTGTATATACATTTTCCGAGCTTTGATACTGACCAGAGACGAGGATAGTAACAGTAATACAATCCATGTTCAGATCACACAAACACAGCGGTTCCCCTGTACTATGCAGCCATTTACACGGGGTCACTAGTCTTCACAGGAGACCAAACCTATCATAACACAGCTGTGAGCACAGACCTCCTTTGTATTCTGAGAACTGATGGGGGGGCAAAAAGATGATCCAATTAAAGCTGTATATCATTCCACTCTCCTCTTGTCAGTGCATATTCCTCTGGCTCTATTAGAAGCCAGCTCCTCCCAGGCAGGCCCAGTGTAGCTCTGTAATTACACCTCTTCCTTTGACAACCTGCATGATTGTTTTCCTAACACTGTATTACTTCGTTAGTACTTTCCAGCACACGTTTATTTTTAAACTGTCAGTCTGGCCCGACTCATCCCTCCCCCTCCACCCCCGATCTGCACTCGTCTGTTTATCATAACAATCATTAATAACTGTCACTTGCCAACATCCATAGAACAAACTCATTGCCTCATTACCATGTTGCGGCGTTTGTTCCGGCGCGGCGCCTGTGTATCGCTCACAACAGGGCCAAGCCAATTACTTTGCTGAAATGGAATCGCATTAATCAAAACTTAACAAGGTGGCAAATTTAAAGATATCACATTGCAAAAGACAGCATAACTAATATGTCACTGTCATAGTTGCTGTAGAGGTATGCAGCGGGGCGGGGGACTAAATATATCTCCTTCCAAGGTCCATATGAATTTTGGTGTTTCATATGATCTGAGAAGTGTTACAGACGGGATAGAATACACTGAGTCTGGTGCTGAGGACTTCCTTGTCTCACTACTGAGCAAAGAGATGTATGGAGAGCGAAAGATAGAGGGAGGAGTGCAACAGAGAATCATACAGACAGAAGAGTGACACAACAAAAGTGACCCTGAACAAAAGGACAGAAGTGGAAATTGTGGGGGCAGTAGAGGGACAGGAAGAAGGAAATGTGAGAAGAACAGAGAAGAAGATGAGGCGGCAGGGGATGCGCTTCGAAACAGCTAAGAAGAAAAGAAGGAAGAAGGTAAAAAGAATCATAAAAGGGTGAGAAAGATGGAGGGATGGACAGGGGAGCAGTGAAGTAGAAACGAGGAGAAGGGGAAAAGAGGGAGAGGGAGGAGGAAGCGCCGAGCGTGTCTCCGAGAGCGCCAGCAGGCGGCAGTTCATCATGTCTCCCTTCACAGAGACGTTTTCTTTTACACTTTAAATGATGATACTCATCAATCACAGGCTGACAGCTGCATCAAGCCAGCTGCAAACATGCAAAGGCCAGCAGTGTGAAACCTGCTGACGCCACCCATCGCTGCATACAGGAGGAATCAGTCAGCCACTCGGCCTCCGCCCAGGATTTATCTGCTCGCACAACACACCGGCTTGCTTTCCTCTCTGGCACATCAGAGTAAATACAATCCATTTTAACAAAGTACTGAGAAGTACTGAGAAGTGACATACAGGCCTACTTTCATGGAGCATGTAATTTGCCTGAGTTTTAATTAATAGGGACTCAAAAAAGAATAAAATGTAGGTAAAGAGAAATATTTAAGATCAGACTTTTAAATTTAAGTTGTTCCATATCCATTTTATTTTATTAAGGAACATGCAAGAAAGAGAAGGTTTTTTAAACATATATTTGACCTTTGACTTGGTCGCTTTTTTTTTTTTTTAAATCAGTGACATGCTTTAGCCCCAGTGTCACAACACACAGCTGCAGTTCTTGGGTGACAACATCGAGGACCTGATTCTCAGAGGATCTTTGACAGAAAGTCATATTTGAACAATGCATCCATATGTTCAAACATGATGAGAAGTTAGGGTTAAAATTAAAAATGTGCTGCAGGTGGAGGATGACTGAAAATTTAAAAATGTGTTGTGCAGTCAGAGTGATTTCCCCATGAATGTTTCAGAATAAAAAAATAGTGTATCTGCAATTTCTCTGCATTATGACTCTATCATTCACAAAGACAAAAAGGCAGTTCTTGGTGCAAGAGGTTATCCATACACAGCTTGTGCACACTACTGGTCTTAGAGTACTCCCTTTAGCCATCCTTCACTTTCTCCTCCTCCTCCCTTTTTATTTAGCGTTCTTAGTGACTGCTCATTTCCAGCACACAGACAGGGAGGGGGGGTTGGTTGAGCTGAACACAGCCGAGCAGATGGATGTGAATTCAAAGTTTCCTGATCTTTAGCAGAAGTTATGGAGGGTTATCTTTGGCTGTATATCTGGGCCCTGGCAGCTCTCCCCCGGTGATGAAGGATTAAGCAGCACAGCTGTCTCTTCCCAGAATGATGCAGTGCAGTGCTCCCCGACACGACAGCATCACTTAATCTTAATGTCCGCTCCTCCAGCGCAGACGCACAGGACAAAGCCAATCAGCATCACATGCCACGGGGATGGACCCTACTGCCTGGCCCGGGAGTCTCTCACCCTCACAGGCCGATTAATCAACTTCAGACAGCCCAGTTCAATCCCAACCACAGCTCCCCCCTTGCTCTGATCTGCTCACTCTCTCTCACAGATATACACAGTCTCTAACTGTTGTGCTTTAGGGAGCAGAAGAGGGCTACCGTGCAGGAACACTTATCAGATTTCAGTCCACATTATGCATGTCTTTGTGTTACACAGAGAGAAAAAGGGTAGTGAGCAAAGAGGGACAGAATGTAGTGTACAGCAGCAGGGTGGGATATCGAATGCTTACACCTTATTTCCGTCACAGGCCATCTATTTGTTGTGAAATTCATGAGCTCCAATAAGGGCTCAGAGAATAATGATTAATGCTTATTTGAACAAATGACTCTCTGGGAGGTCCTGAGCAAGGATTTAAAACCTGATACGATACCAGAGCCTTTACAAGGAAGACCACACACTCCCCTCGCATCGGCGTCTTAACTCCTCATTTCACAGGATAGCTTAACAAGCTGGATCCGGATCAGACGATTGCATAAATGCATGTTGCACACAGACAAACCACAGAAAATGGCTTATGCTGCCCCTCGAAGAAAGGAAAATCCTCGGGAGAATCTGCTCTGACATATCAAATGCAATTCATCAAGTCATCCCCCCAACAATTACGACGCCGCCGTGACGACAGACAGGGAAATAACATGCATGGCAGAATGATGTTTGGAAAACACACCCAAGTGTATGTTTACGACGTCCTGTAGAGCCCTGTTTATGTGCAGATATAGAATATTAGCTCCATAAGTTATTCTCAATTGCAGTCAGTCTCATTACCCACGGGCATTTCCCCAGTTTTGTGGAATGATGAAGAGCGTTTCCGCCTCAAGTAGAATAGTGGAGTGCATTCTACATTAACACATGCAGGACTCTTGGGTGTCCTATCCGAAAGCCTGCTATGATTTAGGAGAGCTAATTTAGAGCAATAAGCACTGAACACCATGAAAGCATCAGCGTGTTACTGGTATACAGTATGACCTTGAATATGTAGTAAACTAACATAATGGGGTCCTTTATCTGAAGTATACGCTAATCTTTCTTTCACACTGTGCCACTGTATCTAATATATGTGTGCTTATATAGTGGCTTAATAAAAGACATAAAAAGGGAGATGTTTACATTATTGTATCCGATTCACCACTGAAGTGCAACTCATAACAGAAAACCACTCTCAGGCTTGACAATAAAGAGCTGTTTTTATTGCAATAGAGTTCATGGTCACAAACAAAAGGAATTCATCTTATTAGTCGAGTGATGTTGGGAAACAACTTCTGGTCAGATGTACAGCACGATCTGGCCTTGATTTCTTTTATCTGTCATTTCCAGTTGTTTCTCTGTACAGCCTCGTAATCTAAAGTTATTCAGGAAATACGATATTCACCAAGCAGCAGTGGTCATTTACGCAGTTATTTCAACCAGGGTAATTGTTGTTGGCAACAATCCGGCAGTTTGTGATGCCATCTAAGACTGATTTTGGAGCACTATCGTCCAGGCTGTGGGGCGGCTGAGCTGAGCCCTTGGCTGATCGTAAGACTTCACTATGTGAAGCAGAACTTGGAAAAATAGATCATTTTAACTATGGGACAGTCTTCTTATGAGTCAGGCATAGCCAATTTTCAGCGCATTAGTATAATTTCATGAATGGACATACTTATTTGTGGATTAGCAACACGATCAAGGATGTTTTCCATCACAAGTCTTGGGTGATGATCCAAAGAGGGACGTGCAAAATATAGAGTACAGGGATGTGGGTTGTAGTGAAAGTACCAAATGTTATTACCAATATTGTGATGACTGTGTTGGTCACGGACATTTCTACGAAAGCCCTGCTAAAATAGTGAGCTGAACTCTATCTGACATCTGTTTTGTAACATCCTTGCCACGTTTGCTCGTCCTCAGCTTGCCGTTCCCTCTAAACCTTTTCTCTGGCATGTATTCACACCGCTGTTATTCGTGATGTGGGGAACCAGTTGGCCACGGCTGAGTTGCCCTGAATCCTTGTTAGCACCCTGGTGTTTAGTAAATGTGCTCCAATTTAGACTGCTTCAGCATGAAGTCCATATCATAAACACATGAAGATAACTGGCAAACCCTCAATACTTTGGAAGCAAAGTACATCTCTCTAAAATGCATATATACCGTACATGCCAGGGATAATGTGCAGAGAGTTTGGATGTATCAATACACAAAAGCCCTGATGCTTTTCTGTATTTCAGAGGTCGTAACGGTCGTAAAGCTACAGTGAAGCTACTGGTAGCATATAAAAACTTAACTATGACGTGTAAGCTTAACAGCAGGCACGCCTAAAAAAACCCTAAATATTTCCATTACATTTTGTCAAGAAAAAACTGACAATTTCAAACGGGGTCCCTTCACCTCTCACCCCAAGACACATGAATGAATGATGAAAAGAGTGAAAAAATAATATATAATAATAATCACGATAATATTAACATATAATGAATAAACAGCATAATTAGCAGTTGAAAAAAGGCAATAAAGATATATATCTTATTGCATTATTTAGCATATCACAAAATGTTTAAGATAAGATTGCATTGTGACTGAAGTACAGTGATAATTTTGTATTGTGGGCTCTCTGGTGATTTCCCATAGTAGACAGACATAGACACATCATTCATGTTAGGAAAAAAAGACCACAGTCTGTAGCCATGTTTGTGTGCCAGGAAAAAAAATGTTGAACCACATACTGCAAACGTGATATAGTGCAGCTAATATAAGCTGCAGCCTAAATATTACTGTGCCATTATTCTGTTATAGATTTCTACTCGTAGTGTGAAACCATCAATGGTCTTCTAATGATTCGATGATAGAGCCAGGGCATAGTTCCATTAATTCATCATTCTATATTCTCCTCCACAGCTTCCAGAGTCTCTGCTAATACAGACATCATCTCCTGTCCCACGCACATAACAAAGACCTGTCAGGTCCACAGCGTTATTAATTAGCACTTCTCTGAGGTGAAATTCAATCAATTGCAGACCCCTCTGATAGCTTTTTTTTTTTAGAAGGTTATGCAAATCGAATGTGACCGAGCCCTCGTCGCTGCCACGGTGGCCGTCGAGGAGGAAACCGAGCTGCACTGCACAGTCACTCCTCTCTTCCTCCTCCTCCTTTTCTTGTTCCTGTCACGGTGCTAACACATTCATTACTTTAACATTTGAGCTCTCATAGCTCTGATAGCATCTGAGAGGGTGAGAAAGAGAAAGGGATGGAAGGGGAAAGGGGGGTCTTAATGTTCATTTAATTAGAATTAGACATATGGCATATGGAGCAGAGAGGGTGACGGGCCCTGCAATGACTCACCTGAGGGGAATGGAGAGGCTGCACTCAGACGCCATGAGATCATAGGAGTGAAGTGCAATAATGGATGGACAGAGATATTTGGTCTGAGTACAGATCACTATAGCTCCATGCCTTGAATCAGTATAGAAGTCTATCTGTGGAGGCCAATCCCCACCCTTACATTATTTTAGTTTCTGCAAAAATTGAGACCCATGCTCTTAAAATGCTTTGCCGAGATAAAAAGATACAAGACGAAAGTCATGCTTTTTTTTTTTAATCTGTGATCATAAGGACAGACTTAAGCTTTGGCTACTGTACTGTACAGTCACACATCACAGCAAATGCACACTTACGTAAAAACATGCAAGGGTGAGGACAGCTAATGGCCCCAAAATCTCTCCGGGAACCCATGCATTTTTCATGTTGCTGTAAAAAAGGCCGTCTGTGGCAAAGCTAACGGCGTCGGACGCTAATTGATCTGCGCCTTTAATGCGTGTGAAACAAGGGAGTGCTGAGCCGTGCCTGCAAAACTGTCATCTCAGCCTTTTCCCTCTAATGCAGCCATAAATCCTACTGCCGTCGCCCCCCTCAGTCAGATGTTTTCATTACTACCATATCAGTTTTATTGAAATTACTGACATCTGCATGTTTCAATAATTGTAGGTCCTACAAAGCTGTTGTAGCAATTTGAAAAAAGGTGGGGAGGCTCCACTCTGCATTCTGGATCAATTTTGTGCTCTCGAGGGACAAGAGAGGGGATGTGCTATTGGAAAAAAGGCACAGAGGGGCCTGATAGATTGCGTGGTCGCCCTGTGACGGAGACAAACAGTTTAATCCGGTGTAAATCGGCAGGCGCAGTGCGAGATTGTTTTATACAGAGATGTAAATTGCATTGTCAAAATCAGTCATCTTCCAGGTACGGGGCTTAACGGGAGCCACTTTAGAATGGGAGAGACAAACGCTTATCTCGCGCCGCAAACCCTGGAGGGGGGAGGCACAGAGCCACCTGGAGCTAGCTCTCTCTTTGCGAGGACATAATGCCGTCAAATGAGAGGAAGCACAAAATACCTGCTGAATAAGGTGTTTGGGATTTATCAAAGCTGAAAACTATGACACAAATTTGTACGCGTAGCCGGCTGCACTGTAGGTTCTTATCATTTCACTGTAATAGGATCCTGGGCACAGTGCAAAACAAACAACACCACAGCCTAATATAATAGACAGTATGAGACTGGGAGGTTACAGCGCAGAGGTAATGCATGTGTTCCCCCTGTTTGAATTATCTATGGTCTATCTATGCATAATGCATACTGGGAAGGGTCCCATTATTATGGTGAGGCAAATGAAATATCCCTGGAGTTTTCTCAGCGACACAGTCCACTAAATCAATGCAGCGTTTTGATAAAGCTGTGTGTCTAGATAATAAGTCAGCAATAACTACTCGCAATCATTTCATTAGGTACAGTATGGATGATACAGTTAGGGAAATGAGAAAAAGAGGGTCGAGTCTCTAAGTGGAAAGTGCTGGCTGTGTGCCTGTATGTGTGTGTGTGCGTGGACTGGGACTGCACTGCTTTAAGTTTAGGCTTGTGAGTCCGTGTGTGTCCCTGTATGATGCACAAGTGTGTGTGTGTGTGTGTGTGTGTGTGTGTGTTTGGTGTGACTGGGACTAGACTGATGAGGCTTTAGTATATCTGTCAGGCACAGTTTGGGGATTGGAGGAGTAGGCGTGCAGGAGCCGGTGGCCATACATCTCTATTACACTAGATGGTCACCAGAGTGGCCAGCTGTTTATTCTCATTAGCTCACACCCTGGCCATCCAAACAGACTCTCTAGTCTGCGGCCTTGCACGAAGCCAAGTCCCATCGTGGTCCAGTTCAAACCAGATGTAGTCACATTAGAAGGGTGTCGTGCTCTTTCTGTTGTTTATTCAATTATTATTTTTTTTTTAAAAAGTGCATCTCAAAGGCGGATGAATACCCACAAAAGGCAGACGAGGCAGAAAGTATATATCGTTGAAAAATCAATACTGACGATCAATTCTACCTTACAGCTACTCAATAATTCCTCCCATATTTGCTCCTATCCTGCTCGGTGAAGTATCACAGATTTTTGGATATGTTTTCCAATATTACAATGACCGTCTGTTGTGTGCTGAAAATGCAGCCGTGTGACAGCGAGGCAGAAGTATTAGCGAGCTCTCATGGTGTGGGATATGAGAGGGAAAAAAGGCTGCTTTTTTCCATAGCGGTGCACAGACAAGGCTGCAGTGAGAAAAGCTAATGGCTATGATTAATGACAAAGGGCCAGAGGAGAGCCGGGACACAGACGCTACATATATCATCCTCTCCCATCAGTCAGTGCACCTCCCAGGACCCTCTCGGCGAGGAGGTGGGGGGGGAGGTGGAAGTGAGAGTGAGAGAGGCAGAAACAGAGGAGGAGGAGGTGGAGAGAGAGTTATCTACTCCCAGTCCTTTACACGCAGGAATTGCTTCTCTCTTTCTTCTGGGGGGAAAAGTGAAAAAAACAAGTGACAAAGAGGTGATAAGGTGAACAAGAAAATGGCGTGTAAAATAACTGGGAGATATTCTGTGAGAGAGGAAGAGAGAGAGAAAGAAAGGGGGAGCGGTCGGTGATTGTTCCTGATTTCGAGCAACTTGACTCTTCGCATGCCGAAGCCATATTTCCAAGGTCTTATCTGCCATATGCTCTGCCCTGTTTAGATGATTTATTAGGTGAGGAAAAGTGCACTGATAAATTTTACTGTGTTTCCCTGCATAGGCAGCCTGTGGTGTCAATAACAAAACTCAGGCATCTTTAATGAAAACTTTTAGTACTGAAAGGGTAACCGTCTATTTATGGGTCCCTATAATATTACACCGGCATAAAGAAATTATCTGTGCTTCTCACGCACTCTACAAAAAAGGCCTGAATTCGAGAGGTGGGGGGAGCACAGATCATATCCATATGTCAGCAGCTCCCAAGCACCCTACATTTAACATGGCACGGGTGTATTTCTGCTTAATTGAAGCATACAGCTGTTTACAGCTCACACAAAAACAGCAAGGGTTTATTTATGGGCAATTATAGTGCACTGTTTTTGAGTGAAGGAGGCCTATTATGGATTCCAGCCCTTTTGATTCTAATTAGTCACTGTGTTCAGGTTTTTGGTTTACATGGTTGATTATACCGGAGGATAGGCGGTGGGGGTGGGAATTAATTTCCTATTAAACAGCATATGCCTGTTGCTAAATCAGACAAAACCTCAGGAAAACAATAGCTGCAGAACCTGCTTTAGTGTTCCAGTGTTTACATCTCTGCTTTTTATGAGCTGAAATAATGAAATAACAAGACAGGGCTGGAAGAAATGTTAAATCTGCTCTGATCTAGCTTTATTTAGTGTAGAATTAAATCATTATTACGCCAGTCTTTTATTACTTAAAGTCATGGGAAAGTTTTGTTTGTGCTGTTTACATGATATAGTCATAAGACTATAAAAAAAGAACAGACTATGATGTAATAATACAACGACTGACACAACTTGTTGGGAAAGATAGTACAAAGACAGTTGACTCCTGTCACATGACCAACCACACCAAAGAGAAGCCTGTGATTGCAAATGACACTTCTATTCACCATCCTCGCCTTATAAACTGACAAATGACGTGTAAGCTATTCATTACAAGAAAACCGTTTCCCAAACATGTGCCAAAAGCCTCTCAACAATGAACTGTTCATTTGCAACTAAATGGGAGATCTGAGAACCTTTAAGATTTCATTTGCAAACCAAAGCTGGCTCTTTGAAGTACAAATACTCCTACATTTAACAAGTCAGAGTCACATAGGTCACTGAGGACAAAAGAACTGATTCACAGAACTGATGTCAATATGTTTCTAAAATTCTTGAACAGCCACAAGGTTTTCAAACATAAAACAATAACCGGCAAAGAGGCGAGTGAAATACAACGGCACAGCACAAACATAAAATTCTATCTAAAATCTAATTACTGAAAAAAGAACATACTAAAAGTAATTGATGCATGAGATTTAAATGTTGATCTCTTGTTTTATGATCAATGGATAACCGGCGCTGCTCAACTTTGTTCCTCTCTTTAAGTTTTTGACTTATTTATGGGGACTCTGTAGCAATTAATATTGCAGTGGCTGCAGTGTCATTTTTCAAGCCATTTCCCAGGAAATGCTCTACACCCCGTAATGGCCCCTCCAACGCTGTAGCTGTCATGTCCTGGACAGCTGCATTTTTACAAGACAAACTATGACACGTCACACTCATCTCTCTGTGGACTAACTTGCTGCTCATTGCCACACACACACACACACGCACACACACAGAGAGGCCAAGGCCAACAGCTGTTAATAGCTGCATGGAAAACTTTGATTAATATTTCACCCCCTTGCTGCAGGGCTGCTGAGCAAGTGTCACCTTCCAAACAGTGTCCAGTGAAACCTTTCTTCTTTCAGAGACCCTGCTTTTGGCAGGTGGAGATGATAAATCTGTTAGGAGGATTCTCCTGAACCTCATCAGGCTAATTACGGTGCAGCCATGCAACTCTGATGCATGTCTGTGTCTGTGGACATGCATTTGGGTGGTTTTGGACTGTAGCCAGGTTAGCAGTGCAGCAGCAAAAGAAATTGAGTCCTCAGCTTTCCAATTAGACAGCACTGGCGCACAATTCAAATGTCTTCCCACGTGTTCATCCATGTGCTTTGAGACCACTTTAATCAGCAGGACATACTTGGTCCATCTCAGGGGGAGGCGAGTTTGGCTGTGATACATAACAAACACAGGAAGGGTGTGAAAACAAACTTGGCTGACACACCTGGATGCAAAAAGTTCTGTTCCACTGAGCGCGTTTTGTTTTTCGCTGCTGTTGTCACTAAACTGGAGGAGCGAGGTGAAAAACCTTGAATATCAGCATCATGTACTCTTTCATAAATGCAAAACACTAACAACACATGTGACAACATCATTAAGTTGAAACACAATGGCACAGTGGTGGGAGAAAAAAAAAATAGAAATGTTTACAGAAAAAGGAGATGCATGACACATCTCAGATGAACTTGTATTAAGATACAAAAAACAATTTAACCTTAATATGGCCATTTACGTAGATGCAAATTGGTTAAACCTCTAGTATTTATATGCAAAAATCAAAGATATTTATTAAGGACATCAAATCACAGACAGTGAGACAGTGTGCTAATAATGTGTTATTAATCAGAACCTGTTTGCCTCCATCTGCTCCCACAGACTGAATGTGACAACAGCACCTACGAAACCTGCAAAGACGTGCGTACCAGAGAAATATGAGCATATCCATGTCATCCCACACCTCGCCGTGTACACTGCTGCACGGCACAGCTTCTCTGTCAGCTGTTGTCTTTTGTTTCCGCACACCTCACACTGGTTGCGGCACCTGTCTTTCCCGTTCCTCTGTGAAGACTGAGCGTGAGGATAGGAGGATGGAGAAGGTGTGTGTCACCTGGGGTCTTCTGACTGAGAGAGACTGTCATGCCCATCACTGCCCCAGCAGGCCCGCCAATCACTCGTAGACGGGCCCACGCCGAGACGAGGCCAGAGAAAACAAACATGCAAGACAACAATCGACAACAATCTTTAAACGCGCTTGTCATTCTCCTCTGAGAGATTCCCATTTCAGCTACTTAAGCGTCCAATAAAAACACGACAGCCATCGTTGCCCCAAATAAAAAAAAACTCTAAACGCAACTCTGGTGTTCTCCCTCCTCAGAGAGATTACGGATTTCTAGCCATTTAGCGGCGAACGGGAGGCGGCTGCAAATTGAGGGGAGGGATTGGCACAGCACGCGCTGGCGTGTCGCAGTCTGACTGGGTTGAGCGCGGTGTGGCGTGTCATTTTTTGGGCGCGCTGTTGCTCAACATCAAGAGAAATCGATGGCGTCTCCACAGGGGCAGGGAGGCCTGTGGAATAGAGGAGCTTCTCAGGTCTGTTTGAACTCATTTTCTTTTCTGGGCGGTTGCCCCCTCGCTCAGCCCCCTAAGGCATCTCCCTCACAGCAGGCCCTGACAGCTTGACACATTGACAGCTGCCGCTGAATGACAACTGATTTGTACAAATTTCAAGCCTTATAAATCTACCTGTCACAACAAGAGCATAAAAGAGCTCGGACCCAGCAGGTAATTCGGAAGTGGTGGGGGAAGAAGAAAAAAGGCCTGCTTCCTCCTCCTCCTCCTCCTCTTCCTCCTCACACCTGACAGCCCAGCCTGAAAGGGAGAAAGAAAAAGAAAGAAAAAAAATAACACAATATGGCTCTTTATTCGCCTTTCCGGCTAGTGTACCATCATCCTCTCCTCAGGACCAATTTGAATAAGAACTAACGAAACCATCTTCTTACCAACGGGCGATCAATCGTGTCATTTAGAGATTATAAACAGTGGATTGAAAATGGAAAAGTGCAATTTTGTTTTACACCAACATTAAAGCAGCACCACCTGCTACTCACAGGATGATCACAGCAGTCTGCTTCCGAGGCTCTCACTGGGTAAATGAGCAGGCTCTTCTTTACGGTATTTAAACAATATCCAATGCTGCACTGCTGTATTGCCTCCCCACCATCTCCCCAGTCTGCCTGCCTTTCATCTGTTGGTAATGGCAGTCCTGGCAGGCAAAGCCTATAGCTACAATAAATCTTCTTCAGGAGTATATCTTATAGCGGGATATAAACTATGAGAGACAGGGGCAGAAGAAAATCAATACAGGTGACAAACAGAGAAAAGGGTTTATAATTCTAAATGAGTTGTCTGTTTCATTTTTACAGGGATGATGGCTTGTCTGTCTCAGCCAGTACAACCACAATTTACCACCAATTCTTCACAGATCTAAACATAATTGTGATGACTGCTCTTCTGTAAATTCACTGTTAACTCATTCTTTAAATTCAAAATGTGACACGCTGCTGACTTGTAGCTATTATAGCTGCCAAGACCCCCATGCTTTCTGTAAACAGTCCATTAAGAGCAAACCCAGTGATCTAACAGCCATGTTTGGCTTTGCTTTAAAAAGGAACAATGACAAGTAGATCAGGAGATAACAGCGAGAGGTCATTCGGTCTCTCTGTTACAGCCCGTCCACGCTGGGCTCGGCAAGCTCCCGCTGCTAAACAGGAATCACAGAACTGACCGATGACACCTCTCGTGCTTGTTTACAGCTGGTTGCGATGGATGTCAGATTGCTAGGAGCAGACTGAATCTGCAGAGCGTTGCTGTTTTTAGTGAAACTGCACTGTTTGCATTCAATTTGACAGTTGGTAATATGTGTTTTGCGGACGGGCATGAGTCATTAAACGAAGATCTACTACCACAATTATCAGAGTGTCAGCGTGCTGCAGAGCTGAGTGGACGCACATTTTCGTTGGCAGAGTGGCTCATGACTGAACTCAGGTCTGTGGGGAAGAGAAAGACTCCCCGCTTTCCTAAACTCGCCGACTTACTCTTTCAGTATTGTAGAACCGCCTGCTAAAGCCTCTCCTATTTGCAAGTAGGCAAAACACTCTAATCCTCCATTTGTGTGTATTCATCCCTGTCCTAAATGTGCCCTTCCGCACTCTAACCCTCAAAGACCCTTCCCTTCATGCAAGCCACCGATCCCGCTGTTTGATTAAGACTTAGCCCACTGCTTTATCCCTGGACAGGACCCCGGCTGGGCCAAAAAGCACGAGTTAAGCAAAGGGATTATCAGTGCAACTCCCATCGAGCCCGTCAAACTGTCACACAGATCAAAGCGACTCCCAGCTGACCCTCAGTCATTTAAGGCAGGTGTCCTCTCATATTCTAATGCCAGGGACAAGTGCATGAACTCAGCTGTTGAAACAAAGTACCACAGCATTGTTTGCCTGCCATAATTGGAATAGTTGCCGTACATGATGAGGATTCGTTTCTGGAAAGATGCTTTGTAATGTAGTGCAACGTGTAAAACTGAATAGCGTTACTTTTTATTACTCATTAAACTTTTGCTTATAATCTGTGTCTTCATTCAATAACTGAATGTCTTTATATCACACTACAATCTGTAACAATAATTGTCTTAAATTTCAGTTGAAGTTGTAATTTCTTGTATTATGAAATGTGAAATGTCAACAACTGGATAACATTTATCATGTGATTCGTGTTACCACAGTGTTCCTAGTGAGATGGTTTTACTGTGAGATCGCAGTTGATGACATAAGTCCTGCTATGTCTTGATAATTTGGGAACATTGGCATGACAAGCATCAGTGCCGTAAATAAGTGAACACAGACTCTGGTGTGACAAAGCTCCAGTGGGAAAACCACCTAAACTCAACATCTCACTCAAGACCTCCCAAATAACGCTGGCACAAAAATCACTTCCCCCCAACACCCACAAAACACCAGAGACAATAAAAAGGGGTGGGGAAGAAGCGCAACAGAGCAATTCAAAGCAAAATATATAGAAATGTTGATTAAAAAAGGTAAGATAAAAAAAGAAGGGGTGATAGAGCCGTCTGCCCAATAGTCACAAAATCAGTGAAAGCACTGAATGGTTCTTATTATGGCATCTGAAGCCCAGCTGGCCTTGGATCCTGCAGGTCGGCTGCAGTTCAGCTGAGGGTCTTGTGATCCGGGGTGTGCTGGGGGGCTGGGGAGGGATTTGGCTCAAGGAGGAGGAGTTGGGGTGAAAAGGGATGACGGATGGGCCTAGGGGTGAATGCCAAAACCATAAATCCAACCTCAGCCTGACCCGAAGTTCCTATAAAGTTTATTTACATTTTCACATTGCGTCCGCCTCTAAAAACGTCTATGTTTAGACATTTCAAAGCAGCATGACGTGCCCATTTATCTTGCTACCAGGCTCTCACAAAAGACAGGGAGCTGGGACCAGTTTATCCCACCCTGACCTGACTGGCTGTCGGCTCATATCCTCCCCTGTTCAAGGATCAAGCAAAAGGATCTTTTATTAATTGTGGATTTGTGTGGGGAGCGACTATTTATATTATCCAGCAGCCGCCTTTGCAGCTCGCCTGCTGGGCTGGGTATGCTTTGAGGCATTTAACCTTGTTCATATTGTGTTTGATATCTTTTCCACTTGTTATTCCCAGAATCATTTACTTAATGTTTATTTGCCTTGATTTAAGCCTTTATTTACAGATTAAATTAAATTAACTGGAAGACATTGGCGGTAAAGCGTGAACCACAGCATCACATTTCCTACTGCGGGGTGTCATGGGGATCACGTCTATTTACACTTCAATTCCTTTAATGATTTTCATTCACAAATCAGTTTAGTGTTTACTCTCATCAGCCCTGCTCAGAATGATGTCTGGCAACTTTCAACACAACAAACTGTAATTAGCAGTAGCAAGAGTTCACTGTTTTACTGCCAAAACAAAAACAAAACCCACTCACTGCCAAAAAAAAGAGCCTTGCATGCTTTTAACTCTTTTCTTCTTCTCTGTGAAATGCGAGATAAATAAATAACTAAAGGCAGCATCCTGCCGTTTCACTTTCCTGCAGCCCGTACACTGCTCTTTTTTGATTTGAGCGCCTGTTGAGAAACCTTGTTTGGACAGCCATGGGGTGGAGCTGCCAGGCTTATAAGTCTGCCACAGAACACAGGCGCACACAGGGCAGCCCGCAGGGGTCCTCTCATCTTTAGAGGGAGGGGATTCTACCACCTTAGCGGGTGAGAAAGGCACAGTATTATTACACCCCATCAAGGAAACTCCAGCTGACAATAAATCCCTGAGTGCTTCACAGTGCAGACAGTGAGCATGGAAGAGTGCCACTGAGAGCGAGAGGGGAGGAGGGAGAGGAGAGGAGACAAGGAGAGGATGGGAGGGAAGGAGGGGAGGGAGGACTATCCCTCAAAAGGCCATAAAGCCTTCAGGCTGTCATTCAGGGCAGCAACCATGGCAACGGAGAGTGTTTAGAAATTCCCCTTTTTTAACTGTAAGATCTGCGGAGCACGGCCGATCGGTCACAGTTATTAATTCCTTTTAAGGCTAATAAATGTCTGAGTTCACAAGGCAATTAGAAATAAATGAATTCCATTTATGCATTTGTTTTTCACAAGCTCTTGCCGAATGGTTTCTGTCTTGCAAATGGATGTTAGCATGTGCACAATACTAACTCTATTACCAATAATTTCATTCTACTGTGAAAAAAAAACTGTGGAAAACAATGTACGGGGCAGTTGGCAGCAGGCAAAACCAATACTCCAAGAGTGTCCTGTCAGAAAAATATCTGCCAAGAGCGAAGAAGAAAAAAAATACACATATAAAATAATCACTGATGATTCTGGGACGAGTTCTGTGGTGGAGACGGCGCTGCACGGCCTTGTGTGAGAAAACAGGGAACATGCCTAAGTTATTACTGCAGGAAGGCAATCTGTCAAAGCCAGGCTGTTCTGGCATAGCCAATACCACTGGTGAGATCAGAGAGTCAGATTCTGCTTGCAATTACTGCTAAAGGACCTTGGATGCAGGCAGCCTGCTATCAATTATTTCCCTGGCCCTAGACACTTGGAGCTGTCAAAGCCCTACTGTCTTCTGTTTTGTAACAGAGGGCCCTCTGAGGCTCGGAGGAGGAAGCCTAGCCTCTCTTGCTCTGACAGCAAGGGAAGATAGTTTGTGTCATTAAGTGGTGCTATTATGGATTCACACACTCTTCAGAGTATGTTTTTCTCCTACTTTTCTTGCACTTTCCGATCAGTTACTGTACTATACCGCCTCTGCCGCATGTGTTTCTCTCTCTCACTCACTCCATGATGAGACTAAAAAGAGAAGACGGACGACCACGAGAAGCTGTTCCGGCTGACAGCTCTGACCTGGGTATTTACGGTGAGGCTCTTGGCTCTGATATTCACCCCAGCTACTTTATGTGCAATGCACGGCCCCTTCAAAACGGATACAGAGATCCCCCTTTGTCCACGCATGAACTAAAAATAATAGGAATTAGCAAATAAATGTGTTTACTTCATCATCATCATTTTTGCTAAATTAAATCTATACTATGTTTATTTCCCTTGTCTCAATTTCCAATTACCCCTAAATTATAATGATAAGGCCATTTAGCAATAGCCTTATGTGATATAAATGAAATTTACATATGTCCCATTGAGCCACTTATCCACCAACATTTTGTTGTGCATCCTTCCTTCCTTGTGGAATAAACCATAGACAGGGATAGATTAATCATTTTTCTGCAGGATGACATTACTTTGGCCAGCTCAGCCCTGAGCCGTCCCCCAGGGCAAGCCCCTGGATCATCCAAAGACCAGAGCTTTGGCACAAAACGACAGCTCCCCCCACCACCACCACCACAGCCCCCGCCAAGTTCCAGGACCTTATCACTGAAAATTACATTCTTATGGTAAGCAAATGTGCTCTAAAGCAATACTGCAGTTGCCAGTTGCATGAAACTGTCAAGGAAGAGAGGAGAGGTCATTTAGCTGTGTGGTTTTCAGCAAGTAAAATATGGCACGTACTGTGTGTGTGTGTGTGTGTGCGTGTGTGTGTGTGTGTGTGTGTGTGTGTGTGTGTGTGTGTGTGCGTGCGTGCGCACATAACAGGAAGAGCTGGGGTTCAAGTGATGATAGCAAGGTTATTGTCATTGAAGCTGCTCAAGTTCAGCTGCCATCATCAGCACAGGTATTATCTCCTCATACAGACAGCTAATGTGCAGCAGCTTTGTCCTTGAAATACAAAAAGGAGGTCAAGAGATGGTCAAGCCACTGTTATTAATTTGCTTTGCTGAGATGAAATTGGACTGACGTCTTTAACATGTGTATCTTACATAGTTTGACGTAAAAAGTCATGCGAATTATGTGGAAGTGAAAGTGGAAGACTCTGAAATGTTAATATGTTACCAGCCTTTGACATCGAGACAATACAAACGGAGAAGCCCTAAAAGATGCTCAGTGGATTAAACAGCTGAACGGCTCCATTGTTTACCTCATCTTTGTCAAAAGGAGTCAATGAAACTGTACAGCACAGCAAAGTCTCCTGCCTTAACTACTCCCAAGAACAACTCTGCATATATCAGAGGAAAAATGAATTTTTGATTCAATTGAGTTTTTTTTCATCCAGATCTTCATTCAGTTTCATTATCCTCCTGGAATAAGCTGCTAAAAGACCAACAATACCAACAATCGATGTTGACAAAATTGTGAGAGGATTGTCAGTCAAACTCGGGTAGCGATTTACATCATCAAGGGGAATTTTGACAAACACCAAACAGGTGAGAGTATTAAATTCCACCCTGCTGATTGATACAAGCTATTTGTTTTGGCCGGGAAATTAAACTTTGGTTTTTAAGCCAGTGAGTTCCCTTATCTCTCTATTCTTCAGCTGATTCAGTCATGCGCAGAGAAGGCGCTCAGAAGTTTCCACAGACACTCAGAGAGATTGGGAGGAACTCGTTCTGTCACAACCCTTTGTGAGGGGTTTACAGCTTAAAACCCGTTGCCCTATACACCGGTGACCCCTTTTCCCCTCCGACTCAAAAGTTTCTCCCAACATCAAACTTGGGATTATCTTTTGATTTCCTTTTAGGTGAAAGGAGTTCTTTAAGTCCACAGCTGTGGGGGCTGACACACAAAGGGGGGGAGGAGGAGAGACTGCTAAGTCACCATATTTATCATGACTGGGTTACCTCTCCTGTCAGAGCCTTTTTTCTTCCACATGCTAATTGGCAATATCTTCCAACACTTCTCCAAACCTCCTCCGTCAAACCCCCCCACCACCACCACCACCATCCGCCAGGCAACACGCCCCTTTTTAAACCCGCTTTCCCTTTTCTCTTCGCTCACCCCCTCCTTTCTCTCTGCTTACCCCCATACAGAACCCCTCTCCCTGGCTCGAGGCCGTCCCTTTCCGAGGGGGAAAAGGAAGGTCTGTCAAATCAAGTCGAAAGCCTATTAGCATGCTGATCCACAATACAAGCTCAACATCTCCTGGGCTATATTTGTCACTTCCCCTAGGTCCAATCAGACATATAAGGAGGTGTTGATAACCTATAACCAAATTCAAGTGATTTGCTTTAAAAGCAAGACTCCATATAAAAGCTTGTGGTGATCAGACACACAACAATTCCAATCAAGAGGTGGACTTTTTAAAAGTGGAGGCTCCTCAGACGTATCTACAAACCCTGACAAGAAAATAAAACTACTGCATACTCAACCATGTACACCAACTATAATATGATCATAAATATGAATTCAAGTTCAGTACATCTGTGCCACAGATAATATTTCTTGTTTTCATGAAATATTTCATCATGTTTTCAGAAGCTAGCTCATCATCTCACATGATAAACATTTCATGCATCCCAATTTGTCATCTATTTTCTGAAACACTGTCATGATGAGAAATATAACGGAAACTAGAAGCAGTATTAACTTTTGAGAAAAAAATAAAACTTCTCCTGTTTCTCAGAGAGCGCCAGGCATGGCTTGCACATAGGGAGATCAGAGAACATGGCCGCCGTGGTTCTCCTGCTACCATCAATCAGACCCCAAATGGCTTCCCTGACACCACCACCGCTCATTTTCCAGCATGCCGTATGTGGCCACCATCTTGAAATGAGCAGCAGTAGAGGAGAAGAAAGGTTAGGAAGAAAGGGGTGTTTTTTTGATGAAAGGAAGGCAGGGAGGGTTGGCTAAAATCACTGCCAAATATTCTCCTAACAACAGCTTTTACGTCATCTGGAGAGGTGGGCTGTAGACGCAGTCCAGGTGTGCACCAGCACAAACTGAGTTCTCTTGTCAATATTGTATGTTTGAAATCTTTGACACATGCTCACCCCTACCGTACTTCTCTGTTGTTAATACCGTCCACCCTCTACAAACTCCTATCCATATCTTTACCCATCTCTACTCCCCCCCCCTTCCCTTCCATGTGCAGAGGCCAGAGTCAAATTTACAACAACTGTCAAAGTCAGGGATGACAGATAAATTAATCTTCTCTTCATGAGTTTACATCCCAGGCATCTGGGCTGCTGATCTGGCCCCTAACAAGCACAGGGTCTCAGCGAGCTGTCTTTTAAAGCTGATGTTTTCATGGCCAGAGATGAATTACCCTGTCACGAGAATCTATTTATACAGCAGTTAGAGGGCGGGGCTCTGGATGCAGGACAGCGTGATTTCATGGGTTAAGGTCCCCTTGAAGCATCTCTTAAATCTGCTTCTGTCAGACACACATCAGCACCAGGTCCATTTTTAGAGTACTTTTTTTATGGATTTTCTTCACATGCACAGGCTTATTGTTTTCATCAGACCCGTCTGCTCTCCACAGTTTCCGGCTGGCTCGTCCTTTGAACATTCCTCCCTACATACACTACATCCAAAAGTAAGCTTCACATTGATAGTGGCTCCATTAAGGAAATTACATTATCGCAGAGTGTAAAAGCATATAGAGCAAATGTAAATTCACATTCATCATCCCAAAGTCAGACAGGAGATGGAGTACAGGGGATGGAGTTGCCCCTGTGGATCATGGATCCATTATCCAACTCAAACAAATCCAGAGGCTGTAAATGCTCCGAGTCCCACAGGCGCTAAATTAGCCTTAACTGACAGACAGGTATATTTTGACAGGGCACGAGAGCTTTTTCATTTACTGGCTACATTCATGGAGTACATTTTTAGGGGGCTTATTTTAGTTATCAACATAAAAGCATCAGGATTGGGAAAGCAGAGAATGTAAGCAGTACAAGGAAAGAGTTATCTTTTAGTACAAACTTCCAAAACGGGAGGCCGAAACGCAACAAAACCTTGCGTTTTTTTATTTTATACTAACACCATTGTCATGTAAACAAGGCCTGCTATTATGCTGTGTTCACACCACGAGCAACAAAAGCAACGAAAAGGCTAGTTACAATGTCAGCAAGACACCACTGAAGTGTTTTTCAAGCACTATTAGGGCTGGGTACCGTTGAAACTTTTGTAGCACAGACCGAAAAACTCAGATCCTATCGGGTAAAAATGAGTAATTTTTCGGTGCCAAATTCCGATACCCAAGTGCTCTCAGATGTCACTATGGATGGGGATATGTCTCCTTCAGATTTGTAGAGATACTGCTCCATGCCACCACTTTCCCCGCATAAGGAGACAAACATCACAGCTAAAACATTCATTAATATTAATAGATTTAATGTCACAACAGCAGTATTGGGAGTTGGATTAATCGCACCAACCAGACATAGAATTCATGCTATCTGCTACATGTTTTGTTCTAAGGCTGGAAGCGCTAAACTTTGATCAAAAAAAGTATCGTTCATGAACCGGCAAAACAAAGGTATGAAAACTGGCATCATATTAAAAATTTTCAACGATGCCAAGCCTGGTTGATGTAGTTTTGTTGTTAAATAGTGACACTGGTCAACTGCCTTTTCTTTTCTTTTCTTTTAGATGAATTATCGAATTATCTTGTTTGACATGCTGAAAAAAAGTCACCAGCTCAACTTCATCTGTAGTGCATCACAAGTGTTGGCCCTGAGTTTGTAGCTTTGTGACAAAAGCTCCCCTTAAAAATGACCTGAAGAGTGTGTTGAGGCGTTGCTCATAGTGCGAACATAGCGCTGGAAAGCTTTGTGATTGTGGGAATGAAGCAGCAGGAAATAATACAAAGATGTTTACGTACAGCACTGTGGAACTTGGAATAGGTGCTAAAATTGTCACATGACCCACAATAACTGTAGAGGACTGTGTGTGTGTTTAGTCCCCCTGAAAGCCTGTAATCATGGAACTAGTGTTAGAAATGTGCTGATGACTTTCAGTCCCTCTCTCGCTCCCGCTTTCACTCCCTCACTCTCTCTCGCTCATTCATCTTAAAATGGATTGCTCTGTCACCTGGACTAACACTTTACTGAGAGCAGCCATCAATACTTTTTGTCAAAAACTGCAGGCTGTGCCAGACATGTCATCAATCACCATTTACATAAAACAAAGAGCTTTCTATGACTGCCAGTCAGAGGCAGGGCTGCTCTGACTTTGCTTAAGATAAAAGGAGCCGTTTCATAGGTCCACAGAGACACTGACTGCACGACAGGCCTACATGTGTTGTCAATCTCAAACCAATTGCTATTGGTTTGGAAATAGCAAGTAATAAATCAATGAACCAAAGCTATTTGATCTCATCTGTGAGAGTCGAGGTGAGCCTTGAGCCTTTGAGGAGCAGCTCTACATGAATACACCGCTTAATGTTCAAATGGATGAAAATAACACAAACGGGACATTTACTGTTCTAATGTTACAAATTCACCAATGAGGGAATGTTAAATGTAAAACAATCAAGGCCTGATGACGAAATGTAACATTTAATTGCTTCACTCCCATCTGCGGCATGTCAATGTCCACCTGTGTTTGGACGAGGTCATGAGTCAAGAGATATGAACGGCATCCACCGCTCATCCGTCCCCCGTAGACGAAAATAAGCCAGCATTGATGTGAAACACACACCGGCCTCTGAGGCCTGGCTGAGCTCACACATTCACAGCTTCTGACACCCAGAGCAAAGCGAGATTTCATATCATTTATTTAAACAGAAGAACTATGGTAATCTTCTTCATAATTGTTCCTACCCCGATCCATATTTTCCAGACAAATGCAGTAAGGACACCAAAAACCTCCTGAGATAATCTATTTGGCCGACGTGGTTTGTTATTTTGGAAATAACATATTGCAGAAGCACTAAAAAGCGATTCACTTGAAACTAACAAGATTTCTTCTGTTTTCTTTTCACCTATAAGGTTTAGCATGCACGCGTGCACGTCGCTTGAGGGTGCATGCACACTCGCATACAAAGAATTCAATTTGGAAACCATCATTGGAGCGCAGAGGAGAACTGGAAAGTCATATTGCTATAATGCTCAGATTATCAATCATTCTGACATTTTATTGGCTTTATCACTGTACATACCATTAAAATGATGTCTGGCCTAGATTGTCAGGGAGCAAACATTAAACAGGCCAGGATTAAAATGCAGATCCCAAACACCTTCCCCTCTCGCTGCTGAAATTGCACAGGACTAGGCAGCCGACTTTGGATGTGCTGTCAGCGCAGACGTCGCATCAACACGGAGCTGTGCTGACGAGTAGATAGATAGTGTCACACTCAGGAAATGCAGAGGCTTCCCTCTATTTATCACACGATGTAGTCAGTCAATGCTCTAAAAGAGCGATAACAAATGAGGGGAAGAAACATCTATTAATCTCCCCTTGCGTTCCTAATCAGACATCATTGGCAAACTCCTTTGCACTGGAATGACATGCGGCTAGCCTACTGCTCAAGAAGGAACATATTAATACCAACACTTGCACTATTAAAAGTAATTTTGGTGGCTCTGAAGCAGCGAGGAAAGCAAATATCCATATTTCAAAAAGGTCTTGACAGTTAAAAGGTTGTTAATGGGCATTTAAATGCTAGTGCTGCTGCCAAGCTGGCAAAGGGAGTCATAAAGCAAAAGAAATGTCTCCTCTCTCTCAAAACCTTTAATCAAAGCCATGTAAAGCAAATACACCGCTCTGCCGCCTGTGTACAGCAGAAGAAAGGGAAAGTTTCCCAGAAATTCTTCTTTAACTTTCTGCTGCGTTTGTGTAGTCATAAAATGTATGCATTGTTGTCTTTCCATTGGTTGAGTCTGGTGATAATTTGGTTACAACAAATCTCAAAAGGTCAAAACTTTGAGTAATTATTTCCTTATATCTGGCCGAATTTGGCATTTTTTTTATTTCTGATAAACTAAGATTGAGCAAATGAATGGCAGGAATGTACTGTTGTATTAGTTGTGATTGTTAGCCAGGGGGAACTCTATATTAGTTATGATGATTGTTTGACGTTGTTTGCTGTGTCAGTCACATGAAAAGAAGAAATTGGCACTGTTCTTACTGTCACAAGAGAGTTTCTACTGGTATTTAATAGACTGCATGGAGTTGTAGTAGCAGAGGAAGACCTGCAGAACTCAGAATTTTGTTCCATTTCAATATTTCATATGCAGTTAAATTTATAGTTATGGGGCTTCATGATACATGCAGTATATAGAGGTCCTGCTGAGGTTGCATTATTGATCTTCACTCCCATTTATTCTAAGACAGATACTACACATCACTTTTTTTCCACAGCACAGTCTCATAGTCCCTGTGTTTATCATCAGGATAGATGTGTACAACATGAATTTGACCAACATGCTTAAATAATTTATGACATAATGCATGTATTTCTGGGTTTGATGGCACTGCTACTTGTGAAAGTATTTCTGGTCTCTATATGATAAGATAAAGTATTGTTAAATGGGTACAAATGTCATTTAAATATCTAAAGTGATGAGCAGTATTGAAATGCTTTGAATGGAGAGATAGAATGAAACAGGACTCTGAACAAATATTCCAAATTCAAGAGAGCGTACAGTCATAGTGACATAATATCATGTAAACAAACCACGTCAAGATCAGACTGGAAAACACATTTTTTTAATTGCGTTATTTACTATAAATGGCATAAAATATAGCCAACAGCAAGTAGGAAAACTTATTCACCTTATTGAGGTTTTTGTAGTGAAATAAAGAAGTACTGCTTGAAATAATTCCTTATTTCAGCTTCACATATCAGCCTTTCCTCGACCATTGTGCCATTTTCTCAGTGAGCGACAGGAATAAATAAAAACAGAATTCCAACAAAAGTTGCAGTTACATCGCTCTTTTCCAGTTAGGACACGGCGTCATGGACATAATGCGCAACAGGAGATGTTCAAATAGTCTGAACCCATGTATTTTTGAAAGCAAATATTCAAATGTAATTTTTGACAGGAGTCAAAATGTTCATTTCTCCTGACTCTGACTGGTTGCTTGTTCTCTAGATAAGAAGGGGAAACTAACCCTCAGGTCTCATGACTAGACACATGATTGTTCCATCTACATCATTTCCTCTGTCAGCACACAAAGACTTTGCTTCATGAAGTCAAACTCACATCAAACAATATTAAGGGTTTATGTCGGCTGTTGTAAATCACTTACTGGGTGAAAGTCCAGAATGACCTCTTATCTGCAGCATTGTATCCGATCACTTCATCAGCCTTAAACAAAATGGGCGACGGATGTTGAGGTAATTGTAGCATATAGTTTTGATCATGTGCTAGACTGCCTAATGAACTGTCACAGCGTAAACGCAAATGACTGCCTGCCTGTGTGAACCGAGCAGGCGAACAGACGAGTCCTCCTGTACAGAGACTTTGAAGCCTGTCACAAAAGGCTTGAGACAGCACTGTTCCTCTCATTAATCTCCCAACAGAGGAAATGAATAGACTGACTGGGCTCGACACTTTTTTGTTCTCTCATAAAGAGAAACACAGAAGAGCTTGGAAATGAGACTCCACACATTATGAAAGCTATTATCTTCAGCTGCCAGTCTCAGTGAGAGAGAGAGAAAGCTGGTAATCCAAAACTAATAGGCAGAATGAGAGGTGAAAAAAAGTAGGGGACTGGGTCAGATCATCTCTCTCTTTCTCTCTCCTCCAATTACTGACAGACAGTTGAGAATATGAAATGAGACTGAGGAATGAGAAATATTCATACTTTCTCTGCATGGTATTAAACCCTGACAAAGTAAAAGAAAATTGATGGCGGTTTCAATTTTGACAATGTATCAAATCTGACAAGATATTAAACTGATCTCAAAACACAGACTGTCTGTATCATTGCCAAGACAAAATGGGATGTTCTCATCTTGGGTCATAAAGAAAAAGAGATTCATTACCAAAAGGAGACAAACTGACATTTTCAGACTGAATGTTCCAATCCCTTCCCTTCATCAAATTATCGGGCTAATGCAGCATAGTCTGATGTTTACAGCAAGACTCAACCGTCACCGACCCTCAGCCATCAAACCGGAGAAAATAGCAAGCGTGACATAACTCAAACTACTTGATCTGCAGTCGGTCACTGCGAAGAAAATCCTTTCAAATCCTTGATGACTGCAGGACACTCATCTAGTGCACAAATCCATCATCAGAGAGTTAGCCATGGTTCCAATATCACAGACTATCCAACATGGAGAAGATGATTATCAACAAATATGACTGCTGCAAGAAATAGAGACAATGTATTGCCCTTATTGCTTTGAAAAAAATCACTTACAGGATTTTTTTATTATCATTATTTGAATTACAAATAGAATTCTAAGCTTTCTTTATGCATGTGTTTAAAATAAAATTATACTACTACTTACATCTGTTACAGTAAATTCTCTCCGAGATCTCATCTACTTCCAGTTAATGTACAAAAACAACACACTTGCATTACCGACACGCCATGAGAAATTTGGCCATACAAGCTTTTTTTTATTTTGGCTTCCGGATATTGTTTTCAATTCTGGGTACCTCGAGCATCCTCCACTGGCTCGACCACTTCAAAAACACACCTCATGAAAAAATCAGGAGGCCTGTCTGACATGTGTCCCCATGCCCTGATGGCATGCCAACACCAAAGACCGGCATTGATTTTCTGTAACGCGGGGTCGGATTAGCCCTCTGCAGGGATTAGCTGCCTGTGCAAGGCCTCAGGGTTCGCTATAAAACTAATAATTAATTTAAACAGCCGGGCCCATGGAAGGATACACTCGCTGCACGTTTCCCAGTGTGAGCAAGGAGGGGGTGAGTGTGAGTGACGGACTGTCTGGCACTCTGTGAGAGGAACAGCTGTGTGTATTTATAGGCCTACTGTACATTCAACTCAGTTGTGATGGTTAGTTTCTTAGTCGCACCCCTGCGTTGCTGCGGCCCCACACAGACACCGCTACACGTTTATAATACAATATGACACCGACTGGAATGTAGATTTAAACCATTAGGCTCGGTTTAATTACTTAAATCGTTGCATGGCCTCATCAGCCAATTAAGATCAACACAGAGGGTATTTAGCTGATAAGATCAAGCTGACTATTACACACTCCTACGCTCGCACTATTCTGAAACGACAACAAAAAGGCCATAAAGATACAGTATGCAATCAAGAATAGCCATAAATGTCTGCAGAAGACAGCAATCATGATGTTCCAGGTACATGCTGTGTGGAGACAACAGGCTGTAGAGTGTAGATGCAAACAAAGCCAGCAGTGAAGGTCGAAGTGTATCAACAATGTCCAACTAATGAACTTTTTTCATATAATATGCTGTAATATGAAGTCACATTATGTGGAGTACTATCATATAAGAGGTACCATTCAGGCAACAGACAACAGGTGTGTGTGTAACTAGCACCAACACACCTAAAAAAAATATGATGAAGACACGTTCTGCACTACTGCTACATCAGGGATTGTTTTTTTTAATCTAAAATACAAAGTAATCAACTGCATAATCATAAGTTCATTCGTGGTTCCTAGTCATGTCTTTGTATTCTGATCTCCTTTTAAATGGACAATAAACTATGAATTCAATCAACATTTTTATGTGTGAAAATGTCCGATCCTGGTAGAAATAAGTTTCTCCTTGTTTATTTGGCTTAAAAAACATGTTTACATATTAGTTGACTTTTGCTCAAGCTGTGCTATCACTGCTGGGATGAACCCAGAGTCTAAAATTAAAGGAGCTAAAATGAATGATCACAATGTGATGACTGAAAACAAATACTATACATCTCACACCGCTGATATAGACATGGTTTGTGAAAATGTAGGTGAACTGAATCTCTTGCTCTCATATGATAAACTGACATCTCCTCATATTATTGTGGCATCCTTTGAACCTGCACTTCCTTTAACAACAATCAAACAATGAATAAAACAATGAATGAATTTCTTTATGCAGCGCAGCACTTTTTCTGTGAAATACAGAGCAGACTCCTTGGCCGTGGTCTAATTTGTATACAGTATGTGGATATGTATTTACTTTAAGTGTCTATATCTGTATATATTTTATACTACCCTCAAAACAACAAGCTTAAAGCTATTTAAATAAAAATGTCTGAGGACGGAGGTGTGTTTACTTCAGGTGAAACAAAAACAATGAAAACCATCACAAGTTGAAGCATCTCGCTGTTATCATCCCCCTTCCTTTTACCTAGCTGCCAATAAGGGTTGCCATAGTCACAGAAGGTAAAGGGATTTCTCCTGTTCTTCACAAGACTTTGATCTGACTGACACACAAACGGCCCTCAGATCACAAGACTACAGACCCTGTTGGGCCTCTCTGGCTGGTCTGCTTGTACATGTACACTTGGTCCCTATGAGGATTCCTTACCCTCCTCCCATTTCCCTTCGTCTTTTTCCCCTTTATCCCTTCTTCTTCTTCCTCCTCCTCCTCCTCCTCTTCCTTTCCTGCTTGGTGTTTTCAAACATCTGAGTACAGACATGTTCTGAGCTTTGGAGGGCCCATGGGCCCCGAGATCCAGACAGCAGGAGAAAATAAAGAGACTCTACAGTGCCCACGGTGCAAAAGCTATCTCACCATTATCACTGGGGAGAAACTCTTAAACATCACCAAACGTCCGGACAGACAGAGAAGATCAGACGGCTGTTGGGTCTATTGTTCATATAATCATACTGTCAGCTAATGGTGCAGTCAGTGGCTCACAGTGGAATCACTATGATTTGAGTCGATGTATTTATCCTAATGGATAGACAGTGTTTTAGGAGGGAAAGCAGAAGACTGTGCTACACAGGCTGCTGGCCCAAAAATGGAGGGGTTGTTCCTTGTAGTTTTCCAGCACAGACGTGTCAGCAGCACAGACATGAAACATGCCGTCACTGTTTCTTATCTCAATGTGTCCCTGGGTGGAAAAGTGAGGCAACAGCTTATTGATGTCTTGCAGCCTGCCTGACCATTAAAACATATTTCCATGCTGATGGATGTCAGATGTAGCCTCAAAAAAAAAAAACAAAAAAAAAAAAACTATAGCTCGCCCTTGATTTCTGAGCTCATTCCCAACTACGGTTTTCGAAACTTATTCTTCCTGCTTTGCTAATGGAACAAGCAAATGCAGACTATAAACAAGTTAAATAACAAAGGGAAGTGGAGCACACAAGTGCAGCCCGGGTGAGAGAACGAGAGGCCGTTATCTCCCACAAATCTCCCTGTCTGACCGGGATCAAGTTCTTGGGACGGCAGCTTGGAAGGACAGTGAAGGTTTTTTTTTTTTTTTTTTTATAAGTGAAAGCTGTGAAAGATGTGAGTAAGTTTATCTGAAATGGAAACAGGAAATGAGTTACAGCTGTGCTGAGAATGTGGCACAGCTGTCCAGTGCCAGAGATGGTTTAAGCATTCTACAGGAGTAGTAGAAAGAGTAAAAAAAAAAAGGAGCACCCATGAAGGCCGTTAGGGGTTTAAAATTGCAGAGCGTGTAAAAAAGATGGCCTGCTTATACTGTAGTTTATCTCTTCAAGAGTGGTAAACCATGAATAAAAGCATAGTGGTTAAATAGTTTTATATTAGCCCCCCTCATCTCCAATGAGATGTAACAGCAATTCTTTGAATAATCACGAGGCCTGCTATCTCTAATAACAACTTCCAACTGCATTTTATGGTCATAGGATTTATTCATCAACTGACAACATTTATCATGCAACCCTCTTTAAAAATCATCCCCTAAAATTTAAAACATGGCATGGACTGCAATCATCTTCTAAAATCTTGGCATGAATACATACATGTATCTGTCTTCACTTTTCACTCCTGGGCCTTTCTAGAAAAGACTGTGAGAGATTGAAAGCCATGAAGCAACCAAAACTGCCTGGACCATACCAAAGGAAGCTCCTTTGTTCCTCAGCCAACACAGCCTCCAAACCACCCCCTCTTTTTTTCCATTTGGGACCCAGCCAAGGGAAGTAGAAGTATGGCTGCCCCTCTCTATGCTCTGTTCTAATATGTTCCATGCCTTCCAGTTGCTTACATCATCAATCTGGGAGATGGCTAAGTGTGACAGGGTGAACATAAACAGTGCTTGAGCTATGGGCTAAAAGAGACACAGGTTGTATCTCAAACATAAGTTGGCGCTCCATCTTTGTAAATGCTCATATGGAGAGGGACTAATCACTATAGGCATCCTGAGTGACTTTGTATGTATTATTTACTTTTGAAGAAAAGGAGATTTTATAATATCAAAAAATTCCCCCACATCATCACCTTCAAGCAGCAAGCTTGTTATTGACAGCCGAGTGCCAGTCCTAATCATCTCCCTTTTAATGCTTGCTTAAAAATGTGCATCCTTGTGTCAAAACCTGAGTACCCATTAACTCTCCCCAAATCGTCTACTTACTAAACATGTCACTAATGAATTATACATCTGACTTTTTCCCCTCCATCTCATATTTACACGGTGTTTCAGCAGCGTAGCAGTTGTGAAGTATTTAATGCGTGTTTAAATATGTACAAGAGTCAAGATCTTAGCCGGTGCATGTGCTTTACAGTACATGTTTACATGATATCAAAAGACTCTGCTGCGCCTATCAAAATGAGTAAGATGTATGGATGGTTTGTTTTTCACTTGCCAAAATAGAAAAGGGAGTATGTCCACTTGGGCCCCATCAGGTCAAATCATAAAGATCCATCACTGGCTCTGCACTCTGCTAAAACGCTAAGGAAACATATTGTAGATTTTAAGACCCTTTTTATTCAGCCAGACTGTGTACTAAAACTAATTGGATTTCTGTCAATGGAAAAATATATATCCCTGGGACAGCTTTGAACCCAATAGCTCGGGCTATCCAACTGCACATGAGGGAGTGGGACCTTGCCACATGCCAAGCACCAGGGAGGAAAATTAAAGCGGTGGTCAACATAAAATATTAAAATAGCATGGTATCGGGTTTTGAGAAATGATGTCAGGGCAGCTCATTATGGCCAGCAAGGCAGTGAATTAAGCTACATTTAGTGGGTGATAATTGAAATCATAGCTGCAGTCATTACCACTGACAAGTTTCTAAATAATACCCAATAAATCCACTCTTTTTAGCAAGGTCTCTGTGACAGCTGGCAGTGCAGAAAAATATAAAATAGAGAAACAGAATCTCTTCTTCCCCCACCAAACTCTTCTTTCTCTCTCCCTCACTCTTAGAGCCAATAAAATGTCAGCTTTTATTCTCCTCCTCCAAAGTGTTGGCTAGATGTCAGCAGGCCCTTCTAAAGCTCTGCCACTGCAAGCTGAAGGCCTGTAAATCTCTGTGTCAGTGGCACGCCATCCGTCTCGGGATATACAATAAAAAATGTGACGCAGTCATAAAAGGAATGGCATCGCTGCCCAGTATATATAACATGAACAAAAGGAACATAAAGATGTTCCATTCCATTCGGAATCTGAAACCACAAGACGGCCTTGTACTGAAGAGGAGAGGATATGGATCACCCTACAAGGTTGATGGCAGCTCCTGACAGTGATTAACAGATGGTTCCCTGCCATCAGTGGACTTTTGTTGTGTTTTAACAGAGAGATGAAGATTTATAACATGTCATACTGAGGCTAAAGGAACTGTGCAGGCGACAGACCATGCAGCCAAAGCGTGATATGGCTTATTTCTGCTATGCTGACTTCCAGTGTTGACCAAACACTATTCAAAACACATTTGTGAGCCACACTGTTTGCAGTGGGTGACACGTTCCTCCATTATGATTAATATGGACACTGTTACTTATTCTGACGGCATGGTGGTGTAGTGGTTAGCACTGTCGCCTCACAGTAAGAAGGTAGCGGGTTCGATTCCCGGGGCCTTTCATGTTCTCCCTGTGTCTGGGTGGGTTCTCTCTGGGTACTACGGCTTCCTCCCACCATCCAAAAACATACATGGGGATTAGGTTAATTGGCTAATTTAAACTGACCGTAAGTGTGAATGTGAGGGTGAGTTGTCTGCAATGACATAATCCTCTGTCTGTCTCTATGTGTCCTGTGATGAACTGGAGACTTGTCCAGGGTGTACCCTGCCTTTCACCCTAAGACAGCTGGGATAGACTCCAGCCCCCCTGTGACTCTATGAGGATAAGCAGCAGAAAATGGATGGATATTACTTATTCTGATGCAACACTGTCCTGCTGCTAATCATCCACTGCTGAAAATAGTACCAAACTAATGTGCCACTGCCACTTACTTCTGCTTTTGTAACATTTGCTTAAAACTGTCCACAGCTGTTACAGGTACACAGAGCATATCTGAAAGATTAATTTACCGTATAAATTTGTGATCCACTTTTGATATTTGACATCTTCAGTAGGAGCCAATGGGTGGGAGTGCAACTACGTCGGAAAGCAGAAATGGACTTCCACATTGTAGATTTTCAGCTTTTCACTGAATTTTGTTGTCAATCATATACAGATTTTGCATCATATTATTGCAGTGAATTTGGTCAGTTAAGTAACATGAGACAGGAGTCTACCAAGTTTGTCTTCATCCTTGGTTTCTTGACACAGCTGTACACAATTGATGTTGCATACATACGTAATGGTATACTTCTGCAACGCTGTGGGCAACATCAGGAATCATTGCGCAGTGTCACTGGACAGTATGTTGCCATGGTAATACTTGCCACTTCCCTTAAACTAGCCTGGAAGAAGAAGTAAGGAAATATTTTCACTTACATGACTTATCCATGAGCCAAACCACATCAACTTTTCAAGAAACAGCAACCTGGAAGGCTCTGTCTTTGTTCTTACTGTCACCATGGTAAATAATGCTAGATGTGAGAGTGGGGTTTCTCTTCAAATCCTGCTTTAATTTCCACTGAGAAGACAGACATGGCTTAACCAATATACCTAATTCAGTCCAACCCGTTCAGGCATGTAGTTTAGGGTACACTATTTTTTTTTTTTTTTTATTCACAGTCCAAATGCAGCTGGAGTTAAATATGAGAACAATTCAAAACATTAGATCTTATCAAATTCTTGGCTTTAGAGCACATGTACCACATCTAATGAGATCCATTAGGGAGGATAAAATATGCAGTTCATCTACAAACATCTTCTACCCTTTATTTTAATAGAAGCAAATTTTGCATGAGAATGAAAATACATTGCTGGACACAAAACAAACAATGGGCATAATTAAGGCCACATCATTGGGGTTTGGTTGCAATCTGTAGAAGAGCTTTCAATCATATACAAAGTTTTTTCAGCTGTTTTTTAGTCTTGTTGTCTAAATTGATTTAATGTAGTGAGAAATTTTGTGTCAGATGCTTATAATGTAACATTTTACAGACATAAACAAAAACATTAAAATTGAAAACATTGGAAAAAAGTATAATCTTCAATGACTTTAGTCATTTCAAACCACACATATGATTTTAATAAATAGAACAAATGATTCTCTATTTAAGGGACTCAAACTCTCTATTGGTACTGTTTAACTGTCCTCAACGACAAAGAAATAAAAGCATAAAAAGAAAATTCAGATACAACCTCAAATTAGAGCGATGGAAGAGAGTCACTCATCAAACACATAATAACATCCTTAGATCTATGTCATCCCATCACTTTTCCCAGGAGTAACACATCATATAAAAACACTCTTGTGAAAATTAAAAAGGTATTTTTTTTTCTCCCAGTAACATAGCATAATAAAAATGATGTTAATATGAATAACTCATTTCCTGCCGGACCACATCCCTCTGGTCTCTCTGGTTTAAATCTCTTAGGGCAGGGATAGCTCTGCATCCTCCTTAATTTATGTGACATAGATCAGGTTATACCAGAATATCAGCCTAAACAGGCCTGATAGATTGTATATGGAGTATATTTCCTCAGCAGAGCAGAGCATGCCACCACTATTACTAGGCACACACACACTCTGCACTCCCGGTTAAGTGATTTGAGGACTTCATACTGCCAATGTTTCATCTCCTCTCCTCCTAACTGACACTTTATCTGCATACACAGCATCTCTGAAGATTGAACACTTAGGCAAGACAATGACAGGCTCTCTTGCCGTTGTCACTTCTCATTCTAGAACTGGTTTAATGCCGCTTACTGGGCTACTGCCAATAACAGACACTCCACCCTCTCACCCTCACCATCAAACAACTGGAGTCTACCTAGCCAGGATAGAAAAGGAGCACTTGATGTCTCTCATTTGTCAATTAGCAGGCCCCTTCCTATGTTGACACACTGCAACTTGAAAGACAGAGCGGTGCCTGTGACGAATTAAGAGAGACAGATGAGTGAGGCATGAGCGGCGGAGTAATACTATAATGTTCTTTAGATATGAATATAAAACGACACGGCTGACAGGCCATACACGGTTTTATTTCATTTCTCAGTGTACCAGGCCTCCCTACTTTGTCTTCTTTGTTCTCTTTTCATCAGACTACTTACATCTCATTTTGACAGCAGGGCGACATTTAGAGCACTTTCGCTTTAAAACGCGAGTTAGCATACTTGATTTGTCATTAAAATGCAAAACGTCTGCCATCACCAACATATCCTGGGTGAGCACATTCCACCTCAGACGCTGGCGCACACACACACACACACACACACACACACACACACACACACACACACACACACACAGTACACACGCAGCTAGGGTTGATCTGCAATAAAAAAAGTCCAACATGGACGTCCTCTATTTTAATGGTAAGCTGAATTTCAACTTAAATGTCTATGTACATTAGGTGATACCACATATAAATATTCTAAGTATAAATGTATTAAAGGTCCAAGTGGTAAGGAATTTAAAAGACTGCTCCCTTGCTCCAATTTTGTATACATATTACCGAAACCTGACTGTGTCTGCGATCATAGAATATATTTTAATGTTACATCAACTGTAACTGCAACAGTGTGGCAATGGGCAAAAGGCAGAAGAGCATGAAGACTATGCTACACAAGCTAATTAAGGCTTGCTATTAAAAGCATTATTCACAGTACCAACAAGACATGTTAAATTTGTCTGGGCTGACAGGAGACAGAATACAGGTCAACCACTGCAGGAGAATGCTACCAAATGATGGAGGAGAGAGTCAAGCAGCAGTGTTACAGGTTAAGTGGTTTTCCTGCTAACTGGTGACTATCCTCTGAAAGCATCAACGGCTGCTTGAAGTGAGTGCAATAAAATTTCAGAGCATACTCAGCTAATTTGTTTTTGGACTCCTAACCTGTAGTGAAAGTGTGATACCAGTAAGAATAATTAAACCGCATACATGATTTAGCGCTGAGCTCCCAGTGCTGCTGCAATGACATGATCCTCTGTTTTACCAGCAATATTTGTCTCCCTATGCTGGGAAAGAGGGGGGACGGATCTGTGTCACTATGAATCTGAAGGATGGCTCACAGACACTTATATCAGAATTTGGCAACGAAAACTGATTAATTTTTTGATACCCGATGGAATCGGAGCTCAGTGCTACAAAGGTAAAAAAAAAAAAGTTCAGCCCCAGCCCGAGGCTTAACATGTACTTAGAACAATTTGGTATTGTAAGACCTTTCACACTTCTTCAATACTTAACCACAGCCAACTGTATAATAGAAATACCTTGAAATAACTCTAATACAGACACCGAAATGGCCAGAACCTCCATGCTAAAAGCTATATGCTAACACTGGGCATTATTGTAAGGCAGTCTCATTATATCATTGTAATAGTTTGTGTGGCTGTTCCCATTTGGGAGTACATTGTAAGCACTACACTTTAATTCATTAATTTCATTCATTTCATTAAATTCTATTTTAGTACAACAGATATGATCAATATCTGTTGGGCTATAATATCAATATGACCTGAAATCACCAATGTTGTGATCAACTACAGTATAAAGTTGATCATTGCTTGTGAGATTTTACATTAATCAGTATCATATTATATTATATAGTACATACACAGATCATACATAACATTATGACCACTTGCCTAACAACAACTCCTCTGCTCTGTTGGATCAGACCACCAGGACCAGCCTTCACTCCCCACCTGCATCAGTGATCCTTGTCCTCTCATGACCCTGTCTCTGGTTCACCACTGGTCCTTCCTTGGACCACTTTTGATAGATCCTGACCACTGCAGACCAGGAACAGACCACCAGAGCTGCAGTTCTGGAGATGATCTGATCCAGTCCTCTAGTCATCACTGTTTGGTTCTTGTTGTAAATCTCACTCAAATCCTTTTCCTCTTTGAAACATATGAACTTGAGACAAAACTGCCTTGTATATCCAAAGTGCCATGATTAAGAGATAATCAGTGTTATTATTCACTTCACCTGTCAGTGGTCATGATGTCATGCTTGATCGGTGTATGTGTTGAGAGAAATAGTTGTGGGCATATCTAACTAGCTGATACAGACATATGTAAATAGAGCAGGCTCCACATTCAGGTTAGGTTTTTTTCTCACAAAAGCAGATCTGAGAAGAAAGTTGTCAACAGCTTTAGGATTCACACTGAGACTCAGAGACATGTGTCATGTGTCCTCAAACCCTGTGTGTCCATGGTGGTAACGCTGCCATGTAACAGATGCATGCAACCCAGTCACAGAGAGGAATCATGTCAAAACAGCACATGCCCACTCACTGCACTGTGTGTACACACCTGACCTGGAACAAAGTGGACTGTATCGCACTATCCAAGCCCGTCCCGAGACAGAAATCTCGCCGCGAGCCACACTTGATGAGACAAGCTGACACCACGGCATGCAGAGGGAGAGGTGTGGGTGTGACAGCCCGCTACCATAATTTCACCCTGCCATTACCTGCCCAGCCACTCACAGTTACGCTCACAGAGACAGATGAGCAAACACTGCATGCAAGCAAACATGCACACAAGCATAAACATCTATGTAACACACACACACACAGGACTCTGTTAAAGGTGACGCCAGTACATTTCTTCTCATTGTGACTCGTTGTCAGGTTGCCAGATGAGCGCTGTCAATTGAGCTGACAGAAATAAGCACATTAGCTACAACCAACTCTGGCAATGTCTCTCTCTCAATTTGAGTCACGCAGCATGAAGAAGTGCATAACGCTGAAGGCAGTCCACAGAGTCTCAATAACATCTGCCTCTGTTTACACCTGGTTTGCTTGAGCCGACACTGAAACAAGGTCATGGTGCCAATACACAAATATCTCAGCTATCTTACACAAAATGTTGAAGCTGGGGGATAAATAATTATATAATATTGTGACATGAGGTTTAAAGGCAACGTGCCGTTTTTTTACAAATGGGATCTTATTTCTGGGATAAAATACTGTCATTTACTCACCCATGACTTTGGAGTCATTTGGAGTATTTCCGACGCTCATTGTTTTGGCGATACCCATTTAACAGGAGAGAATGGGGCACTGAAATGCAGCCAGTCAATGACACAAACTTGACCATTTCTCAAATAACAGACATTTATTAAGATGGGCGTAACTTGAAATTCAATCTGTAAACAGACTCTGTTCTTAAGTTATGGACAACATTTTATTAAACGTCTGTTATTTGAGAAATGGTCAAGATTGTGTCATTTACTGGCTGCATTTCTGTGCCCTGTTCACTCCTGTTAAATGGATATCATCAAATCCAAAATCGTCAGAAATACTCCAAATGACTCCAAAGTGAAATGGGTGAGTAAATGGCAGTATTTTATCCCAGAAATAAGGTCCAATTTGTAAAAAAAAACGGCACTTCCCCTTTAATATCATCTGTGATTCTGGAAGAAGTTGTATTTTCTTGATATAAGACTCAATTATAGGACGCATTATCATCTGTATCCGTGAATAACTGCCTAAAAAGACACATCCTCAGATTTATTTCATATATGGATGATTAATTTCTTCATTTTTTTTATTCCTACAAAATATTGTACTATCTACCATATGACAGTCACAGTGCATGAATGCCTGCCAGTTCAAAAAACAATTCAAGGAAACAAGATGTTTGAAAATGTTACGTCAAGTTAATGTTGAATGTTCTCAAATGTTACTGATTTGTTCTCTTTTCCATGAGTGATAACACTTGGGAAACAGAGCAGTGCTTGATATTATATCAGGATAGGATAAACTGCTCATTTCAAGCACCAGTATCTTCTTGAAAATATTGTTCACATTTAGGTATTGTGTCAAACATGTTTGATTTGTGTCCTTACCACCAAACTCTATAAGCAGCAGCACAGACTTGCACTTTTTTCCACCATTAAGCCATGAGTAACAGGCCTCTGCGTATTAGGAGCACTTTATGTGGATCAAAACTGCTGAAGGGGTGGCTATGCCTTAGTTAGCATATAACTTTATCGCATGTTGAGCTGCTTATTGAATTTCACAGCTCCACCCACCCATGAGCTCTCAGTGCTGTCATGTGAGCACATACAGGCACCAGCAGCAACAGAGAGCGGATTTAAGAGAGAACAGTTGATATGTAGGTCTGTAAATGTGAGTGTGAGCCTGGTGGAAAAGCTTGCATCGCTCAGTAATGTATACTTTGAATAGACAGAGATAGAGTTTTCACAGGTCTGCAATGTCATTTAAAATATGAGAGAAAAAGATGGAGCACTGTGAAACAGATCACGAGCAAATCATCAGTCAATAATCCGCTCATACGAGCCTCGAATGGTTCGAGTGCCGCTTCATTGCTCCTGCACTACTTCTCTGTCCATGTCACCCTTTGAAGTTAAGTAATAATATCTGACATCTGAGATTAGCCAAAATGAAAATTAATAATGAATTCGTAATATCAGAGTCATAAATATTTGATTCTAAACAGCAAGTCCTTAATGTGATGGGTTCAAAAGGTGAGGAACATAATGCTAGCCTTGATCTCCCTGAAAGCAACACACAAAAAGGTGTTTCAGTTTAATTTAACTCTCTGAGTGCCATTGACGTAATACAACGTCAAAGTGTTTTTTTGCAGTGGCTCACTGATCACGGTCTTCCGCAGCCTGTGAGTATTGTTGGTGCTTCTGTGATTTGTAGCCAGGACATAAAGAGTTAACGTGCCACAGCGATCAAAGCAGGAAGTGGAGACGATCGCATTTAGAGAGCAAAACAAACAGATTCTGTACAAAAACTGGCGACTTTGGTGAAAGTGGTCTCCACGCTCCTCCACACAAAACAAGAACAGAACAAGGTAAAAACTAATGTGTTTTTTTTTTTTTATGATGAAATAGCGCAACTCTTCTTTCATTTGAGCTTTTCTGTGTTTTCAGAGACATGGTACAAAATATTCTGTGGGTCTTGAAGTATGACTGAAAAATGGGCAAAAACACTGGCCCAAGGCACTTTCAATTTAAAAAAAAAAACGGCTGGCACTTAAAGAGTTAATGAAGCTGTCTCAACATCACTTCCTCTGAAGTAGCAACAAAAACATCTACCCGTTGACTAACCAAGTATTTTATACCATGCACACATCAGCCATGATCTGACGGCAATAATTCAATGTATGGAATAAAGATTACTCAGTTACTGCACATTAACATGAACATCTTGCTCTCCATTGGCTATTTGATAACACATCTGAACACCTGAACTTGTGATGGTGCGCGTGACTGATAAAAGTGAAAATTAATGCACACCGTATTTCTTAAATGTTATCACACTGTCAGTCTAAAAGATGTTGAGTTCCTTATATACATGGATACAGGGGGATACAGGGTAATTACTGACCATATTTTAGTGGTGCAGAGCAAAAGATTGTAAACACAATAAATATACCAGCTCTAAAGAAGACTTAAAAATTGTTTGAAGGTGTTAATTGCGAGATCAGGAGCCTTTCTATTTCCTTCCACACAGCTCTGAACATGACAGCAGTGGCTTGTAGCTAACAGTGCTAACAGTGCTAACATGCACTATGTCCACAAAGCGAGGAGAAGCTTGGCTAACACACAGAGGGAGAGCAACTGCTCAAGCTCGATCCTGACATTGTTTGCTGCTATATTAGTACTTCAGAACTTATGAAAACATTACTCTGACATTTTGTTACTCTTCTTGCTTATTCAACTTGTTTCTTACTATATTTATGCCCACACGTGTAATTTGATTTATCTGTGTATTCAACAGTAGCCCTCAAACTCAACAGTCCCTGTAATAGTCTGAATAATCACCCAGACCCTACAAGCAAAACTGTGTGCACACATGAATACAGTAAATATTAGGTCAGCAGGTCTGAGGTTGTGCATTTCATGGGCCTGATGTTTTTTTGTTTTTTTTTCGCAGCACTTGTTCTACAGCCACACAACCATGCACATTCACAGTGCCTTGCTCTAAGGTACGTCAACAGTGGGTTCATTAATTTGTTTATGCAAAACACTTCTTAACACTGTGTGTAAATGAGTGATATTGCAATATGAATCAAGATATTACAAAATTTCAACAAAAAAGCGTGCCTAGATTGAGACAGCTTTATGGCCTGACAGTTATTAAAAGGGCTGAGAGACAAAAGCACCTCATAACCATCATCTGCTTTCTTTTACTTGCCAGATCAGCACTGCTAGTGCTGCTGTTGAAGTGGCAGCTCCCTCTGGAGCAGCTGCCATGATGACAGAGGAATCTTTTTCTTCTATTTGCCTGTCAAAATTAGCATGTCATATTTATCGATCATGCTTTCTATCCTGCCTTTGCGAGTCATCGTCAACCAAGTATGAACGTTCATTCAGCACACTGATGACACCATGACACTCTGACCACCTACTGAAGCTTATTTTGAAGACACAAAACAGAGGGGGGGACACAGACAGACACAATGTGCATTCAGGTGATTATAACTGTCTTTCATCTAGGCCTACCTGAGCTTATTAAAGCTTAGATCAAGTCTTCTTGCAAACTGGCCATATGTGTCCCCAAGGAAGTTTGGGATGTCTTTGCAGTCATGTCCAATAAAAGAAATCTAGAGGAATTAAAAACAAATAAGTGTGAGGTAAGTAGCAACAATACAATCCAGCAAGGCAAAACAATAATGCTCATTTTAATTTATTTTGAATGATATAGGGTGAAGTGATGCCATGCTTTTTGTAAATATAAAACAATTTTCAACATGCTCTCCAACCATCGTTGTGCACACTGAATATTACTGCAGTTTAAAACACACTAGCATGCTTTAAAGTACACTTTATGACAAAACACTGCAGCAACTTCAAGCTCGGTTTGTAGGAGGAACTGCAAAACTGAAAGCCACCGCTGTAACGTAACGTTGACTACACAGCGTCACATGACACCGGTGATGTGGGAGAAATGTGGGGGGTACCGGTTAACTTCTTTTACAGTCACCGGTAACTTCTCGTAAACACAAGACTGCGAAGCAACGGGCTGTGCAAAGTCCGACAGAAGCACTTTCCAAAGCAAACAAACAAAACTTACTTGAGTCCCATTCAAAGCGACCAGCGACTCGTTGTGTGCCATGACTTTCCCCTGAGGTTGACAGGTTCGGTGTGTTGATTTATTATTATTATATTTGAAGATAGGCTATCGGAGCTGTTATCCAAAGCCCTGCTCGCGTCAGAAACTCGCTGTTATCAACATTAAAAGCAGGCGTTAAGTGGCTGAAGCTCGGCTACTTTTTGTAGATCCGCTGGCGCTTTTCTGTTACAGTTTCCGCGTGCCGCTCCAATCAGCTGACCGGCTGCTGTGCGGAAGCACGCGCACACAATGTTGGTTCCAGATAAAGCAGAGAGAGCTGGAGGTCTGCTGATCAAAACACACCGTGACATCCATCATGTTGGTGATAAGCAGCCATGCCGTGCGTGGATTAAGAGCTGCAGGGTTCAGCTGGCTCTCCAGGTGATTTAACAGTGTGGCTGTTCACAGCCACAGGTACAGTACCCATTACAATGTGAGCACCACACTAGACTGGATCACGTCCAGCATCATGGATCACTGTGTCAGCACCTGTTGAAAAGACTCAGCTGTTTGTAATGACAAGAAGTCAGCATCTTAAATGGGCCCATTGCTACATTACACAAACAGACTGTAAGTTATGTTCAAGGGATCAGTGTTCAAGTTCTTAATTTATCATGTGCACAAACAGTTGAAATTCTAATATCTGATGCTCTCATCATCAGTGTTTACTAGTTAAGTCCAACAGAAAAAAGAAGAAATTCAGGTCAGAAAGTCAGGGGGACACAAGTTTGTGCAATTACAGAGGACTAAAGTGTATATGTATCATACTGTAGAACAGGATAGAATAGAATGAGATAAAATTCATATGCTACTTAGAGTAAAAAACAAACGGTAAAACAGCAAATAATGAAATAAAATGACTAAGTAATAATAAAACATATTTACAGTATGTGCTTAAAAAAGACCAGAAACTGATTTAATGACAAATTAAATAAAATTAAATTAGACTATGGATATGACTTGTAAATTATTAAGTATAAAAATAGGTGTAAAATAAAAATTGTGAAAGTTGTGCTGTCGAAAAATAGTGTGAATTAGTTACTGATATGTGGTGATGACAAATGACAGAAATGGTAATGACAGTAATCAGCCAGTGATGCTGATGTTGTGACAGGAATGACCTGCGGTAGCGCTCCTTCTAGCGGGATGGGAGTTTATTATTTCTTTATCCTCTGTGCTGCTATTTGTTTCTTTTATATCTTATGTACTAAGAAGGGTGAAAGTCTGCAGTTCATCGCAGGGCACATAGAGACAGACAACCATTCACACTCACACGCACACTCATGGGCAATTTAAATTAGCCAATTAACCCAATCCCCATGCATGTTTTTGAATGGTGGGCGACAGTGCTAACCACTACACCACCGTGCCGCCCTTTTTTTGTTGTAATTTTAAAAAATAATAAAAACTCTACATTGTGAAGTGTTTTTTACAGACTCAAATACACATGTACACATGTGCGTGCCAACAAGTCAAGTTTGCATCCATGTCTGTCCAAAATGTCATCATTTTATCCTTTTCAGCATGTAAAATGGTCATAATTAGCGTATGAATTCTTGTTTTATGATGTCACAGTGACCTTTGCCCTCCAATATCCAATGAGTTCACCCTCGAGGCCATGTGGATGTTTATTCCAAATTTGGAAAAAAGTTCTTCAACATGTTCCTGAGATATGATGATGACATGGAAACAGGATGAACAGATTACAATGACCTTTGACCTTTGAGCACCAAAATCTAAGCATTTCAGGGCATTTGTGCTGAATTTCAAAAAATTCCCGTGAGGCCTTACTGAGATAGGTCGCATTCACAAGGATGATGCAGAGGCACAAACTGTAAAACGTAAAACCAGACATGTGGTAGCTGGCATTCGTTCTATTCAACTTTTGAAATATGATAATATCTTATGTCAGAAACTTGCTCTGTGCCTCTTTCCTTCTTCACACTACCTTACAGCATGTTCATCTTATAAATATAAAATATTAAATGTCTTTTACAAGGAAAATGAATGTAAACAAACCTTTACAGCCTCTTATGTAGCATATGACTCATTTAGAGCAGCACCGCAGGTCAATTACACAATAAGAGCACAGCATTTTGCATTAACTTACATGGTGAGGTCTCATTTTTATGTGTTTGACTGTTTGTGTCTCGATCAAGTTTCACTGTTCCCACCTGCAGTAAAGGATTATGTAATCCTGTTTACTGTTATATGATGGCCACATAAGGTCTGTTTATCAAGACTCATGTTTGTCTTATGTGACCAAACCCTCCATATTATTATGATTGTACCAATTAAGGTGTAGATTTCAACTACCAAACTATCTTCCATTCAAGTTCAAGTCAAGTTCTTTTGTCATTACTGCATACAAGTACACAGGAATGAAATGTTTCTCACGGACCAAGGTGCTAAATGACAAGTTAATCAAAAAAAAAACGGACATAACAGAACAAAAAATAAACATAAAGCAAACTATTTAGCAGAACTACTAAACAAGGCAAGTACACAGAGCTACAGAGACAACTAGACCACACTAAGCTGAGCTACTGAGTTATGTCAAATAAAGAGCAATGTGCACCTCGTGCAAATAATTATTGAAATGCTCACAAATCAGATGAGGCAGAAAAAGAGAAATAAGTAAGAAATGTGGACAAGCAATATGATATATGATTGGATGTTGTGAAATTAAAGTTATAAATACTACAATTGTAGTCACAAGAACATACAGTGCATACTGATAATACTTAGTTCTCTCTTTATTATATTTTGTTCTGCTCTATGTTTATATGTCATGTCAACATACCAACTCAAATTGCTTGTGTGTGCAAACTTGGCAATAAGTGTGTTTTTCATTCTCATTATTCTGTGTGCCACTGTGCAGACATTGCAGCCAAACACTAAAGCAGTTTACCCACTGTCATGTTTATCCATCCGTGCCAATGAGCGCTGTAGTGCTTTAATTAAGTATGGATACATATCTGCATAGGTTTTGTTTGTGTGGCACAGTGGCATTTGAAAAGTTTGAGAACACCATGTTGTTCCTGTGCTTCTCTGCATGTTTTGTGACGTCACGCGGGACCTCCCATACACGGAAAGAGGCTCTCTTCCCTGAGCTGCCTGCCCGGAGAGAGCTGCGAGGAGCCCGCATGGCTCTAGTTTGCTCTGCGCCCTCTGCGGTGCTCCGCACTCTGCTCAGTGTCATGGCTGCTGTGTGTTTGTGCCGCAAACCCGTTTCGTTTAGACAAAAGGACTACGTTTTAATATTCTTATAGTGTTTTTTTGTATGTTTTTTTTTTAAACCTCTCTGACGTTTCACATCGGAGCTTAGTAGGAAATTCCAGGTAATGTCGTGTCACGGACTTTCCTGTAAACCTGTCCTTACTCCTTGGAGTTTAGGAAAAATATATTTTCTAATTCATGCATGCACTTTAATATTTGTATACTGTAACTGACATTGAGATATTAGCCCACGCGCATTTCCTATATATTTTTTATATAAAAAAAATGGAAAATTGTCACAAAATTTTAACTTTTTGAATGAGCAGTCAGTACCAATGACAAAATGCTTTTAAATTATAAGTATATCACATAGGTAAGCCTTGAAGGTGTAATTAGGAAAACTGTATTTTTTACATATGAGTTTAAAACGCCTTGAAAAAAACATAATCATATGTTAATCAGTTTTTATTCAACTCAACCAAGATAATGTTTAGCTTTACATATAGTTCTTTATATAAAAGGGTGTTTTTCTTCGCTTCAGGTCGGCCCAGTATATACAGTAAACATACAAGTCCAACGTGTTTCCCCAGACATGTAAATAGTTGTATTTGCATGCGGAGAGTGATTCATAAACATGTCAAGTGTTATGAAATATACGGGGATATTAAGACTTTCTATTTAAATATCATGAATTATGGTCGCTAAAATGTGTTCCCATTTAAGGGGAATGCCGAGTATTTTGGTGTCTGGTGCAGAAGCTCATTCCTCATGCGGACAATAAAGAGGGTTTTCGCCTGACAGTGGAAATTTATGGTTGCCCTTCTTTGCCCTAATAACTCACATATTGTGTCACGGACTGACAGCCCCTTGCAGAAAACAGCAAGCCTGTTATCAATCACACACCTTTGCATATTGTGAAAAGCACCCTCCTTTCTTTTTTTTCCCCTGCCAGACAAAAACACTTTTGAAGGAATAAAGCTGAGCTCATGTACTTCTTACAAACTCTCTCACATTAAAAAAAATAAAAAGAAAATGTTGGTTTATTTTGGAGCTGCTGGTTATTTATATTACACACGGTGTCCAAATTATGACTTATGTATTCACAGAGAACACTGTTTTTATTTATCCATACACAAAGCTGCAGACCAGGCCTATTAGCCGAAAAGGGCTATTTGCTCTTGGGTAACACTTTGCTGTACATTTTTATCATGCGGAGTAAATAGGCCTACATATTTATTATAGCATCATCCTTCGTACTAAATTGTATTTGCTGAACATTATGAGTAACATTTTATTTTTGTTTGTTTTTTCATCCTCCAAAAATACACTTCACCCCTGTACTGTCCACTCCAGGTTTTCTTGCTCTCCAAGTTGACCTGTCAAGCAGATTACCACAGAGGAGATTAATGGCAGAGGCGGGTTGCAATAATAATCGTTTTGTTTGATGTGACAACTTTGATAGGCGTTGATTTACTTACAAACTGATAGGCTTTTAATTGAGCGCCTCCATCCCGATTGAGATGAAAGGAAAAAGCGCATTGAAAAGCTGCCCGATCGCCCTGGAGCCTCAGTACTGATTAGCCATCTCAGCGGTGAATAGTTCAAGGCATTTTAAACTCCTTTTCTCAGCGGCCTGACACACCATTTCTCTTCTTTTCTCTCTCCCTGTCCGCTTCTCTCCCTCTTAAAGAAAATAAATCATTTCCCCCATTGTATGTAAATAAAATCGAGCTGACATCAATATAAAAATGTCTGGATTTCTTTTTTTTTTTTTCTATTGTTTTGTTCCTAGTGTTTTTTTTATTCTTGTTGCGGGTGACAGTGAGCCCGAGGCAGATGACAGGTTTTAACAACACAATAGGAAAAGCGTTTAGCCAGAGTGGACAGGTTGTGTTTGACTGAGTGTGAAGTGTCATTAGAATAGATTGTTTAAGCTAACTTATTGTGGGAAGGATGTGCTGTATTAAAATAAATAACATATTAATTTGTCCGTTCTATTTTATTAAAAATAGATATTTTATTTGTAAAGGACACGCTTTTTTCAGTGGCACCTTTCCCAAGGCTTCCTTATAATAATCCAAATGCACTTTAGCACTTTTCATGAATCATGTGAGCTGCACAGTTTTTTAGTAAAGATCTCCTTAAGTCATAGACTTAGTTAGAATAAAATAGAAATATGTTTTAGTCCTCAGCTTTTCATACAAACACACACATCTCTCTATCTGGCTCAGGTCGGCTGCAGATCCATGTATCTAAAAAATTAAATCTTAACTGGAGAATGGATTTATTTCCTCTGAAAACTTGGTGTCTCTTGCAGAACATCTCTCCCTCTCTCTCCCCATTTGTTCTTTCCCCGCAGTCACACTGGCATGTAATCAGCCACAATGGCTGACATAAATCAAGCGGCGGATTGACAGCGTCTGACAAATAACTGATTGATTGCGGTGGAGCAGAATTGACACTTGACGGAGGGGTGGAGATAGAAATAGAAGGGCGGTGTATATTATACTGAAAACATGTGACATTCACATCCCTCCATCACTACATTGGTCTATTCCTGTCAACGCTTGTCTGTTTAGGGAATTCAAGCTGAAATGGTTGGTTTTATGGATGCAGATGAAGGGAAAAAAGTGCCAGTGGTGGTTGTGCGCTCGCTAGAGAACACCAAATACAACGTGCCTAACAGTGAAATTAACGACAGGCATCTGAATAACTCATTTACCTTTAATCTCCATCCGCATTGATTACTGACAACAATGAAGCAGGTCATGTGCCAGTTTCCGCTGTGACCAGAAATACATTTGTGTGTTTATGATAAATCATGACACCAGCCAGGTGAATAAAAGCTGCAACATCTATATAGCTTTCACTTTAGACGAAACTATAGCTACGAAACAAAATTAAACACTGAGGGGACAGTTAATCTCATGCATTGTTCACTCTATCCTGCATCCTGGTGCGCACAGAACTCACAGTCCCACGTCTGAAACGGCGGAAGCGTTCCCAGCAACCAACATATTCAAGCCTATCTCCTCCCCCGAGCTGTCGAAATAGAGGCGCTTACAAAGAGGAGAACGTCACATCCCCTTGACCCTCCAATCACCTCAGGGTCCCATTTGATTGGAAGGCGGCAAAGGCTTTAATCTCGGACTAATTCAGCTGCTTTTGAAGTGAAAATTTCTACCAGTTCGTACTTCGGGAGTACAGAGCGAGGAGCTGCAGACAGACGCGCTGAAGGCGCAGCGCTCATGGTGCCAGACTCAGCCGCGGATCTGCGATAACCTCGCACGGTCTCTCTCTCTTTCTCTCTTCCTCCAGCTGCCGCGCCTTCCGTCTTTACCATCAGGATTATTCTTATTATTGAATCGTTTTTGCGATTTTTTTTTAATTTTTTTTTTTTTTTTACCCCCACCCCCGAGAGAAAGAGGCTCGATGCTTTTTTGGTTTTCTTAATGAATCTCACGAAAGCATCGCCGTTTCATTTCCTGACAGCATTGGGACATGATCACGTCGCCCTCGGCGTCTGTCCTGAAAAATAGTGGTATTTGTGTAGCCTGGGAAAGCAGCAGTTCTCGGAATAGCAGCTCGGCGAGCATCAACAAGCCTTTTCTCCACTCAGCACCTCCGTCTGATCCACTACGGCAAGCAAACCGACTTCCCATCAAGGTTTTGAAAATGCTTACCGCACGGTCGGGACACATTTTGCACCCGGAGTACCTGCAGCCTTTACCTTCCACCCCGATTAGTCCTATTGAGGTAAGAGCGACATTTTGACCACCTAATATCAGCATTATTAACGTATTTTTCAGTTATTGCTGCTTCGTGTCATAACGTTTTAGCAGCCCATTGTTGCTATCCCATAATATACTCTATCCAGTCGTGATTCCAGTGTTGAAAACAGAAATTTGTAGTAGAAAGCAGCATAATTTGTTTTTCATAACCAACACGGTTGTAGTTTTGCTCATAGAGGAACCGTGCGTAATTCCTACATTCCCCTTTGAAAATGAATATCAGCTCTCTGCCAGGCTGTACACTTTGCAGTCATAAAGAAATAAGTCGATGTGGGTTTCAAAGGCATTTATCAACACCTCTGTCATCTTATTTTTGCAGCTAGATGCCAAGAAAAGTCCGCTGGCTCTGCTGGCGCAGACCTGTTCTCAGATCGGCAAACCGGACCCGCCGCCCTCCTCCAAATTATCCTCCGTGACATCCAATGGATCTAGTGAGAAGGAATCTAAATCTGGTCCTTTGAAAATGAGCGACATCGGTGTGGATGACAAATCTAGCTTCAAACCCTACTCTAAGCCTTCAGATAAGAAGGACTCGTCCTCGGGCGTCTCGAGCGGAGAGAAGTCTGGTTTCCGAGTGCCGAGCGCCACCTGCCAGCCGTTTACGCCGCGGACAGGCAGCCCCAACTCCAGCACTTCTGCGTCCCCCATGCCATCAGAGGGGAAATGCGGGGAAAGGGATGACAAGAAAGAGACTGATTGTAATAAAAATGGCACTACGGACGGGTCTGGCACCACGAGCCACAGTAGGATAAGCGTAAGTTGTGGTGGAATTAACGTGGAGGTCAACCAACACCAGGAGACGACGCCTGGCACTAAAACCTCCTCCTCCTCGGACTCCCCATCTGTAACTTCTGTATCCTCCGCGTCCGTTCTCGGGTCAGGACTTGTGGCTCCGGTTTCTCCTTACAAACCGGGACAAACCGTTTTCCCTTTGCCTCCCGCTGGTATGACCTACCCAGGGAGCTTGGCTGGGGCCTACGCTGGCTACCCTCAACACTTCCTGTCCCACGGAGGGAGCTTGGTGAACGCACAGCTGGCCAGTTCGCTTGGGTGCAGTAAGGCTGGGTCCAGTCCTCTGGCTGGAGCTTCTCCACCGTCCATCATGTCGGCCAGCCTTTGCAGAGACCCTTACTGCCTCAGTTACCATTGTGCCAGCCACTTAGCGGGCGCAGCCAGTGCGTCCTGCACGCACGAATCCGCAGCTGCAGCGGCCGCTAACGCCCTCAAATCCAGCTACCCACTTATGTACCCAACACACCCCATTCACGGCGTTCACCCCTCGGCGCCGTCGTTCAGCGGACACCCCCTGTACCCGTATGGTTTCATGCTCCCCAATGACCCTCTGCCTCATGTTTGTAACTGGGTGTCGGCAAATGGACCGTGCGACAAACGTTTCTCCTCGTCAGAAGAGCTCCTGAATCACCTGAGGACTCACACGGCTTTTACCGGGGCAGACAAGTTGATATCTGGGTATCCCGGGTCTTCGTCGCTGGCCAGCGCTGCAGCGGCGGCCATGGCCTGCCACATGCACATGCCTCCGTCAGGTGCTCCCGGGAGCCCCGGGACTTTGGCTCTCAGGAGCCCACATCACGCGTTAGGACTCAGCAGCCGCTACCACCCGTACTCCAAAAGCCCCCTGCCGACCCCCGGTGCGCCGGTTCCCGTCCCCGCTGCCACCGGCCCTTACTACTCCCCTTACGCACTATACGGCCAGAGACTCACCACAGCATCAGCGCTTGGATATCAGTGAGGACAGAAAAAAAGACTTTGAAAAGTTTATAGTACTAAGAATGCAAATATAAAAGACTTTTATATTAACAGCGCTAAACTTATGGGCGGGATCCGTGGACTTCAACTGTATTTATTTATATGTCGACTTGAAAGCCGGCGATTAATAGCTGAAAATATTTGAGCAACTCAAAAAGTGCATTATGTTGAAACTGAACTCTATAGGTAAAATGAAAACACACACACGTTAGAGTACTAATTAAAGTAGGGGTCTTCATTTCGATGTTAATTTGAAATTGCTATGATTGTATTTGTTCTTATTTAATGTCTCATTCAGAAGAAAATAATTTACATGCATGTTTGTTTCTTAAATTTCTGAAAATTGTCCACATTTTAAATTGCCGTTATTTTTCAGGTGTACACCTTGGAAAGAGAATTGGTATTTTTTTGTATGTATTCTGGAAAAAAATAAGAAACAATTCTGTTCCATATCTCCGTGTGCCTCATTTTCTGAAATGTCATTCAGTGCGAAATAACAGTTTGATTTTTGTTTTTATCATCATACTGACAGGTTTCTTTTTTAAATCGATCAGTTAAATTAATAGGACTGAGAACATGGCCTATATGTAAATAGTCAAGGTTGTCACACATTTTTAAAAAAAAAAGAATAATTCATTGCTGTTATATCAGAAGTCATTTTGACGATGTGCTGATATAATGTCCATCTTTTCCCCCTCATTTCTTTATTAGTTTACATGCCAAATAATTGAGAAGCTTTAACAGTTTACTTTTATCAGAGCACATTTGTTAAGAAGTTTAAATGCAACTCGAATAAGATGAGTGTGTGTGTGCGTGTGTGTGTGTGTGTGAGTGTGCAGAGTTAAACGGGCTTTATAAGGTTAATCTGTATGAGATAATTTAGTTTACTGGTGGGAAGCTTTTGTCAATGAGTTGTTTGAGATTTTATTTGGCAGGTGTTGGCGCTTACGCACTGCTTTGCCATGCGTAAAAAGTACAATTTGTGAAATAGGCCAGGGAACAAAGTTGGATAAGGAAGGATTTTCTCTGGTTCATAAGCACAGCTTTGGGTTTTAAATTGCCAAAGTTAAAATATCAACAGCAAATATAATTTTAGAACCTTAAGAGAAAGACGGACGTTCATCTGAATGTTTTTCTGGCTTTCAGGTAGAATTTTTCCAGGCGTCTTGGACCAGTGTGTCTGGAACCTGTGATGCTCCACTAGCGTGAGATTTGATCCTGGAGGCCAATGACTGGTTTATATGTGAAATTGGTATAGGTTATTTTTCATCATTATCAGGTTGCTATTATTTAATTTGCATTTGATAATCTCATCCACCTGTAAATCTAATGTACACAGCACTACATTTGTTATTAAAAAAGATCTTGTGTAAACTTGTGGAATATTCATGCAGGAACAAACACTCACAGATCGTGGTTTGGATTTGCAAAGACCAGGCGCATATTATATTACGTGTTTATATGTATTTGTTTTTTTTTAAAAAATACAAATAACCCCAGACAATTGAACATTTTTTATTATTTTCTTGCACAGACAAGGGCAAGGGGCAAGTTTCAAATTTTGTTTGTGATATTCAGAAGCAAAATCTGCTCCATATTTGAACTCTTGTTATGTCAGCATATATAGGAAACTCAATCAAAATCGGTGCATGGGGAGATAATTTAGTTTACTCATTATTTATCAGTTTATAACTTTAACTCATTCAAACGCTGCGATAACAACGTGCCTACACGGATTTTCATATGTGCTTGCTGTAGTTGACTCTAAACAACATTGATTTTGTCTTTCGGTTCTTTCGGGCATACCATTGACCCAGCTGTGTTGCACTTATCATTTATTTAGGAGATCGCTCCTCGGCTATGCGTCCCTTGTCTGACGCGCAGCGGTTTATTCAGACGAGACCAACTCCTCTCGTTCTGCGTATGAGGCCCACACGCGTCCTAAACTGATGTAATGACGGTGAAAGGGAGCAATTTCCATTTCTACACATCATGGTGGCTGTGCTCGGAGGGTCCCGGTGGAAGGCAATTTATCATGTGCCCCTCCCCCTGGCCCTGTCACTGGAGGAACAGGCAGGCACATGTGTGCATGAATTACCCAGCCTCCCTCACTGTGGAGATCTGACACAGAGGAGAGAGAGAGAGAACATGGGGCTATAACAGAATGCAAGAGCATTAAAGTGCAGATTCTCTTTGTCCATCAAGACCAGAGGTGCGCAGAGCTCTGCAGAACAAAAGTGTGCATCAAATAACAGCATGATGGAATATTTATGAAGTTCAATATATAAAAAAAAAACAATGAAATTACGGGGTTATTTACAAATCTGCAAAATGTGATGTTGGTATTGATTAAATGATTATTCTGATGATGGTCTGGAGAGGATTGTTGAAGTTTAAGAGGTGTACCTCATCTGGCTCACAGTGTTAGGTCAAGAGGTTTTATGATTTCAGAGCCTCTGTAAATGAAAACTGAAATTGCAGTCACTGCAGGTTGGAGGCAAAAACTTGACAGGATAACTTTAGGGTTTTAGGGAGTAAGAAAGGAGACATTAAAGTACATGTTGTCTGAAGATTATAAAGCCTGATCTTCCATTTCACTGCCTGTAATCGATGGTCTCAAAAATACACACCTGTGCTGCGACACAATCACTAAGCTATTTCAAAAATAAAATTGTTGCTGTGACCTAGAGCAGCCATTTTGGATTCTTGGGAGATCATCACAGTGCCAGAGAGAGAGAGAGAGAGAGAGAGACTGCAGGAAACCTGGCATGACATCTGGTGAAGGGAGGTGGGGTATGCAGGACATGACTCACACACACCTAACCCCATATTCAACTCTACTGAATTACCACCAGTAAAGCTGTCATTAGTGGGTGTGTGGCAAAATATAAAGACACACCGTCATCTGCAGTGGCAACTCTATAGTTTGTGTAGCAGCTGTGTCAATAAGGGGAAGCTTCTATGATGTCCAACCCCATGCCAGACATAAGTCACAGAGCAATTATTATTATTATCTTTTATGTATGTGTGGTTGTTTTATCAGACTGCGATTACAATATAAAACCTCTCACCGACTGGGAAAAAGAGACATATCAATAATGGCTTTGTTTGCACTGTTTACTTTATGGGCACTTGCAGTTATGTTTTACAAGATTGTTACTTTGAAATACATTTTGATTATGCATCTACTTATACACCACAGAGAATACTCTTTGTTACCACCTCAGCCTCTGTGCACGTCTGCTGCTGTACATTACAAGCACCTGCTAGATGTCTGCTACACATCCTTGCACTCCAGTAGTAGACAAAGGTGTCATCTTAGCTGGAACAGCCGACTGTCATTATCTCAGTGTGTGATTTACGGTGATACAGGCTGTCACGGTGTCCACAGCTTTTGTGAATGTAGTAATGAAGCAATAAAGCTACATGAAACAAAGCAGGGACTCGTAACTAGATCTGCTGCTGCAGGCAAATCTGTACTAAATCTGCCTATTATCCAGGAGATTAAAAAATCAACATTGTTGTTGGTCACACGTCATATCCATCAACGCTAAAGGACCCTTTTCCAGCAGATTGATCCTAGAATGCAGTCTCCAACCGAGCTGTAATAGAGGTAATTTGGTTCTCAAAATCTGTGCCAAGGCAGACAGGAATCCCTCCCAGCTCTTCTGCATGCGGTTACCCTCCTCATTGATTTACAAATGTAAAGTGCTCATCCAGGTGATGCGAGAGAAGTGGCAGTGTTGATCTATCTGTGCCACTCAGATGTGGAACCGACGACACACTTTCTTGTGCTTCGACAGCCTAAATGAGGTCATTTCTGTCTGCTTTGGGATCTACGGTGCGCTGGGGTGTTTTAGTGTTCAGATAATTCGCCCATTTTCGGATTCTGACAAAGAATATTTTATGGAAATTCACCCCTTATTCCAGTCACCTTAATGGAGTGTGTTGGAGTGGTTCACGAGCTGATGAGGTTGTTGTCTGTCACTGATAAATGTTAAAAAAGCAGAGAAAATGTCAGGGATGAGCTCGGCTGCAGAGGCCTTTTTTCTGCCTTCATTTGAAATAAGCAGTGCCTAAGTATTTTATCTTTGGGGCGTTCATGGCATACAATCGCAAGGTTATTCTAATTGTTTGAAGCTGTGTGAATACAATATTCAACATTGTACAGCGTCTGTCTTTGTGTGTAGCCACCCAGTAGATTATCAAAGACAGAGCCGTCCCACTTAATTTGAGATAAAGGCATTGACTTTACAAGTTTTTTTTTTTTGACAGGTTGAGGTTTCAGTCAACCGCATAATTGCCATCTTCTGCTGCTCTCTTCCTTCTATGAGTAAATCCTGATGGTGTGTCAACGGCCTTACATGACAGTATGAGTGCATGACGTCATTTCCATGGGTGTGGGCCACCAATTACAATGACTCACATGCTCATAACTACATAAACCCACGTCCTATTGCATGATATAATGATTGGTCGATGCGCTTCAATTTCATATCTCTTCCAGGGAATGCCCACAACTTGGAACCGGACCTGGAAAAACATTTAATAATTGACTGTTGAATCCATGTTAAATAAAGTTAAATGTTATAATATTGGATGACTGTCTGCATCTATATATATATACACATATATACATATATATATATATATATATATATATGTGTATATATGTGTGTGTGTGTATATATATATATATATATATATCTATACACACACACATATATACATTACATATATATGCATGTGTATATATGTACGTATATATGTGTGTGTATATATATATATATATATATATATATATATATATATATACACATACAGCAGGGGTTGGACAATGAAATTGAAACACCTGGTTTTAGACCACAACAATTCATTAGTATGGTGTAGGGCCTCCTTTTATGGCCAACACAGCATCAGTTCATCTTGGGAATGACAGATACATGTCCTGTACAGTGGCCAGAGGGATTTTGAGCCATTCTTCTTGCAGAATAGTGGTCAGGTCACTACATGATGCTGATGGAGGAAAACGTTTCCTGACTCACTCCTTCAAAACACCTCAAAGTGGCTCAATAATATTTAGATCTGGTGACTGTGCAGGCCATGGGAGATGTTCAACTTCACTTTCATGTTCATCAAACCATTCTGTCACCAGTCTTGCTGTGTGTATTGGTCCATTATCATCCCGATAAGCGGCACCGCCTTCAGGATACAATGTTTGAACTACTGGGTGCACATGGTCCTCCAGAATGGTTCGGTAGTCCTTGGCAGTGACGTGCCCATCTAGCACAAGTATTGGGCCTAGGGAATGCCATGATATTGCAGCCCAAACCATCACCGATCCACCCCCATGCTTCACTCTAGGCATGCAACAGTCTGGGTGGTACGCTTCTTTGGGGCTTCTCCACAACACAACTCTCCAGAATGTGGGAAAGACAGTAAAGGTGGACTCATCAGAGAACAACACGTTTCACATTGTCCACAGCCCAAGATTTTTGCTACTGGCACCATTGAAACCAACGTTTGGCATTGGCACGAGTGACCAAAAGTTTGGCTATAGCAGCCCAGTCATGGATATAAGTGAAAAAACATATGCCATGTATAGTACATAGCTGATTAAATATGTAATTAAGTGTTAAACCTAAAAAATTGAAAAAGTCTAAATCCCTCCTTCGGATGCCACCTATTTAAATATTCAAATTTCTTACAAGCAACTGCTGAAATAATGCAAAAATACAAATGCAAATGCCATGCGATTGTATAAAATATGATGGTCATGCAGTGGTAAAATAAAAAACACAAGAGGGAAAAATCTGTTTGGAAATAAATATTTCACATGCACACATGGCAATAAAAATTACCATAAGAAAATGAAATAATGCAAATTAGAGATATGGAGATAGAGTTACTGTATGGAACGAATGAAAATGTTGAGTTATCATTGTAAACAAATGCAGGTTCGTAGCGTACATTATGAGTTCCCCTAAAACACTAAATCACATAACTGAGTTAAAAGCAAACTCTTGATCTGGTGGACAGTGCTGTATTACCATGTGTTGTATTTGAGGAAGGGTTTCTGACTTTTTCTTTAGTGGAACATATTACTCCATAGGTGTTGGTTTCATCCACCTACATGTTTGAACTACTAGCTGGATGCAGTGAGTTCTGGCACATTCTCCGGAGATTTTCATATAAAATCAAAAGCTGAAGTGGGCGTAGACTGAGTCAAGTTGAAAGAAAGTGGACACAAGCAAAAGTTGCGTGTAAAGACATTTTGGCAGTGGTAGAGCCCATGAGGTTTGGCTGAGAGAGGGGATTGGTTGTCAGTGTGGCTAACTGCGCTTGATGTGATCAATTATATTTTTCCTCTTTAAATTGCAAATGTGTGATATTTGTTTATGCATTGAACTAAATCACAATGTGGCTTCAGTACACAACCAACTATTATACTGTTTCAAACAAGAGTCATTTATGGACAGAGTCATACAATGAAACTTTCTACTAGTGTTAGCACATTTCCAGGTAACTCTGACACAACTACTATTAGAAGATTTTGCTTATTCAAATTATGACTGCACTTAAACAAGTAGCCTAATTATATGAAAAGTGTTTTTTTTTTTTTGTTTTTTTTGGTCAAGTGAATTCTGTCAATATTTCTCTTAAAGCTACAGTGTGTAGTATTTGGCAGTTTCTAGCAGTTTGGTTGCAGATTGCAACCAGCTGAATGTCCCTCCACTAGCTCCCTTTCCAAGACTATTGTAATGTGAACCGCAGAGAGCAAAACCATGGTAACTCTATGCATCTTGCTTAGAAGCCATCTAGTGTCACGGCTTTGCAGTCTGTGGCTCATCGCAATTTCACAAGCACCTAAGAGAACATCTGTGGCCTTCAGGTAACATTACATGGAGGAACAACATGGCGGATTCTGTAAAGAGGACCTGCTCCCTATGCAGACACAAAGACTTACTCTAAACTAACGACAACACAGTGACTCTCAGTTTCAGGTGATTATACACTACAGAAAATATAGTCATGAATATTGTGTTCCATTTCTGCAAATAAATCCCCAGAAATATTGCACACTGTTCATTTAATTTAAAATCAGTGAACTTACACAGTTGCAGTTGTGTTTGCCTCCATTACAGCCGCTGTTAGTGGAGAAACAGAACCTGTAAAGAACCATATGGGGGTGTTAATAGCTCTCTGTGTAATGGTGGTACTCCATAGGACCATTATCCAATTCAAGGAACCACTGAAGACCTAGAACTTTCTGTATACACTCCACTATGATATTCTCCAGAGTTTCCTGCTTGGAGCCAACAGCAATATATAACACTTATGTGATTTATGAGAGCTATATTTATCACATTGATATAAACTATTCAACTATTACCAGCCTCCATATTACTCCAGCAATTCATTCATGTCAGTAGACCGAACAATTCCCTCCCGTGCACGCCACCAAGCCCCAAACCAAACTACTCCTCTCTGCCAGTGCCCATATGACTTTCAATAGAGACTTCTCCAAGGAAATAAGAGGAGAGGGGGACATTTCTCAGCTCATCCACATGCAGTAAGTGATGATGCTGCGATGTATCACACATTGATCTGAGGCATTTGGGGGAGCCGAGCGTATTAAGAAGGGAGCGCAGTAGACTAATGGGCCTGACTGGGAGACAAATTGGGCCAGACGTACAGCAACACAGCCCCAGGAAATATGGGGGCTCGAATCACTTTTATTGCTTTAATGCATTTTAGTGTTAACTGAGAAATTGAACCTCAAATTACCTACAATTTGTTTTTTCCCTTTTTTTGTTGTCTCCAGCCCGCAGTAGGTGTAATAGTGAGAACATTATAGGAGGCCATATATGCTGAGCAAACAGGTTTCTCTGTTTTCCTTGTATATAAATATGAACAAGTTGCTTATTTAAAATAGTCGGCTATACATTAATGTGTAAAAAGTGAGAATCTAGAAAGGCTCTGTTGCATTTCTTCCCAGATAATATGATTACAGGGACATTATGTTATGGGGGAAAAGGGAAAATGTAACACACTTAACAATATAACCACTGCAAACATCAAGAAAAATAAAATAATAATGTATTATAGGTATAAACCATGTTTTAATTTAGTTTAGTTCCAGTTAGTGAGCTTTATTTAGAAGCTAACTGATCTTGTCACTAAAATGCGTTACTCCACACATTTTTACAGTTAGTGCTCAACTGTATTCGGAGGGATCTCTTGTATCTGCTGTCCGTCTTCATTTCCTGTGGTGATTCAGACAGAAATTCAGAGAGCCAGACAGACATATCAGCTGCGGACCAAGTGGTCAGCCTGCCTCTAAGATGTTCCTTCAGATGTCAGAGGCAGCGGATAAAATGACACCTTATGTACAGAGTTTAATGGGCCCCTCTTCATAATTTCTAATTATTAGAATAGAATAGAATAGTTTTTTTATTCATCCCCCTTGGGGGGAAATTTACCTGCCACAGCAACAAAGACAAAAACACAGACACAATAGTAATAATAATAAAATAGAATAGAATAGAATAAAATATTTACATATTTACAATGAACTAAAATACAATGGAAAAATATATAGATATATATACTTGTACAGATGAAACTGTTTAAAACACAATTATTATTGAGGCAGTGCAATTTTCAATTTTTTTGTGCAAAGTGGTAGTGTGATGACAATGACAATAACAATGACAGTGATGGAGATGGGAGATGAGTCCAGATTGTGTTTACATCAGCCAGTGATGCTGATGTTGTAAAGTTTTATTGCTGATGGTATGAACACCCATGTAGCGCTCTTCTTGCAGGGTGGAAGTCTCAGTCTGCAGCTGAAGGAGCTGCTTAAAGCCTCCACAGTCCCATGTAGAGGGTGAGAGGGGGTTGTCCATGATGGAGGTGAGCTTAGCTAACATCCTCCCCTCTCACCCACCTCCTCTATGGAGTCCAGGAGCAGTCCAGGACAGAGCTGGCCCTCCTGACCAGCCTGTTCAGTCTCTTCCTGTCTCTCTCTGTGCTCCCTGCTCCCCAGCAGACCACTGCATAAAAGACTGCAGACGCTACCACAGTGTCATAAAAGGTCCTGAGCAGAGTCCTGCAAACTCCAAGGACCTCAGTCTCCTCAGCAGGTGGAGACGACTTTTGGCCCTTCTTGTACAGGACATCTGTGTTGTGAGTCCAGTCCAGTTTATTGTTGAGGTGAACACCCAGGTACCTATAGCTCTCCACCATTTCTATGTCCAGGCCCTGGATGTTCACTGGTGCTGTCTGGGGTGTCTTCCTCCTGCGGAAGTCAATGACCATCTCCCTTGGTCTTACTGGCTGAGCTGAAGGTGGTTATGCTCACACCAGTCGACAAAGCCAGTGATGACGGTCCTGTATCCCGATCGTCCCTCAGACACACATCCAACAATAGCTGTGTCGCCGGGAGAACTTCTGGAGGTGACAGCTCCCAGAGTTGTATCTGAAGTCCGATGTGTACAGGGTGAAGAGAAAGGGGAGAGCACTGTCCCCTGTGGGGCCCTGCTGCAGACTGCACCATGTCCGACACACAGTTCTGAAGCCCTCACGTACTGTGGTCTGTTGGTGAGGTAGTCTATGGTCCATGCAGCCAGGTGACAGTCTACTCCACACTTTCAAGCTTCCCCTGAGCAGAGAAGGCTGGATCGTTGAAAGCACTGGGAGAAATCAAAGAACATGATCCTCACAGTGCTGCTGGTGTTCTCCAGGTGAGTCAGTGATCTGTGCAGCAGGTAGATTACTGCATCATCCACTCCGATGTTTGGTTGGTAGGCAAACTGCAGCGGGTCCAGATGTGAGCTCACCATGGGGCGGAGGTTTCTCAACACGATCCTTTCCAGGGTCTTCATCAGATGAGAAGTGAGGACCACAGGCCTGAAGTGGTTGGGCTCCCTGGGGTGCACTGCCTTTGGGACAGGAACCACACAGGAAGTGTTCCACAGCTGTGGGACCTCTCCAGACTCAGGCTCGTTGAAATGTGCAGCAGCACCTGACAGAGCTGGTCTGCACAGTCCTTAAGGAGTCTGAGCTGATGCCGCTGGGGCCTGTGGCCTTCCTTGCCTTCATCCTCTTCAGTTCACTTCTCACCTGGTCAGCTGTGATGGAGATGGTTTTGGTGGTGGTGGTGGTGGAGGAGGAGGAGGTAAGGATGGATGGTGGTGGTGGTGGGGTGTTGGTGCTGGATGAGGATGAGGTGGGAGGGGGTGGTGGTGTTGTTGGGGGTGGCAGAGGGCTGAGGTGTTGTGAAGAAAGAGCTGGCTGGCTGGTGCTTTGATGAGTGGGGGAGGAGTGGGGCACAGTCAAACCTGTTGAAAACAGATTTAGTTGGTTGGCCCACTCTTGGTCCCTTCAGCTCCTCTCATGGCCTCTGCTGTGACCAGAGATGGTTTTTAGGCCTCCAGACCTCCTTTGCGTTGTTCTGTTGCAAGTTACTTTCCATCCTGGTCCTGTAGCTGGCCTTGCCCTCCTTGGATCTTCTTTCTTCAGCTCTCTCTGCACCTCCTCAGCTCCTTCTTGTCCCCAGATCCAAAGGCCCTCCTTTCTCCTTCAGCAGGGCCTTCAGCTCAGGGGTCACCCAGGGTTTACTGTTGGAGAAGCACCGCACTTTCCTGGTGGGTACAGTGTTCTCCACACAGAAGTTTATATAGTCCGGTCTACACAGTGGGTCATGGTGTCGATGTCTCACCGTGGGGGTCACACAGCACATCCCAGTGTGTGGTCCGAAGCAGTCCTGCAGGGCCTCAGTGGCTTCCTCTGACCACAGCTTTACACACCTTATGGTGGGGGTTGCCTTCACCATAGGTATGTAAATGGGCTGCAGTCTCACCAGGTTGTGATCTGAGCGACTCCAGCGGGGAGGGGTGATGAGCTGTATGCATCCTTGGTGTTTGCATACAGTAAGTCCAGAGTTTTATTGTCTCTGTTGGGCAGTCCACATACTGGCAGAATGTGGGAGAGTGGTGGAGAGCGATGTGTGGTTAAAGTCTCCTGAGATGATGATCAGAGACTGAGGGTGAGCTGTTTGAAGCTGGGACACTTCACTGTGGATGAGCTCACAGGCTGCAGCAGCATCAGCCGAGGGGGGGATGTAAACGGTGATCGCGATCACGTGTGAAAACTCCCTCGGCAGATAATATGGCCGCAGACTAACAGCCAGCAGTTCAACATCCTTAGTGCAGCGCTGTTGTTTAACGCTCACATGTCCAGCGTTACACCACCTCTCATTAACGTACATCCCAATCCCTCCTCCCTTCTTCTTACCACTCTCCCTCGCGCTCCGGTCCGCTCTGACGAAGTGAAATCTGTCCAGAGTTACGAGCGAGTCCGGAGTGAGTTCATTCAGCCATGACTCAGTGAACATCAGCAGGCTGCTCTCCGATACTCCCACTGCAGCCGGGTCAGCGCTGCCAGCTCCTCCATCTTATTCGGCAGAGACCTCACGTTTCCCATGATGACAGACGGATGGACGGCTTGCAGCGTCTCCTCTTCTCCCGACGCTTCACTCTTCCTGCATCCCCTCTCTTCCGCCCTGCGGAGCCCTCGGGGATGTCCAGTCTCTGCCATGACGGTGGTCTGGCCTGGCTCAGCGCTAACAGCTGTTCACGGCTGTAAACAATGGAGCCGTGGCTGAACGGGTTGCCAGATGTGGACTTAAAAACTCCGAAAAAAAGAAAAAAACAGACGAATAAAATCACCATTTGCACGTCCATTTTTGTGTTGTGCAAATGTGGCACTCGTACTTGAAAGAAAAATTAAGAAAGACGGAAAAATAAAGGTAAATAAATAAAGAAACACAGAACGGAGACAAGAGCTGCTGTGACTGGCTGCCACTCTCACGGCGCCATCTTATCTTTCTTAATTATTCAAGTTTGATTTAATTTGCAGGGAAAGTACTCTTAATAATAAGCTAAAAACACATATAAGCACAGTGCTTAAATAGTATATATATATTTATCTGTGACACTCAGCATCCAGCAGAGTTTGGATTAAGTGTTTTATGTGACAAGAAGCTAACATTTCTCTCTACAGTGTGACATGACCTCACAGAGCTCTCTGGAAGCCAACAGTGTTTGACAGTCATATGCTGTACTGCTCCCCCTACAGACAGGCATTACATCAGTAAGGTCACACAACACACAGGAGCATGCACAGTGTTTCTGATGTGACAGTCGGTAAAGTTAATTTTCTAAGATGAACGCTTTGAATATTACAAGAGAAGAAAGACGCGTAACTTACACATTGTACACACGCCACATACCCAAGGAGTCAATCAAAAACAAAATAAACAGATGAAATCCACTGAAAAACTGTCACGGGGATGATTCTCACCACAAAAGAAAGCGGGAAAGACAAGTGAAGGGATCTTTTGAAACCCAAGGTAAATAAGAGGAATCAGGCGTCGAACATCCAGGTAATAACTGATGTTATGACTTGGCATTTGCTCTGACATGCATTTGAGACAGGAACATTAAAAGATATCCACCACTTGACAGGTATCACAGTTCCCCCAGGCAAGAAGGATTCTCATTTTGATGAGTGTGTCAGTCACAGAGAAGCCTGTCGACGAGCCAGATCTCAAGTACCGACGTTCAGGAATAACTCCTGCCTCAAAAAATTACAAATGGAATATTTGAATAGCTGTGTGAAGGAACACTGATTATTGTTAAACTGCAAAAGTGTTTAGTTGAGGTGTTGAGGCTTTAGCTTTTCTGAAAGTACAAATTACAGCGTAATCATTAATACATGACTCTGTATTCTGTTCGTTACATGTTTATCCTCCATTCTCAATGCACAGGAGAGTTTTTCTTCTTGCCTCATTCTTTGGATTAACAATGGACAAAAAACAAAAGCATTGCATAAGCCAGCACTTTCAGTGTACATACTGTAGCTCAATACTCAGCAGAAGGCAATTGTAACAAATTCCCAAAATGGATCATTCATGATCAACTTCAGTGAATTAGTTGTGAGTGAAGTCGACAGGGCTGTGGAGCGATGGCAGACGACACAGGGCTTTAAATGCCACACGCTCAGCTCCAAGTGTGAATAGTCGCTCTGTATGCATTTTTCACTGCAGCATGCGCCATGTTCAGTGTATGACACTCATGCTGATTTACTACCCTCTCCTGGCTAAATAATTTACAGGTATATGACTCTCTGTGCTTTTAATGGTTGTTGTATAGACCTGCTTGCCTTTAAAATGTTCCACAGGCAAGCAGCCATATGCCTGGATGGATGGGAGACCTCTCAGCGCTGATTAATAAGCTGCTCGGTACTTCACCGCAAAACAGGGTGTCGTGAAACGACGCATAACCGGGAGCGGCCGAGGCGCCGCTCAATCAGTTGTGTGCTTTGTGTGCCTTTGTGAATAGGCCTCAGTCCAGGGCTCCACAGGTAACACGAGGGATCTGAAGTAGTGCTTATAAAAAATAGATCCGTTTTAAATTTTGATGTGTGATTTGCCCTCAGTGCGCGCATGGGAGCCCTATTATGAATACTGAATGGGTTTTGGCAAATGTTTGTGTTCGTTGATCTAAATGCTGGTTCAAAGGCGCATGCCGTCAGTTTCTTTGTGGCAAGCCAGTCCACCGACTGGCAAACACAACCAAAGATTATTTCTCATTATGATGCCTTTCAAGCTTCATTTTATGAATGCCGCCAATCAAAAGGCATTGTTCTTCCAAACGTTATTCTCTGTTAATATTTAATGTCTATGACAGTTCATTGAATTTCGAGCATACAGTTTTGGAAAAGCAGACTCAATATTCAAGCGATTACTCATCCGAGTGTTGACTTTCGAGTACTTGTTGACTCTGATAACAACTGAGCCACCCAGTCGTTTGATGAATGTACTGTTGCTCCACTCCCAATCACTCACGGCGCTCATTTCATTTACCTTTAGTTCAGTGGATTGTTTTCAACAAAAGGTTTCACAAGAAGTTTAAGTTTAATTTGATTATTGATTTTGGGCCAAATCCATGGAGCAATATAAGAATATGTTCTTACATTTATTTGTATCCATGACTTAGTTTGTAAATAATTATTGCTTTACATTATTCACTGATGTTTTCTTCAAGCACTTGTACCAAGACTAGAAAGGCACTCAGAGAGTGCAGACCTCCGTCAAGGCAGCGGCAGCAGCGACTTTTTTAAATTTATTTTAAGTTATCCTCGCCGCCAAAGAGGTTACGTTTTCACCAGGGCTTGTTTGTTGGTTTGTTGGCTTGTTGGTTTGCAAACTAACTCTTATGGACAGTTTTTGATGAAATTTTCGGGATTGGCCAGAAGTGGCCTAACTTAAAACTGATTAATTTTTGGTGGCGATCGGATCCAATTCAACGGCACCACCAAAAATGAATCAGTTTTAAGTTTTGGCCACTTCTGACCAACCCTGAAAATTTTGTCAAAATCCATCCATAATTTTTTGAGTTATTTTGCAAACCAACATACAAATAAACAAACCCTGGTGAAAACATAACCTCCTTGGCAGATGTAATAAGGAAAAAATATTGTAGTTAGAATAGTTACAGTTCACAAATGGTTTATCCAGCACTAAAATGCATGAATATCATATATACAAATGTATTATTGACTGTCACATATTTTGGATTAATTCCAATATAGATTATATTATATTATAAATATAAATATAAATATAAATATATTATATTATATATTATAAATTATATGATATTATAAATCATATTACATTTTGGATGATACTGTATGTGTTCAGCTTCTGAATGGCTTACTGTTTTGTGTTACACCAAAATCACAGTTGATTGAATCCATTTTCTCATGCAGAGGTTGCATTTACATGATGACAGTTAATACAATACATCATTACATCTTATTTTATCATATGGGAGTCGAGGGGATATAATCTGATTGGCTGCAGAGTCTTTGGCCTGATGCGTGTCTATCCAGTGACTATCTGTGACACGATAATGTTTGAGAGCTACTGCTTCAGACAGTCCAAAACTGCAGCGAGGCAGCCAGTGTTTTCCAGTTCAGAGCTCAACACAGCCCAGCGTGGTTTCGACAGGTTGAGTGCCTGCATGCTTTCACACCGAAGCGATAGAACAATACCTCCTTGTTCCCGGTGAAATGAAAGCAAATCAATGTGACAGCTGTGAACAAATATGAAGATGATGGGGAAGTCAGCCATGTCAAATGCAAAATGCTCTTTTCTTTCCTGCTTCTTAAATCTCGTGAACTTCGAAGCTGTAATTGCTAATTTGATCCATGAGCCGTGTGATAAAGAGCTGCGCTGTCTGCGAGAAGTTCAGGAGGATCACACTGGAGACTATGACTTCATAGTAGGCATCTTTTCAGCTATGTAGACAACCAGTAAACTGCTTTTAATTCATTACAATTATCATTAAAACACTTAATCACCCATATGCACTCACTAATGCAGAAACAAAGCCAACATCCTGTAGGAAAGTTTTATTGTTCACTGTAATTACAGAGTTAATGTGCATTATCATGCAGGCAAACGAGCATTTAATTTTGCTCAGTGTTTCTATACTAATTCTACATACACGATTCTGCAAGTCAGATTTTAATGTGAACTCACAAGAATATATGTTTCAGTCCTATTTACACACACACACACACACACACACACACACACACCATTCAACGGTTCATCCGTCTCATCTGTTCAGCTAAATGTGCTTGTTGAAAACTATCTGTGCCCAGGCTCTGCTGCAGATTTAATTTCCATACACACGCTGTACACTGTGGGCTTTTAGCTGCTCTGGTAGCCGGGTCTCTTCGGGGTGAAATCTGGCTCTTGGCCACCAAAAGTCTATCGTTTGAGTATCACATGGTTAGTGGCGTTTCCTACGGCTATATTTATGTACTCTAACTGTATCCCCTTTCATTGAAACCCTAACCAGTGGGTGATTTGTCTCCATAAGAGAGAGCCATTTACAAGCAGCCATGCTGGGGTGGGACCCCGACCGGAGGACTTGTTAATAGCACATATCCACTTCTCACCAGATGCTGTCCAGAACTAACCAACATCTACTGAGAGACATGTCGAGACCAATTTTCTATGAGTGCTGGACTACAGTGTGAAACTTTAATGCTGAGTTTTAACTTATATGTTCCCCCCCTTTTTTTTTCCTCTGGTACCATTAGACAGTGAACTAGGAAGTAACTGAGAAGAAGTGCTGTGTATTTTTTTTTTTTTTGTAATTATTTAGCAGTTAAAAGACAAAAATTAATTATTATTCTAAATAAGTGATATGACACAGATGATGGCTTGGGTTTGAAACCTGTGGTACAAATGAATCATCAATCAACCAAGATTTCAACAATCTAATCACTCAAGTATATAAAATTACTATAGTTTTACGCTGTCATTATTTTTTATATTTATATTTAAAAACTCACTTTCATAGTCGCGATTTGTTAAATATTTTTCTCTTTTAATGAAATACATTCTTCCTTGTTCTACAGTAGTACTTTTTCTACAACGTGTTTTTGATTTTATCTCTGAAGATTGAACTGTAATTGCGCCTCCTGTAGCAACATTCTCTTAAATTCCTCTCCTATTTTCTCTTAATTTTCCATTTCAGCACCAAACATTCTTAACCATCCAAATCTGCTCTTGAACAGAAGAGCAAATTTAAGAGAACATTGTCATAATTCAATGGGTATTACCAAAACAAATCATGCAAATGAATGAAAATAAGAGGAAATTTGTTCTTACATCACTCCATGCATAAGACTGTATGCTTCCAGTGATTGTATTTAGCTTTCAACTTACAGCTATAATGAATGTTTACTGGTGTACGTATAAGTGAGGTAGCAGGAGTTTACAGTATGTGACATCTAACAGCAATCTTTGCTTCAACTGTTTGTCATTCTTTCACTCTATTTGTCATCTATCGATCAGATTTCTGAGGTTATTAGTCTTCAGCCAGTGCTAATGTGAATTTATGTAATTTTGTGTGAACATGTTTGGTCACTTTCAGCCTCAGCTGATGAGTCCCTGTCCCATTAAGAGACGAGACATTCCCTCAAATATGTAGGACGTGTTGTAGATTGGAAGCTTTTTAGATTCACAAGGGGCCTCTGAGGACCATCTTAGGTAGACACTATACATGCCACTCCTCTCTGCTTGGATCAATTTTCAAAGTCTCTCTCTCTCTTGATGTAATTGCTCTCCATTTCATAAAAAAGAAAAAAAGAAGATTTATTGAAAATCAGATCTCAGGTTATGGGCTCTGATGACAGCAAAAGAAAAAATGCAAAATTTACTGTCTGCTTTTACAGCCGGATTTCAGAAGTAATTGTTGCGGGACATGACAGTGAGTTAGCAGTTATAAACCTGTCCTCCATATAAATTACCTAATCAGGAGATCCCAGTGGTTATATAAATTGAGCCTTCAATGGCCTGTGTGTGCATATAAAAACCACAACGACCATCATATACTTCACAGGAAAGGGGGTAGCTGTTGATGTTTACAGAGTTAGGGGGGAAATGGATGACTTTTTGCATGCTCAATCAACTGTGAAATGTCCATTTAATCATCCCCAGAAACCCCCCTGGTTTATTTGTGCTGCAGCACAGATTTACATTTCCAAACACCCCCCATATTAATCATTACTTCATCACGCCCTCCAACTGACAAGAAGCATAAACCACCTCAGTGTACTGCCCTGTCGACTAATGTGTGTATGCTTCTGTCTCGGAGCATGTGTGTGTGCAAGCGCTTTGAATGTGTGTGTATGTGGGTGGGTTGGTTGTGAGGGAAAGACCTGCCCTTTGATTCACTCACCACTCACTGTGTCCAGCAGAAATACTGAGTTTTTTAGTGGCATGATTGCAGACTGGGTGAAGCCAAACGGGAGTCACTCACATGTACTTTTTCTTCCCATGAGGAAATCAGAGTGATTGATGTTATTTTTCAGGAAACGCATGCAAGGAAAAATACATGAAGTGAAAATGTCACATGCCATCGTGTTTTTCAAAAGGGTGAACTGGCTTTAAAAATAGCAAGTGGTGAGTTTGACTTTTGGGTAAAACACTGTGAACTTTAGGAAAATGCCTGCAGGAAAAAATATTGAGGTCCAATTTTAGCTAGTTGCAAAAAAGAAACAAAAAAAAAACAAAAAAACAACCCGCATCCTGGTCTGTCCTCAACATAAGACGGCTTGAGTGATTTACACGTTCTGTAGTGTGGCAGAAGTACCCTGGCAGAGCCCATCTACCTGCCGGCGTAATGGAATTCAGGACGTTTCACCATCAACAATGAATCCTTCATAAAAGAGTGAAGTATGAGTTTATCACCCAGGATGAGAAGCATGTTACATTTGCCACTTTAAAGAAGATGAATGGGTCACTCAGCCATTTACATTCTCATACATTTTTATGACTCTGCCAAGAAGTGAATTTGATCTATTGGTAACAAGATGAATGATGAGCATAAAGCTTTGGCAGTTCTGACTTTAAACAATCTTTCATTTGATGCCAGTCTTTTATTTTTACATGACGCACCGTCTGTCTTCGCAACCTTGTGGCTCAAATAGTTGAAAAGTGAAGGAGGAAGTGGCAACTGTCTTTATTTTCTGACAAAATTCTACACATCCAACGTTAAGAATTTCACTTAACACTACACATTTTGTGTGTTACATGTATGTGTCATCCATGATGGGAAACAGGTCGACCTCCAAAGGTGCACAAAGGGATGTTTTGTTGAACAAGGCCGATGGAGACGTTCAGCCAACCATGGGGGTTTGCCATGCAGTAGCATGAAAAGCAGCTGAAAGCTTCACTTTGCAGTTGCCAGATCCTTTCAAAGATGTTTTCCTTTGGAATGATGCTCGTATGTGTACATTTGAGCGTGGAATTTCAGTGGCACGGAAACAGAGTTGGGGTCGCAGGAAATATCCCCTGTCAAATAGTGATGGAGGACGATGAATGGAGCTGTCCGAGGGCTCAGAGTGATGGAGGAAGACATCTTCTCTTCTATCTCTCTCTGTCCATGTCCTTCATCTTCTTCGCCCTCTCATTCTTGCTGTCCTGCTAAGGCGTCGGCCATTGGAAATTTCAACAGAATAATCTGTCTATGACTATCACATAGATGAACCTTTCAGCTGTATGGACAGCACATTAAAAATGTTGCTGTCAGAGCGCCACAGATGGATCCTTGTGGAGACCTCAACACCTCTGTGTTGCAATTTGAAAACAGCCCAAGCCCATTTAGTCACTGGCGAGTGAGGGCGGTGCAGCGCAGACAGAATGATCTATCACCTGGTCCGACTAAATGATAATTTTATTTCTCACCTCCACTTTCACTGCAAAATAAAACCAGCACACATTCTGCGTGGCAACATCTGATTGAACTTAACGTCTGTCAAGCTGATGAGCGAGTGAGTTTGCCACAAAATCAGTGACGTATCCGGAGGATGACGTCACTGGTGCCAAGAAGCTCAGACGAGCGCAACACATTTTGCCGTGCGCATGTGCATATTTCACTGTGACTTTTGTTTAAGTACAGCTGAGGTCATCTTTTCTAAGAGAAGCGTGGAGAACGCCGCTGGGAAGAGAAACAGGAAGTACAACAGACGGCCTTTGTTTGGGTATCTACGCCAAGGTCTGTAATTTATGCCCTAATGGCCGACGCCATCGTCACTAGAGGCATCGGCGCTCTGAGGGAGACGGGAAGAGAAGGAGAGAGAGAGGGAGAGAGCTCCATCATGGAAAAGGGAGCTCCTGTCTGCTGCAGTGGTCTGGGACAAAGCTGAGAGCTCCCAGACGCCCTGTATGATTAATGACTTATGGCCACGCTGTGTGGAAGCCTGGTAATTAGCTACAGGCTGATTAAAGACAAGTAAACTTCTGCTGATAACCCGATTCTGTTTCTCCCCAGCGCCGACACTGGCATGTGGAAGCTCTTACTGCCAGGGTTGCAAGAAACAGACCAGCGTTGAGTATGATGAATGTAGTCTCCAACAGGCGTATACAGGCTCTAATTTAAAACTATTTAGCGTGTGACATATTGGCATTGTGCTCTCTCTGTCTCCCTCCGTTCATGTTCGCGGTTTGGCGGCGGCGTCCAAGTTTCAGGGGGCTGTTGTTTTGAGTCTGTGCCTGGCATATTCATGAATAAAGTTTTGTGCTGGCGCCCTTCCTTCATTCCCCCTGGTCTTTTCCCTGTTCATAGATTTTCCTCCAAACATTTGCATTTTCTATAACAGTGAATAAGGAGAGTGGCAGTCTGCCACAAGGGTTCGTCAACTACCAGATTTTAACAGTTCGGGCTGTCCACGAACAGACATGGATAGCTAAAGCGAGGCCAAAAAGTGGACAGCATTACACTGGATTTACCATTTGAGACAAAATCTAAGCAGAGTTAGCTTACTGGTAGGCATGAAAAAGGAAGAAAATGGCCTCCATGTATACTCCACCAGCAGCCAAAAAATACTACCCACACAACCGTCCAAAGTCTTGTCTCTGTATTTTCACGAGGTGGGACTATTCCCCTAAAGTAAACAGATGGAGCGAAAGAATAATGGATGGCAACATTAAATAAAGCTGATGTCAGTTGTTTTGCAGCTGAGCTTAGAAAGCACTGCAGATACTGAAATTAGTATCAGTGTTACTTAATAAATACTGTGCACTGTCATCAACCTACTCTGATGGGAATGTAATGTCATAACAAGATGTTATGCAACAGATGGATCCATTTCTCTTCGAAAAATGTTACATAGAGACGGGAGCAGTGGATAGTTTGCTACAACTAATCGTGCAACCCAATTTGTCTGTGGCAAGTGAAAAATGGACTCTACTTGAAATGAAATACAGGACTGTTAGTGTGTGAGGGTCTGTGGAAAAGGAAAAGGACAGCGCCACGGGGCAACCACATGTGTGGCGAGATGAAATGCCCGGCCACCCACTCCTCTCCCTTTATCACCCCTCTCATAATTAGGTTGGTTAACATACTGCCGTGTATGCAGTCATATTGACTGGAAGCTTAATCACATTAGTATTGAGTTCCCGTCCCTGCTCGCCCCAGGTGACGCTTGTAAGTCCAGAGTTATAGCCCTAACCTATGGGAAGGAAATTAGCTGTGGACATAAGTTTGCTCTTGTTCTTCACCCTCTGTGTGAAAATATTTAGCGGGCAGGGCGGGCGACAACACTGTGAGAAATGGGGAAGGGGAAGCGTGGCGTTCTACATAGAGAACCGCCGCCGTCTTATGGCATGAAAAATGCAGGAAGAGCAGAAAGAGGTGCAGGCGCGTGTTCGTTTGGCTGGCAGTCCATTAGGTCTGATAGACATTTCACTTACCAAAGTCAAATATAACAGTCAAGCATTCATTAATATGAGGAAGGGTCCCGGGAATCAAACCCACCATCTGGTTAAGACGACAGTATAATCTACAACTCATGATTAGGTCTAAGGAGTGGAATTTCACTTTAATCTTTTTCAGGGCTTGAAATTTCCATCTGCACTGTGCGGCACATCATTTTTCTTCAAGACAAATGTGCTGTTTTTCATGTTCCAAAATTAGATCAGAAGAAAACGATTAATCATGTCATGGCCTGGGAAAGGAAACAAAGATCTGATTTTTCTTCTCTTCCCTCTCTCTCTCTGTGTGTGTCCACCCTCCCCTTTCCTCACCTCTTCCTTTCCTTCCCCTCTAGCCTCCTCTCATCCCCTCTGTTAGATCTCCCTCCTCCTTCCTGTATCTCTTATCCTCTACCTTCCCTTCGCTCCATTTTCACCCATGTTTCTGGATGGCGTTCCTAAAGCCATGTCTTCCTGTGAGTTTTTTTTTCCTCATCATCGCTCGGTCCTGACATCAAAAGACAAGATACATAGGCTTGATGATTAATACGAAACGGCGACGTTGTCTTTTAGCATAGCCTCCCATCCTCTCCTTCGCTCTCCCTGTGGCGGCGAACAACAGATGGCGGCCTGTTTGTATGTGACACCACAACCAAATCTAAACTGGGAAGAGTGCAAGTCACCGGGACTGCAAATTAGTGAGGCCACACAACTGTCAGGTGCTGGCCTCCACTGACAGTTGTAGCCCATTACGGGAACATTGATGTTTTCACAGTGTGACAAAAAGGAATCCTTTTTTCCCCCTCCTTACAGAGGACCTGTCTGTCAGCCAGCTCTCAAGTCATAACAAATCACTGGCACTCAGCTGAGGCTGAGCATTGGGAGCGTCAGGGGAAGATAAATGACCTGCAGGCCTTTGAAGTGCTTTGGCAGTTCAGATGGCTCGGCGGCGCTGACAGAGAAATATACACAACAGCGTAACCAATAATGAGAACATTAAACATTCCTGCCTCCTGACAGGCTGACAGGAAAGCCCAACCTGGCATCAATCATCTTCCGAGGCATAACCTTGACAATTAGTCTCCTCTCTGCCTCCAGCTTTCACCCTGCGCTCTCCAGACTCCAATACCCAGACTGCACTGGCTGCCAGGCTCAAGGCAGATGGGACAGCGGGGTGAAGATGACAGCAGGAAGGAATGAGGGCCACAATCAGAGGACCAAGAAAGACTCCATATCTGTATATGTAGGTGACAGGTGGGCCCAAACATCCAAACATGTCAGGGCATCACATTGGATTTATAGTGTCACCTTAGCCAAGATGGCGGTCTACCTCTCCTGACTTTTCATTCACCTCGTATTCACAATCTCCTGCCACTCTTTCTTAGTCATGCAACTCTCTACCACAAACAACACTACATTCTGAGGCTGTATAGTATACATATATGATGAAAGTATACCTGTTGACAAGATTCTGGCAATATGATACGTATCATGGGGGCGTAATTACAATATATAATTGCAATATATTGAGGCACTGTAAACAACGCAGGATACTGGTTTTTTTTTTCTTATTTTAGGAAAGTCATCATATTTTCAAGAACACATTGCCATATGCATACAGTCTTTGCACATCAAGTATTAATTTAAATCAATGCAGTGTTTTTAGAAATTGATATCATCACAAAACACAATGCTGTGATACTCAAGTGTATCAGTACCTTCTTACACCCCCAGTGGATATATTTTGTAACTTCAACATAGAGTTAGTGGTACTACTACCACTTGTATGTTTTCATCTACTTCAGAAATCACATGATCACAACTGTAGAAAATGTATTTGAATTTCTTAATTCCTCAGACTAAACTATGTTGGGATTAAATAAATTTCTATGTAATTTGTCTTCATTAGCATCAAAGCAAGATTACCTGCATATATTTTGAATTTGTTGTCCAAATAAGTATTTTTATGACTGTGTGACAAAGACATCGTAACACATTTCAGATCGGAGCAGCACGGTCCAAACACTGAACGGCCAAACAGCCAGCAACCAAAGTCCCCTGTTAGCGAGCACAGCATTTCACTTGTGTTTCCTCCATTAGCCATCCGCATGTAAATCAACACAGACATGCTGACCCCCAACGTGTTTATGTTCTCCAGTTTCCAGCACTTGCGCACTGCTCTGGCCGAACATTTTGTTGCCGCACCAGAAGAGATGATTTATGTGGAATGAAGACATTTCCCCTTTGACTAGCACATTTGCAAAAAAGGTATGTCACGGATGTGAGGTGCCTGGTACGGGCAACCTTTCAAGAGAGTATTTTTTTACCCGCTTATTGGATGAGCAATAAATATCTGGGCGACAGGGCCTTCTCATGGTTACAAAGCTTACCTGCAACTGAGCTGGATAATTAGCAGGCCCTGAAGATGATGTATGACTTTCATTACCCTTTGGGACGGGGCAAACTAAATGAGGACACAGCTAATTGCCGTGCAGAGCGGTATGGCATGATGGGGAAAAATGCAGTCCTGCCCCTCTCTCTCTCAATCCTTCTCTCTCTCTTTGCTCTGTTGAAAAAGGAGGCCCTGTTGCGGTTGTGGGGCTGTGATCTCCCTCTCCTCCCTGCCTGGCTGCCCGCAGGAGTTCACTGACTGTCCATAAATCAGGAGCTGCTTACAGCTGAAACTACCCTGAGTCATCAACATGCAATAAGCTGAGTGACAGATTCCGCCCTGACTGCACTACACGCTCAGTTCAAACAGCCTCGTTCTTTACTCTGCTTTCTCTTCCCTCTCACCTTAACTCTCACTCTCTCTGTCTCCCTGTCTGTCTGCCACATCTTGAACTTCTTAGAAATCCAAAACTCATCCAGGCACAGTGAGGATAAAACAAAAGCTAGTATAATCAGAAGATCTTCCTCTGTGCCAAACATTGGGGGGAAAGAGTGGCTATAAGCAGAGTGGGTACGAAAAGTGTTTCCAGGAGCAGTCCTTTCTCTGGAGTTCCAGTGGTGGAAGCTAATGTCTAAAACGGTGGGGTTAAGTATGTTGGCATCCATTACAGCGATAAAGCCATGCTCTCCCACTGACATGCCAATTCAATCAAGCAAGACTCTTCTTTGTTACGGGATAGTGGGAGGGCTGGGTCGTGACAGTTGGCACCAGCGTTGTGTATGAACGTTCATATTTTCAGGGAACGGTGACCTGAACAGCTCAGTTTTCAAATCATGAACGTGAACGGCGTTCACTCTGGCAAGCATGAACTACACGATAGAAAGTGGTTTTCAGGTTTTACAACACTGTTTATGGCAAACACTATAACACTGTCACAGTCCAGTACGGCTGATGCTGAAGCCAGTGTTGCAGAGCACCTGGCGGAGTGCCTCAGAGCCAACCCGGTGTCCCTTCAAAATAAAGTAAAAAAGTGTTGAGGAGCCAGCCGGTACCGCTGAGCTAGTCCGGTGCTGACACGGAGCCAATACGGTGCCGCCTGTGATTCTTTATTGATAAGATAATTTGATTAGTTTTGGAGTGGCAGTGATTTACAGCTGATGAATGGTTAAGTAGAGGTTCGATAGAGTGACATAGTGTCTGATTTATTTAAAATAATGCAACAAATGAACGTGAACTAGTTCATTTTTAGGACTGTGAACTTAGTTCTTTTTTTTTTTTTTTAAAAACGTGAACTATGAATGTGAACTAGTTAATTTTCATATGTGTGAACTGAACCTTGAGCTAGTTCTGTTTAAGTATGAACTGGCACAACACTGGTTGGTACATTCTGTGACTAGCTGCACCCTTTCTGACGGAACATTAACTCTCGAGTTGATACTTGGTATCCCATCAGTGGGACATCTGCGTCAGATCAAGGTACAAATTTAAAATGTGAACAACAGGTTTCAAGTCAAGTCAGTTGTATTTGTATAGCCCAATATCACAAATTACAAACTTGTTTTACAATCTATGCAGGTTGTCAAGTGACCAACAAAATTTTAGACAAAATCACTGTTAAATACAAACATACTGGAACAAAAATTGGAGAAACATGTTGGTTACGTAACAAAACACTAGACTGAAAGTCCTGTGTTTGTTAGATTCATCTCGTGGTCTTATTGTGAGGCGGATGCCTTTTTTATTATTGGCAGCAATTCCTGATATAGTCAGAAATGGTGGGAATATAGTTACACAAGATGCACAAGACAACAAACAAAGGTCAGAAACAGAGAGGATAGGGTCTGAGACGTTCTGCTGTAAGACTTGGCAGGTCAGGATGGGGCCTTGAGCTTTATGCATTACCATGTCATTCATACGCCTTTTTGTGTGACCCGCACCTAATATTTGATCAGACTTCCACTTTTTGATTGGACACCTCCCTGGTGCTTTACCCTCAATTAAACTAATTTTCATCATTTTACATTCTAATGGAGGTCAAGCCACACATTACAGTCACTGCTCTCTCCATCAGCAATGCCAGAGACCTATAAAACACAGAGAAGCAGCTCTATCACCAAATGATTTTGTCAGCCATGAACTTAATTCACTTCACTTGAAGCAGCGATCTGGAGCCTATTAATTCCCCCTCAGCGCAACCAACGAGGTCTTTCTGAAACTATTTCACCTCGTGCTAATGAAGCAATTGTTTCCTGTACCATGTGTCAGCTCACGGAGCGTCAATACCCTCAGACAGACACAGAAAGTCTTTTGAGCTGTCAGGAGGGGTTTTGTTTGTTTCCGTCAGCTGTGCCTATCTCAGACTTGAAAGGTGTACAGCTCGGTTTGGATCCAGATGAAACAGACTGTGCATCTGCTCGCTGCTCCACAGATAACTGCACAGGTCAAACCACCAGGCTGCAGCTACTCTTACCTAAATTAATTTGGTTTTGATTAAATTTCAATTTAAGAGAAACGCTAATTGTTCCTGAGAGCATGACTATTTTTGGCTTGCGTGACATTTATGGCTTCGCCAGACAAAATAGCACTTGGAGAATTTTGTTGTGTTGCAAGAGAACAAAGCTTTTCTTCAACTATGCAAACAAGTTTATGATTTCTTTCTCTCTTTGATTTTTGCTTCAAGTATCTGTGTTATTTGCTCTATTGATTCTGACTTTGTCTCCTCATCTACGCCCACAGACATCAAATCCCATTACGCAGCGCTGTGTCAGAACTCATTGGATCCAGTTTTGTATTTATACTGACAGTGGGTGAACTGCGGCACTGGTTGAATTCCTCGTTGTCCTGGATGGAACCGTTCGCTGAGCGCTGCGGGAAGGGAGCAGGCCTCTGTGATGCCTCTTGTTTATCTCAAGGTGAGAATTGTTTTTGTTCTCACAATTCTCACAACAGATCTCCCTCCTTGGCATGCAGCTCTGAGGGGCACATATGAAGAGGAGGTGAATGATTCAGACTGAGACATCTCTGTCTGTCTCTTGTTTTTTTTATGAGAGTAAAGTCTTTCAGAGTCTCATACTTCCAATAGTACTTTGGGTCCAAACAAAGTCTGTAGTATGTAGACTCACTGCTTGCCCAGAGAGTATGACCTTTAGTTGATAGTACTATATGCCTTTTTTTCTATTTGACATATATTTTACCATGATAGAGCAATGAGATTTAACGTCTCCTTTTTCAAGGGTAGCATAAAACTTTCACATAAAAGCACAAATAACAGACTTAAAAACAGCAAAAAGTTAAAAACAACAGAAGAAATTTCACATAAAACCAGACAGAGTCTTGAAACAAACAGAAAACTGCAACAGCCAACAAATTAGCAGCAATGTTTAACCTCAGGGGACACTGATGGATCCAACAAACATAAAACTTTCAGCCAGCAGACCACTGTTCACATCCTGGGCATTAAGTTTAACTTTCACGTTATTATTAGCCGTTCATTCATGTCCCTTGTTCACAACGTTCATGTCAATTTTAAGCCCAACCATGTTATTTTTTCCTAAACCTAGTGGTTTTGTCAGCAAGTGTTTTTGTTAAAGTCATACAACATAAAGCGTCATGACAAAGCGTCACGCATTGGTATACCGCTTATCCTTTGATTTGGTTTTAAAGGCAGAACGCTTCAACTGGCTTTTGACTCACAAACTCACTTTTGAGCTCATTCACTCACGTTCAGCAGGTTACACAAGGGGAGCCGTTTGGTCATATGTCTTATCAACATATATATTTTTAAAAAAAATACAAGCATTAATAATAAAATGAACAAATGAATAAAATGTTGGCCACTGAATGGGGCCTCCAAACTTTTTGAATTAATAAGGTGCCAGTTAGCAGTTAAGTACAAAGACAAATTCAAGGATGAGGCAGCTGTCAATCAAATCATCTGTAAATGCCAACACTGTCCTTAGACAAGATTTAATCAGGCATATATGAGCTAAGAATCAGAATCAGCTTTGTTGGTCATATACAGGTACATGTCATACATGAAATGTGACCTCTGCATTTAATCCATCCCGTTAGGGAGCAGTGCTCCTGCACAATGACTTGTAGGGGGGATCAAACCTAAAACCCTGGGGTTGAAAGATGCTAACAGGCAAAGCACTATTCCACTTCCACACAGACCTGTGGAGAAGTGGAATGGAAGAAGTTAACGACAGCGCTTGTTAAATGAGTTAAATGAGACACAAACCTGTTGTGAATTACAGACAGTACATAGAGTCCTTGTTAATATGACTTTGACAGCCATACAAGTAATACAATACATGTTGAATGCTACAAACAGATTTATCATTTATCCACATTTCATAACTTCTTCAAATTGGGCCCCAAGTTAAGCTTTGGTACATGACCACCAGAAAAGTAAAGAAGCAGACAAAAACATTTTGCAGGTTTAAAATGTACAATTGTAATGTACAATGCACAAAGGACAGACTAACAGAAAAACAGCAGCTATTTAGAAAAAAAGAACTTAAGTTTCAAAATGCCGCTGCTTTTACTTTTCTTGCCAATAACCGGTGCATGTTGGATTCAAACTACAAGTTCACCCGCTCTGCAATTTGATGATATTGGCAGACCCTGATATTGTCTGCTTTGCATCAGTGACAACGTTTGTTCTCGTTAATCTTCATGAGGAACAAAGCAGAACTGAGGTGACAGTGAATACGATGAAAATCCTGCTCTGACAGCCATGTTTGGGAAATGAAAGGTCAAGATATAAGCAGGGCTAAAGTCACAACAGAATGTATACAATTCAGAAAGATTGAGCTGACCCTTTTATATTGTGAGACTTTTAATCCTGAGATATTTCTCCCAGATTTGAACCATATGTTGGGTTAATAACAGTGCTAGCCTTTATGTTCCCAGACGTCCAGAGCCAGTAGATTTAATGATGCTTTGCCTTAGGAACAAAACAGCTTCCTTACAAATCCTCTTGGGATACCCTCATAATACATAACTGCTGTTCCTGATCAACTGTTAATATTACGTTCCTACCTGACCACACTGAACTTGGAAGGATTTTGTTTTCCCATCACCATCTCCATTACAAAGTGTTTCTCGATTGATAATGTATTCTAGAACATATCATTTTATCATTGCTGGCATTAAGGAAATAGCAAGAACAAATTAATTAGAGCGAGGCACCGTTTAAATCCAGTTTATATAATGAAACTGTATCCGAGCATCGCCCTGAATTTGTTTATATTTTTCATAAACTCTGGGCCTGCTGCTGAAATAAAACTGGTGGAGTTTTGAATGAAATTTGACAAGCAACAATAAATCACACTAAATCATGAATCGATAACAAACACATTCCAAATTATGAATAATGGCCAGGCAGTCATAAACTAACACAAGCGCAACTCAGCAGGTCATTCATTTCATGGCAGCCCAAAATAAACAGACACGTTTCTTTCACTGGCGCTAATAAATTTCCCTAGAAAAACTCAACGAGCAGCCCATCTGCTTCGAATAATTTTTAATTTCCTTTTCTGTCCTGTCCCCACTTGCTATTCCACAGAGATGTTCTCAAAATTCTTTCATTTACCTCGTCGCATATGTATCCAATTACCTTTGTCCCTGTATCGGGCCTGCGCCTAGTCTCTCCTGAGTACTGTGCAAAATACCCCCACCTGTACCTTACGCAAACTTTATACTTGTTTTATTATCTGTGAGATGCCGTGAGTCATTCAGCTTGTGCTCTGGTGGATTTGGCCTTGGCTCTTGGTTTGATGTCTTCTGGCTCTGGCCAAGAACACCTGCACCTCCTCTGCTCACTCTTTCTCTTTCCAGGCTGATCTATTAGCTGGCTAAATGGCCCAGCAGATGTTCACAGGACAGCGAGGGAATCCATTCCTGTCCTCCTGACCGCTTCAGCAGCGACGCCGAGAGGATTTATTCATGGAGCGGAGGACGACGACACATTTGAGTTCATTTATCACTAAATCATATTTAGGTAAACAATTCCACTGGGTGTCATCAGGGCTAACTGCATTTGAAACGACCCCTCATTTCCCATGAACCAGATCATGCTGGGCTTTTTTTTAAAGCAGCTGGAGGAAACAGGGACTCCTGTGGAATCCAGATATTAACATTCTTGATCTCATTGTAGTTGACAGAGTAATGAATTTAAGAGTGCATATAACCACAACAAGATCATGATTGGGATGTTGTCGATGTGCTATTAAAATGTTATTTTTGAAATGACATTTTGTAGAATTCGCCTAATTTAAGACAAAGTTCTAGTTTTGCAAACTGCAATTTTGTTAATTGCCTCTTTTCTTGGCTCGCTTCCCTTCAGAGGTTACAGCAAAAATATTTTGATCTTATAAAGATTTCCATTTTGTCCTTTACAATGTGTTCAATTTGTTTTTTCCTCTATAATAGTGTACTGTACATACTGAAGTCACTGTCACCTGAACACTGAATTTATCTGTGAGTTCACCCAATTAAAACAGAAACGAAAACACAGTATACTATGCTGTATGCTACAACTAGAAGTAATTGATATCTTTTGGTGATGTTGATTAACAGAAGTTTTTTTTTTTTTCAAATTATATGTATCTCAGAATAACTGGAGGAAATAGATATTTAAATATTTACAGTTTGTGCTACATCTCTAGTGGCACCAGAAGCATCAACAAAATTAGCTTAAAAAGTGCAATGTGTACAATTTTCTGGCATTTAGAAAAAGCTACTCCTAAAACTTATTCCGAGTGCCAGGCATGTAGGAGAGCCAAACCTGAAAACATGAAAAACGCACCAAGTGTTTGGTTTGTCCATTCTGGGCTACTGTAGAAACATGACAGCTCAGTGATGATGTACCGCTCCCTATGTAGATATAAGTGGCTCACCCAACAAAAAAAAACAAAAAAACAAAGATTCTTATTTTAAGGTGATTAAACCCTAAAGAAAATAGATGCCCCTAGATGTTACAGACTGTTCCTTTAGTGGTTGACTGAGTCCCATTCTATTTAAAAACAGCTTTATAACACATCTGATTACAATTCAGCTTCATAAATCATACAAACTGGCTGATTTAAGTTGAGATACACCTTTAACTGTGAGCTCATGGTCACTGTGTCATGTCTGAAGCTGTGACTGTGTGAACTGCAGCTGAGGCCATGCTAGCTACATGGTGATCGCGTGTTCACACAATGCCAGCCTTTTTTCGTCATCCTCAACTGACCCTCAGGTCCTCCCAGCTCAAAATAGGCCCCCGGTATCACTTTATATAACCTCTGCTGTGACAGGCTGGACAACAGGATGTGCCAGCTAATGAATGCCTTGAACAGTCTTTATTAAAAAGAGAGAAAAGAAAAGAGGATGCCGGTTATAGAATCGAGGACAGTGTTGAGGACACAGGACCCTTCACAGAAACAATTACTCTCCTGCTCAAATTGATTGGCATGAGGTTTGATTGATAAGCTGGTTTAGCAATTGCCAAGCCTGTAGAATTGGAATATTTCCTGGGGTGGAACATATGGTTTGATTTACTGGGCAGTTCAAGAGGACAAGCTTGACAAGTAGCGGTAGGGATTGAATGACATTTTTGGTACGAGAGCAATTATTTACGTTTTCCCATGCCAACTATTAATACCCAACTGGCCTCAGTGCAGCACCACTTATGTAGGTCTTAAAGGCCAAGTAGGACGTGTTGTCACTGGGGTTTTTATAAATCTTGCCCACAGGAACGCAGCTCTAAACAGGAGACTGGAAACAGGGCTGAGTGATGTGAATGCGTGCGCTATGTGCTTGCGTGTATGCTGTCAATATAAACTACAGTGCCTAGCTTTATGACTGTGATTTCTCGTGGCACCCCCAACTCTCATTTGGCAGGATCACAAATTTCCTCATGACTTTTGCAGGGAAACAGGGCTCAGGAGATAATACCAAGACCGGGGTGACTTATCACTGATGCAAGTTGCAGAGAATTCATGCTGAAAGGTGCTACGATGTGTCTAAACCCTTGATTTCAGAATGTTCTCGACCAAAATTACACTGGAGTTAAGTGTCACATCATCCCCTGGCTGTTTAATTAATATGTCTCTTAAAGATTTACAGGAGCAGCTGTTATATGCATGTAAGTCGAGAGAAAGAGGAGAGCTGTGATAGCTGTCAGTGCAAAGCTAAAAGATTGCAGTAAAGAAGTCTTTGCTCTTTAGAGAATTTACTAGCACAGCAAGGGATAAGGAGACACTAAAGGGTAGACGTCTGTTCCTGGACCTGACAGTTTGATGGCCGTGTGAAACTCAAGAAAGGCCAGACTGGTTTGTTTTCAAGCCGTTTATAAACTGTACCAACATGCTCCCAGCACACTGGAGCTGCTAATTCACTGCTGACTTTAATCACTCATCCTGTGATCGCTCACAACACAGCAAAGTAAGCGAGTTTCCATGTATTTTACAAGCTAGTGTTTGCACTCTCATGGCTTTTACACACCAGGGATGTGACAAATAAAAGATTCAGAAATGTGAAATATTCGCAGATTATTTATACCAGCAGAGAGGCATCTTTTGAACACTTTTGCAATAGATTTGCACTGGCAAAGGACCAGCTACTGGGATCCTATTAACCTGGAGCAGCATCGCTTCCTTTCTACATGCTTATGTCTACTGAAGGTGTTGGGACTGTGAAAGGAAGCTAAAGTTCTCACTTTCTTGATATTTTGGGAAATATGCTAATTCTCTTTCTTGCCATGACTTGATTCTCATATCTTTACACTGAATATGAAGCCAGAAAGCAATTAGCATAGCTTAGCATACGGATGGGAAGAAAATGAAACAAGTAGTGAAGTCTCCGCTGATGAGTGGTAACCTCACAATGATAGGACTCCAAGAAGTCACAGCACTTGGTCGATAGTTTCAGTGTGCAACCCCCCATAAAACCCTATTTTATTAATTTCAGAAACACACTTAAAAGACACAAAGCACAGCCACAATGATAGTTTGCAGGTATCTGTGATGAATTAGTGGTATCGATGCTTTAAATACCCACAGACCTGTGTACGTTTTGAGATTCAAAATAGAATCAGGCATTTGTGCAGCTTTATACATCTGACCAAATTAATGCATAGGCCTGTTCCTGTTTCTGTGCGTACAAAATGTTTTACTCTTGAACCTACACTGAGTTTTATGCATCTAGCCCTTGGACTTGGACCTGCCCCTTCTACTCACTGGCTTGATTTACACAGGCCAGATAATCCCTTACATGTAGCAGACAGATGGTTAGGTGCTACAAAGGAGCTACTAGACAAAGACAATTATCTTACTGTGACCTTTAAGTAGCCTTTGAAGCCCTATTTCCATTCAGTTGTCAAGCATACTTTTGAAATGTCAGAAAAAAACATGTGAATTAGTCATGTTTCCATCAACTGATTTAGAGTGTATAAACCAGGCCACAGCATAGTTTGGTCAGAAGTTGGTGCTTCCAAACCAAACCCAAAACAAATTATGTTGGCCAAAGTGGAGAGGGTTCTTCAGGACTTTGATTTGATTGGGCTAGCTTTAATTGTTCTTTCATGTTAGCTAAAAATGGCAATGTTTCATGCTGTCTGAAGATAAAGACAAGCACTCACACATTATGGGAATGTAATCAGATAAACAGTTGAGCAAGCTCTCATCATGTGAGTTAAATGTTTGCTATGTCAGACTTTATTCTGCAAAGGCGTTTCCAAAACTATGTAGTGCATCATCTCATTTTGCAAAAGTCAAAAACCACATCAAGCAAATTGAGGACTGAGAAAGTTTTTCTAAAGTTTTGTAATATTACATGGAGAAAAATAAGATTAAACTCCTTGCTTGGGACATACTACGACTGACAGATGGATGGTTTGTAGTGTAACAGCGTATAGAACATCCTCATCGTCAGCCACATTGCTAATTTGGGGTTCCAGCATTCCTGGTTGGTTCACAGGAGACCTGTCAGTTCCCGAGGGCACAGATGCTTGGCTGTCAGAGCCACTTCAGGACGATGGATGGAAGAACAGGCCGCATAGTGCTCTCCCTCCCATCAGTGTTAACTTACAGTGGAAAACGATAAACACCTCTGACCCTCTGTCCATCAGTGAGCTAGTTAAGTGTCAGAGAGCTTTGGGAACAAGACCTTTAGATGAGGAATCTTGCTGAGTTGATGGTTTAAAGACAGCAGCAAACTGCAGAACAGTTTGACTGTTAAACAACTAGCCACATCTTTATTATGAGTAGCAGTCAGTTAACACTGTATGGTATGTTCCTTGAAGCAAACAACTGTGTTTTTTTGTATGCTAGTACAACTTCTATACTTGTGTAAATGTTTTAACTATGTTAAAAAGAAACCACAGCCTCACCAGTGCATCCTCATAAAATGCTTTGTGTGATTTCTTATGATTCATGTCCACCTGTACATGGTTCACAGGTGTTGTTTTCAAACTGTCTATGAGAACAGCCTGACCTCATACAGGCATGAAAACAGCGGTTAAGTCATTCAGCCAGTTGACCAGGAAGTGGATCTGTGATGCTTTGCCATTTGCTAACAGCTATAAGAGTTCTCTGAGCTTTAGATCTTTATTCCTCTCCCTTTTCAGTCAAGACAAGTGTTTGAGATGATTCACTAGTAGTCAAAACACAAGGATATTTCCCAATTCTATGGGTTGGTGTATTAATTCAACTAATGTTTCAGTGTAACAAAACCAGAGACAAAATATAAACATCATGTCTTCCTTTTCAAGTTTATGCGTGTGTTCACTGGGATTTAATTACTGCTCTTGGGCAAGTTCAACACACTGGACTGTAATCTAATGTATCAGTCAAAATAGCACTCGGTAAGCACCAGTTGACTTGAAAGACAGGGCCTGGTCGTCCCTGAGGGCTCTGGTTTCAGTGCTGCATGATTGAGGCTGCCAACCTGACAGGCCCACCTGCCTGGTGGCTACAGCCAGCTGGCCCAGACAATGATTAACGGCTAGCGTAAACTTACTCAGCAGGGTCTCGGACACATTTGTGCATTCACTCACACGTAGGAGTGTTACATGACGCTAAAAGCTATTATGGAGCAGGGGCCCAGACCAATGCAGGAATGACATCCATAAATGTTTAGTGGGACTGCCTTGCACAGTTATCACTTTTCAAAAAGAGAGACTCGCTCTTGTCAATAAACCATGATTCCAGAGATCAATGGAGCAGATTTATGCGCTGTGGTGTATATATGGGAGATTACCCCCAAACCTGGATCCCACATCTGCCTTGAGCTTTCACCCCCTGCTTCCTCCATAAAAAGAAAATGACATCATAAAGAGTAAACTGGGCTTGATATCAGACTCCCTGGCTCTAATCCCTAGGAGCTTTTTGATACCTTTGAATTTCATTTTTCAAGGGCGGCGTACCATTAATCTTTCAGTGGGGTGTAAAATCAAGCTCCGGGAGAGCTATTCAAAAAAAAACCTTTTTTTTCCAGAAGAGCAAAGTCTTTGACTGGAACATTACCAATGTTACAAAATACATATTATTCCTCATACCTTAGTCTCCTTGAAAAGGCTTGTTTGGACTGAACTAGTCAGCATGACGCAGTTTTGGCAGCACTAACTACAAAAGTCCCTAAATATAGTAAGAAAGTCACCAAGTTGGTAACATTGACAGCCCCTTCCTTCAGGTCTCCCTCCAAAACCATTATGAACATTTTTTTTGTCAGAGCCTTTAATTTATTGATTTCTGTCAGGAAGTCAGTGGTGGTTTTTGATATGGGCCATTGCCCAGGGTGGCATCATGGAGGGGGTGGCACCATGCCCATCATTGGCAATTTTTTCACCAATTGGTTTACTATTACCCATTTTTGCCGCACAGGAGAGGGAGGGGTGGGCCACAGGAGGTGTTCGCCCAGGGCACCAAATAGGCTAGGACCGCCCCTGCAGGAAGTAATGAGAATTTCAACAAGTTACAAAAGTGTTTTTGAAGATTACCAACCCCAAAAAATAAATAAAATAAATGATTGTGGGGAGTGAATGTTGAAAAAAGTAATGACAAAAAGACAGAAGGGGAGTATTTACCGGTTTGCTTTTAATTTTTCATTTGACTTTAATCACTGCTTTACATTACTATGCACCTTTATTATAGGGAGTTGGAATTGTGCAATATGATAAATAGTTTTGAGGAGCTATCACAGTCCTGCTGATTCGTACTGTATGAGGCAGCTTGCATATGCAGCATATCCCATTATTCCCCTACTAATAATGCACTAGAACCATAATGGGAAATGCATCCAAACAGCAATGAAATTACTTCACAAGAATCCCAAATACACATTATCATTGTCTTTTAATTTCAGAGCGCAAACCTGCATTTGGGAAAAAGACGCAGCAGGAGACCATTTTTTAGGCCAGCCATTTGTTAGTTATGTGGCTATCGATAAGGAAACTAGGCGCGCAGAGGATAGTTAGTATTCTGGATAGGGCTCTTGGAAAAATAGGCTGTTTTTTATCCCTCCCGTGAAACACCGCAGGCCACACCATTGCTCCAACTCCAATTAATTTCTACACCCCATTCATATTACTCTTCTATGTAAGTGCAGCGCTTTCTAATTGCATTCATCACCAAAACCCTCACTTAAGTTCCCCGAGTATATTTATTATCACACTAACTGGGTCTAAATTATTAAACCTTAATGATGTGGGCTCTGAAAATATGTTGTCCTTTATTTTCCCCACAGAGAATCAATGTTATACATTAGCAGTATAAATTAAGTAATACTTTACCTAGGCATGTTGCCGCCTTCAACATTCCCTCTCAGTGAAATGTATTCCCACAGTCCGGTGGCTTGCGGGGCCTCTGGGGAGGGGATGATATAGTTCATTCTAATGAAAGAGCTAGGTGCTGCTAATGGTTTAAATGAAACATTTGTGCGAGAACAGCAGAGAAAATACATATGAGAGATTGGACGAAAAACAAGATAATTCACGCTCCCGTGGGGATATGATGTCATCGGACACAGTATACGCTGAGGCTCCTGGGAGGCCTCGGATTCAAGGAACAGCGCCGTATTCTGCCGTGATATATGTGGGTCAGTAATAGAAATGGGCAATATACGTAAAGTCCATCACACTTAAAGGTTAATTACAATAGCTACAGTAGTCCTACCTCTTTATGACGAAATTGGTTGTGATTAATCAACTTTAGAGTGCCTTGTAACATTATAAGGTGTGGAGAGCCATAACAGTCTGACACGATGCATAATCTCTGTCTTTTTAGGATATTCAAATAAGCCCTTTATTTGAAAATTATTGTAGAGAAAGTGCCAATTAACAAAGGAAATCAAAATTTCAAATAAGCTGCTATAAAAGACACTTTTTGAATAATCAATGCAGTTAAAAGTGGTTGTAGATTGGGCCATTAACATGATTTGAAGTAACTGATGTCTTTAATTTAAAACCTTCTTTATTATTATCTTTTCAACAAATCTAAATAGATTTCCCGTGCCAGCTCTCTTTTTTCAAGGTGGGAAGTAGCCTCTAGATAAACCGAGATTAGGGAGCATTGTCTCATTGCAAGAGCATCATCCATAACATGGTCCCTCAGAGTGACTTCAATTACATTAACAAGCTAAATGCTAGTGAGAGGGGGCGTTTAGAGGTAAAAACAGCGAGGGCTGCTGCAATGGTAAAGCCTGTGACTGATGACACGTGGGTCGAGGAAGTACAGAAGAAAGAGGCAGACTTGAGATCAAGCAGACAGAGAAGAGGACCACGCTCTTCCTTCTGTCTCCTATTGCTACCAGGATAAATTTCCACTGATCGCTAATTGTGTGATTCTTCTTTTCTACATCAACTTCAACCCGACAGGTTATTTCAGCTTGTTATCGGGAAAACATTTATCCACTTGGAATTATTACTGTGCTAGGGCCTCTGGTGAAACACAAACAGTAGTGAATCTTGCAGAGTTATGGTAAGGCCTCTCCTCATTAGATGGCCAATCGACTGGCGGAGCGGAGGGCCCAATCCCAGCCCTTTATTGAGTGTTAAGGAGACACAGACTGACATTTACATCTCTTGCTTCTTCATGACTGGCTAGAGAGAAAATGGCTGCCATAGATCCTGGCGCTGAGTAGCGGCAGCTAAGGTCAGACAGTGAGACGCAGCTCTATCTCTGAGCAATGCTTCACAGGACAAGATAGCGGATTTGCTTCATGGAAGACAATGGCACGAAGGCAGAAAATAGAATACAGTGGGTGCTCTGTAAGTAATATGTCATTTTGATGAGTGCGCAACTCGGTTGCATGGAACAAACGCTGTTCTCCTGAGGCAACGGAGCTCCTCCAAAAACAAACCTAAAAGATGTAAACAAGACAAGTCACCCAATCTCATCTTGTCTGCGTTGACTTATCGAGCAGAAATGGAGGAAAACACGGTTATGTGGATAAAGCACACCATACCCCAAAGAAAGCACAGCGGCCCTCCACTACTGAGGTGCTCTTTTCATTCAGTGGCAATTACAATCCACACCTGGCATCACAGAAGACACGATGCCTAACAATGTCGCAGAGGAACTCTCTCCCAAACTACCCTCCCAAATTGGCTCTGTAGCTTCGACCCAATTAGGGCTGAAATATGGTAACTGCATCGGCCATTACGGAGCCGTGGAGATTGTGCGGAGAGAACTCTTGAAGGTTAGGAGGGGGTATGCTTCAGGAGTGATATGCTGTGCGGACTTCTGCTTACACAGCAGAAAAAAAGCACCATGACGAGGGGACAGCAGAAGGAAGAAAAAAGCAAAGGAGGGATGATAAATAAACGCTCCTGGGTAGATGTCCTGTGGAGATATATTAGAGTAGCGGGGAACACAAACAAGGTTAGTGTTTTAGCCAAGAACTACTACAACTTATTCATAACAACCCACTCTTTGTATCTAGGGAGTCAATTGTTAAATATTAATATGGTCTGTTCAGTGCCAATCTAATGAGCCATAGTCATAATCTTGCTGAATTGGCATTACAACATGAAGCATTTTACCAATTCATTAAGAAAGAGTTTTTCTTGAAAAAAAATTGCAAGCTAGTTCTAGCGAAGCATATATATATATATATAAAACCTTTGTCATTTAAGAATGAATTACAACTTACCAAAGCCAAGGCATTGAACATGCTTTCATTATGCAAAGAGGAGAATGATGTTTTATAGTAGCTCATCAATATCTCAAGACATTTTAGCAGACCTGCATAAAATAACAAACCACCTTCCCCCTCTTCCTGCCTGGATGGCTGGCTGTGGCCTACATGTGCTCCTGACACCAGGGTAACTAATGTTCCCTGTGCCGGCAAAAGGATTCTGATTTGATATAAGCATTCAAACCTGTCTGCCTTGAGATATGGCGTCTGTCACCCTCCGCTACGATTGATTCCCCCTTGCCCTTAAATGCAGTGCTCGCATGCAAGCCAAGGACACTCGCCTGCCTGGTCAAGTAATGACAATCGTCTTTGAGGAATAATGGGCTGAACGCTGCTTTTGAAGAGTTACCAGGCTGCATTCAATAATGAATTCCCGGTCGATGACACATTGATAGATTCCTATTCTTCAGACGGGACACTGTAGCTGCAGTTTAATTGACAAGAAATGAATTCAGGAGGTTGGGAAGGAAAGGCAGGGATGAGATGGCAGGAGGGAGGAAGCAAGAGGGGGGACTAAATTCTGTGTGATCAGCAAGGTTTCAAACAATCATTGGCGAAGTGAACTCTCTGCCATATCTATAAGTCATCATGTTTTATAGGCCATTAGGATCTCCAGAGAAGGGCTGTATGGAGACCGTGGCTTTTTGTCGAAATTAAAATGTCAGAGAGGAAGAAATAGAACAAAACAGGGAATCTGCAATTAATTACCTGGCCATAAAAATTCAATAATCGGGAAGCAATGCTGTTTTCCGCACAGCAGCACTCCTGATCACAGCAAACTGGAATAGAATGCATACATCTCCCCAAATTACATTTCTAATCTAAAAGGGGATATACTAGAGAGGGAAAGCGCATCAGCATGAGGAGTACTTTACACTGCCGGTAGCTAAGGGCTAAGCTTTACTGCAGATACACCTAAAAGTGTTGTATTCTCAAAAACTCAAAGGGCAAGTGAAATGAAATGAAAATGAGGAAAGGAGTAATTTAATATTTGAATACAGAAATTGTGCAAGATACATCGCAATTTGGTAAATATATGTTCAGGTTTACATTTACACTGAGATGCGCAGTGCAGCTTTTCCTCTATTGGTGAATAATATATTAATGATATTGGCCTGAGGTAATTGCAGCTAATGATTTTCTGAATGATGCATGTCATCATCATACTGTATGCCAATGGAAATTCAATTAGTGCTGTTAATGTGAGAGAAGATACAGTGTAATATAAGTTTCATTGACTTATTTGTTTAGTGAATGGAAAACTGCTGCTAACATGGTGCTCACACTGTTATAGGTCAGATTATCAGAAAAATGGATCGCCCTATGACCTCAGGGTCCAACTGTCTACAATGTCAAAATGTCCTTGAGCAAGACACCAAACCCCATGTATATTTAAGTATATGATCAATTTAATGAAGTTTAAACATAAAATACAATAAAAAATATGTAAAAATACAGCTTGTCAGTGCATAAATGGCAAAGGCTCATTTGTTGCTCCTCGACAACATCATTGAATTGAATGAAAAATGGAGCTGATTTATTCCATCAAGTTTTGAGCCCTTCCAAACTTTATATTACTGAATATATAATAATTTCTTACTCATGGTTTGTGTATTGTGGTTTTGAAGCCTTGAAATCTGCATTTTGGCCATCGCCCTCCCTAAGTACAACTGAAGGCTAATAAACCATTTTTAGGTGACCAAAAGGTTATAATTCATTTTAATGAACTGAATAATCATCAAAAATAATGAAAGGGTTGTCAGACCAAAATGTGGTCAACTCCTCGACCGAACAATGCTGTGGTAGTGACTTGTCAATCACAAGGTAGCCCCGCCCTAAAGCGTATGGTCTATTTTACTATCAATGATACCATCATTCATGCTCTATTGAAACTAGTGATTAAGACTATTAGAAATAATATAAGTTTAAGGCTCTTAGCATTGTGCTCTGGAATGGGTGTATGGCATGGGGCAACAAAAAGGTTTCAGACCAATTTAAGACCAATATAAATTACGTTTTTTTTCCTTGAATACAATCCTACAAAAGCGCATTGCGTTCACCAGGAAAAAAAATTTAAGGTCTTTTATGGTTTTTAATGTACAGCCCTTTGTTTTCAGCCGTGGTTGTTTTTAAAGTGCTTTATAAATAAAGTTGAGTTGAGCACCTTGAGATTAGCGCCACCATTGAAGTCTAATTATGAGATTTTTTTCTCGTAATTGCAACATATATTCTCGTAATTACAAGACAAATAATCTTGTGAAAACTATAACTTTTTTTTCTTGGTGAACGCAATGCGCTTGCAATCGTGTTCTCTGGATTTTGCTTTATTTGATCACATCTCATCTTTATGTACTGTACAGGTATTCTGTACTTGCTTGCCACACAAATTGTGGATCTGTGTTGAACCACAGTAGATGCTGTTTCTGTTTAAGCTTGTCTCAAAAGTTAGTTATGTATGAAGGTGAGAGAAGGGTAAGGACACACAGGCAGAGTCCTCGGGACTCCTCAGACTTCCACAGCAGAGGGTGGTGTGAAGGGGAGGAGGAGTGGTTTTAATTTAAAGAATGCAGTAGTGCCATATTTCACCCTCTGCTGTTGTCTCACATTATCTTGGTAAACATCCCAGGTACTAATATGATATATTTTCAAGCAGGCGGTGTTTCATCCTGCTCCCTGTGTGATTGATGAATGACGGAGGGTTGAAACAGGGACATAGATTTATGGTGCTCAGGCGTGCAGAATATGTATGATTATCAGCTGTGCGATGAAAGCCGCTCAGTTTGAGTGATAGGCGCAGGGAGAGAAATCTACTAAATGACTCCATTCCCCATGAGAAGTCACAGGAGGAGGGTTTTTATCTCTGTCTAGCTCACTCTGGCCTTCTCTCAGACATTCTGAGGTATGTTCTTGAAGATGAGTGGAAACACAAATGCAAAGCATCACAGAGCAGAAATGAAATCTAACAAAGACCTATTATTACATACTTGACATGCATATTTGACATTTAAGAGGTTACCAAAGTCAGCTTTTTCAACATATTTAAACAAAAAAGCTACGCAAAATCATAAAACCGTCTGAAACCAAAGTGTCTTCCTCCATCAGCAGACCGTGCTGCATCACCTCTCTTTGTCTTTGTCCACACTAATTAGCCTCTGAAAAAGTGTGACAGTAACTGTCAGAGTGAAATGCTGCAATTTGTCTTCTGTTATACAGTAACTCTGTCTAAGCTCTGATAATACCTCTGAGTGCCAGCTCCTAATTGATCGATACAACGTCATCTTAAATCCCAAATCCTATGCACTTTATTGATCCTTCCGGAACACTTTCTGCTACTCCACGTGTGAGTGCCTCTGTCTGCACTACATGCAAAGTATAAGACATATTTTATCCACCAGAAGCATTATCATATGCAGACTGTATTGTTTTCTGCAGCTACGAATTACTGCTTGCCAGCTTGACTTGAATGACACCCTAGAGAGGGCTTCATTCCCTATTCACCTCAATTTATATTTACACTAAGGTCATAAATAACGCTAATGCACCAAGGTGGTTTGGTCAGAGTAATTGTTTATTCGCTTCCTAGTGGACTTGCTCGGCAATATTGCTGATGAACACTTCAATATCTGGAATTTCACCAGTGACTGTTACACGGAGAGCATGTGAGCAGCACTGTCTCCTACAGAATTACATTCCCATACAACTAAACTGTATTCTCAATTATGTTTCGACGGAAACATTTTTCCTCGGCGCACAGTTGCAGATATAAAGGAGCTGAAAACAGGTTTGAGGGCATTTCTATTGCCTCTCAACATGTCATCGGTAAGCCACAGCTTGCAGTTAATGGTGCAAATAACACTAAATTTTAAGAGTGATAAGACAGAGATAACAGTCTACCTGAGGGAGTTTAGTTACTACACTTTAACAATAATGCCATCCAAACTAACGGCTGTCGCGGCTGTAAGACAGCAATGCAGAGTGGCGGCCGTATGCTATCCAGTAGGGCAAGTTTACATGTACAAACTAGAAATGAAAGCATGTGTGGTGGACCAAGCTATGTCAACAAAGCAAGGAGAAATTCAGATTACAAAACACACAGGGTTTCATGTGGGGTGAGAGCCAACTGTGTTCGCCCTCACATTATAGAATACAAAATGAACATTTTATACTCAAAGTTGATGTTAGAAGCAGAAAAAATGTCCCAGCGTCAGGATTTGAGTGAGTTTAACATGAACCAAACAGTGATGTCTAGAGGACTGGATCAGAGCATCTCCAGACCTGCAGCTCTGGTGGTCTGTTCCTGGTCTGCAGTGGTCAGGATCTATCAAAAATGGTCCAAGGAAGGACCAGTGGTGAACCAGAGACAGGGTCATGAGAGGACAAGGATCAGGTGGGGAGTGAAAACTGGTCCTGATGGTCTGATCCAACACACCAGAGAAGTTAATGCTGCTGAACATAAAGAGGAGTCAGGATACACAGAGCAGAGCAGTTTGTCATGTTTGGGGCTGTTTTGGCAGAAAAAGGGAGACCATCACAATATTAGACAGGTGGTCATAATGTTATGCCTCACTGGTGTATATATTAATACATATATGAATTTGACAGGACTATTGAATCATTAAACTAGGTATTTCAATGTTAGTATGCTAACTCATTTATTTAGTCTACAGAGTAAAGTTTGACACTAAAATATTCACTCTTCTTTTATGCGGTGAGATGTTGCACTCAGTCTAGCCTGTCATAGGAAATTTGAAAACATGGCCTACTTTCCTTTTAATACCCCCACATGCAAAGAGCTTGGTCTTGTTATGGTCTCATGAGTGTGGTCCATCAGTGGCTAATTAGCCTCAGTGATCTCTTTAGACACACACACACACGCACACACACACACACACACACAACTACAAGTGCTACAAGTAAAATGTGATATCTGATATCTTATTGTGAAGGGCTAAAAAGCAAATTAGCTCACTAGCTTTAAACAAATGGCCTACAGGCAGCCATGTTCAATAATTGAGGCCCTGTTTACACGAGAATGCTGCGGGTAAAAACGACAAAATACTTTATCGGAAGTGCCTTTCGTTTAGACGGTGATGGCGCAAAGAAATGAAACCACCATCCAGAGTGGAAAACTTGGATACGCTCCGCCGTAACATTTCCGTCTACACTGCCCAAGACGCAAAACTCTGCTCAGATCTGCTCATGTCGCATACGCGTTTACGTCACATACATATGTGCCAGTACAGGGAAATAAACAAACATGTCAGATCTTCTGTTCAGACTGTCATCATATAAACTTAGCCTTAGTGAGCAGTGATCTTGAAGCCTGGATTCTCTCCACATTTGATTGGTTCTCATCACAACATTGTTTCACATTTGTCCTCCCCTTTGTTTGTGCCATGTGCATAATTTCAGTCTTTTTAAAAAGAACAGGCATCACTGGTAGCCTTGTGAAATAACCCTTTCTCACAGCAGACATTTGGACTTGTCAGCAGGAAAAGCACAGGTGTTACTAATAACATTAATGGCAGCTTTGTTCCATCAAGTGTCCCAGTGAGCCAGCTTGTACAATACCAGGACCCTGTGTTTACTTAATCTTAATGGAATGCGGCCATCTTTAATGTGTTGAATTCACCTTTCTTGCAATAACAAGTGAAAAATGTGCCATGTGTTTGTCTTGTGGCTTTCACATTCACCTAACTAACATGTGAACATGGCTGAGACTGAAACTGTCGGTGGAAATAAGTGGCCTACACGACAATGCTATCATAGAAATATGGTTTGGTCTGGGAAAATGAATTTACTTCTCTTACAAATCTAATTGCCTTTGACACAGCATGTACTTGCTTCATATTTCTCCCAGCAGGTCTGTTGTTATGGAGGACAGAACGCCAGAAGGGTAAAAGACCCGTTCCTGAGAAATGACTCACCCTGTGCTCATGTGACAGTGGCACGTGTCCAAACACAGTCCATAAGGTGGAACAATGAGAGGATTTGTCGTCTCGTAATTGTAATTTAATAAAGATCTCACATGGTATTGGCGGAGCCTGACAGACAGGGCCTTCCAGCACTTGTTAATGCAATTGTTCTGGTCAAACGGCACTGTCACAAATCATGCTGAAAGTTGGGTGACGGTAGGGCTCATGGATACTTCCTGAGAAGCTCAGACATGTTTTGGATAGAGGCCAGGGAACGGCTGCATGCTGTTGTGCTGTCAGGTTGAGAGAAAGTGCAGAGTATTTGATGTGGAAGAGGAAGAGATGTGATTTCAAAGACAGCCCTAAAACACATATTAGTTAGAACAAGAAGGACAGTGACGTTAATTGACAAATATCAAACTTCATCTTGTCTTTATCCCTAAAAAATACGAGGTGTTGACAGTTTGAGGGAAACGTTTCCAAAATGGACGCTCTTGAGGATTAAACAATGGCCTCCCTCGACACTGACACCACCACCCTCCCTCTGCTGCTCTTGTTTCACCTCTCTCTTTCGGTGCTGATGTATGGGCGATGTGTGACAGAGGGAGCTCCAGTAAAACCCTGCATACATGCCAAAATACATTTTACAAGCACTGCTCTAATCAGCCTGCAGCCAGAGGCTCATAAATTGCCTCAGTGTGTCTGGAGCTGGTGAACAAACAGTATGGTCACTGCTGAGGGTTGGATATACAGCAGGCCGCCCTCTCCAGGACAAACTAACTCTGAGTGCCGTGTTTGTGAGTCACTTCAACGGAGGGAGGAACAACCCAGTGCCTTTATATTAAAAAAAAATGACAGGGAACAATAATTTATGCGCCTGTTTAATCAGTTGAGTGCATGTAGGCAAATGTTTGCATATTGCTGCATGTTTTATGTCAGATGTTAAGTGTGTGAGCACATGTCCTCATGCTTAGATGCTCTCACTCATGTGGGAAGTCTGTTAAAAGCTGTCATTACATCCATATTTAGGGACCGCTGGAGGATTCATCAAGGGTTCAGACACTGCTGCTCGTCTGAATCATTGGAGTGATTTGGAGCGCTCCAGCATGTGGAATGTGTCACCATTCCAGTTGGGAGGTTGTTTTGTTCTTTTTAATCTCAGCTGTAACCTTCAGTGTCCTCCACTGACAGGAAATGCAGTTTATCAACTCGGGATGACACCAGCAGAGGTGATATATGCAGGACTGTACACCCCCAGATAACTCTAATAGTGTGAAGCACTGTTCCTACTCTGCTCCTCATTTTCAACCAACAGGGAAATTCCTGAAGTAGGAGAGGTTGATCAAATGAAATGATACTTTTGAAGTATGCGCTTGAGTCCCACGATGACTCCGCCAAGTCCTCAAATGACATCTCAGAATTAAATAAAGGCACCTTGTAATCTCTGTGAAAAAAAGGGGGTGGGTGGTTTGAATGTTTTTTCATGCCATAGTTAATAAATGAACACATACATACACAAGCTAAGGAAGAGATACTTCATAATGGATCTAACGTGTCTGTTAGCCTCAAGGTGTGAGTGCTGGTGTAGAAAAGATGAGCACATGGTGTTAGAATGCGTGTATACACTATGTACACAATGTTCTGGTCTGGAAATATGACGTCATTGTTCAACATATAACACACCTCAGAGGCTTCTTTATTTAGATCCTTATATTCCAACCTGCATCACAACAAAGCATGTACTAGACCGGCCTGTCTGCCAGTCACATTCTGCCAGCATGATTAGGTTAGGTTTTGGAAACAAAATCACTTAAGTTTGGGAATAAAGTAATGGTTGGGCTACACTACTGTACAGAAACAATATATCTCATCTGTACAGGAAACATGTAACTTCACCAACGTAGCTTACAAACAAAAACACCGGTGTACTGGTTGAAAGTTATGTTTGTTGAACCCATTCATCACCCCTCTCCCCCACCATCAGCAGTCTCTCTATCCTTTTTACTCTACGTCACTAGCTCTGAGCGTAGCATATTTACACGGATGCATTTACATCGCAGTCAGTACAGTCTCCATGGCGTATCCCGTGCCATGTAGTCTGCACTGACTGCAGCATTACACAAATTAAGTGCCTGAAGCGTCATTCCTGCTACATGATTTTTCCTCATGCATTCATGTGTAAGTTCAGAGGAAAGGCAGCTTTGTGTGAGTATGACCTAAAATTTGAGTTGTTTCTATAAAAAATATTGATGAAAGGAGTATTGTTCTTCTCATGTTAAGAGAAAGTAAGCAAAGTTTAAGTAGCCAGAATAGTAAACCCTGATAAAGAAGGAAAATACATGTCTTAAAGCAGTTTTCTCTCACATGTAACACAAACTAAAAATGCCATCCTGTGGCTGTTTATTGAAGCAAGGAGGATTTTGTGTGGAACAATGTGCACAACACACTCGTAGTGACATATCTATAATGGTCTTCACCTTCAACATTCCCTCACTTTTATGTAGCTGTCGAATAAAAAACCCAACAGAGGGAAGCTCATAACCGCTCTGAGGGTATAGCCTGTGTCTATGAAATCCAAGAGTTGTTGCTTTTTATTCAACACTGACACACACACACGCACACACATGCACACACATACACACACATGCACACACACGCCACCGTCTGCTCTGCTAGTCGATAAGCAGACTGCGGCTTTGGCAGCGCTCTATCTTATTTACAGGACGTTTGTTGCACTTGACATTTATCGTGGCTGCGGGGCCGTGAACTTCATGCAAACAGCATTGAAGCATTCAATGCCAAGGGCCCGGGGCCTCCTGTCTCAGCGTCATCACAAGTCTTTTCACGCTAAGATAAATCACTTCCACTGGACCCCAAGCACATGGAAAGGAGGAGGATGGAGGGGGGTTGGAGGATTGGGGGGGTGGGGGGTGTGTGTCAGGATGGCGCAGGGAGACGGGCAGGCAGAGGGAGAGAGGAGGTTCAGAGAGGGGGGTGTTGACATCCAATGAATACCCGCAGGTCAACGCCAGCCCCATTTCTCCCTCGTTAATTGTTGGGTGCGTTCACACAAATATCACTAACCATTATAAAGGCAGCATATGGTTTGGGTAAATGCTCTTTAGATCTCAGAGGGATGTAAATACTGTCACCACATGACTCTCCTTGGTCCGCTCATGACCACAGGACATGAAAGCTCTAGTTTCTAAACCATCTGATAAATGCAGTATCTTGACCCAGAGGGCTTGGGTCGAGGAGTGTGTGCTTTTCTAAATCATTTTCTGTTTGATCACAGAAAATAAAGATTTTTAAACCAGCATCTTGTGAAGAGTGGGCTGTAATGCTAGCATGGTGCCAGCATGGTTTAGAGAATGAAATATGGCCTTATACTGTATACAGTGTTGGACAGTAATGCGTAACAGTTACTTTTACTTTTATGCTTGACAGTAACTAATACTCTAAAGCATTACTTTTTTAAATAAATAAACACAGTTACCGTTACAATATGGTTATTACGGTAAATGGGTAGGACTCAGTAAACGTGAGGGAGCATGTTGCATGCAGACGAGAATAACAGTTATTACAGTAGCCAGTCGCTGCCCTAATGACTGTTATTATCTCCAAGCTGGAAATGTCCCCAGATTTCATTTCAGAAATCTGGTCACCAGATATGTGATTTTTTTTTATAAAGTTGTAAATAAGCTGATGAAATTAATTTCATTGTTAAATATTAAAGCAACACGCCACCGTATTTCCATACTGAACTATGTTCATTCATTACATTACTCTCTCGCCCTTTGCCCATTCAGGAGTGATGATGTTACTGCGCCGACGTCGAAGCGCTCCCAAGTGTAATTCCACCATACATTATAGTTCTCCTTTTTATCCGCTTACAAAATCACCACGTTTTATTTTTTGCAACCATACTTGGGTCATATAACTATTCACGTAATCTTATTTAAATAGGGAAACAGTGGAAGTGCTTGGTTACTTCTAACTTCACCTCTGTTTGGAGCCAAAAGAATGTACTGGGCTATGCTAAATGCTAACAAAATAGTGCCACGCCCCACAGCGATTGAGTGCACTCACAAAGACAAGAGAGGTATGCGTCTAAGATCAGGGAAGAACATAGTTCAGTATGGAAATACGGTGGCGTGTTCCTTTAAGTGGCTGCTAACTTTTTTGGCGACAAAAACAAAACCAGTGTGTAGCTGAGGAAGGGAACTATAGATGAAAATATGTGAAAATATATTTCTTTACAACACATTAAAATAGGCTATAATATCAACATTTAGTTTATGCAGTGCTGAAACGTAAGTTATGATAAACTTTTAACAAGATAAAATGGCATATTCACAAGTAGTTTGAACAAATAAGTTTTCCTACATATTAGAGACACCATATACATCATATATCTGAAAATAAAATTCAGTCCTCTCAGAGAAGTGTTTTCAGAAGACATCATTTGCATGTAAAGGATAGAAAGACTGAAAGCCAGCTGACTGAAAGGCTGGCAGTCAAGAGGCAGTATATGGCACTATTATAGGTAGAACAGTACAAGACGTAATAGTGGTACACATTAAAAAATGGCTTCAGTATAGAATGATGAATGCACCTACGGAGCCTACAAATTCCTCCCAGCAGCTCTCGAGGCAATATATCCTCATGTTGTCAGCCCCAAAAATTATAAATCAAAATTTCTCACAGGTCCTCATGATTCATTACAATTTATTGACGATAATTTACCGAAGTGGTTTTCGGATGCTTTTAAATTTGCAGTAACGGTAATTTACAAACCCAGAGGAAGGAAACAACACTGCTGTATTTTTTCAACCTGACTGGCAGTGCAGCATAGCTGAGCGATATGGAAGGGTAAAGAATGAGATCGTTGATGAAAGCTCATTGATTCAAATGCTTGATGTTGTTGGAAAGGCAAAAAGATGACACTGAAGAATTCGCTTCAGGCTGCCTTCTGAAGGCGCCTCGCTACAGCGGTGCTTTGACTCCAATGCAAAAATGTGATTACGTTTCAGAAAAAAAGCACACCAAAGGCGAACCATTAACAGACAGCACAAAGTGCACTAGTACGTATTTATACCACCAAACCTCTATTTGAGTAATCAAAACATATAACACAACCAGACAACAGTTTTCTACTGTACAAACAAGCCAATAGTAGATAGTGTTCATAGTGATATATTTTACTGATTGTACTACCATGCTAATGTTTGTGTCAAAGCAAGTTACCTCAGGCTTGCTTTTGGGGAAGCTTTGCAACATTCAACATGATATTTTGATTTCCATCATAAACTGTGGAAGTGTTCATAATACCCCGTTCTTCCAAAGGTACTGCTGATCGACACAGAAGCTATTTCTGGTGCTGTGTGACACCGACAATGTTGACAGCAATTGTCTCCCCACATCACAGCCACCGCAAAGGTCAGACCAAATGAGAGGGATGTGTAAGCAAAGCCTGTCCTCCTGCCTCAGCCTGATCTGGCCTCAGGCGCTCCAGCTGATAAGACCTAAACATCAGTGCAGGGTCATTATTTCAACGAGAGGAGCACTTAACTTCTTTACTGCACGACTCTCTGAGGTGCTGCTGCAGCAAGGTGGGCAAGAAAGAAAGAAAAAGAGAGAGAGAGAGAGAGAGAGAGATGGAAATGTCCACAAAGTAGGAAGAAACAACCTTTTTTTCCTTCCTCCCTCGTGTCTTGGTGAACGTAATTCCTGCACATGTGAATTAATTAATTACAAAGCTGGCCGGGTATCAAAGGTAAATGATTTAATTATATTCCCTGCGTCTTTGTTAAGAAGCCAACTGTCAGGCGGTGGTAAGTGGGGCTGTAGCCCTCCATGGCGCCTGAGGGGTGAGTTGTGTGTGTGTGAGTGTGTGTGTGTGTGCGTGTGTGTGTTCCTGTTTCTGTGAATGAAAAAGAAAGACAGAAAATGTAAGAAAGAGGGGCGAGCGTAGCTACAAGATGTGCGAACATACAGTGTATTTTCTATATATATTTCAATCTGTCCTAACCAGAAAAAAAATGATAGAATTCGTCATTGAACAAGAGTTTTTTCACCAAAAGGTTACAATTAAATTTCAATCATTCACTGTAAACACACTGAATGGATTAAAGTTGGGCGACGATAACACTGACAACACCCAGACCAGACAACTGTGGGAGCCACGCCCTAAAGCATCCTCTGTGAAGAAGACTTGAAACTAGCTTTTGACACTATAAACTATTTTTATTATTAATTAGGCCATTTTCTCATAGACTTTTATACAATCTGACGTCTTTTTACAACCAGATGAGTCGCCCCCTGCTGGCTGAGTGAAAACTGAAGGCACTTCAGCACTGGCCTCCAGAGGTTACCACCTGGTCTTACTCTTATGTCAGAGGTCTTTTACCAACCGGCATGACCACTATACTATACTATAACTCTAACCAAGTAGCTTCACTAAATATCTGGCTCTTAAATGCTCCACTATTGATAACATTGCCTGAAGTTGTCATCTTCAGGATAAAGTTTAACATAAACCTTTATTCTGCATTTTTTTACTGAGCATCATACTGCATCATATTCTTTTTTCCCCACAACCACAGTCCATAGTCACAGTCCTTCCATACACTATATAAAAGTTGACTGGAAATGCAATAAATTGCTGGTGACTGCTAACTTTCACAATCACTTGTATTGACAGTTTACAGTAAATTACAGTAATATAAGAGTTGTATTCTGTGACTTCACTGCCATGAAATGACTATGATACACTAGCAGTATGTTGCTGATCTCTTATAATTTTGAAATGACCTCACTGACTAAAATTTTATTTAAATGTATGCTGTCAGATGCAATTTTATCCATTGTTTTTAGGGGGAATTAATTTAATTTACTGAACATACACATACATCGTACTATTTTTTCATAACCAAGCTCATATACATATTTTTATACACATTTTCTTTCATTCTTTCAACAGAAAACTTGACTATCTTCTGTATTTGTTTTTAAGTTGACATGATTTATGAATTGGGGAGCCTTTGTTGCCCTGTACAGCAGGTAATTGCATGCTTGGTTTCACATCACATTTACAAAATTGATTGGTTTACATGTTCAAATACACATACTGTATGCACATAGAGAACCTGCTCACGTGCAAACAAACCTCTGAATAGACTCACATCACAGGTATGTTTTGTTTATTCATTACTGCACGAGACATTTCCTAAATTCTCCACTTCTGGATCAATCTAGATGCTGTAGCTACATATCAGTGACCTACTGTACCTCCTCAGAAGGAGAAGGTCATGTTTTTAGTGACAAAGCATCTGAAAAACAGACGCAAGATTATGTTCTGTCTTCAGGACAACAGTTTATAAAGATAAAGCTTTTATAATGTGGACATGAACATCACACATCAGTAGATCTTGATTATCGAACAGCTCCTTCATGTCACAAAGTCCAACTATTGGCACGGTTGGAGGATCGCTGAAGAAGCAGGGCCCAGCGTTAAAGCTATATAGAGCTGTTACTGACGTTTTGTCACAGCACAAAGAAGCTGTTTATAGCACAGTGGCTTCGAATAAACCGTTTTCTGGCCCAACAAGGTAAATGAAGCATAATTGGAAGCCCATTACCAAATTGAAAAACGGGTGCCTTTTGTTTTAAGTGTGTTAGAATCGAACCGAGGGCGCCTCTCCCACTCTGTAAACCTGCATCAAACTGCAGGGCTCAATAATTATAATGTTCAGGATCCTTCTGAGGGGCGAAGAAAATCAATAGACTAAGGACAAAGAACCTATAGCCATCACTTAATTCTCTTATCACTGTGATTTAGGGGAAGAGGAGGATGTTAAATAACTGTAAATCTTCTGCTATGACTTTGAGGGTGCTTTATGGCAGTTCTTACAGCGTCTCCCAGACAGAATGTCCATACCTTCCGCAGACCACACAATTTATAGCTTTATTACCCTTTGTCTTAAAGAGCAGGGAGACATAGCAGGGAGGAAGGAGATAACAGCCCAGCACAGGGGCGGTTGGGGGGTGGAAAAAAAAAAGTCGGATGCCATCATCGACTGAGACATATCTCTGTGACAGGTTTACGGCTCAGGAGCAGGGCTTCTATTCGGGGGTGGAAGAGGAGCAAGTGTGGGTGCCCCCCCACCCCACACACCCTACACCCCCTACACCCAGCCACCTCTTCCCTGACTCCTAACATATCCCCAAACTGCAACACATGGAAACCCTGTCCTCTGTGGAGAAGGCAAAATTCAATTTCTGACTTATCCCCTTGATGATCAGATTTACTCTGTTGTTTAGTTGCCTCTGCTCCACCGCTGCCACACCGCAACCACGCCTCCTCAGAGGTCACAGGGAGGACTGACACAGGGGGAGGGGTGAGGCGGTACACTTTATTCACCACAAGTCATGAGTTCCTCCAGACCGGGCAGATGCTTCCTCATATTTTTTCTTGCCGTGTTGACAAGCGGCTTATTGTTTCCCTTGATAAGGGTACAGTGTTCCCGGTAATGGGAATTAGAGGGAGGCGTAAGTCACTGAGACACAGGGTGAGACCGAGTCAATAGATAATGAGAGGTTTCTCATGGATGCAAAAGGCACAGTTATTATCAGTGCTGTTTAAAGGAGCGAGGCCTCTTATTTGTCCTAAAGCGATACTCATGGCTGGAACTAAAAGTCACACTTTGCTTGAACCCTGTGAAAACGGTTTTCACAATGTCTCCAGACAAATGCCCCCGACACCATGTTCTAAACTCTGCCAACCCATGACGACGGACTGCTCTTTGATGAATTTAATGAACAAAACCTCATATTTACTGCATCAACTGCAGTGTGACTACAGCTAATGTGGATCTTGACTCATGCATAGAGACTTTTTGACTAATACTAATCTTCACTTTCATAGAAGGGGTTTATTATTTTTTTTAAATTAGCATAATATCTGAAAAATAATTTCAATACAAATTTGGATGGATTTTATCAGGAGCATCATTAGGCCTATTTTAGGGGGGCTTTTACCAAAAAGTGCTCACAAATTCAATATAAAGTGGCCAGGATATGAGTTTAAGTCAATAATCATGCAACCTTGCATTATTCAAAAAACACTTAAATATGGTCACTTGTGGCCCCATTGTTGGAAAAACGTGAACTAAAGTGCTCTCTTTGTAGGCAAAAACCTGCAATAAAGTGTCCTCTTGGAAGGCAAAAACATGCACTTAAGTCCCTAACATGTACTAAAGTGCTAAAGTGCCCTCTTTGGAGGCAAAAATATGCACTAAAGTGCCTTCTTTGGAGGCAAAAAATATGCACTAAAGTGCCTTCTTTGGAGGCAAAAAATATGCACTAAAGTGCCTTCTTTGGAGGCAAAAAGGTGTACTTTTGGCTACATAGGCAAAATAGCCTCACCTGGGGGCTCAGGCCCCCTGTCCTTAAAACCTGGTCACGCCCCTGGATTTTATCATTTGTCAATGATAAAATAGGACTCCTACATATTGTGCAGTATTCTGATCTCTGATTGTAATGAAGTATTTATGATTTAAATCTGCATTGAATTTTTTTAGAGGCAGCTGTCAACACACCACTGACATATCATCACCTCCAAAGCTGATATGGAAGCAGCTACGTAGCATTAACATACATTTGAAGTCATATTTCTGGTCACATGATAAATACTAGTTTAATATACAACCTCATGTTAGCTTTAGCTTTGCTCTCCACTATGTGGAAGTGTACTCACCAGCTAGCACTGTGTCTGTCTGCAGAATAGAATAGTAAAGTGACAAAATGCATGCTCATCATAAGTCATAGGTGGCCAATCAAATATGGAAATGCTAAAAAAAAAGGTACAATTTTTGAATACAGTTTGACCCAGGTGCTGACGTCAAACAATCAACATCAAAGGGAGAGACTGTATTCTCCTGCTTGATAAGTTATTGTCAACAGCTGCTCAGACAAGAAAAGACTATTTGCCAGAAACCTCACACTGCAACAGCAGACAGGAAGTGAACAAAACAATGGTCTCCTCAAGTGATAAACACCAACGTTTGATGGCTCAGACTTCAAAACCAACAGCAAATCTATAACAACTTCCCTTTCTGAGGGGAAAAAAACACAACCCTACTGAAACTTCTCTGACTGCCTTCTTCATCATTTAAAGCATGTGGAAGAGCGACACCGAATGAGACACTTAAGCAGAATAAAATCTCAAACCTTTAGTGACCATGCAGACCTGCAGGAAGTGAAAACCAGGGGAGAGGTTTAGTATGATTACATACCCTCAGAGAGTGATTTGTGGTTGTGTATTGAGAGGTTCCATCCAACATGGCTGGTGAGCAGAGCAGCAGTGAGAGTGTCCTTTTCCTGACAGCTCCCCCTAGGGCCCTGGAATACATTAACTACTGTGGTCCACAGGGGTGTTGGGAATAATTACTCACTCCTGCCATGTGACACCCTCCATAAATTAAGCTCCCCGTTTAAGTTTTAAAGGCAAATGCATATTGTGGCCATCACTTAGAGGCCGGCTTGTCCGTGCTCGTGCATAATCTGTTGTAACAATGTGTTAACTCTGTAACTAGACCCATCAGCTGACTACAGATGAGTGAACAATGTGCCAGTGAAGTCAGAGGGCAAAGAGGAAGTGTGGGGAAAAAAACTGCATTAAAAGCTTTGTGCGTGTGTCTTCATAATTAATACATTCTAGTCCAATCGAATTATGATTATCTGCCATGAATGATTTCTGCACTTTTCTTAGCTAAGTTGGGGGAAAAGAATCCAGACACATCAGATTTTAAATGATTTTTGGGGAGCTAGTGTCTTAACACAAAGTGATTGTTAAAGCCCTTGAGCTAATGTCTTTTAAGGAAGTGTCATTATGATTTAATAATTGATAAATTAATCCTCGGGAGCTTATGTTTTTTGGCAATGGCCATGATCCATAAAATGTGTTTTTTTTCCAACAGCTGCATGTCCAGAGGAGATAATTACATTCTCTGTAAACACACATATAAAACCTGAGCAAATACACGCAGCAGACGGCTGCGGATTAGAGGTGAGATGGACATGTCATCCCGTCCTTACAATGGCACATCTGTAAAAATAACTACAGCTGGTTCTTTCAGTAAAAAAGTCTCTAAATAAATGTCCCACTGTGCTGAAGTAACGAGTGACAACCCAAAGACAAACTCATGTCCACTCAACAACAAGACACAGCCTTAAAGACTAATTATGTGTCACAAAATGTTGTATAGTATAATATGATTTATTTTAAGGACTGTTTTTCAGCTGGACTGTTTTTGTTTTTGCGGTGCTGACATGTAACAATACAGAATCATTTGTGAACATCCATGCCAGGTTTCCAGAGTAGAAAGACATTTACCTCAAGTCCTCCCCCTCCTCTGTCCAATGAGGAACCTGACAATTCCTGTCTTATTAGACTCCCTGGAGCCAATGTTCTGTCATTACACGAAGAAGACCAGCGGCTTCAGGTTGAGTGAAACTTTATATTTCCCTCCTGTCTGTGCTCTTTTCAACATGCACTAATGATCTCGATGAGTAACAACCCTAGCGAGACGGAGAGCGGGTGAAAAAGGGGAGTCGCAGGGGCAGATATAGAAACCAAATGTAATGTGTTAGATGTGTGATGTGATTAGTCGGGTCCCCAACCTAAGGCTTTCAGTCAAGGGCAGCAACGGCAAAGATCACAAGACATATTAAGAGACACTCCGTCACAATGTGAAAGAACATCTGAGTCCTCAGCTGCCGCAATTCATTTTCATAATGACAGTGAGTACGGTTGAAAGCCGTGGGATGCCTGAATGGCATTAAGCTCTCAACTTTGATTAGGTGCCTCGTGGAAGATGAAGAGAAATCATTTAGAGGAGGATAAGTGTGTCAGAAGATAATGGCTCCACAGGTTGAATATGACGAAGAAATAACACTGAAGCTGATGAAACACAGCAACAATCTGCAGAAATCCAAATGCGTGTGCACGTCTGGCTCACAAATATGTGTGTGTGACTGTGCATTTGTACAAATGCAGTGTGTGCGTGTGTGTGTGTGTGTGTGCATAGCTGACTGCCAAAGATCTCACTTTCTTTGTGTTTCACGTCAGGCATCTCGGTGTCGGTGACAGCATTTCAGAGGTGGCATGTCTCCAAAAAGAAAACTAAGAGGGCTAAATATCTCCAATAAATACTTTGCCATAGCATATTTAGCCAAATTAATGTAAAAATGACATTACTGCTAGATTGTTTGCATAGAAAACTGTCAGCCTTTGAGCTCAAATGAGTTCTCACACACATATTACCTGTTTAAGCGTCTCTTTGCGCTTCGACTTACACCTAACAACCAATATGAGGGACTGCGTGCATCACCTGGAGATTCAAATTGCAGCTGCAAAAGTACTAAATCCTTCAAAATGTCTTTTAAAACTTTAAGAATGTTCTCCGTGCCCTGACCAAAACAAAACATGATGACAGGTGCCAGTTTACGACACCCCTCTCTTTATCTCTGAGTCTCCTCAATTTCCCCCGACAGAGAGAGAAAAGACTGAGGGAGGAGGGGGGGAGGGAGCGCAGGGGGACCTGAAGTGTGTTTAGGAGGAAGATGGCTGTCAGTAGCTGTCAATCGTCAGCTTTTTGATGCCATCGTCTCGGCACAGGCCTGTCTGTCTCACAGTGTAACAGCTATCAAAGACTCACTCACAGCAGAGACAGGCGCTAGGGTGGAAACACGAGGAAATCCGCACATTCACTCATTTACACCTGGCACATAAACTTTATGAAATCTGGGTCTGTGAATCACGATGGAGCCGATCGTTCTCACCTGGCCTTGAAGCAGTAAACACCTTGAAGTGAAGCACCAGTCCCGCATGGCATATGATTATTGGTAAATGTTTGGAAGGAGATCTTGACTGAGATTTTTCATTGTTTCATTTTATTTTGTTTACATCAGTGCTTTTGGTTACATGGTGCCACATTCTAAAAATACATGTTGCAACTAATTGTGTTATTTGAGGTAAAACTGTTTATTAATCAGGAACACTAAGAAAGCACAACATTTATGTTGCCAGGTTGTTAATTCATTTGTTCGGTGTATTCTCTTCTACCATAACTTTTTAGCTTTGATGTCTTAATGATCAGCCATAATATCTGTAGCTATAAGTGTAGGTAAATCATTAGGTACAGTTGATGTTGGTGTTAAAACGTATTAAAAGTGATTATAGTTATAGTGACCTTTTTCCAGAGAGACCTGGCGGCGGTGGTGGTAGTGGGCTTAAAGGTGCAGTGTGTAAGATTTGGCAACATCAAGTGGTGAACATGTAGATTGCAACTATCTGAAGCTCCTCCCATATGCAAAGAGTGTTTGGTTTGTCCCTTGTGGACTACTGTAAAAACATTGTAGTCAGTTTCATGTAGAGGACCTGCTCCCTATGTGGATATAAAGGGATTATTCTAAGGTATCATTCTTATTTTCAGATGACTATAAACTAAATAAAACATTATCAAAATGATAATGCATTTCTACAAATAGATCCCGTAAAATGATCTCCTTTAGAAAACGTGAATCTTATTAATACCTTATCACTGGTGTATAAAGCATAAATAAATATCATATATTGTTAATTTTAGCGGCACAGGGGTTATTGTGAGATGAGTGGAGAAAACATGGAATGAAACACTGTTCCCAGTGCAAACAATTGTTCTGCTGATCTGCTTTGTTTGCTTTCCTTTGGTGAATGTTAGCAGCTCCAAATGACAAATCATTCTGCACTACACAATTGAATGGGTAGCCATGTATCCAGCACTTCACCGGGGGGAAACAGTTCAACAGAAAGCAGCACAGACACATATTTCCAATGGTCGATCATATGATCGATTGGGTAGTGATCCATTAATATTCCCACACTGGTTGTCTTTATTTTGTTGTTGCTGCCCGCTACAGAACACTGTGAAGAGAACGCGTGTCTGAACATCAATCCGCCTCGTTGTCCTTGGCGTATTGTCTGTTTTCCGCCTTGTTCGAGCCAGACCACTCACATGTCCCACAGTTCCCTCTTTATTGGTCCAAGACAGCATCAGGATGTCTGTTGCCAGATGAGCAGATCACAAATGGACACAGGAGGTAGAGGAGGAGCTGATGGCCTCTCCTTTGTGGGTTGCTTCACTCTGCTGTCCATTTGGCAGGTTCACATACAGGCAGATCAACACTGTGTGGCAGGATCCCCATTCAAGCACACAGCTCAATCTCCGCCTTGTGTCTGTAGTGTGTAGCTGCCTCCGGGAAGTCCTGTCAGCGCTTACCATTTGGCCTTGAACCTGCGCTAAACTATTGAGTTCATCATGCATAAAACATTAAAGATGTACATCGGAAAGGCTGTGGCTGCCTGTTTATTGGCACTCACAGCTCCATAAACCATTTTCATCCCTCGCAGGATGAGACACACATGCTCCGTAGCCCTATTGACGGCGTTTAACACGGAATATAAACCATAAAACACAATAATAAACATAACGGAGCAAATAAATCGGATTCATAATAACCCCAAGGTGGGATTTATGTAAGCAAAGATAGAGTCTTTGTGCAAATTGATGGTACAAGCTCTATCAAAGCACCAGAGAGACACTAATATAGTCTTATAAACACACCAGCAACACTCTAAAGTAGCTTCATCTCTCCTCTTTGGCTGGCCTAAGTGCTTAAGTAATGTATTGCTTTCATAAGTGTGCAACTTTGCAGCACTTTCTTTTCGTGGAAATATGTCTCCATCCTCTGGGTGGTGTGATTAAGAATAAAATACAAAGCGCATTACTGTGGAATAAATTCAAACGGTGACACAAAGCGGGGAAGTGGTAGCCGGGCTGGGCAGCAGCGGGTCTCTCTCTGAGAGGCCCCTGCTTTGAAGGCAGGGAGCTCTGGAGGTATCCATCACCAGCACACGCTGTCCCATCGGCACCAAAGTTAATGTATCACCTCTGGATTACAGTAATATCTGTCTGATGGATGTTTTCTGAGTGGAGTGGGCAACGTCAGCAGCAGTCTCAGTCGCAGGGTGTAGCACTGAGGAGACGGGGGCCTCTGCTCCTGGAGGTCTGACATACTTCTATCCCCGATTCCTCTCCTGAGCCCTGAGTCCTGAATACACAACACCTCCTCCCAGTCCATTCATTCTGCCTCCCCCCATTCTTTAGCTATCTGTGTGTGTATGTACGTGCACGCACAGCCGCTCACATGTGTTAGTCACAGGTCTCTAACCAAGGGACCGACTGCCATCCCGGGGCGATGCCTGGGTTCCTCCAGTCAACTTTACTGCCTTCATTTGCCCTGATGAATGGCTGGCCGCCTTATCAGTCCCTCTGCCTGCAATCTCAAGTGGTTCCCGGGAGCCTCGCGCCGCCTGCAGCTTCAGTCGCTCCCTCCAGCTTCTTTCTCATACACACAAACGAGAAGCGCACAATTCCACACAGATTCTAGATGCAGTTCTGCAAAAACGACATGCACGTGAACAACAACAATGCACCAATTGTAGCAGCCAAAAACTCTGCAGAGCCCAAACACACACAAACACACACATACACACACACGGCACACAGGCATACACACACGTCAGCTAGCAAATCCATCATCTTTATTTCTTCCCCAATGTGCTCATATTTTTCTTGTGCCTGCGCCGTGCTCACAAAAATATTTATTTTTGCTGATTTTTTTTTTCTTCTTCTTCTTCTTCTTGAGGAAACACAAAAGAAATCACACCTCTCTATCTCCCTGGCTCATGCCAAAATAATCAATGCTTTCCAGAGAGGGACTTGTGGCGCGACATGCATGGAGGAAAGGCAGAAGGATGCAGACATAGCTCCGGGGCTCTGGTTGTAGATAATAAGTGAGGAGCAGTCCTTGGGTATGTTTTACAGCTATCAAGACTCATCATATTTGACATGCATTCTGGTGTTTACACAGTCTCTTCCGTAAAATCCTCTCCAGCTATAGAAGGGAACGGGGTGCAGGGAGCACACACACACACACACACACACACACACACACACACACACACACACACACACACACAAGTGCTTAGAAAAAAGGAGCCAGTTGTTGCCTTTGCTTTCTCTCTCTCTCTCTTTTCTCCATGTCCCAGCTCTTATCCACCGCACAATTGGCGGCGTTAGCACCTGTCAGCTGACTGACTTCTTGTTCCCGGTGGCTTATGAAAAAATCATGGCTGCTGGGCTTCAGAGGCTGCTTTCCCATCAATATGAATTCACCATGGTCTTCACGCAACATTAGGCCTGGCCCTGTTTTCATACAGCGAGCCACACGCTCCTTCGTCTGTAATACACAAGAGGAAATGAAAAGAGTAAATAGTCCTTTTAGAATGTTGCATTCGATCATGGGCGGAACCAAGTTGCCTATGAATGGGAACCAGTATGCTCAGCTCTCAAAATCATGGTTACTTTCTATTCCCAGATATTACAGGCAGTGTGCTCTGTGTGTCCCTTATTAGTATGTCCTGGTCTACTGTAAATGAAACAGTGCAGTTCTCTGTAAAACTCCAGCATGGTTGTCCCACATTGTTATGTTCATTTCCACTTGCAGAAGGGTAACACTGTTTATGTACTTTTGGTTTTAGCGCTAAAGCAGTATATCCTGTGGCATGCATGAAGAATATACAGAACTGAATGAACCGAAATGCCAAAATGACATTGGAGGGATGGATAATTACAGCTTTCAGTTACATGCTGGATTATTTTGTGTATTTTTACTCATATAAAGAAAATGTAATTCATCTAAATCAGTGGTTCCCTAGGTTTAAATTTTAGATTTTTTTTTCATTTTATGAGGAATACAAACATATTTCATTGAATAAATGTCTAAACACAACCAGATAAACATTAACCTAAAACTATACGATCAAAGAATGAGTAAACATGATAACTAATCTGACCAGACATTTGATGGTACTTGGTGATTGGTCAGTTTTAAAGGCACTATTGGCAGAAATGGAAGACATTAGTGTATAATGACCTGAAACTAAGAATCATTGCGTTTCTACAGTAGCCCAGAGTGGACAAACCAAACACTGGCTCCAGATAGGGACATTGTGTTTTTGGGTTAGCCACTATAGTTGTCCCACATGGGAGAAGCTTCAGTTGGTTGCTATCTGAAAATTTGCCTCTAGATGCTGCCAGATCCCGCCTGTATCTAAATAACCTGCCACAGCCAAAAAGTAAAACAGTCAAAAATGATGATGATTTCTTGGAGCTAATAAAAGCACTGACTCATTTTGCTTTTGCTTTACATTTGTTTTTCCCGGACCTGCTGCGAACCCTCTGCTCTCCTTCATCTCTTCGTCTCTCTTAGCCGTCTAAACATGCTGAAAGTCAATTAACTACACCACTTCTCACTGACATTGTCACGCTAATACAAGCTGCTCTTGACCTTATGTTTGTGTGTCTCAAGCGGATGGAAGCGCCATGCTTCCCCCTGATTGGATTAACTTCAGATGTGCTCCACGTCTGGGTCCATTACAGAGGCTGTGTTGTGATCTCGAACCCCAAGCCCAACGCTCCCACAAACCCCCTCCCCCAGCCCCACTGTCCCACCCCACTCATCCTTTACACCTCCCTGAAGGCCTGCTCTCCCAACACGCCATCTCCCAACACCCCACACATGATGACACACGCACACACGTCTGCTCATGCCTCCAAACAGTCATATCTTATGTCTCCTGTGCAGTGATGGAATGCCTGAAGAAACCGTCTATCCCTCCAACCACATCGTCTCTGTGTCTCTCCCTCTGATCCTTTTTTTCCCAGAGTCCGGAGGGGTCATCTCAGACAGAGGGCTTATAATCAACTCAATTAAGCGAGTCTGATTGCCATGGCAAATTGGTCTGAGATACAACATTATCATTAGCGCCTCAAGTGCCATCACAATGGGGCACAGCAGTCAGATGAGAGTGAGACTAATAGGACGGGAGGATGAAGTGACTCTGGGGCAAAGATTTCAGTTTGTCTTTGTGGACTTTTGTACACAAAACACTACAGGATGTGTATTGTTAAAGGGCAGTTAAAATATAAGCTGCTATGAAGAATGAGCCTGTTTCCTGTGAAAATGAAAATGCATGGCATTGTGGGAGCAGCTCTACTGTGTGCACAACGACATATCTAGGAGACCTGATGGTTTAAAAACCAGTGGTTCAGCCAGTAATTGTTTCTGAGGATATGACATTTGTCTCTTCTTGTGGCTTGCTCAAGGTGTCAACACCTTTCATATAGCCAAGCTTTTTTTTTTCTCCTTCACTGTGGCTCACATGCCCCGAAGCAGCCCGTTTGATCTTTTTGAGAACTGTCAACTTATTGTGTGACTCCATGGAAATTGAATTATGTATTTATTTACACGCCAGGTTAATAGAAAAGATGCCTAGGTGATTTGAAAGTCAAACAACCACACCTGCCATTCATTTCTGTTTTTTCCCCTGAAGCAGATCCTCTGTTTTGTTCTGTACGGCTTGAATGCACAAAGAGAGGATGATAATGAATTGAACAGCTTATCCTTCAACATTCGCGCTTCAAAATAGTTTAATACAGCAGTGATAAATCCAGATTTCCATGATTGAAAAGCATTTTTGGGGGAATATTTTTATTATATCCTCATTGACATTCTGCAACTCTCTCAGTGGCCTACATAAACCATCGCTCTTTATGCGCACACGTGCGGAGAAATACTCGTTCGGCTCTCAAACAGCAGCACAGTGGCCCAGTTTGAGTACAATCAGTGTCAATACATCTCTAATGTGTGCTAGTGTGTGCACGTTGTGTGCCTCTTCCGGAAGCTTTAAGCAGACTTGTCATGTTGGGGAGACGCTGCTGTCAGAATGGAGGACGAAATCTGAGGATGTCAATTGAATGCCGAGAAAATGTCTGTCAGTCGTTTTGACGTCGGTCCCTCCATTGTGATTAGCGTCACTTAATATTCATGCGTGCTTATCTGCTCACTGAGACAGCGCCGAGCTGACTGCTGTTACTAGGAGTGCTTCACAAGAGGCCTCCACCATGATAAACATGGACGCATGTAGCAGCCACGTGGCATTACAAGCGCCGCTCTGTGCGCTACTTTGTGATGGTGTCACAGGTCAATTCAACAAGAGGAAAGTGATATTACCTCCCAGACGGGGATGTGAAGGCCTGGCTGTGTGTGTGTGTGTGTGTGTGTGTGTGTGCATGGAAAAAAATGGTGCATTAGCTAAACAACACTGCCACTTGCTGTTCAAATTCAGGTACTAAACTACAAATACAAAGGGAAATACTGTACATTTTGGATGAACTGTGCTGAAAGGCCTACAGACTTTCATATTTCATATTGTTTTCTCTTTCTAGATAATGCTTAAAAATCTAATTCAGATCAGCACATAAGTTTTAAATGTGCTATTTCTTGTCTGCATGGTTTGCAAAATTTAAAAGCCTTTTTTTTTCTTCCTCAGACAGTACAGGGTCTTCCCTCCTACGCGCTAAATGCATCAAAACAGGAACCTCTTGAATTATTTTGTTTCATATTAGCAGTTGTATGTGTCAGTTTTGTTTTCTTGCTTCTCTACCACGCAGGTTTTTTTTCTCCCTCTACCTCCGAGAGAGTGCGTGAGTGTGTATCATTGTGGCACTCTGACAGTCACGGCCGCGAGGAGGAACAGTGGTGTGCTCGCTGCAGATGGCAGCACACATTTTTTCATTCCTTAAACAGACACAAAAAGCAGCTGAGGGACTAGGGCCTGTCTGTAGAATGTGCCGGGGAAGAGTAGGTACTTGGCACAAGTAGCAGAAACAATTAGCGTCACATAAGCAGAGGCCTGAAGCAGCTGGAGAGGGAGAGGGAGAGAGAGGGATGGTGGGAAAACATGGTGTCTCATTTTCACCGAGAGGACCTCAGCAGAACTGTGCGCGCCCTCTGAGAGATCTCCTTCCTCTCCTCGTCACAGCTCAGACATTTCTTCTTAAAGACAGTTCATGTCACGGCTCATTTAATTGATGCGCTCTTGTCGTTGTCGGCGTTTTTGTTTGTATCTGTGCATTCTTAATTAGGGAATAGACAGAGGAAGCTCTGTGTCCTTGGAGAGACCTCACATCCCACTCACATCCCCAAAACTCCCTTTTTGAACATTCCTGGCTACCGTCTCTTCCCAGTTCCCGTTTTTGAAGTAGCAAGACAAGTTGATCAGAAGAGCAGCTCATGAAAAGACTCCACCTGTCTTGCTCTGCAAAAACATTGTGCTCTTTATACTGTGCATACTTTACAGATGAGCTCAAAGAAAATATATTAAAAAACAAAACCATCACTTTGGAAAGAAGACAGGATACAGACTTTCCTTAAAGCAAAGGTTTGATTTAGATTTTTCCAAGTCATCTTAATGCAGTTCTCATATACTCACATATTTGAGTTGCTGGGCTCTGCTTTTATATCAGCATCAACACTTATTTTTCTGGCTTCTCTTGACCTTTGACCTTTCCCCATTGTGTTTCCAGTTTCTGTATCAAACATAAGCAGCATCTTTGAGTATAGAGTAAGTGACAGTATAGATGGGACAATGAATATGTCTAAGAGAAAGCACAGGAGACTCATCAAATCACCAATTTTCATACAAACAATAACTGTGAAGTTATAGTTGAAATTTGAAAAACTGGAATTACACAAATTAATTTAGATAACAATTAGAGATATCTAACAACATTTATACAAGAGATGACATGCATTTTATCTGAGATTAAGTTCTCTTAAGTGCTTCATGCAAGCACATTTAATTATAAATGAGTTCAGAAAGATGTTGGACAAAAATACTGTTAATTCACTAACATCCCGGAGGACTACAACAGAAAACAAGTGTGTAAACCCCTCTACCACTGGGTGGCAGTATTGTACAACAGTGCTCAAACTGTCATCACCTCAGCAAGAGACTCAGGACACCAAACACATCTGAATTGTTTCGTTATGATTTGTGCATTCAACCATCCACAGGTATGAAAAGTAAACATTTGTGATCATGTGATCAAGTTTTTATGAATAGAGATAGAAAATCTTGATTCCTTTGGCTGAAAACTGTTTTAAACTAAATTTACAGTGTCTGTCATTTTTTGGTAACTACACACAGGAATGTACTCGGCCTTTTCTTGCTAAATACACAAGTTCCTATTTCACAAATTAATTCCTTTGCTGGTGCTGAGCCATGACACACATTCAGGAAGACAGTGAGGACAACAAACAGATAAAACAGTCCAAAGTGTGGTTTGAATTGCAAAAAAAAACTAATCTGCAGTATTTGGAAATTCACAGCTTCGGCAAATAAAACCACTACCAGTAGTACCACCACCACCACTACGACTACTACTCCTACTACTACTATGTACCGTTGGATCAGTGTTGATACCTTTTTTATATAAAGTAGACCTTCTACCTGGGACTCTACTGTGATTTCAGTGATTTAATTTGATCATTTTTAAAAGTAGGGTAATACATTAAAGCTGCATTTGGTAACAAAAAAAAAGCCCCTACTTTTGCAATACAACTGAAAAATCAATAGGTTGAGCCTCCTTCTCAAAGGTTAATCAAAACAAACACAGGCATAGGACTGACCGAGCCATTCAGTGGATCTAAACTAAAGCTGCTGAACCTCTTTTTAACAAAGAGCCAGAATATGATGGCTGCAGGTATCAAAGTGTTTTTTTGCATTGGACTTGCTCTTGTGCTAACAGGTATGTGATGGTGGTTTTGTATATAATCTGGCAGGTGACAGATTTCTTGGGTTTGTGGTAACTGTGGCTGCTTTTCTGTTTGTCGGTCAGGTGTGGGAAAGTCTGCGTTTGTTGGGAAGAGCCACAGTGAAGGGAAAGATGACCCTGTGCTGCAGTACGTTGTTAACAACTCACTGAGGGAGCATCCAGTCCTCACAAAACTCAGACTGGTAAGAGAACCAACGATCACTGGAGCCTCATGCTGAGACAGAGACGGTTACTTAAGCAACAGTTTCATAACACGTACACAGTAATTACTGCAATTTCCTTCTTACATGTTTTTCCAGCTTGTGATGTAAACAGGTGTTTCAATAAGTCGCAGCTATTTTAGTTGATCTGGTTATCTAAAATAGTGGTTTCCAAACTTTATACCATGGACCCCCATTTGAAACGACTCTATCTCAGGGTGCCCAATTTTTGCTTTCAGATGTTGTAATACAGAAAGTCTAATAACTCATGAGCAAAATAGCCATGAGAGAGGTATGAACTTAAATACCAAAGGAAATTCTTTGCTCAAAAATGACACCCTATGGTGTATTAGAAGTATAAACACTTGTGCCTAATAATAATAATAATAATAATATAAACTAAGCTACAATTAGAAGAATAGAAAAGAGAAAGGTCATATTGCACATTATACTGAGGAATTATATTGGAAATTATTTTGAAAATGGAATGTGGCAGGCTCCTGTCCACATTCATCGACATGCTGAGGCCACCAGCAGCTTATTTAGGTCAGATGAAGGCTGCTTGGTCATGTGGAGCTCCAGGCTAAAAGCTAAAGATGACTGCAGCTTTGAAGTTGTTGCTTCGAAAGTTTGGATCAAACTTTGGAACTTTTTAGAGTTGCATTTGTTCAGTTTGGCTTCTGTGTCATTACATTATTATATTATATCTTTACTTTCTATAAAACTGCAACAAACGTACACAAGAGTACTTCATCTCCACTGCAGATCAGATCAGGATCTCAGCGATGCAGTCGGGGGCCACTAGATAGCAGCACAGCATCAGAAGAACAACACACAGCTACTGAAGAGCACCAACACGTGCTGTTCATCCATTTCACCAGACAATGCATGTTTAAATGTTTTGATATTTTCATTTCAGAGAACCCTTGAAGACCCATGGAGCATCATGATGGTTGCCAGCGAACAAGCCCAGTTTATGGCAAATCTCATTAGACTGATAAACGCAACTAAAGCTATTGAAATTGGTGAGATCACATGAGATCATATGGAAGACTGTGGAGGCAAAAAGACAATAGAAATTTTAAAAACAAATGAGGACCTTATTGTGAAATTAAAACACTGCTGGATAATTAATTCATGTTCAAAATAAAATGCTATTGTCTTTATAGCACTAAAATATTTTACTCTGAAAGCACTCTATATCGGACAGAGCATAACCTGAGAGGACTTACATTTTAGTATTAACTGATCCAATTGGTGTTTTTTTAATTCAATTTAATTTTTAGGTCTGAAAATGACAAGGTCGTGGTCAAGATAAACTTTATTACCCAAACTGCAACAGTACACGAAGCAGAAGTTGCAGCAGTTGCACCTCAAATTAGCAGAATTCAAAATTCCAGCAGTAAATATTGGTTATATTTTAGAAAGAGGCATTCATTCAAATCCACAGACTGCCTTTCTTTGCTCCTGTTATTCTTTACTCACGTTTAAAGGACTAAGAAAGTACTTCTGAAGTGTTTCAGTTGACAGTGTGTCCTTTCTGCAGGGATGTACACAGGGTACAACGCGCTGAGCATGGCTTTGGCCATGCCACAGAATGGAAGCGTGGTAGCTTGTGAAATAGAAGACACCTACGTGGAGATTGCCAAACCATTTTTTAAAGAGGTGAGGTCATTTTTCCTTTTTGATCTTCTAACTCAGTACAGGTTGAATTGCACAAGATGGCATTTGTTAAACATTCGACTTTCAGCATTTGGTAAGATTGATTGGTGCTTCTGTCAGAGGGAAATTGTGCAGTGGACAGCACACTGCACATCCTGCACATCCTGCACATCCATTTTCTGTCTGTGTGTCTTCACAAAAATACTGCTGAAAGGAGAGTAAGAAAAGGTGTCTGCTCAGGAAACTGTGTCACGTAAAGATGCAAAAATCAATTCCTGTTCTAGCCTTCCCTGCACCACGCTCATGAACCTTCTCTCTCTAGGCTGGGGTTGAGAACAAGATAGATGTACGCCATGAAATAGCCATAAAGACACTGAGTAAGTGCTTTTATAAATCTCTGTCATGAGTTCTGGTAAGAAATGGACTCCTGAATTTAGATTTTTTTTATATCTCTGTTCCATCAGATAATTTGATAGCAGCTGGGGAAGCTGGAACGTATGACTTTGTGTTCATCGACGCTGATAAATTCAACTACGACAGATACTACGAGAAGTCCCTCGAGCTTGTACGAACAGGAGGCATCATTGCCATTGACAATGTGAGGACACTACACGAGCATGATTTGTCTTTCTGTGGTGTTACAGAATAAAACAGCATTGTTGTTGTTGTATATTTGAAGGTGCTGTGGAGCGGAAAGGTCGTGAATCCTGCTCCCAATGACCTCACCTCCCAGACTCTGGATGGCCTGAATAAAAAGCTACACAAGGACCAGAGGATCGATCTGAGCATGCTCACTGTGGGAGACGGGCTAACCATCGCCATTAAACGCTAAAATCACTATGCCTGTTTGTCTAAATGATGTTTTGGTATTAAATATGAATGCTGGACTTTTTTTGTCAGCACCAGCAATCATCTATTGAATGTCTTTGCTGTATAGCAGAGAAAACATTACAACTTCCTCCCTGTTTACTGATTTTACAAGGACAGCACTCACAAAAGAGCCATAAATAAAACAAAAATATAAAGTTTCATCAAAATTACATATTTCCAACAATTAATAAATACCACAATGGCATCAGCATTTCTCTTTTTGATCATCTCTATTTGTAGCTACATTACACTGTGTTCACAAGAGCTCACATAACAAAGATTCAAGTGAAATAAAGCCTGAGGGAATTAAAATGTTTTAAGGATGCTACATTTAAGCGAGTGAGATGAACACAGCAACCTTTATTTGTGTATGTTGTTGATAAGTGTCTTAAATTGCTGCTTTTATATACAGATGATATGTTTATTTCTAGTGGAGTTGGATTGGAACACTACAGCTAAAATGTAAAATGTTCTTGCATTAGAACATGCTTAAGGCAAGCAGTTGTCCCTTTCTTTAAAAAGAGTCAATCAGCTGCAAAACACAACCAAGAAGGGAATAATTTAAATAAGTGCTAGCCTGTGGTGGTGGTAATGACTGTAAAGGGACACACATGAGAACACTGTCTTATGCTTTCAAAGAACAGAAGGTTATTTTAAACATAAATTAAGAGTCAACCGAGAACCACTAAAAAGCAGATCTGCTAAGAATCAGAAGCTGCTGGAACACAGGTGTCAGTGTCCACAGTCAAGCGTGTTTTGCATCGCCATGGACTGAGAGGCTGCCATGCAAGAAGGAAGCCATTGCTCCAAAAGCGGCACCTTAAGGCTCGACTGAAGTTTGCCGCTGATCACATGAACAAAGATAAGACCTTCTGGAGGAAAGTTCTGTGGTCAGACTAAACAAAAATCCAGCTGTTTGGCCACAATGCCCCGCAATATGTTTGGAGGAGAAAAGGTGAGGCCTTTAACACCATGCCTACCGTCAAACACGGTGGTGGTAGTATTATGCTGTGGGGCTGTTTTGCTGCCAATGGAACTGGTGCTTTACAGAGAGTAAATGGGACAATGAAGAAGAAGGATTACCTTCAAATTTCTCAAGATAACCTAAAATCATCAGCCTGAAGGTTGGGTCTTGGGCACAGTTGGGTGTTCCAACAGGACAGTGAACCCAAACACACATCAAAAGTGGTAATGGAATGGATAAATCAGGCTAGAATTAAGGTTTTAGAATAAAGTCCTGACTTTAACCCTGTTGAGAACATGTGTACAATGCTGAAGAAACAAGTCCATGTCAGAAAGCCAACAAATTTAACTGAACTGCACCAATTCTGTCAAGAGGAGTGGTCAAAGATTCCACCAGAAGCTTGTGGATGGCTACCAAAAGCACCTAATTGAAGTGAAAATGGCCAAGGGACATGTAACCAAATATTAGCATTGCTGTATGTATATTTTTGACCCAGCAGATTTGGTCACATTATCAGTTGACTCATAATAAAGTCATAAAAGAACCAAACTTCATGAATGAGAAAAATCAGAGTTGTAGAAATAACTGGAAACTCAAGAGAGCCATGACATTATGTTCTTTACAAGTGTATGTAAACTTTTGACCATGACTGTAGGTAAAACTAGGAGGACTATAGTAAATAAATACTTGACAAGCAGGTTCAGCATTTGAGGATATATTGCTTTGGTATACACACTGTACAGTATATTTATCAATATTTACAAGTGAAAATACTACACCATTTGAAACAAATCATCACACTGCATACATTTTTTTTCAGCTGAGTAAACTAAGTGCAGGAAAGTAATTAACTACAGGTCTTGAAAAATTGTACTTAACTTCAATTTTGAGGCACTTTTTGGCAACTTCACACTTCTGCTCCACTACATCTCAGAGGGAACCATTGTGCTTCCTGCTCCATCACATTTCTTTGACATTAGCTCCTTTGCAGATTTAGACTATGAATAGAAGATAATAATCAAACATATGATGTATTATTACTAATAAAGGTGGCTGCTACCCAGCAGTGTTTAAAGTGCATCAATAAATTCGATAAAGTAGTAAAATGGGCCATTAAATGGGCAATTCTGCCCAATTAGTATTTCTATTATTATTATTATTATTATTATTATTATTATCATTATTATGCACTTGTGTTTTGGGTCGGTTCACCCACGTCACTGCTGCAACAAACCGCAGTGTGACTCTCACTGGAGCGTCAGCTGATGCTTCACCTCTCCAGCACCGCGGACAGCTCCGATGTGCTCACCGAGCAGATGGCGACGGTTATAAAAAGGCCGCACAGAGAAGCTCCTCTGTGCCGGAGACTCAGCAGCTCAGTCTGAGTCTCAGCATGGATGACACGCTCCTCACTGCGCACGCCATCCCTCAAGATGCGCGCGTCCAACGCAGGCCGAAACCATTGGCATCCGACGCCAGCGTCCTGTCCGCGGGCACGACTCTATCTGCTGGCAACTTGGACGAGAAAGCGCTGATGCGTGGCTTGAATGAACGCCTTGCGGGATTCATAGAGAAGGTGCACCGCCTGGAGCGACACAATCACCTGCTGGAGACAGAAATCAGAGCGACCAGAAGCAAAGCGAAGCCTGCGACTCTTCTGCAGGAGGAGTACGGACCAGAGCTCAGAAGACTGAGGCAGCTGGTTCAGGACATCGCTCACCAGAAGCACCAGATTGAGATCGAGCACCAGACTTTAGAGGAGGAGCTGTGCGACTTGAGGAGGCGACAAGAACGCGAGGCGCGCGGCAGGTCGGACGCAGAGAGCGACATCGTTAACCTCAGGAGAGACATCAATGACGCGTATCGGACTAAGGTGCTGCTGGACAAGAAAGCGCAGGCTCTCGTGGATGAAATCCACCTGCTGAAGAGAAACCACGAGGCTGAGGTTTCGGAGGTGTGCGGACAAATTCAGGACGCGCAGGTGACTGTCAGGGCGCACGAATTTGGCGACCCCGGTGTCACTGCGGCACTCAGGGACATCAGAGCGCAACTGGAAGGTCACACAGTGACCCACGTGGGAGAAACTTTCCAATATCAGTTCACGAGATTAACGGAGGAAGCCGAGAGCAAGAGAGAGGCGTTAAAAGCGACCCAGCAGCTGATCCAGGAGCAGCGGAGGCGCCTGCAGGCCAAGAGCATAGAGCTGGACTGCACTAAAGGAGTCAGAGAGGCGCTGGAGAAGCAGCTTCATGACGTCGAGGATCGCCACAAGGAAGAAATGTTCCGTTACCAGGTGAGACAGTGTAGTAGGAGCATGATTTATGTAAAGCAAGCCGCACATGTGTTCACGTGTCACATCATGGTGTCCAGTAACACGTCTCTCCTCTCTGACTGCAGAACACAATCAGAGAACTTGAAAATGAGCTCATGAATTGCAAATTTGACATGTCCGGATACCTGCGGGAATACCAGGACCTGTTCAACGTGAAGATGGCTCTGGATGTGGAGATACTGTCCTACAGGTAAGGTTTGCTGACTTAAATGAGTGACATCCCTCAGTGGTATTACCAGGGACAGTGTTCAAGATGGTTCACAATCTCATCTTTCCATCGTTTTCCATATTAATCATCATTTGATTATTAAGAACGCTGCATTTAAGTGAAATACAATCACAAAGTACGGTGTCTGATGCAAACACTCACTATGGTTATCATAGACACAGTCAGTAATAGACGAAGATGTAATTGACTTGCATTGCCTGCATGTTGGGGGAAATAAAATCAGGACAAAAAAAGCAAAGGTCTAATCTAAACTCTGTATTTAAAGACACATTTCTGTTCAAAGGCAATTTAGTCGTATAGTCTTTTTGCACAAGGATTCAAATAAATTCATTATCAATATTAGTCTGTGTCTCCTGTCTTGCAGGAAACTTCTCTGTGGTGAGGAGTCTCGGATGTCAGGTGGACACGTCTCCCTGCCCTACATCTACCACCAGTCCCCTGTTTACACCCTGCCTCGCCTCAACCGCCCCGGTGGCCCACACAGACGAGCTGAGCCCCAGTACAAGTTTGTGGAGGAGATCATCACAGAGACCACCAGGGAAATTGAGATGTCAGAGTTTGAGGAGACTGGATCAGAGGAGACGGAGGTGGGAAAAGACAAGCAGGAGCGCACCAAAAGAGGTGGAGGGGGCAGTGAGGAAGAGATGGCTAATAAAGACAGTCGAGAGGAGGAAAGTGAGCAGGTGTCTGATAGTGAGCAAACTCAAGCATCGGTAGGAAATTTGGTGAAAGAAGGCAATGATGAGGAAAAGGACGATGTTGAAAAAGGTCAAACATGGAAAAAGGAGTCAGAGGAGACAGAAGCAGTTGACAGAGGAATAGATGAAAATATTGTATTAAGTGAAATATTTAATGAGGAAAAAAAAGATCAAAAAGGAGCTGAGAAAGAAGCTGCAGTTCAGAAAGAGCTTGATTCAAAACCACAGATCTCTGTGGAGCATGAACCTCTGAAGTCTGATGACAGTAAAAAAGATGCAGAGAGAGATGGATTCATCTCAGCTCTAGAGAAGAAGCCTGTTGATGAGACCCCAGACGCCACAATGTCCAAAGAACCCGACACAACTCTGGAGATAAGCAGCATTCAAGGGCAAGATGAGGATCCAGAAAAGGCTGAGAAATCTGTAGATTTGACAGAGGGGAGAAAGAGCAGACTGTCCGGTGAGATACTTTCACAAAAGGTACAAATATCTTAAAGAACATCCAAGAGCGAGGAACATGACAGCAGTCATACTGAGACAAAGGAAATCAGTGAATCTAGAGCTGCAAAAGATGAGGATGAAGTAGCAGAGGGCATTCTAGACACTGGACATGGTAGCAAAAAGTCTTCCTGAGCAGTAGAAAAACAGTGGAGATAAAACCAAAACCGACCAAACTGCATTACCAAGGGAAAAGACAACCGTCAATGCAGAAATCAAAGAGTTGCATCAGGGAGCAGCAGAAGGAAACCAGGGCCAGAAATCAAAGCCGCCTGCAGTTTCAGAGAAAATAAAAAGATTCTCAAGGTGAAACAGAAATAAGAAGAAAGTGCACTAAAGGCCCAACATCTGCTAAAGCATGGGGAAGTGGAGATAAAAGACATTTCCACCTTAAATTCAACTAGGCAGCTGACAGGAAAACATCAGGGCCAGTGAAGCTAAAAATAGAGAATGGCTTAACAGAAGCACAGAGGAGGAGCTGTAATTTCTCCTCACAATGACAAAGCATGATTCTTCAGTTTGCAAATCACTTTGCTTTTGAATGTTAAATTTAACCATGAATGTAAAAGTTGACATGTCAAATTGTTTCATCATTTGCTTTGTGTGTTTGTATGTGCTGACTAATAAATGCAATATGAAGGAACATTATGAATGAAACTGTTAAAGTGTATTTTCTTCCACTATAGACGCTCCATTAAATCAAACTTTCTCCTACTATGTATACATCATCCTGTCTTCTGTCAAGCTGTGCTTTCAAATATATTGTGTCTATACAAAGTATGTGCAATGCAGTAGACCTATGCCAAAAACACCAGTATATCCAGTGACTAAGAGGGTCAAAGATCATGTCACAATTTAATTATTAGTTATTTGTATGCATACAGCATGCAGCAGAGGGTACTTTGTTAGGGCGGTTACAGTATGTGCTTCAAGTAAAATGTACAAGCTTGGGAACAGGCCACTGCAACATGTCTGCAACCTTGTAATGTTCAGTTTGTGTTTGTGGGTAAAATCAGCCTTGTTATTTCATACATGATCATCTTGGTGCCACTGCAGGGCAAATCCTTGTGTATTGTATGGGTACACATAACATGGTGAGCCCATCTCAACTATGACTCTTCTCTAGATATCTACATTTGAGTGACAATAGTCTAAAAGTAGATCTATTGTAAAACTCCACACTCACCCTCATTTTTTGTATCTTTCATCATTTCTTCTCCCCAATGAAGGATCATTTGCTCATGGTGCCCCATTTCTCTTCTCTATTGTCTGGATTCCTGAACCTGTTTAACATGTTTGACTGTTTCATATAAGAAAAATGTTTACTTCCTTTTAGTCATTACCTCTCTGAGGTTTTTAGACCTACCAATGAGACACTAGATTTTTAAGAGTGCAGACATCTACAGCCTGGATGTGGCCACATTTAAAGCAAATACTGAAAATGACAAATTTTACAAAACTGCTATCAGTTTAACAGGTACTTAAATCTGTCAGATGAGATTGTTATTTTTCCCCATTAGCCCACATTAGACTATGCATCTCCCTCCATGATAAAGGCATCTAAAAAGATAACCATAGCCAAACAAGCTAGTTACTGAGTTGTTAGTGGCACTTTAAAAATCACATGTTAAAATATGTTTGTGGATTTCAAAGACTTTATTGAAAATGTATACATACACATCAGGTCCTTGAAAACTTCTTGTGGGCTCTGTCGCAGCCCAGTACAGAGAAGAACTTTCCATGAGTGCAACTTTGAGTTACACCTCTCCCAGACAATGATCGTTTGGCATTACTGTGAACATTAATAATGTGCTCCCCAGGTGTCGGGTAGTACAGAATGAACAAAACTAAATCCTGCTTGTTTGGCCAAGTGTACAGGTTTCTTTCAAAACGTACAGACCTGACTTAAAGCAACCCAAAAACTGCCCAGTTTAAGGGAAGGTTACATGTGCAGCTTTAACAGACCACTGAAAACCCTCACGGCTGACGCAAAGCAAAATCACTGCAGAGCTTTAGTTTGTCCTTTGTGTGCATCAACAGGAAGGGTGCAGCAATATTTAAATAATAGCAGAAAGAGACTAGAGTATTTTAACAAGGTTGTGTAAATTAAAACTGTGTTGATGACAAAAGGAATATCAGATGAGTCATGATTGTAAAATTTGAAAGGAGGTATGACAACAGAGTTGGTGACAGGCAAAGGGATTGTACATGATTTCACTACTATGGCAGTGCTTGACAGAAACAATGACATGATGTACAAAGAATATGCCACCGTCTCTTGAATAGGTGCAACTACAAAGTAAAACGCGACAAAGGGTAAAATATACCAATGAGAAAAGCACCAACTTGAAGTGGTGCTCAACAAGTTAAGAGTTTGTCGTCGTAGTCTTTGAATCTCTCCAGGATATCCCCTTGCTGGTTTGAGTCGGACATACATTTAAGGCCAGATTCTTCTGATATTCCCTAGTCCCTCGCAGTGTGTAGAAAGCTTAGGCTTCCAGCTCCAAGCCCAGGCCCAGCTTGTGGCCTCCTGCGTTGATGTTCTTGCCATCGACCAGGCCAGACAGGGTGAGTTTCACGCCTGCACAGGCAAGAGGACCATTAGCCATCACAAGAGCAAATGCAAAACAACTTGACCGGAAAGCGCAGGCTGGCAAGTGTTGCTATAAATGACTAAAAATATTTCATAAACAATAAACACTTACCTGGTCTAAGAGTCTGGGTGTAGCCAACACCAACAAGGCTATTGTTGTTCACTTTAGCCTATGGAAGAAAAAAAAAACAAAAAAACAATAAAAGTCAACTGTAGACAATTAAACCCTCCTTTGCATCATCTACCCCGCTCCTAAAGCCTCAGCTGAACTACTTACACTGACGGAGGCATCCTTGTCCAGCTGGTATTTGGCTGCGATACCGAAGCGTGTGCTGTTACTGCCAGCGGTCCAGGCCAGGTTCACTGCAGTCTCCAGCTTGTCGCTCACCTTCTGGTAGATGGAGCCTCCAAACTCAGCACCATCATTGCTTTAAGGATTATATGCACAGGAGAGACCTCATGCTACAGGAAAATCAATGTGGAATTTCTGGCTACAGGTGTTGGATGTTTTGCTCATAGACACACAGTCATTCCCTTTATTTGCTTTCAAATGTTCTTAGGTTTTGTTACTAGTTACCATTTTGTCAGACAGTAAGCACTTCTGAACATGGAATACTGTTTTCCCTGGGAACTACCTCTTATTTTGACAGATGAATTAACTAATTATCATTAATTAAATTAACTGGGTATAGGAGCCATTGTTGACATTTTGTGGAGAGTAGCCACATAATGTCCTTCATGTTTAACAGAGTTAATCTGGTTAACTCTCAGTGTAGGCAGCTTGTGTCACTCTGCAGGTGTTCAGTAAATTTAAAAAAAAAAAAATCTTACTGCTCAGTGCACATGAAGAGACTGCTTTTTAATTTTTTTTCTGCAGGCTGTTAAAGCTCTGCACATTGCATGGCTGGGTTTGTGTCACCATAGCAACCCACAGATAACCATACAGGTGTGTGTTTATATTAGTTTCATTCTTCACGTAGCCTTTCTGATTAAAGGTGGAGTAGGAGTTCTTTGAAAAACGGTTCCAGCGAGCTATATTTTGAAAATACACACACCCCTGCCCTTTCTTCAGACTTCCCCCCCAAACTTCAAGAAATATTTATATGTATACTAGATTACAAGTTGACTTTTCACTTGTTGTTTTGATACGTGTTCTACATTATTTCATTAGCCGCTTTCACACTATCGAGCCAAAGCCGAGCCAGCCCGGGCTTGTCGATGATAAGTGTTTTTTCACTGCAGGGCCAGGGGCTAACGAGGGATATCTCGGGGCCGGCTGATGGCCCGCGATTTCTGACCCCATCGAAAACATGGGGCTTAGTGGTGACAAAGCAGGGCTAGAGGCTGTGTCAAGATTGGGGTTAGCCGTTAGCTGCGTAGCCTACTATATAAACTATCGATGTAAACAACAGCCTATCAGTTAGTGAGCCATCTTCCTAGCCTTGTGACGATGTGTTATAGCTGGCATTATGAACGGATTGTTTGTGGTTAACATAGCTCAGTTCTTCCATGCCTTGTGCCTCCATGCCTCTCAGTCGTCGCTGCTGTTGTAATGTCATTGCTCTTTGCCGTCATCCCTCACGTAGCTGGTCTGATGCTGCTTGCTCATATACAAATCATCTTAAATCCATGCCTGCGCTGATGAACTGACTGCCTATCCAGTATGAAAATGTGTTCTATCATGACGTTTTCGCTAACAGGGGAGTAACCCGGAGGAGCTAGTAGCCCAACTGTGTGAACACAAATGGTTTTGGGACATGGTGCTTGTGGCCCAGTGCTATTAGCACTGAGGTAGCTATGGAGGGGTCTATTCATTTACAAAGGAGTGCACGTGGAGAGGGGAAGGGAGAAGCGGATTGGAGTTTGATGGACGTGTCAGGATCCAATCATTTCAATATGATTAGATGGTGTTTTTCCATGATTTCGCGCTCTAGAGTGTGAAGAGGTTTTCAAGCGATGTGGTTTAAAAAAACTCCAGAAAAAGATCTCCCACTCCACCTTTAAGTGGCATACAATAAAAACCCATAACAGTGTTGTCACTGACAGTATTTTTTTTCCTGATGCATTTAGATGAAATGAACATCTCGTTACAAAATATTAAGTGCAGACAGGTCATAAAACCCATCCTTCATGTGAAAGGTATTCTACTCACACATTGGTGTGCAGCTGGAAGTCTCCTGTCTTATAGCCAATGGCAAAGTTGTTCTGGGTCATCTTGGACTTGGCAGTGTCGAAGCTCATCTGATAACCGGCAAGCCACCCCTCGTAGCCCACAACAGCAGCCCCGTGGATGGTGGGGCCGGCGAAGTCAAAGTCGACATCACAGCCCATGTTAACATACTCACGCTTGTAGGCCGTCTTAACTTTGCCACTCTTCTTGCTGTTGTTGAAAAAAACAACTTGGGTTAACCTCAACTGAAATCAAGTCAGATTAGGCTTAAATGGTAAATGGTCTGTATTTATATAGCGCTTTACCTGAAACGATACCCAAAGCACTTTACAGTATACATCACATTCACCCATTCACACACACACATTCACAAACTATAACACAACGTATTGAGACAACATATATGGTCTAAAGCTGGGCAGACACTGATTTGATCTACTGATCTTATGGATGACCGTGCTCAAACTGCAAGACAGGCAAACAAAAGTTCAGACTTTCTAGAAAAAAAATATTACCATCATGGCCGATTTTTATATTTTATGTGACAATCAAAGTTCAATAAATCAATGAATGTTGCTTCTTTTTTATTATTATTTTTTTTTAAATACAGTGAAAAAGCACATGGCTCCCTGCTTGGCCTGTCCTCACCAAACCCCAGAGAGATGTGAAACACACTTGCCAGGGATATAAGATCATTCAGAGAGCTTTCTAAACACTCAGCCAACTGTCAGCTTGTAAAAGCAACAACCATTATCAGCTATTTTATCAGCTTTGCTTTGAATAAAAAAAATAAAAATAAAATAAAAAAATCTTTAGAGCCATTACTAACTCAAATGTCCAGTTTGCCAAGTCACTGACCAAGTGCTGGTGTTTACTTCACAACCTGAGAACGACACTGTAGCTTTGAACCAGCCATCTCAGCGTAGCCACTCATCAACCTTCTCAATATGAGAGAGGATACGCTTCCTCTAGGCCATATTCCTCATATGATCCACACACAGACTGCCAGGACAGCTGGACACATTAGTAACACTTTTCACTTGGAGAACAAACAAACCTTAAGACATAATTTAAGCACACAAATGTGCAAGACCTGACAACCGACCAGAGTCATGTTACATCAGACTTGTTCCATATTGGGACTGGGGTCACATGGATGAAAAGTACACTCGTCAGAAGCATGTACGGCCCAGATCAGGTCACCAATATGATTCACAGAGAAGCACCATGCAAGTAAAATTCTGAGCTGAAATTTCCCTATTGTGAGATCTTATTCTTTTCCATCAATTATACAGTTAAGCCAACCATAATCTTACCCAGTGTTTGGTGAGAAGGTTGTATCAAAAGTCAACTTGAGTCCCTTGGCAATCTGTGAGAAATAAAAATAAACCATTTGACATTAAAAAGAAGTATATGCTGCCAATTCTCACAGAGAAAAAAAAAGAATTCTGTTAAATAAAAGGGGTGGAAAATGTGTGAATATGTTCCAACCTGATCTTCAACAGTGATTTCTGTCCCCAAGGTGTTGTCAGTGTTCCACTTCTCAGTAAAGGTCAGGCCGTATTCTGCCCTCTTGTATTTAGTTTCCAGGCTGCCCACAACTTTGCTGGTGTCAGTGTTGGAGGAACCAGCTGTTTTGAATTCCTGCAAAGGACATTATTTAAGAGAAAAGACAACCACAAGAAATACTAATTAAAGACAAGCTTCACTGGATGAAACAAGGATGAATGTTCAAGTAGCCAATTCATACAGTACAGTCAGACATTTCAATGTTACGCTCCCCAGTTGGGTTCAGGGGATGAGGGGAGAAACAAAAATGAGAAGAGGAGAAAAAGGAGAAGAGGAAACAATGGAGGCAAATCAAGGACCACAAAACTTTATGCACGGTAAGAGCTGATGGTGAATTAGGGATAACCACACACACTTCTCAAATGTGAGGCTTGGCATTATTATAAAATGATTATAATCAGGCTTCAGACAAAAACATTTTGAAGATGTCACTTCGGACTGTGGGATACTTTTGGACTACTTTTTCTAGAAAAAGTAAATAAACAATTGATAGATTTTTTGTTAATAAAAATAAATACTTGAATCAATGCTCTGCGTGGTGGTTTAAGGCTTTAATTTAAGGCTAAAAATACCAAAAATGTCATTTTAAAAAGACCAGAAAGTGTCAAACAAAGCAGCAAAATATTAATATTGCTAATATCAATGTGATTTTAATGTGGCGTTATATTACTGTAATTACTATCAGATATATTATTTCTGTTCTGATAAAAACACAACCTTACCACTCCACTGGCTGACTTTGTCTTGACATCGAGCTTCACCAGGCCAAATCCTGAAGAAAACAATTGTTTTGGTGAAAAAAAAAAAAAAGAAAATATCAACTTTACTTGGCAGTGGATATATTTAATGTCACAGTGCTACCACAACTGTAAGAAGCCATACCATAGCCTTTGTTGAAGATGTCCTTGGCAGACTTGCCCAGGTCAGCATAGCAGGGAGGCACAGCCATTGTATCTGTAGACAGAAGCAGCAACAACATCATGGTAAAATTTTCCTTCAGTCCTCATGAATATTTCCACCTTGTGTACAATTAAAAATTAACCCAAAATAATATGATCAGACTTAAAACAACAACAAAAATGTTTGCCTCCAATGTGCATTACAAGTGTGACAGAATGATGATTTAACAGCAGCAAACACACAAAGTGACACAAGCTCAACTCTTATATTTGGAGTTCGGGACAGGAACTAATATCTCCTAAATGTACCACTCATGCATGTACTGTATTGTTAGATTACATTAGACAAATGCAGATGTGTGTGTTTAGACTCAACACATCTTATTTCTGCAAAATACTGGCTGATACACAGGATGCATGTGTTAAAAAGAAAGTTCACACAAGGATGTTAGGTGGTAACATTATCTGCCATTGCTGTACTTTATCAAATATTGAGTGAAAAGCTAGATTTTGAATTACTTTTCAATCACTAAATTGCATTGAATCACACTGAATTGCTTTCATCACTAAAATCTCACTACTATCCGCACAGACTAAGCTGTATCTAGTGTATGGGTGTGCTCATGCTGTACAGCAGTTGACTGCACATCCGTTATAAAGGCGAGGTTACAAAGTTCAAGATGCAAGAACCGATATGTATACTTTCACTATCGCATTGGTGGCTTCGTTTTCAGTGTAACACGTCTAGCACAGTGACAGCATCCAGGTGCTGCAGGTAGTCGCAGCGGTACAAGAGTCTGACAGCCGGCGGACAAGGTTACTGGGAGAGAAAGAGAGGAGCCATTTTGCCGCACTGGAGTGACTCGTCCAGGCCTGGCGTTAATTAAACTACTCCTTCACGTGTGTTGGCAGGCACCACAAGGCGTGGTTAAGTCCATGCCGGTGCTAATTACTGTTAGCTGGGTTAGTTAACCAGTCCAGTCCTGATATCAGCCGGCTACATCACTCCTGCTAACTAGGCCGTAGGGAGGTTTAAGAAATTACTGCTTAAGTTAAGGCAGTAAGTTGTGACTGTTTTGTAATGGTAGCTTTGCAGAACAACAACCACTTTATCAGCCGCATAAGACAATGTAAAGTTACTACAGAGCAAGCGTGACATTTACAGCACGGCTTTGACTTGACATGTGTCAGACGCAGCATGCTGAGTGCAGCTAGCGCGGCTAACTTTGCTAGCATGCAGAGTGCCGGTGTAGCTAGTTTAAGGACGCTTAAACTCCACTTCTTGCTTGTTGTGGAGTTTAAAAACAGCACCAGGCGGAATAAATAGGTCTCTTACCAGCAGAGGATGGCGCTAGTGGTAAACTAAAGTGACTTTACTAGAGATGTTCCTCACACCACACGGCCAATGCAGGCGTAACCAGGAGAAGGGCGAGCTGAAGGAGACTGCACCGCACCGACACCAGACCTATCACAGCCCGGCTCAGGACCCGGGCCGGCCTCACAGGTGCCTGCCTGCCTGCCTGTCTAAAAATGGCGTCACAGATTGACAATCTATGAGTATAGAGTTGTCTCGCTATCACTCTTTTTAACCCCTGCCCCTTGTTGTGCATATGAATAAACGGAACCTTGAATCTTAAATAGCGACACTTTGTGGTAATACTTTCACTGCATATAACCATCAGTGCATGTTTTTGTAGCTTGTTGCTTTCAAGGAAGAAAGGAGTTTTGCTGTCTTCACCAACACCCCATATAGCTCCAATAATGTATATGTAACTCCTAACAGGTGCAAAATAAGTGGATGTAACTTTCAAAAGAACAGATCACACTAAGTATAAGCCACAATTTAAAATGTTAGTGTGAAAATGCAGTTTTTCTCTCACCAATTGTTATGAAAATAAGGTCTTTATCAAACAATCACCATCCCTTGCATAACTCTGCATGCAGTGATAATCTAAAACATATAAATTTCATATAAACTCCTCTGTGCACCACAAATTCTAAATATTTATTCAATTACATATATTATTGTGCATCTAATTTTAAAGGAATAAAAAATGCACAGTGTAATTTCATAACATAGACCTGGTGCAGTGGATACACTATTTTATACCAGTACTTCAAGCATTGTTGTAGAAACAACTGCGACCTTTTAACCCTGTAGCCAACAGTAATAAAGATGCCGCTTTAACAGCATCACCCTCCCTTCAGTAACTATATAATACCAATAATAAAATGTTCTGCTCAGTCAGTGCTTTGAAATGAAAGTGTGTGATGTTGAAAGTAAGGACAGAAACCGTGAAGCATATTATTTGCATCTGTGGCAGAGTAATATCATTCCAGTGCTGCAGGTAGTCACCCACAAATAGTTGCATAGTAAGGTTTGATCAACGTCACCCTCCCTTCCATAATGCAACAATGCATTGATGATAAAATAATAAAAGTTCTAAATGTTTGCAGTTGCTTATTTTTATTCAGTCATGATTTACATGAAATGAAATGTGCATTTATTTTTTAAAGAATGAAATATAATAAATATGCTGTACACAAAAGTTTGCACATACATGGATAGTATGCAAGTTTATGAACACCACTGCAATAGAAATGAGAATTATATTATTGTGAATGTATGCCCTATAAGTGGGAGCAGCAAACCCACTGCAGATGGCAAAGGTAAAAAAAACAACAAACCGACCAGTCAAACTGAGGAAGTGAAAGAAAATAACGGGTGGTTGCTTGTTACAAGAGGTACTATTTCCCACGAGGTACTCTTATATTAGTTTCCCGCAACTCTAAAGATGGAACACTGACTCCAAGAGGTACTATTACTTCCCATGAGGTACTTAATTTCCCACACTCTTGTGTAGGGTTTTCCTATCTTTGAGGGGTATTCCAGTACTTATTTCCCACACTCGAGAACAATACTCAACAGGCAATAAGAAATCTGACTCCAAATAAGATTAAATATACCTTACACCCGTTTTCCTGAGTGGTCGTTGATGAGAGGGAGAGAAGACAAGGAAGACGAGGAGATTTCTCAGTTCAAATCTCTATTTAATAAGTGAGACAAAGAATATTGGAACAGAATTCTGGGTTTCTGGGGCCTTGGGCGTTCCAGGAACCCCGCACAAGGCTAAGTCCAATCCTTTTATAGTTTTTACAAGTTTCACTTTCTAACTAGGCGTTGTCTTTGGGTCTTGGGGTGTTGGATGTCATCAGTTCTTCTCTTCATTGGTTGATATTTGGTGCAAAAGGGCGACCCGAGGCGGCACACTGGACCTCCAAAGTGTTACTGTGTGCCCACCGGAGATATCTCCGGCCAAAGGAGATAAGGACACATTCCTGTACTCTGTGAATCTCTGTTCTTTGTCTGAAAACCATGAAACTACTTTTACACTATTCATTATACATAATAAAGCATTTCAATATATTTATCAGAATAAAATAGTAAACCTCACAACTAGTAAAACTGTATATTACTGAATACATCATAACGTGTGCGTATAATTAAAACAAACCATAACTAGTAAACATGTCTATGCTTAAAACAAATCATAAAATAGCACAAGCATGACCTTTCACATCTCAACAGGGCCTATCTATCATGTTAGGGAAAACAGAACCTCTTTTTCCCGCTGTGTGAAACCTTCCTATTGTCTCCTGGAGATACATATCAGCAATGAGCACAAATTTATTGGTTACAAAAATACTGAGGAACTGTACAGGCTGAATCAACAAGAGTCTGGAGAAGAATACACTGTAATTTTAACATGCACTCTGAGTGTGTGAGACCTAGGCAGTAGGATGAGAATGATGTGACCTTAAAAAGACAAACAATTCTGGTCTGCAGCTTTTACGTGCAGCTGAAAAACCATCATTTAAGCAACGCCTCTGGTTATATGATTATTAAAACTCATGCTAACAAAAATATAGCTACAATCTGACTAAATGCATACACAAAATCCTAACAGAAGAAAGAATAAGGTCAAAAGGGTAACACTCTGACTTGGTGTAGCAACTGCAGTGTGCAGCATTTACTGAACAACAGTATGCACAAAGTGTCACAGTGGGTTTGGATATCTTAATATTTATATTCCCTCCACGTCACTTTCTGCAACAGACCTCTGGAACAAGCAGGAGAAGCAGACATGAACATTTCCAAATTTGATGAATTGTGATGTGGACTATAACATGGAAATGATAAAAAGTGCATTTTTTGTTCTTATATTGTGTAATATCTGTTACCTCGACTGAAGATTTTCTCATGTGTCTTACTTCCTCTTTTTTCTGTGTTGAAGGAGAAAAAAAGTAACTTACAGTAAGATTACAGAATTTATATTATAATTATGAACAATAATAAATGTACAGAACTACAGTAAGCATAAACACATTACAATGATATACCCCAGACATCTACATGCAATGCAGTTGCTCTGTGAAAAATCTATTGGGAAATGAATCCACATATTTTACCATTGCTGTGGCTGATGTCACTCCTGTGGTCTGCACTGTAGAAGAGACAGTAAAACACCTGCTACTGATTCTCAGTGCTTGGCAACAGTAATGCATGCCAATCCCCATTTCAAACTAGATAAATCAGAGTAGCCAGAAACCTCAAATACAAAATTGGTTTTATCAGTTTGCCATATACTTACTGTGTCTTTTGATCATAAAGCAGATGAACAAGGTCACCATGGCAACGAAAATCAACACACTCAGACGGATGCCGAAAATCTTCAGGTGATCTGAAAGACTGCAGTATAAAATTTTAAACCCACAAATTATTCATAAAAAAAACAGAACAGTCCTAAATAAACAGTTTAATTCTGCACTACAGTTTTGCAAAAGGTTTCACTAATGCAGAGGCTGCTCACCTTAGGTGTTCAGGAGTGGGTGGCACAGTGGTTAAACATGATATTGCTGTTAGGGTGAAGGCTATATAATACAAAAAAACAACACCATGATCACCACTGTATATACAACAATATTCAATGCTAATCAGGAATATATTAAATTGAAACATTCAGAGAAGTATTACTTGTGGTACTCACCAGTGGTAGTTTCCTCAGTGATAGTAAGAGTGGCTATAATCCAAAACAGGACAATGAGTGATTTTACAATAATGAATGAAAATATCTCTTCTCACCAAGATACCAAACTAAGTATTTTCAGTGATTTTCTTCAATGGAGACTTTATAATGATTACCAGTCTATTTACCAGTGGCAGTTTTCTCAGTAACAGTTATATGCACCGGCATCTGTAAGTCTCCTTTAGCACACCAATACCAGCCGCTGCTCTCTGTCCTCAGTCCACTCATAGTCACAGTGAAAACTTTGGGGACACTTGCATTGATGGTCACTCTGCTTCCATCTATTGATCCCAATGATGTCGTCACACAGGAGCTGCCCACCCTGCACCACCTCACTTCTCCAGGGTTACTGTAGTGACAATTGATGGTTATATTATCTCCTTTAAATCCTGTAATCTCCTGATGATCCACATAGAGACTTGGCGTACCTTAAGCGAAAACAAACAGTACTGTTGATGTTTCAGAAGTATCATTACAACTGGTGGATGATTACTGTCCTCAACTTATTTATTTTAATTATTTCTGAGTAAATAAAAATATTATATTTGCAGCAAATGATGCAACCAGGCTTTGAAATGTGCATAAAGGTGCTTCAAGGTCTCTTACCTCTGGTGACCGACAGGTAAAAATACTGTTTGTTATCTGCCCCTCCATCAATCTCCACAGCACACCAGTAATATTCAGTGTCTTTATCCGTCAGATCTTTTATAGTCACAGTGAAGATTCTTTGGATTTTATCATCAGAAATTGTAAATTTTCTTGGGCTACCTTTTGTATCAGTCTGAGTCATAATGGAGCAAGATGACCAAGAACTCCCTTTACACAAGTATTTCACATGGTTCCTATACTGAGAGGCATAGAGACACGGGATAGAGATTGAATTTCCAGCCTTCACTGATACTGTTACGCTGTGAATTCCTGCAACAACAGCAAATACAGTGTGTTAACAGATGTGCTTGCTATCGGTACAGTGCATATTAAATTCCAATTGTCTCCACAATTTCTGAATTAAAATAGTAGTAGGTAATCATAAAGGACTGTGTAACACAAATCATCTGACATGACAAACACAAGGAAACATAACAGGTTAAATCATTACAAAAACTTTTAATTGCCTTTAAAATGATGTTTCTAACCTGTGAGTCCAAAGAGGATGAGAAGAACATTGAGATGAACAGCCATGTCGATGACTGAGCAGATGAAACAACATGAACCAGCACACTATGAGACTGATGGTCTACTTCCTAATTTCCTAAATATACAACAAATATGTCCTCCTCCTGCTGTATGGAAGTTGCATTACATGTTTAGTTAGGTTATGTAAGTAAATATCTATGCAGCCAGAGTGTAATTACAAAATACAGACTGAGTATTGAGTCGAGAATACATTAGAGAAGAGAAGATTAGCACGTCATGTAGACTGGACTGAATCATGTGCATTTATTTAAAACATGTCAGAAGTGACACTTAAGGAAGTAATAATATGTTTTTCAAACAATGTCAATATTATGTACACAGAGGTATACTGACAGTTTCGTGATATGGTTTGAAATATTTTTGGCAGATGTGAAAGTGACAGTGAAACATAGTAGGAACACAGAATGGGGAAGAAAGTGGATTTAAGTGACTTTGAATGTGGCATGGTTGTTGGTGCCAGACGGGCTGGTCTGAGTAGTCCAGAAACTTCTGATCTACTGGGATTTTCACTACAACCATGTCAAGGGTTCACAGAGAATGGAGGGAATATTCAATGAGCAGCAGACGAAAATGGCTTGTTGATGTGAGAGGTCAAAGGAGAATGGGCAGACTGGTTGGAGATGATAGAAAGGCAACAGGAACTCAAATAACCACTGGTTACAACCAAAGAAGCAGAAGCAGAAGAGCACACCTGGAGCCACTCTTGTCAGCTAAGAACAGGAAAATGAAGCAGCAGCAACTGGACAATAGGAGATGGAAAAAAGTTGCCTGGTCTGACGAGTCTTGATTTCAGCTGAACATTCAGGCGGTAGGTTCAGAATTTTGGTGTAAACAACATGAAAGCATGGCTCCATCCTGCCTTGTGTCAACAGTTCAGACTGGTGCTGCTGGTGTAATGGTGTGGTCGATATTTTCTTGGCTCTCTTTGGGCCCCTTAATACCAACTGAGCATCGTTTAAACACTACAGCCTACCTGAGTATTGTTGCTGACCATGTCCATCCCTTTATGACCACAGTGGACTATCTTCTGATGGCTACTTCCTGCAGGATAATGCTCCATTTCACAAAGCTCAGATCATCTCAAACTGGCTTCTTGAACATGACAAAGAGTTCTCTGGACTCCAATGGCCTCCACAGTCACCAGAACTTAATCCAGTAGAGTCTTTGGATTGTGGTGGAATGGGAGATTCTCATCATAGATGTGCAGCTGACAAATCTGCAGCAACTTTGTGGACCAAATCTGTGAGGAATGTTTCCAACACCTTGTTGAAAGCATGCCATGAAGAATTAAGGTAGTTCTGAAGGCAAAAGGGGGTCCAACCTTTTACTAGCAAGGCATACCTAATAAAGTGGCCAGTGAGTGTATATGCAACAATGCACTTTAAGAATAAAGTTTATTGACTCATTGATAAAATGTTTTGGAGCAAGTACTTTATGGACTGAATGCTTTCATTTAATAAATCATGGCAGTAGAGACTATTGCAGCCTTTTGGCAGCCTTGGTGTATCCAACTGAAATAGATTTAATACAGCTTTAATAGCACCACCCTCCATTTAATCCCTCTATAATGCTCAGAGGGTTGTCACTGAGAGTTGTATTATTGAAAAAAATCACATATCACAGTAAAGCAAATACTGTGTATGACCATTTAATTTTTTAAAAGACAGTGAAGCCTCAAGCACCAAGTCAGTCAATGTGTGATTATATTGTATTGCACTGCATGTATTGCATATAAATGCATTGCATTTGCCTACATACAGTACATGGCTCTAATTGTTCTTCAAATATATATGATTATAACAGTAATTATTTATAAAATACTGTTTATTACAGTATTAATTTATGTTTACTGTCAAACAGTATGTCATCACTTACAAAAAGATAAATCATTTGTTTCAGTAACCACAGAGGAGTCACACATACAAAGTAAACCTTCCTTGATTACCTGCTGCTCAAGGCAGCCATCACTCTTGAATACATATTAAACCCCAAATGAAGCCGTGGTTGTTCCAATATTCTTCATGAATGTGCACAATAGCTGTTCTGAATGTCATCTTTTTTTCTGTATCAGACCTTTGATTGTATGGCAAACACGCATTGTGAATAACATGAAAAAAATAACACCAAGAAGGTGTCATTTCAGCCAGAAGAGGTGAATATATTACAAGACAAGAAGAGGAAGAGGAGGATGATGACAGCAGGAACCAGCAGATCATGTGTGTGAGTGTTAGTTTAATTTTATTGTCTTACTTAGTAATTTAAATCTATCATTAATCAATAAGACAACATGTAGTTTTGGTTCCTCCTGCAGTTTTCTGGAGCTCTTTAAAATTCTCTTAAGGTTTTGCTGGTGGCGTTCTAACCTGCTACCTGTCACCTCATCTTCATCTTGCTTCAACCTGTCGCAGAACAACAGAAAATATGACAATTAGGAAGAAGGACCAGAGATAATCCATAAAGCCACACCAGCAGTGTGGCTTAAGAAATGTGTGGTTAAAAAAAGCATCAGTGAGTACAGTGTGTGAGAAACAGTATGAGGAAGGGTTTGGAGCTCTTAACTGATCATTCGCTGATCAACAGTAACCACAGAGCCGTACACCACGCGTACATCACTCCCAGTGTCTGACCTCTGGGTAAGAAAGAACAGATGTGAAAGAGATCAATTTGTTTTTTGTGTCATTTAAACACAAATGTGTATGATGAAATAATGAATATTATTTTAGTGTTCTTATAGTGCACTCATATTTTCTAATACAAGTTGTTGTTTAATTGATTGAGAGCTACCTTGTCTGAAGTTTTTCTCATGTGCACAACACTGCTGTATGTTACTTCCTCTTCAGCCTAATGAGGAAGCAAACCAAATGTTATTTCAATGAACACTGTACACCTTAATTATGAAGCATTTCTTAAGGCAATCACGTTACCAGATGATTGAATAACACATTTACTTTCATAAAATAAGGTACTGCTCCAATAATTTTCATTTAACCACCTACCTGGCCTGAAGTTCTTCTCTTTTTCTGAACAGTACTGTATGTTACCTCCTCTTTAGCCTGTGTTGAAGCAGCAGAGGACAGAACATGAATGGCAAGAAAGAACACATAACATCCTCATTTATTCATTAAAGTTTTACTTTAGTTGTCATCACACGTGCTGAATTAAATTTCTGTCCATGAGTACTCTATTCTCCTATTAAAATATACACACAAATGATGATTAATCAAGATCTTAAGACGGTAGTCTCTGAAATGTTTACTTTTTCAGAGACTTTACAGTCTTTACATTTTGATTAATCATCTTCTGTGTGTATATTTTATACACGCATCTCCATCTTTGTCAAAGAAATGCAGTGAGAAATGAAAAAGCATATTACCACTGTTGTGACTGATGATTCTGCTTTGGCCAGTTCTAAAAGTGAAACAATGAAAACTATAATTAAACAAATAAAATGTAGATATATTATATTTTTTCAATATTATATATAGTTTGGGCAGGAATTATCAAATTCAGCAGCATAGACCTACTTTGTCTTTTGATCATAAACCAGATGAACAATGTCAGCATTACGGTAAAGACCAGCAAACTCAAAGGGATGATGAAATGCTTCAGGTCCACTGGAACACTGTGGTATTGGAAGTGAAATAAACAGATTTGAATTAACTATCCAACAATGCAGTTCCATACAAATGTGAAATCTGCTGACCTGTGCTGTTCACTCTGAACTGTGGTGGACGAAATGTTTGCAAAGTCATTGGTGACGTTCACAGACTCGGGAGGAGTAGATGATACAGTGGTGAAAGAGCTTGCTGCTGTAAGAGTGGATATAATCCCAAATAGGAAGAATCATAACATTTCTTCTAACAAAGATGTATTTTAGGTGTTTTTTTTCAATGGAGAATTTATAATGATATAATATTTACCAGTGGTAGTTTTCTCAGTAACAGTTATATGCACCGGCATCTGTAAGTCTCCTTTAGCACACCAATACCAGCCGCTGCTCTCTGTCCTCAGTCCACTCATAGTCACAGTGAAAACTTTGGGGACACTTGCATTGATGATCACTCTGGTTCCACCTATTGATCCCAATGATGTCGTCACACAGGAGCTGCCCACCCTGCACCACCTCATTTCTCCAGGGTTACTGTAGTGACAATTGATGGTTATACTGTCTCCTTTAAATCCTGTAATCTCCTGATGATCCACATAGAGACTTGGCGTACCTTAAGCGAAAACAAACAGTACTGTTGATGTTTCAGAGGTATCATTACAACTGGTGGGTGATTACTGTCCACAACTTTTACATTTATTTTCATTATTTCTAAGTAATATCACATTTGCAGCATGATGAAAGGTCTCTTACCTCTGGTGACCAACAGATATAAGATATCCCCTCTAATATCTGCCCATCCATTAATCTCCACAGCACACCAGTAATTATCGGTGTCTTTATCCATCAGATCTTTTATGGTCACACTCAAGATTCTTTGGATTTTATCATCAGAAATTGTAAACTTTCTTGGGCTACCTTTTCTATCAGTCCGAATCATAATGGAGCAAGATGACCAAGAACTCCCTTTACACAAGTATTTCACATGGTTCCTATACTGAGAGCCATAGAGACACGGGATAGAGATTGAATTTCCAGTCTTCACTGATATTTCACTGACTGTTACACTGTGAATTCCTGCAAAAAAAGCACATACATTATTTTAATGAGTGTATTCTCTAACAATAGTCTTCCTTCATATGAACCTGCATATCAGATGTTTCACATAAGGTTATTTTAGTCTTTGAAATATATAAAATATTGGATGGATGATATTATTTGTCTATCTGACAGTTGTCATTATCATCATCTGACCTGATTAGAAGAATACAATACAGTATACTGTATACACAATTTCAAATCACTGACCTGTGAGGATGAGAAGAAAGCTAAGATGAGCAGCCATGTCGATGAGTGAGCAGACGAAACAACATGAACCAGCACACTACGAGACAGATGGTCTACTTCCTCATTTCCTAAATATACAACAAATATGTCCTCCTCCTACTGTAAGGAAGTTGCATTACATTGTTTAGTTAGATTATTTAAGTAAATATCTATGCAGCCAGAGACAAAATACAGACTGGGTGTCGAGTCAAGAATACATTAGAGAAGAGAAGACTGTAGACTGGACTGAATTATGTTCATTTATTTAAAACATGACATTCAAATACCGGAAATATTATGTAAACAGAGGTATGCTGATTGTTACCTGATATGGTGTCAGATCATTTTTTGCAACTGAAAATAGATGTGAAAGTGACATACATAGAAAAAGGTTTTCTGTGTTCCTACTCTGTTTCATTTATGTACATTTACATTCTTTGGTGGTGCTGAGCCAATGTGCTGTATGTAACATCCTTATCGTCTCCTTCAAACTGTTACAAAAAAGAAGCAAAAATGACAGATGTGATTTGTTCAAAACAGACAAACACTGAATTAGAACATTTTAAACAAAATTATTTGACATGAGTGAAATACAGGAAACAAGAATCTGTAGTAGTAATAGTTACCTTTTTTGCGGTTTGTTGCTTTACTGTAACCACAGAACTGTACATCACGTCCACATCACTTCCAGCATGTAAGCTCTGAGTACGGGACAGATATTAAGCAAAGAATTGAAAATTTTCCATTTTGTGAACAAGAAGTTGGATCCCTAAGTGTCCCTGTGTCTTTTAGTATTTGTGTTGTTTCAGTCTAGTTACAACTGTGTATGAATAAAACAGCAACCATGAGTGTTCGTGTGCAATAAGAACACTGTTTTTGCTTTTGGCGAGTCATTTGTTCACTAAGTAGTCTGTACTGACTGCAATGTAAATACATCCGCAAAATATGCTACACTCAAAGCTAGTGAGATAGAATAAAAAGGTACAAAGACTGCTTACGGTGGGATGGGCAGGAAGAAGACATGTCTGACAAACACAGATCTTTGAACCAGGAGACCAGTTTTTGAGGCTGGTGTTTGTGTCCCAAAGTGTATTTTGAAGTTACTGCTCTATTTCTGAGGTGTTTTACTTCTGCTACGTTGCTTCTATATGTATTTTACTATGTTCACATGCTTATTTTAAGCCCAACCATGACATTTTTTTCCTAAACCTAAGTAGTTTTGTTGCCTAAACCTAACTGCACCACTTACTGTAGTTTTGTTGTGTAGCATAAAAATGACACACAAGAGGCTTAGAAACTACAAACGAAAAAGCCAACACCTGCCCTCATGACCTGCAGAATGTCCCTGTTATGTCATGCTATTTATATACCTTCCCATGAGATCTAGTTGATTACCTCAATCACAATGTGGTTTTAGTGTGTTATGATTACCTGGTTTGTTGTTTTTCTCCGGTAATCCACATTATAGTACGTAACTTCCTCTTCAGCCTGTGTCCACGGAGCAAACAAAATGTCATTTACAGAAAGACCAAATAGCTCAGTAAGATTGAATTTTCCACTTACATTAACATAGCATTTCATTCAGTTTAATTTAATTCTAAGGCTCACACATCATTGATATTGGATCATGGTTAGTGTATCGCTTTGCAAAAAAATACAGGACAACATACAGTCATGGTCAAAAGTTTACACACACTTGTACAGAACATAATGTTATGGCTCTCTTGAGTTTCCAGTTATTTCTACAACTCTGATTTTTCTCTGATGTAGTGATTGACAGATACTTCTTTGTCACAAAAAACATTCATGAAGTTTGGTTCTCTTATGACTTCATTATGGGTCAACTGAAAATGTGACAGCACAGTCGCCTCACAGCAAGAAGGTACCGGGTTCGAATCCCGGGCCTGGGGTCTTTCTGTGTGGAGTTTGCATGTTCTCCCTGTGTCTGCGTGGGTTCTCTCCGGGTACTCTGGCTTCCTCCCACCATCCAAAAACATGCATGGGGATTAGGTTAATTGGCTAATTTAAATTGACCGTAGGTGTGAATGTGAGTGTGAATGGTTGTCTGTTTCTATGTGCCCTGCGATGAGGTGGCGACTTGTCTAGGGTGTACCCAGCCTTCCACCCTAAGACAGCTGGGATAGGCTCCAGCCCCCCGCGACCCTATGAGAAGATAAGCGGTAGATAATAATTGATTGATGGATTGATGGATGGATGGATGGATGGATGGATGAAAATGTGACCAAATCTGCTGGGTCAAAAATATACATACAGCATTGCTAATATTTGGTTACATGTCCCTTGGTCATTTTCACTTCAATTAGGTGCTTTTGGTAGCCATCCACAAGCTTCTGGTGGAATCTTTGACCACTCCTCTTGACAGAATTGGTGCAGTTTAGTTAAATTTGTCGGCAATCTGACATGGACTTGTTTCTTCAGCATTGTACACGTTCCGAACAGGGTTAAAGTCAGGACTTTATTCTAAAACCTTAATTCTAGCCTGATTTATCCATTCCATTACCACTTTTGATGTGTGTTTGGGGTCATTGTCCTGTTGGAACACCCAACTGCACCCAAGACCCAACCTTCAGGCTGATGATTTTAGGTTATCTTGAAGAATTTTAAGGTAATCCTTCTTCTTCATTATCCCATTTACTCTCTGTTCTCTGTTCTCCTCCAAACATATTGCTGGCCATTGTGGCCAAACAGCTGGATTTTTGTTTAGTCTGACCACAGAACTTTCCTCCAGAAGGTCTTATCTTTGTTCATGTGATCAGCAGCAAACTTCAGTCGAGCCTTAAGGTGTTGCTTTTGGAGCAATGGCTTCCTTCTTGCATGGCAGCCTCTCAGTCCATGGCGATGCAAAACACGCTTGACTGTGGACACTGACACCTGTGTTCCAGCAGCTTCTGATTCTTGGCAGATCTGCTTTTTGGTGGTTCCCTGTTGACTCTTCACCCTAATGACCAGTTTTCTCTCAGCAGCAGGTGATAGCTTACATTTTCTTCCTGATCGTGGCAGTGACAAAACAGTGCCATGCACTTTACACTTACAAACAATTGTTTGCACTGTTGCTCTTGGGACCTGCAGCTGCTTTAAAATAGCTTCAAGTGACTTTCCTGACTTGTTCAAATCAATGATTCGCTTTTTCAGATCTGTGCTGACCTCCTTTCACTTTCCCATTGTCGCGTTTGTGAGCGTTTGTATCCTATGAGCCCTATTTAAATGGCATCAGAGAAGTCACCAGCTGTAGTCACTCATGATCACTCACAAGAAGTGAGAAGAAGAAGTCATAAAAGAACCAAACTTCATGAATGGTTTTTGTGACAAAGAAATGTCTGTTCCAATCACTCTATCAGAGAAAAATCAGAGTTGTAGAAATAACTGGAAACTCAAATAAGCCATGATATTATGTTCTTTACAAGTGTATGTAAACTTTTGACCATGATCATCACAGGGCACATAGAGACAGATAACCATTCACACCTACGGTCAATTTAAATCAGCCAATTAACCTAATCCCCATGCATGTTTTTGGATGGTGGGAGGAAGCCCAGAAGTGCCTGAAGAGAACCCACGCAGACACGGGGAGAACATGCAAACTCAACACAGAGAGGCCTCGGGCCGGGATTCAAACCCCTTCTTGCTGTGAGGCGACAGTGCTAACCACTACACCACCGTGGTATTGTATTCATTACAATTTTTTACACTTGATTTTTAGATATCATTGTAGTTATGGGTTACCTGGCCCGATGCTTTTCTGTTGTGTTTAATAGTACTGTATGTCACTTCATTTTCAGCCTGTGTTGAAGAAGCAAACCAAATGTCAGAAGGCTTTCTATACATACTATACATACATACTCAATAAATACATAAATAATTAATATATATATATATATATATATATATATATATATATATATATATATATATATATATATATACACAGTATGTATATTATGACAGTAGCAGATGCTACAACATCTTGGCACTATGCAGTGTTTGTTAAGCTATTTTACTGAAAACCAAAAAGGACAATATCTGCTGGGTAAACATGACACTTTTGGTATCACTGAAGTAATTGACCATGACGCTTCCTGCATGTGACTCCTTATATCCTTCTCTGTAAAAAAAATATATTGGGAAATGAATCCATATATTTTACCGTTGTTGTGGTTGATGATTCTTCTTTGGTCCGCTCTAAAAGTTAAACAACAAAATATACGTTATGTGCAATGCAATGCACTAATCTAAACAAGAAGTGAGAATATTTAAGAATTAAAAACATATTTGGTGTGAAATGCATTGATGAAGGGTGAGACTTTGACTTACTGTGCCTTTTCAATAGAAACCAGATGAACAAGGCCACAATTACTATGGGGATCAGCAAACCCAGAATGATGAAGAGGCTCCTCAGATCAGCTGAAGTACTGCCATACATTTTGAGCACATTAAGAAATATTAATCGTATATCTTGAGATGTTTGCAGTAACTATTTAATCTTATTTTCAAACATGTATTGAAAGACTGATTTCTTTGACCATAAGTTTCTTAAATACTGTATGTAAATTCAAAGACTGACCCATGTGTGGGAGGTGCTCTGTCTCCAACAATAGGGACACGAGTAGGAGTGATTGTTGTTGTTGCAAATGTAGCTATAATTCAAAACAGCACAATGATACATAAAGTAATATGGCAGAAAATAATACTAATATTTTTTTGGATACCACCAAAACATTAATGTTTGTACTTTAGATTAATAAGAAATAATCACTTGAAGTACTTACTAGGTCTTTCAGTAACAGTTATATGCACCGGCATCTGTAAGTCTCCTTTAGCACACCAATACCAGCCGCTGCTCTCTGTCCTCAGTCCACTCATAGTCACAGTGAAAACTTTGGGGACACTTGCATTGATGGTCACTCTGGTTCCACCTATTGATCCTGATGATGTCCTCACACAGAAGCTGCCCACCCTGCACCACCTCATTTCTCCAGGGTTACTGTAGTGACAATTGATGGTTATATTGTCTCCTTTAAATCCTGTAATCTCCTGATGATCCACATAGAGACTTGGCGTACCTTAAGAGAAAACACATAATTGTAGGTACCTTAATAAGTGTGAAATACAGGTGATGCTGTGAAGATGTGTTTTGCATCTGTATGTATAAAAAAATCCCTTTGACTTCAAGGATACTGTTGCTTCTTTTAACTGATGATACTGAAAACGAACAGTCCATTAAGACCCTGCTTGAAGTACAATGTAATAAATAAATGCTTTGAAATGTGCAAAAGGGTGCTTCAAGGTCTCTTACCTCTGGTGACCGACAGGTAAAAATACTGTTTCTTATCTGTCCCTCCATCAATCTCCACAGCACACCAGCAATATTCAGTGTCTTCATCCGTCAGATCTTTTATAGTCACAGTGAAGATTCTTTGGATTTTATCATCTGAAATTGTAAATTTTCTTGGGCTATCTTTTGTATCAGTCCGAATCATAATGGAGCAAGATGACCAAGAACTCCCTTTACACAAGTATTTCACATGGTTCCTATACTGAGAGCCATAGAGACACGGGATAGAGATTGAATTTCCAGCCTTCACTGATACTGTTACGCTGTGAATTCCTGCAACAACAGCAAATACAGTGTGTTAACAAATGTGCTTGCTATCGGTACAGTAGCTTTGCTTATTAAATTATAGTTATCTCCACATTTTCTGAATTAAAACAGTAGTAGGTAATCATAAAGGACTATGTAACACAAATCATCTGACAAGAGAAACACAAGGAAACATAACAGGTTAAATCATTTTAAAATAACTTTAAATTGACTTTAAAATTATGTTTCTAACCTGTGAGTCCAAAGAGGATGAGAAGAACATTGAGATGAACAGCCATGTCGATGAATGAGCAGATGAAACAACATGAACCAGCACACTGGTAAATATCGCTTTGTCTAAAAGTTCAAATCTGTCAGACAAAGCAACATGAACCATGTACTGACAGATGCCTGTACAGAATTTGACTTCCTGATCTTATTTAATGCGCAACAGCCTCTGTTCCAATGTTTCTTCATATTAAGTAAGGCAGTTGCAGCACATCAGCATGCAGTCACATGGTATTTGGGGTTTGTAATTATAAGTGATCTGGAATCCTCCTTACAGGGAACACTGGAAGCACTAATGATCATTGATGACAATCATTAGATAAACAGGTACACAGGCAAAATATCTAATATTTTTCTAAACCACACTGCCATCCGTTGATCAAGATAGGTTTCACTGGCATGATGTGGCTCAGTAAAAGCCACTTCCTCTGACTCAACATTGCATATATAACAATATATAACATATTGCCTGCACTACTTACGTAAGTATCCGGACTGTTAAGTTAGAAATTAAGAAGCCTCTTGAAGGAGAGGAGAAACGTCATCAGGTTGTTCAGTGGAATGAAGGCTTGTTGTAGCACTGGCTGTAAAGCAGAGAGACAAATGAAGTGTGCCAAATAGGAAGTGATCGTAGGAAGTGCAGACTGCAAGGCTCTGCAGAGGGTGGTGAAAACCACCCAACGCATCACAAGGACTTCACTCCCTGCCATTGAGGATGTTCAGAGGAAGCGGTGCCTGCGACGGGCACGCAGCATTCTCAAGGACTCCTCTCATCCTGCCCACACCCTGTTCCAGCTTCTCACCTCCAAGAGGCGATACCGAAGACTCAAGACAAGATCCAGCAGGTTCAGGAACAGCTTCTTCCCAACAGCCATGTCCCTTTTGAGCTCAGGCTCAAAACGATAAGGACTTCCATACTCAAAGTCAAGATCGTGTTCAATATCAATGTCTTCTGCCATGTCGCACAACGCACTGTGTGTGGTCCTCTGCGATGACGTCATCAAGTGAAGTCCATCGCCACGGATGGGTAGCAGGCAGAGTCTGTTTACAGATTGAATTTTCTCAAGTTTCAGACAACCCCTGACTCAAATGAGAATAGTAATAGTGTAGCCCATCTTATTAAACATCTGTAATTTATTGGCTGCATTTCGGTGTACGCTTCACTCGTGTTAAATGGATCTCGTCAAATCCAATATTGTCGGAAATACTCCAAATGACTCCAAAGTTATATGGGTGAGTAAATGGCAGTATTTCATCCCAGAAATAAGGTCAATTTTTTAAAAAACAGCACTTCCCCTTTAAATAAAACAAAATCCAGCCATCCATCCATTTTCTACTCCTTCTCCTCACATAGGATCGCGGGGGGGCTGGAGCCTTTCCCAGCTGCCTTAGGGCGAAAGGCAACGTACGCCCTGGACAAGTCTCCAGTTCAATAAAACAACACTTTTTTTTTTTTTTTTTAAGTGTTTTCAATGGATGTATCTAATATTGGTCAACTGATTTTGTGTTTAAATTTCAGGTGTTAATTTGTGTTGTCTGTGCCAAATACCAATTTAACAAAACCATCTTAAATACTGTTGGAAATGCCTGCAATTGATGGTGGACACTGCATCCCACTAGGCCTTTTTAAGGAGGTCTTCCATACTATTGTGATTTAAACTGTAAGAGTGAACCCAAAGGTGGGGAAGGGAGGTGATGTGCGACAGAAAATAAAGTTAAGAAAAAGGTTTAAGAAGTGACTTGGTTTTAATGAAATACAGTGAGTGAGCTTGACACACTGAAATCTGAAACATGGATAGGGAAAGTACATTTAACTATTTACTGAAATCTGAAACATGGATAGGGAAAGTACATTTAACTATTTACTGAAATCTGAAACATGGATAGGGAAAGTACATTTAACTTTTGAGACAATGTTTTGGAACCATGGAAAACCCCTGCGCTGTGCGTCATGTTCGCACACGAATGTGAGCTTTTGGCTGAATTAATAAATCCAATAAATACTTCTTTGAAATGTATGCAGAGTATATCAATGCATAAAGTGGGGTGAAGGTGTAACAGTCAGAGATAGCCTGCTAAGCTAAGCCACTGAGCTGTATGTAACATTCTCATCATTTGCTTCAACCTGTTGGAAAAAAAAAGAAATTACAAATTACAATAAGGAAGTGAGAACAAGGGAAGTATGGAAAAAGTGATAAGCTCTAAGTGACTCAGTGTGAGTGACTCAGTTTTTATAATATTTACCTGTCGTGCACGCTGTTGTCTCATGGTAACCACAGAACTATACGTCACGTCCACATCACGCTCAGCATGGGACTTCTGGATCAAGGAGGTGACACATATGAAAAAGGAGGACTGAGCGCTTACTGTTTTTGATTAATCACACACTGTTTTATTTAGTTACAGTTGTGAATGTTAAAATAAAGAGTACCAATGTGTCCTTTAGTATCCATGTAGGCCTATTATGCAATTAGAAAATATGGTCTCTTTATCTTCCACATGGCAATTTTCTTTTAATAATGAAAAAACACATGGAATATGAAATAACTGTATGCAACAGTGCAGCAAGTCTATGCAGTCATAGAAAGGACAGCAGATTCTTTAAAAAGTACTGGATTACCTGGCTTGTCTTTCTTTTGTGCTCAACAGTGATGTATGTTAACTCCTTGTCATCCTGTGATGTAGAAGCAAATGAAATGTCAGATAGTCCTTAAAATGTTCAGCAATGTTATTTTGGTTTTGCTTCACTCAAACTTCACTGAGAATAAAACATCAGCTGATGTCACTGTTCAAAAAAACATGATAAGAGGAATTAGCATAATTGGGACACTGTTCAGTTAAGTCTATCTGATAATAGTTACTGTAAATCCTATTTTTCTTTTATCTCATCTACATATTCATGGAACAATGTTGCTCTGCAGAACTTCTGCAAAGTGACATCGCGAAGTTTATTCTCTGAAAATCACATAATTCTCATGCCTTCCCCACAGTGCTGTGGTTCCACATATTGTTGTTTGTGTAAAAAACGATGAATCTTACCGCTGTCATGGCTGATGCTGCTGCTTTGGTCTGCTCTAAACATGAAACAGAACTGTTACTCTCAATGCACAGAACAGTCCATTTTGAAACACATATATTTAAGAATTACAAACATATATGGCATGAATTGGATCAATCATATTTTCAGTATAGACTTACTGTGTCTTTTCAACATAAACCAGATGAACAAGGTCATCATGACAATGAAGATCAACACGCTCAAAGGAATGATGAATCTCTTCAGGTCAGCTGAAACACTGCAGCAGACAGAAATAAATAAATTAGTAATAATAATAATAATAGCAATAATTATCACATTATTGTAGGTCTTTATCGAACAATAAATATATATAGCTTTCCCTTTTACAATAACTGTTTTAAGTTGACTCAAAGCCTCCAGACCTGTGCTGTTCTTCTGGGACTGTGGTAGGAGCTCTATCTGGAAAAACAGCAGACACATTCACAGGTTCAGGAGCAGGTTAGCATGTTAGCTTGTTAGCGTCGCTACAATCCAAAACAATTTGACAAAATGATGAGTAAAATGTTGTCTCAATAATTTGCCACTGGTTGTACTACAGCTAGAAACATAAATGTATTTTTTAATTATTCTATTTACCAGTGGTAGTTTTCTCAGTAACAGTTATATGCACCGGCATCTGTAAGTCTCCTTTAGCACACCAATACCAGCCGCTGCTCTCTGTCCTCAGTCCACTCATAGTCACAGTGAAAACTTTGGGGACACTTGCATTGATGGTCACTCTGGTTCCATCTATTGATCCTGATGATGTCGTCACACAGGAGCTGCCCACCCTGCACCACCTCATTTCTCCAGGGTTACTGTAGTGACAATTGATGGTTATATTGTTTCCTTTAAATCCTGTAATCTCCTGATGATCCACATAGAGACTTGGCGTACCTTAAGAGAAAACACTTTCAATTAGCACACACATTCAAAACGCAAATAATGAATTTTTCCTCTGAACTGTTCTGTATTACAAAAGATTTTAATGTGCTTTTAAGACACTGTAAAGACTCTTACCTCTGGTGACCGACAGGTAAAAATACTCTCTGACATCTGCCCCCCCATCAATCTCCACAGCGCACCAGTAATCAGTGTCTTCATCCGTCAGATCTTTTATAGTCACAGTGAAGATTCTTCGGTTTTTGTCATCTGAGATTGAAAACCTGCCTGAATTTCCTTGGTAAGTTTTAACTGCATAAGAGCAGGAGGACCAATAATATCCTTTACATAAGTATTTCACATGGTTCCTGTATTGATAGCCATAGAGACACGGGACAGAGATTGAATCTCCAGCCTTCACTGAAACTTCACTGACTGTTGTTATGCTGTGAATTCCTGCAACCAGAACAAATATGTCATTTTATGGCTAAAATATTCTTCTTGTACCAGATTGTCACCAAATTACCTATACATAGTTCTGAGACACATTGATGTCTTACTCATCTGAGTTACATTTAAAGGATTACAAAATGAATTATCTGCTATAACCAGCTGTGACTGACCTGTGAGTCCGGAGATGATGAGAAGGACCCTGAGATGAAAAACCATGTTGGTGAGTGAGCAGTTACACAAAACACAAAACACAGACAGATGCAATGACAGACTCATTTTCAACTTCCTAATTTTTCACTGCAACTTTTAAAAGCTGTCTTCCTCTTTTCTTCTTCTCAAAGCAGTTAATTTTGTTTTATCACCGTACACGTAACTACACACCTATTTTGAATATGACAATATATGAAACTGTAATATATCAGTTATTCCCAAAGACTGGGTCTCTGACTACAGCAAATTTTATTAGGATAGTCAAATAAATTTAGAAAGTCTGAATGTTTGCATTGTTCTGAAAATTGTAGCCTATTTATCACATTGGATCTAGTATGAAAGGCACGTTTGTTTTACTGATGGAGGGAAAAGCAAAAGCCTGTTAACTATATTGTTTTACTTACGGGAGGAAATAAACAAAATGAGACAGCCAGTTAACTCTGCCTAAGTAAATTTATTTGGTCATTTATCATTCATTATTTAAGTATTTAACAGGTGTAAATGTTTTCAATGACATATGCATAAAATACAGTTGTGATTTATCCATTGAAGATAACATAATGTGACATTGAAATGGCCATAAAAATGGTCAGGAGCTATGATGTAGTCAGTATTTGTACACACTGTCACGTTCTTTACCAAGTCATTTTAAGATTAATGCGATTTTCTTTCATTCATCAGCGTTTCCACACTTGCAGGATTAACGTCCTCCCAACTTTTCTGCAGATTATCACTTATGGGATAGTATGCTGTAGATCACACTTCCATCTCCAGGTTCAGTCTAATGAGAGAAAACAAGCACAGAGAAAATGATGTTTCAATAATTCAGGACTAATCATCACTACAGTACTAATCCTTATGAGCAGCTGGTATATTGAGATGCAGATGTGAATTTGATATTAATCACATGTAATGCATGTCACACTCTCTTCAGGTATGTCGTTCTGATGCATGAGATTTGCACTCAGGGGATACAATGTAAGGGGAAAGACAGACAAATGTGGGCAAATGTGTTTTCAGGTGCTGCTCTCTTTTGTATTGTGTTAATCATCTGCTTTACCGTCTGCTGGGCTGCTACGTGTTGATTATGAACAATGGTAGCATAGTGCACATCAAGATCACTCCCAGTTTGTGAACCCTGTGAGGATGAATTTGAAAATCAACATACACACATACATACGTTTTTATGTTACAATTATTTGCCGCCTCCAGTTGCTTCACGTCAGAGGTTTTCCATTATAGAAATATAAATAATGATAATAATAATACCTTGGCTTATGGAGTGTATATCTGTGTTATGTTGAGTACTGATTTACTGTAGCTATCTCAGACAGGGCTGCCATTAATCCCTTCCATCTCTTTCTGTTTTGGAGCACTCACTTGAAAATGAGCTACAGTATATTACTATGTACCATGCGGATAGTAATTTACAGTCAACATGTCACACTGTGTGTAGTTTTTGTATATTAGAAGCACTGTATATTGTAAATGTGATTGGTAATGCTCCTTAAATGCTGTTTACTTCAATTATTGGTGTATGATCAGATCAAATGTGGGCATACTGTAACATATTTGATCAAAGAAACAAAGAGGAAATATGAAAATGAGGTAGCCGACCATATATTAATACCAGACAAGAAACATGTATTTATCTTACCGCAGTGACATCAGATCCCTCAGGCTTTGTCTCATCTAAAAAAAAACATTTTTAAAGAACATGTTTTAAAATAGAAGTTATTATATTCCTCAATTTATTTTAGTAGACTTACTACGTCTTATCATCATCCTCCATCCAAAAAAGGCACCAGGAACAAGCAACAGCGGTAAGACGAGGGTGGTGGTGAAAACTGTCACTATAGTGGAGCTAGAAGCAGAAGTGAACCTCTAAGCTCAAACCAGTGAGTTTGCATTTCGAGGGCACCATACACCATATCAGTTGTGTTGCATTACAAAACACAAAAGGTGTGAAGCAGATGATATGCAGAAAAAGGCATGAAGCAGATTTGACTGTTCACATTTACCTCTTGCGTTTTTCTTGCAGGCTTTCTCCACCTGACTCATTTACAGTGGAGTTTGTGGGATGCGTTAGATGTGGCTCTGCACTCGTAAACAACGAGGAATGCTGGGTAGTGGATGGAAGTGGCTCTGCAAAGTTGAAAAAAATGTCATTTGTATAATCAACTCCACGCTGTAGATGATATCATGTATCTTTGCATTGTATATTGTGTATTATTTTACAGGTACAGTAAATGGTGAGAATATTCTATCCTGCAAGATTAACAGGCACTGTTTGGTAATTTACGAAAATATGGTTATATTTTACCTGTTGTTATTGTACTAGTTGAGATTAACTCAGTAACAGTTACATGCACTGGCATCTGTAAATCTCTGTTACCACACCAATACCAGCCGCTGCTCTCTGTCTTCAGTCCACTCATGGTCACAGTGAAAAATTTGGGGACACTTGCATTGATGGTCACTCTGGTTCCATCTATTGATCCTGATGATGTTGTCACACAGGAGCTGTGCAGCTTACACCACTCTGTTACTTTTAGATATTCATAGCGGCACCTGACAGTCACACTTCCTCCCTCAAATGCTGTGATTTCCTGTTGGTCCACATACAGGCTTGGCATACCTTAAAAAAAGCACAATACAAAATGAAGCATAGTCTAATTTTATCATCTGAGATATGTAAGTGACAATCTGACACGATCACTCAATCGGTTTTGTTTTTCCACAAAGCAGCTCACAGAAATGATTTCAACTGCGTTGAAAAAATGTAATGGGTTTTACCAGTGGTGGCGATTGAAAGCTCAAAACGTTGTTTGACATCCAGTGCAAAATCAATCTCCACAGCACACCAGTAACGAGTGTCCTCATCCGTCAGATTATTAATAGTCACTGTGAATATCCTTTGGTTTGTGTCATCAGAGATTGAGAACTTTCCTGAATCATCTGGCTGGTTTGTTTTAACCACATATGAGCATGTGGGCCAGCGCTTTCCTTCACACAAGTATTTCTTGTGGTTTTCGTAGCGCCCCTCATAGGGACATGGGATGGAGATGGAGCCTCCAGCCTTGACTGACACTTCACTCACAGTTTGACTGTGAATTCCTGCCAAGAAAACAGCTGACACAAGTTTGCTGTGGTCAGTTACAGGTTACTGTGACACATGACATAAATGTTTGTATTAAAACATAACATTAGAGATAAAAAATATTAATATTGGTGGCATGTTTTCACTTTAAAGCAAGTCTCAAATTGTATTACATAGCCGTGATCTATCAGTATCAACAACATCCTTTTGATTATAAACCTGACTATCATTTATGTATAGTATTTAAAGCTTTGCTGGCTTACCCATGAGTCCACAGAGTACCAGGTGAGGAACGTATAGAAAAATCATGCCTGCATCAATGCCAGGTGAAGGATCACTTTTAGTTTGAGGGTGTTAGGTTGAGTCTCAGTAACTTCCTCATTTTTAATTCTGTCCATTCAGTGCCCTATCTACTGGTCACAATTTTACAGCTTTAAACATAGTTCCTTCATAGTCACACATTAGTTAAAAATTATTGTAGCCCAACCACTGCATTGTTACACCTCTATTTGACACAACATAAAGCTAAAAATTGAAAATAGCTTTAATTGACATAACATATGAATATTTAAAATTATGTATAATATTGTTCATTGTTCCTTATATCTAAATGAACAATGCAATTTTTAAATCTAACTTAAGAGTGGTAAATTGTTTGTCAGCAATCTAGGGAAGAGAAGGCATAGAAGCATTTTGGAAATTATTTTTACAAGGAGACGCGGTACCTTACAAATTTAAGAGCTAAATGAAGCTGAAAACTGTAAATGTTAAATTAGCCAAATCCAATAAAATGCAGGGGTGAGCTGCTGCATTATCCTACAGTGACATTAGCATGTATCAGGACAGGCTGAGCCACAGAGGATGAACAGACACCATACAATGACGTACTTAGCTAGTGGTATGCTAACTCTTTAGCCCAATGGTACATTATTGCTGGTTATATGGCTCGTGCCTTTTTCCCTTTATTTATTTGAGTTAAAATGTATTATTTATTTTAGTTAAAATGTATTTGAATCTTCAGCATATTAACAAAATCAAAGGTTGACAGGCCCACGCACCACGACTTCACCACCGTGACCTCACCACTATGGCCGAACGTTGCTGTTGCGTGTTGTCGACTTTTGATGACGTTTCACGTCTCTTCGGACGTCTGCGCGACAGAAATACATAGGCGCCTCTTTTAATAAGTAAACTGGTGAGACAGCTGGTGTATATTATATAATATTTCCCCAGACCCACTCCTTAGTGATGGAGTACGGAAAGGAGAGAGTGGTGGCGTTAGTAGACATGGACTGTTTCTACGTCCAGGTGGAGCAGAGGCTCAATCCAGCTCTGAGGAACACTCCCTGTGTGGTGGCCCAGTACAAGACGTGGAAAGGCGGCGGGTGAGTTGTTTTTACGGTATCAGAGAAGTGATACATAAAGCTGTTTATAGTTTTACTCAGTGCTGTTAGCTTAGCGATCACAGCAGCTCCTCATTGTAAAATCACCGTAGGAGCACACAGTGCAAAGGAGGATCACGACCCCTTCTTCCTTCTGTGGATGTGACAGGTCTTTGACCTTTCTCAGGCTGTCCCCAGCACATCTGGTCAAAGCTGTGTTTGGACAGTATGACAATGTGTTTGTTCAGATGCATTGGTGTCTCTGTGTTTGCAACTCATCCGCATCCATCTCCCACAGGCCTTGGACTCACTAATAACATGTCCTCACTGTTTGTGTTTGTACTAAATATTACCATTCTCTGTTAGTATCATAGCTGTGAGCTACGAGGCCAGGGCCCATGGTGTCACCAAGAACATGTGGGTGGACGACGCAAAGAAGCTGTGCCCGGATCTCCAAGTGGCACGAGTGCGTGAGTCTCGCGGCAAGGCAGACCTGACACCGTAAGTGTGGATGATGTAGAGTCTACACCAGCTCACATTTCCCAGAAAACACTTCTCTTACTGATATGAAGCTGAATACTAACTCTCTTTTTAATATTTCCTCTCCTGTGACCAGTTGCAAGGTGAATAATCTCCTCACCCATGTGTAGTTACAGGGAGGCGAGTGTGGAGGTGATCGAGGTGATGTCTCGCTTTGCTGTGATTGAGAGAGCCAGCATTGACGAGGCCTACATGGATCTGACTGCTGCAGTCCAGCAGCGGCTCAAAAACATGGCCGACAGACAAATTGAGAGTCACCTTCTGAGGACGACCTACATCCAGGGTTACCCACAAAGTTCACCTGAACAAAACACACCTGCAGAGGATGCTGCCTTGGCTAAAGGTAGGTTATAAGCAACACTTTTTGTAATCACTTATTGAACTATTTGCATTAGCACTGGACACAGCCTTCCTTATGGTATAATGCTTGTCCCCAGAGGAGCAGAGGTCCAGAGGTGTCCAGCAGTGGCTGGCATCCTTGCCTGTCCCTCTGTCAGGGGAGCAGAGCCCTGCAGAGCTGCAGCTAACTGTGGGCGCACTCATTGTGGAGGAAATGAGGGCAGCTGTGGAGAAAGACACAGGTTTCCGCTGTTCAGCAGGAATATCACACAACAAGGCAGGAAAAGCCCCACCTTGTTTTATTCCCATAAATATACAGTAATGCTGGTGCATTGGATGCATTTAATAGCAATAACTATCTTTGCTATATTCATTGTTTACCTCCTACTTCTTTCAGGTATTGTCCAAACTAGCTTGTGGACTGAACAAACCAAACCGGCAAACCGTTCTGCCTTTGGAATCTGTGACAGAACTTTTCAACTCTCTACCCATCAGCAAGATGTGAGTACAGAGTTCTACTACTGCATGAATGCATCAAGCTGCATTTGGATTGTGACATGGAAGTACTCTTGTTGCTTATTTCACCTGTGCAGCCGTAACCTCGGGGGAAAGCTGGGTGCCTCCATTACAGAGACTCTGAAAATAGAGCACATGGGAGATCTGACCCGCTTCACTCAGGATCAACTGGGTCAGAACTTTGGAGAAAAGACGGGGTAAGGAAAGGCAGAAATTCCTTTTAAAAGTCTAAAATTTAACTTATCATGTCAGACCATCATCATTTGGCCTTTCTAATGTGTTATTTTCTACTTTACCTTTTGTCCCTAGTTGCAGCACTCACTTAGATTAGCTGTGGAAAAAGATTTTCTCTTTCAAAGACAAACAAAAAGCAGTTGCTCCAGAAATAAAGTGGACTTGCTTTATATTTATGCTAAAACACAGACCATGTCTAGCATTGAACCGCTCTGCTTTGCAGCCAGTGGCTGTATGATTTGTGTCGGGGGATCGAGTTTGAAGCGGTGAAACCCCGACAGCTCCCCAAGTCCATTGGCTGCAGTAAAAACTTCCCTGGGAAGACATCGCTGGCTACAAAAGAGCAGGTATGAACCATCAGTTGTCCCCCTGTTACAACAGGAAGTAAGTGTAAATGAAACCTATTACTCAGTCTTTTTTCATGTTGACTGGAAGTGATGAAACTTTGAATGCAGTTAATCCTTCTATAGTGGATATTTAAGGAAGACATATTCTTATATTGTTTACTTTTCATTTAAGATTTCTTAGATAGTTTTAATTATTAATGACCTCTGAATAGGTGCAGTATTGGCTTCATCAGCTGGCCCTCGAGCTGGAGGAGAGGCTTACCAAGGACAGAGAAGTGGTAAGCGACCTGTGGTTGTGTAATTCAGTGCTTTCCCCATTTCCTCAACTGAGTTTTCATGTTGATGTCATATAATACGTGCTTGTCATTTCTCGCCTCCTTACAGAATGGTCGAGTGGCTAAATTGTTGACGGTTGGTGTGCGTCAGCTTGGCGACAAGAGGCCGAGCAGCTTCTCTCGTTGTTGTGCTTTGGTGCGCTACGAAGCAGCCAAACTGTCCAGCGACAGCTTTGCCATCATCAAGAGTCTGAACACTGCAGGGAACCACCAGGCAGCATGGTAGTTACAACATGATGACACTGAAGTATTTAAATTCATCAGGTGAATGAATGCTCATCATAATCTGTCTGGCTTCATGTCCTCAGGACTCCACCCCTCACCTTGCTACACCTCTCAGCTAGCAAATTCAGCGATGCGCCATCAGCAGGTGGCATCGCCGGCTTTCTGTCCAGTGACTTCACTTCAACTCAGAGTCTTTTCTCCACCACTCAGCCCTCCACCCAGCCACCCTCTGAACTGAAGAGTCACTGCAACGACCAACAACCTGGCACCATCCAGTCCTTCTTTCAAAAAGCTGCTGAGAAACAAAGAAGGAAGGCTACAAAAGATACAGACGTGGAGGGGGATGATGACAACTGTGGCATTGACCCATCTTCCTCCTCCTCTCACAAAACCTCTGCTGCTGATAGTCAGTTGGAGGAAGATACCAGTTGGCCCGTTTCTGCCCCTACTCTTCATTCTTATACTAAAAATGGTTCAACCAGCCCCCACTGTGGCATTTCCTCTTTCTTTCACAAGAAGAGTCTTGAGAGATGCTCACAAGCCTCAGTTTCAACATTAAACAAACCTGAAATAGGACACAAGTCTGGACTAGACAACAGAGACGAGCCAGAGGACACTGGTGTGTCAGGACTACAAGCAAAGCATGGGTCATCTCAGCAGTCACCATCTGAAGGGTGGAGCGACGAAATTGATGCCATTGATCAAGAGGTAGATCACCATCCACCCAGTGTAGCCAGAGAAGACCTGTTGAACTGTGAACGCTGCGGCCAGCAGGTGTCAGTGTGGGAAATGCCTGAACACAATGACTATCACTTTGCCCTGGACCTTCAGAATTCACTCTCTTCATCCTCAGGTTCAGCACCCAGCTCCTCCTCATCCACTGTCACTCCTCTCAGAGCCCAGCCCTCCCATCGAAAGACAAAAGCCAGAGGCCAGGCGGAACCACATGCGAAGAGGCATCGCTCCCAAAGTGGAAGTGTGGTCACTCTGGATTCTTTTTTCAAGAAGAACTGATGATAGTAAATATTTAATAATCTTCTGATTGTGCATATGCAAAGCCATTTTGTAACTGGATACACAAAGACTTGTTATCATTTTCAATGTTATGGCCCTTTATATTACAATAATGTATACAAATTAGTGTTTGCTTCATCACAAAAAATAAAGGCAATACTTTGAGAGAGAGTGTTATGTAATTTAAAGATGCTTTTTTAAATTTTTTTACATTTTTGTAATAATGCACATGCTATCGTAGTGTGCTGATGTGCCAGCAGACGAACCTACTCAGTTGGATATGCAGTAATTCAGCAGTAAATCGGATAAAGCAGTAAACTTCACCTGAGTGTCAATAAGGTGTTTCCTTGTGAACTCAAGAGATGCAGAACATTTCTTTTGTAACATGAGAGTATATATTTGAAATACTGATTTAATACGTGACTGGATGAGCATAATTGCACCTTTATGAGTCATCCTGTTTCATTTACACTTTTCTGCCTTGGTGATCCTTTTGTTCTGAATGAGGAAATTATTCTTGCGCTGTCTTGCATCAGCTGGGGATAATATTTACAGTGCCAGGAAAATGAAACCCCTTTAAAACTCAATTTTGCATAGTGAGTCATGGTCACTTTGTGACACATGAGCCAGTAGATAAAACACTGGGTGTATGACGGACATGGTTTAAAACACTGAGCGATGTGGTGAGAGACATTAAAACTTTTATTCGTGTACACCATGATACACAAATTGGATCTGTACATAAATATTGCATTTCACCCAAATAACGATAAAAAGATTACAATTTAAGGACAAGGTCTTAAATGTGGAGTTGTGTTGGTGTCATTAAGAAGGTGAAAAAAGTGAAAAACCTGTTTGAATAAATTGTAAAACCTGGAACTACTAGAAATCTATAAAATACTTCTCAGATGCATTCAAACAAACACCTGGTACTCATCATAAAGGCTATAAAACATTTTGGTTGAAAGGCTTTCTTAGTTTTTTTTTTTCCTCTCTCAACTAAACAGCACACATTCATTGTCCACTGATGTCAGTGGGGACAATAAATCTATGTCTAAGTCACATCAACGTGTTATAATAAGACAAGGCCAACAGCAGCCTTGAACACAAGAAGCAGAAATCATTCGTCCTCTAAATATCAAAAGCTGTTTCAAGGAATAGCACCAACTTAATTTCTTTGCTAAATTGTAAAAGTTAAGGGTGTAATGGTGGGCTACTCCAGTAGTTCCATTAGGCACTGTGTTAAAGCCCCCTCAAAGTTAGTGACATCAGTAACTTATGTGAAGAGATGACACTCAGTACCTCAAAAATAATTTCTTTAAAACAACGCTGTCAGTAGGCAGCTTCATATACGACATAATCCATAGTCTTAATCTCTTTGGGATAATCCCCCACCCCTCTCAGTCAGCCACAGAAACTCTGTGAGAGTGGAATGCTTTCACATGATACCTAAACCAACCTGAGTAACTAAAGCACTTGAAAGACAGGCAGCAAGATCATTACCGTCTCACTGCACTATCGTGAGGCAGCATTTGTGAGTAAAAAAAAAACAAAAAAACATCAATCTCACAGACGTATGTGACGGAACAAAACCACTTAAAAGGCAACGTGACTTTACCTGGCAAGCTGACAAACTGAGTCAAGTTCTGACTGCATACCCTGCAATGCCCTCCTTTACGTTCATAAAGTGCACTTTGTCAGCAATATCATAGCTTGAAGCAAGACAGATTAGTTTACATACAACCTGTGTCTGAGAAGCGCATCAGTATCTCAATACTTTTGCTCTTATCTCACATAATTTCTTAGTGGTTACTCAGAGTAGGGTATTACAAATACAACGAGGCCTGTTCTTTTCAGTCAGGGGTCTGTGTGACCAGCATTAAAATGCATCTCATCTCCAGATTGTATCTAGATCTCATCTGATTACACATTTCCCTGTATCTCCAGTCTCCACTTTGAAATCTGATGGTTCTTTCCTGTGTTCAAGCACTATACCATTGCAATCCGATCACCTAAGATGAATTTTAATGCCAGCTGTAAAGACAGTTTTCACGCAGACAAGCTGCGGTGAGGTGATGAAAATAGTGACGATGCATCTTAATGTTCAAGCGCTTCATACTTTCAACTGTTTGTAAACCATTGGCTACCCAAGATAAATCAACACTGGCAATTATGTTTCAGTGCAAGGACAAGTGGGCATCTTTTTTGAAGCCTGTGTCAGAAGTGCACTCAGCTGTAAGCATGTGTAAGCTATTTCCTAGCTGCCACTTGCAACTATATGTTATTGATGCTAAATATCACTTTGGTGTTTGTCAAGTGAGTATGTGGTATAGTGAGGACCAAAAAGCAGACTAAAAATAAAAGGCTGAAAGGGACAACTGAGGAGGACTGTGACAACAAGACTTTGGAGATCTCCAGAGACAGGAATTAACTGTGGCCTTTGGAGAAAGCAGAAGGTTTATAAAGTATCTTGTTTCTGGATAGGACGGTGTTATCTGTTGTTTTGTTTAGGCATCATCATCCTTGCTTTGGGCCAGCCGGTACTGGGCGATGGGCTGCAGCTTGGTGATGTGACCGATACCTTTAGTCACGCCCTCCCTGAAAAGCACCTTGGCTCCCACCTTCAGGTATTCTGGATGCTTAAAGAACTTGAAGAGAACCACTGCGTTCTCCCCTGTCCTCAGGTCCTTCTGTGGCACAAGAATAAGAATGGAAAGAAAACTTTGAGAATGTGTCAAATGTCCAACATCATCTGATTAATGTAACACATATAGGGATATATGACAAGCACAGGCTTTAAAAGTGGTGGACAGCTTTCAGTCAGGGACAGTTGTAGCTCAGTGGATAAACTAACCTTTCCATATATTGCTTCCACAGTGGCGGTCTGTCTCACATTGCCAATGTGTACAGTGACCTGGAAGCCTTTGTGGAAGGTCTTGGCATGGAAGAGCAGCACAATCTCAGCCTCAAACATCCAACAGATGGTAGGGTTCATTTCCGGGCTCACCATCACCATGCCCTGTGAGTGGAAAATACATGTACATTACATTGTACTCATTTTCATGAACACATGCTCCATTTAAATAATGAGACTAGCAAACACACAAACAAACATGCAGTGTGTGTCTAACCTTGCGCAGAAGGGAGCGGTCAAAGTTGCCCAGGGCAAGTGTGGCAGCCTGGCCGGCCTTGAGTACCCTGCATGCTGAGCGGTTTCTTTGGATGCTCCCAATGGACAACTTATGGAACTGGCCAGAGTCTGTGGGTCCTACTACAAGATCATCACCCTCGCGGCAAATACCACTGCACATTCAAAGAGAGCAGTGGGTCAGAGGGAGTCTAAAAATAATAAATAAACCCAGTATATGGCTGTATGGTCAGTGTGAATTTGTGGCTAAATTGTGTCATTCAAAGCAGATCAGCAATTTAGAGATCATTAGAGCAGAAATTTATTATGTATTAGGGATTCTGTGCTCTTAAATCTGTTCTTTTCTGTGCAGATTAGAGTGGGTAGTTTTCATGAATTTTTTTGTGTTTTATCTTGTCATGGTGCTTCATATTGCTGCTTTTCATAAACGCCACAGTCTCTGAACATGAGACACACTGGTTTTAAACTTTGTGTGGGTAGAAAGAACACAGAGGAGTTCATTGTGGATCAAAAAGCTTTGCTCACTTTTTCTTGTTAGAGCATGTCATGTGAAATATATATCTCTGTCTGAAGAAAAAAAAAAAGTGTTTGGGAACCACTGAAAACATGGAGTAAGTACTTCCACACACTAACCTGTACAGAGTGCCTCCCACCACAGTCCCCACCTCTGGCACTGTGTAGATCTCATCCACCTGGTATGATGCACACTGATGTCAATCACATCAAAAAGCATGTGTGCTGACTGATCACTTGCATGCAAACTTCTTCTCTGATGTACCTGAAACTCGGTTAGCTGTTGCATAAGCTCCTCCTGCTGCTTGCTGTTGCTGAGGGGAGGGAGGATGTTGAAGAAGACCTTGAGCAGGTCTAGACTCTCTCCAGACACACTGGACAAGGTGAAGATGGGCGTGATGCTGCCAGAGAGCGCACAAGCATGTGGTGAGGGCACACAGACATCATTGGTTTGTCTCGACCACATACACGGATACCTATTACGAACTACAAAACATTTAACATGTCATGTATACAATCATGTAGTGGTTTCATACTTGGGTGACTGGGCAAACTGCTGCGCTGCTGTGACGGCATCGTCCGTACTGCTTATAACCATGGGCACCTTGTTGCAGCCTGGCTGTTTCAGGATGCGCTCCAGCTGCAGAACAGTGCGCTGCACTGTTGCCCGCGTACAGAGGTCCACTTTGCTGATGACGATGAAGATGGGCACCTTTAGGGCCATCGCAAGCCCCAGGTGCTCCCGTGTCGTTCCAGCTGGAGAAGAGGACAAAGAGTCACTAATTTCATACACAATGTTCATTTCAGGTACTGAAAATGATGTTTACACAGATGAATTTGTACTGAATGAACAGGAAGGGATCCAGCGTCTTCTGTTTTGGACACATAGGAATACCTACATCCTAGTGGGAACTGACTGCTTTTCTCGTGACCTAAGATAACACTGCTTATCAGTCATGTTGGTCTGAGAGTCAAGAGAGCATGTACATAAACTGATAAGACAAGGTAGAATTTACTATGAGAGTAACATTGCTATGCCATGGGATGAACAGGATAGAATATCAGAACTGGAACATTCAACAATATATGGTAATTATATCTAAGTCATCTAGAATGCCAAAGAAACTTTTCTACACACAGTGATTCCTCTTAGGATGAATCCCGTGTGATGTGAGAAAACTATTTATGTATCCATGTGTGTATAAAAATACACTGTGCCTAAGTCTTAAAATTTGCCTACATTACAAAGGAGTCCAAGCGTACTGACTTGTAGACATACATGTTGACAGAGCCTCAAAGCTACCACACCCACTCATCAGCTGAGCAGAGGGTTGTTCTGCTTGCTGAATGCTATTTCCAGTGCACGAAAAAGGTGAAGGTAAAGGTGCACAGGAAAAAAAAGAAAGTCCCTCATGGAGGTGCCAAGATATTTGGGAGAGCACAAGCACATGGTGATTTTCTGCCCTTTGGCTTTTTTGGCATGTCACAGCTATGACCTAAAATGAACCCTATGCATTACACAGATCTATTACCCTGTTTCATAATTTAAGCTGTTGATCTTGGGTTGCAGATCCCGTGTCTGCTTTCTGTCTGCAGCGCAGCAAAGGCGGTCCTCACTCTTGACCCCATTTCCCCCAGCATGCCCCATTTCAGAACAGACACACATACAAACAAAGCGCCGCCTACAGTACATCTCTACTACAGCAGATGGGAAACAATAATTTTTATCCAATTGTTTACTGTTAAAAAAGCAAAAAAGATTAAAAATGTATCATTTGTTAGTTGATTTTACCAAGAATGAAACAAACCTGGGTATAAGTCACCTTTTGGCATACAAATTCATATTTGAAAATAACCCCCAAAACTGCAAGCCATACATTAACTGTAGCTAAGTATAGTTCACCTAATAACTCCAGCAGGATGTGAGCTGTGAGCTTAGTAGCAAGCGCTGTCTCCAAGGCTCAGGTTTCATCTAAATGTCTCCTTGTCATTTGCAAAAACAATGTGCCTCCGCCCCCTAGTCAGGATGGCCGAGAGGACTGCGTTCAGGTCGCACAACGTTTTTCATTTAAAATCAACAAAAAAGTAAAGAAATGTCTTATTCACAAGCAAAACAAATACATGTTTATCCCACTGTTACTAACAAATTTGCCTGAACAAAACAGAACAAAAAAAAGCCTCAAGCCACAAAACATGTTTGAAAAGCAGCCTAAAAAGTTAAGTCCAGCCTGTCCTACCAGTTTCATAACCTGACTCACACCAGCTGAATGTCGTTCTGCCTAGCTCCACACATTCATCTTGGTTTGCTCCACTGGAGACGTATTTCAGAAGACGGGGCCTTATCAAAAATCCTTGCAAGTGATTGGATAAACCACCTGTCCGTCATCTTTAACAACGTGCTACTTCAACCACTCACATCGAAACCAACCCGTGACGCTGATGAGAGCGACGCAGGGAAAACCAAAGCAGCTACGTCACATCTATGAAAATCCCACCCAGCGATCCTGATCCTGCTCAGTCATTTTTTGCTCCCTTGAAGTCCTTCCCATCGGGTGCGATTCCAGATGAATGTGTAGAGCTCAGAGAAACGCCATGTGGAACTAAGCAGAACTACATTCAGCTGGCGAGAGTCAGGTTACCAGTTTTAGCTGCTCAGGTTTCAGAGTATGTTCTTCCATGACCTGGTTATTGTTTGAGCTTCTTGCACTCTTGTTGATCAAGTTAGGTCCCAGTTGTTCAAACGCAATGCCAAAGTGATAAAGACCTACTAAAGACAAATAGATAGATACTTTATTAATCCCAATAAAAAAGTGGCACGATGCAAAATTCATCTCCTTTATGGGATTCCAGGTGACACTGGACTAACCAGTGATCCAAAAAGTAAGGAGGGATCAAAATCGTTCAGTTTAGGGTTCTAAGGGAGGTGCACAGAGCTGCCTCCACTGGGTCAGAGGACTCTTCACATGAGTGGATATCTGAGACATTTGAGTAGTGGCAGGCAGGGTCGAGAAGGAGGGGTTAGGTGGACTGTGGCAGGAATGATGGTCTGTTACATAAGATCAGATATCGCATGTTTGCAAAGTCACAGCTGGCCAAGTCCACTGTAGGTGTGCACGAATTCTGCTCTCTGTCAAACCTTGCAAGTGTGTACAGTATTACTGCCCTGTGTCCCTGGGACAGCTCCTCTTTCAGATTGTCTTATCTGAGTAGTATAGTCACTGAATAAGTGCACACAGAGAGGGGTGGCAATATATTTTAGCTGGAAGACTACAGTGCTCAAACATTTACAAAATAGAATAAAATTGAAATGAATCAAGTAATATTCACCAATGCCAGTATTTGCGCTGACAACCAGCATCGCGAAGTCCGGACAGTAGCTGGTGAGGCCAAAGATGGTGGTCTTCAGGTACTTGTGGTGACCCGCCAGATCAATGAAAGTAATCATTTTAGAGGCACTCTCACAAATCTCCTCTGCTGTCCGAGACTCACTATAATTCACAACCTAGATAGAAAAAGACACAATCACTCTTTCAGATGCATGGTATTAATATTACATTGTATGAAACTTTCTTTCCTCTAAAATTGTGTTGTCTGATCCACTTGAAAATCTTGATAAAAAAGTCCTGTGAAAACCAGTTGGATGTTGTCTCACCTCTCCTTTACTATTGAAGCCAAGGATCTCAAAGCTGATGCTGGAGGTGCGTCCAGTCTGGATCTCATGCAGATGCCTGAAGAGGTTGAGTCTTGTTCGCCCCCGTCCATTGTCCAGCTCACCCTGTGTCAAAACGCCCAACAGAGTGGACTTGCCCGAGTCCACATTACCCAGCACAGCCACTCGCAAGTCCAAGAACTGAAAGAAAAATACAAAGAGTTTCAAAAGATTTTCAAACAACAAAAAGTGACATGCCTCCACAGTATCCCTACTAACCTGCTGGTCATCTGGCACCTTGCGGATGAGAACTTCAGCGATCTTACGAGGCACATCGGAGTCATAGTCCACCTCTCTTTCTCTGAGAACAGTGATGTCGGCGCCGACCCTGGGGGAGAAAAAAAAAACAAAAAAAAACACACACACAAGCAGGGTTACAATTTGATCCCAACAGTGACAGTACAGTAAAGTTAAAAAAAAAACAAAAAACATTAATATCTTGACTAACTTCTCTGCCAGCTTATGGAGAGTCTTCAGTGACATCCTCATGTCTTCCTCTGGCAATCCCACCAGCATGCCATTATCCTCGACACCAATTTGGTAGACAGCCTCGCCTCGCCCCTCCTGTAGTCGCCATTTCATTTGTGTAGCCAGGTGCTCAAAGCGGTACTGTGTGGGATTCACCAGCTTCAGCTAGACAAGGGAAAGACCAGGGAGGCAGATATGAAACCTGGTCTGTGGAAAGTTAAATGGGCCAAGTTTGTGGTTAGTTTGAGTGTAAATATGGGCCGGGGCGATAAAAATCTGAAAAAAGTATTGAATTTTCAGTTGATGTGGGAGGGAAGGCAGCTGTCCAGATACTAAAAATGCTCTTGCTAATCCCCTGTGGTGTAGTGTTTCCATGGTGGACCACGTATGACTGCAATTACATATCCCAACACACTAGTATCTACATATTGCTGAAAACGTATATAATTATGTTTGACCTTTTGTATAACCTCCACACTCTTACCACAAAGATGGTAACCTAACCATGAGCTGTTAATTGTTATAGTGTTATATGGAGCAACTAGCCCCCAAAAAAAACATCTTATGAACACAGACAGCACTGGCTTTGCACCACAGCTAATTTGCTTACCTTGTACTCTATATTTCCCTCTTCAGCCTAAGAGAGAAGGGAGAGAAACAAAGAGGGACAGGCAGAGTCAGAACAGGAACAACAGTTGTCAGACTGTAGAGAAGTGAGACAACAGGCTATTGATCTGTTAATAGACACAAAGAAAAGCAATGTGACTGAATGAGTGCTGATGTACTACTGTGAATAGGTAGTCACAGAAAGCTACACAAACTGCTTAACCAGCCTTAATTAATACATGGCTATTTCATGTGTTATCACACAAATGTAAATGTAAGTATGTATTTATAGTTAACTGGTCAATATCCTTACAAATAGGACAAGTGTCTCGAATGTACACAAACAAGTCACTGCAGGACAGTGGAGCTCATGTGAACCAAGAGACATGTCCAGACTTGTCCCATTGACATTAAGAGTTGATGACCATGGTGCTGAGGGGATATCTCTGAAAATTAAAAAAATATTGTGTGTCTGTAGTGATCTTAATTAATGTAACATACTCTAGTCAACCCCCTAAAGCTAAACTGCTTTAATTTGGCTCAGGTTAAGTTAGGTTGAGGTCGCACACAACTCTTTCTTTCACGTTTCTGAGGAAATAACGCTAACTGGTGAGTGACTGAGATAATAACCAAGTGGTCAGAGTAATTTGTCGTTTTTGTGTAACAACACAGTCCTTGGCAGAGTGAATGTCAGAGACAGTAATAGTAACACTTGCTATCTGCTCAGACACAACCCCGCCCCCCTCAGATATTTACCAACACAGCTGTTCGTTTTCTGCAAGCTAGCAAAACATTAGCCACCTACGTTTTGACTTGCTAGTGTAAAACTGTACAAACTGTGAGTTAATAAGCAAATAAAATTACACAGAACTGTTAGCCGGATACGTCCTTCATTTACTCGCCATTCATTCTCCTTTACGTTACCGACTAGCTACGTGTCAGTGGTGTTCATAAAGAAGTCAAAGGAGGACAGCTAACCCCCGGCGAAAAAACTACAACTGTCAGTGTTTACTCACAATAACATGCACAAACACCCACACTGTCACATTAGCAGACTTGCCATTGGTCGTAAATAACATTAGCTTGCCGACGCTAGCGGTAGTTGAGCACATAATTTCAGGCTTACCTCTGGAGGTAGATACGGGGTGTTATTGCTTGGTTTGAAGTTTCGGAAGAAGCGAGTCTTGGGCTTATTGTTTTTCTTTGCCCACACTTTTTTGGTGGCAATCCCATAGCCATTTCCCGGTTTGACACTGGAAGAAACACCTTGAGATCCAGAGCCGGGTACATTTCCTGAGCTAAATAGCTCCGAGACCCGCGCATCCATCGGCTACTTTGGGACCTAACTTGTTGGCTTTACCGCTACCTGGGTGGAACTGGTGCTATATAGCTAAAGTAAACTTAAGTCCAGACATGTAGATGGCGGTTTAATAGTGAAATTAGCTTGCTAGCGGTAGCTAAAAAAAAATAAAAAAAAGGCACCGCGCCACCCCCGAACTCTTCAAACCGAACAATAACAGCGCCGTCAAACACTTCACTGTGGCTTTATAACGCACTCACGTCACATGCTTACGTCACACTCCTCAAAAATCAGTCTGCGGGTGTGCCTGATTTGATTAACCGCAGAGCACGAGTATTCTCTAACATGCACAAGGTTGTGTAGATGGTTAAACTCCGCCCGCCCAGCTACCCAGGTCAGCACAACACGCAAACACACAGAGAGCACCGTTTTGCAGAGCTTTGCATCAGCCGAACAGGGAAATAATTACTTGTTTACAAATACTTTAGAAAGGTGGCGCACAAAAAATGATGCCACAAGGTAAAAACGTTAGTAATCAACACATTTTTTAATTTGACATGCAGGTTGGCATTTAGGGGGTTTAATTTTTCAGATAGCACGTCCAGTAACGTCATGAAAGCATACGAAAGAACCTAGTTAATTTTCATAAATATGTTGCTTGCCAACAAAAGACTGCGATAAGTGCGATGTGGCTGAAGGTCTTTCACTTTCTGTTCAGCATTATAGCCTGCACCCCTAAAGGCCTCAACTTTGAGCTTAGGTTGCCTTATTTACCAGTGTTATCGTTCTTAATTATTATTTTGTGTATTACACAGCATCACAGTAAAGCTCTGCCTGTCAGACTGTCAGGTTTTCAACAAAGAAACAACAAACAACAAAGAAACTCTTGAGTGATGGAATTTCTCGACCTTTGTTCAGGTAAAGGCATGCCATCAGGTGTGTGTGGTGGAAAGTATGACTCATATGTTGAACTCTGGGGGTTTGTGAGAGGACAGGATTTGCAAAGCAGATTTAAAAATAAAAATGAGAGACAAATACTATAAGTTCCCACAGTGGGACTGATTGAGGACTGAGGATGGCAGAAGGACGGAGGGCTGTGACGGTATGGATTTTCTCTCACCACGGTCATAAAACACCCAATCAATGCAGGATGGTGGTTTTCTGCAAACCCCACTCCTGCCAACCCCACTACACCCCTAAAATGTGCACAAATTGGTGACACAGTGTTCAGCTCTGTAACAAGATTTAAGGCTATTATTGAATAAAATCAAGTCAACAGAGCTGCGTAAACAACTATGCACAGTACTACATAAGAGGGGTGTGTCTGCTATAAGCACTTACTATTGAAATTGAACTTTAAACTGTTTATGCAATGCTTCTGTCTTTTATGCCTGTGTATTGTGTGTGTGTGTGTGTGTGTGTGTGTGTGTGTGTGTGTGTATATGTTCAATTTAATCATGAGAAGTAGACCTACTGAAACCCCCAAATAATTGATATCAATAATTAATATTAACAATTAATGGCCGATTAATAAGAAACAAAACACCCCCATTTCTTGTCTAATGTTACTAATGTAATGTTGTGTAATGTTAACATTACTGTTTATTTTTCATATCAGACACCATATGCACTCCTGTAACTTTCAACATATATATATATATATATATATATATATATATATATATATATATATATATATATATATATGTATATATACACGTATATATATATATATACGTGTATATATACGTATATACGTCACATGACAGCAGTATTGCGGTGATGCGGTTATTGTCCCAGCCCTATACATTAGTGCCTGAGCTGTTTTGTTTTGTTCGATACTTTTTTTTATTAGCCTTCTTTTTGAAGATATTTTCTGTCTGGTTTTCGCCAGTCAGGTTAGAGTGTTAATTCCTCCCTGTACTCTTGATTATTATTTTGTTAATAAATCCTTTGTTGATACTTTGTTTCTGAGTCATGCTTCTGTTCATGATTCTGTTTTTGTTTTTGCCGCATTCTTATATTTGCTTCAGTGCAGTGGTGGTATCATACTTCTCAGGTTCATGTTTGATAACATGATCACATCCTGTACACAGCAATTCAGCCTAAAGTATTTTTTTTTTTACATTTTATTTTCCAATTCATATTTTCTGTATTAAAACCAATATAATGTGACCTCTACTTCATCTCAAGCCTTCGAACAAGAGGAGCATCATCAGAAACTGACTCAAGTTAGACAAATAACTAACATTTTATTCTGACAAAAACATGCCATTTACTCAAAGTTAACCAGTTGAGAGAACTATTCACACTCATGGGCTTGCTTTCTGACAGAGCTTAATACAAACAGGTCACATGAAGTGTAGCTACTTATGCCTGCAAAGAGATTGATGCTTGAGAAAAGTCAGCCAACTACCCTGTGGGCAATGAATAATTCCACAGTGTGACATTTCTGAAACTCAACCCTGATTGGTCAGGCAACTTCTGATGTCAGAGCTCAGCCCATTCACTCCTGGCTGAGAAAGCTGTTTTGGGATTTTTAAAGTCCACATTCCCATCTGCTTGCATACACAACAACAGCACTCTGTGGGCTCTACACTTTTTGTGTAGCATGAATTATAAACTGGTGATTCTGCTCTGTTTGGGACTCCTGCAGCAGACTGTGAGGGCTGCTCATATGGATAAACTAGCAGACAACAAGATTTGTGGAGATACAGAATGCTCATGTAAGTCATGATGCAGTGTATCCTGAAAACTTTTACGTAGCAAAATCATGCCATGAAATGCATGTATCTTTTTAGAGATTTTATTCTTATCCATGTTTCCCTTTCCTCTTTTGTTTTCTATGTTTCATCAGATGTTATCTCCATGGCCACGGCCCTGGATGACTTCATAGCTCCTGACTGCAGATTCATCAGTATCAAAAAGGGTCAGATGGTCTATGTGTATTCCAAACTTGTACCAGAGGAGGGCGCTGGAGTCTTTTGGTCTGGAAGTGTATGTGAAGCATTTGATCCATGTTGATCCATGTTAGCAGTGCAGATTTCCATCAGTTGTAAGTGCAATTCAGGGTGCATAGGAGATGCTGTGACAAACAAATGGAACTTTGTTAAAGCGTTAGGAAAGGTATATGTAGTTTCATTGTAGCTGAAATGATGAACAAGCATGTACATTTCTTAGTAAGGAAGAAAGGTATAAAGGACATCCTATAATTATTTGAGAGGCCATGTTCTTTTCCCTGGCAGGTTTACAGTGAGCGCTATGTGCACCAGATGGGTATCATCGGATACTTCCCTGCTACTATGGTGAGGGAGACACACGTGTTTAAAGAAGACACAGTTACGATTCCCACAACCGTGAGTACAGTCTATGTGTCTCTGCTATAGGATATCTCACATGAATATTTTCATCTTCTGGAAAATAAATAGATCTTATTCATTTAGCTCATTACTTCATTTTTCCCTGCCTTTGTTTCCAGAACATGGACTTCTACTGTGATTAAGACATGACGGACTGAAGCCCCTGTCTTCTCAAGTCTTGCTTTTTATAACTCTGGCTTTTATGAAAAAAATAGGAGAACAGACTGTGTGCCAGACCATGTCCCATTACGTTGTGTTGTGTCATCTTCAACTGTCTGGCTCTGTCATAATGACACACTTTCAGGGTCAATAAACCCTTTCGCATGTCAATCCAAAAATGTTGATTATTTGAAAACCATGAGAATCAGTTTTCCAGAGTGCTATTTTGATTTTTCAGGATTGCAGTTTTATTCAGGTTTTCATGCCGAAACATCAGATGACTTACTTTGTATAGCTGTGAAGCTATTCTCCTGTTGTTATCAAATTGAATTTGTAATGCCAATGTACCCTTTTTATTTTCTTGACACTGTTATCGGAAAACGAAGTGCATTGCACCTTATGATTAATTTTAAAACAGCACGGAGAGAAGTCCACTGCTTATCTTCTCTTTTCAAGAGAAATAATTGCACAGAAGCAAATCTGTTCATTGTCTTCTATAACCAGTTAGTCACAACAAGTGGGTCATATTAGATTACATGCAGTTACATCAGTACATTACAGTAGCCCATATACTGTGTCCATCCTCGTTGATTTGCTCACGACAACTGTTCCTTGTTCATGCATTATGTGTTTGACGACACGGCTGCAATAATGTAGCAGATTTCCTTTAAAGCTGATGCACATGGAGTTGTGCTCTGTTAGATGTAACATGCTGCTTTGAAATATATCAGTGCCCCATGCCAGACCCACTTAAAAGCTTTGTAATCCAATTAACTTGCTTTTAATTGTGATGAAGTTACTTTGGGTAAAGTTATTTTCCATGAAGTGCTACATTAAATTATTTACGCAGGTGGTATTACATTTTTTTGTATCTTCCCTCTAGATCTTGTGTATCTGCAACTTCCAGAGAGCTATTGTGATTAAATGTGGCCTGACATGTTGTCATAATCTTAATCTGTTTTTTTTTTCTTATTGGTTTTGAATCATCTGTATCTCCTTTTCACGTCATTGTACCCACCCAGATACACTGGTATGTTCTCCATTCAGAGCAGTTGATCATCACATCCAAAGATGTTTCATTTTGTTGAGAAAGACTCCTGTAGGTCCTCAGAGCTCATTTCCTGTCATTTTAGCACGTCTCTTACATGACTGCAGCATGCATTGATTTGTGGAGCCCTTACAAAATAGGTAATTTTCATTTGTTCATTCGCTGTCTGACCTGAGGCATTCGCAGACAGGCAGGCTTACGAGTTTAGGAAATAGGGCTGTCACACATCACTATCAATCTCCCATCCCCTTTTCAGCCCAGATCAATGTGAACCTGTCTCAAATGGGGACATCTACCACAAAATGTCACTCTACAAAAAAACCTGAAGCATTTCTGGAAGTCATTTCAGTTCAGAAAAATAGCATCCGTCTCATTATGTGGTGATATTGGAATGGAAGTGGCATCATTACACAGTATGTACAGAGGAACTGGATGCTGAATTCAATGTTTATTACAAACAATGGTGCCAAAGCTCAGCATCTTGTGCAGCTGCATTTGTGTGCAAGTGTAGGCAGATACACAAAATACACAAATCACAGCAAGTAACTTCCATTTAAAGTCAATCCTCCTTCAGACAGCTGTAGTTTTAGGGTGTTACCATGGTGATAGGCAGTGTGTGTGTGTGTGTGTGTGTGTGTGTGTGTGTGTGTGTGTGTGTGTGTGTGTGTGTGCGTGCGCACGCGTGTGCGTGTGCGTGTGTGAGCTTAAAGGAGCAGCAGCTGCCAAATGCAGGCAACAGTAGATGATTTTTTTTATCTGGTGTCACAGCCACACCTCTACGCCCAGCAGCACAGCACCTTTTAAAGCTGAGGAATCAACAGCTTTAGGTCTGTTAAACATCTGAAAGTGACATTTGAAACTGGGCAGACATTACTCTGGAATGTCTGCATGCTGATAATGTGAAACAAAAACACGGTCTAACAAATTTTAATACCTTTGTGCTCCAAGGCCACATTTTTCATCTGGAATTGCTGCACATTTACACACCAACTCCTTTAATCAATCATTAAAGTCATTCAAATAAAACTTTCCATCAGCCCATCAAATAAAAGAATACAGAAATGCATAATATAACAGTAGATTATGGCAGGTGATTGCAGGACAGCTCAAAATCACGGATGGTAGCAAAACGCACCTGATACACGAGGGCCTTTTATCACAGTCCAATCTGATTCCAACAAAGGTAGAGGATTCTTTTCCAAAGACAAGGGAAGTGTAAAACAAAAAGGGAGAAGAAATTATTAGCAGCAAAAGATAATTTAACAAACATTTGTGTGAGAAGCTACGTCTTATCTGGCTCCAAAAAATGACCTTAGATTGAACAGAGTTCATTTGGGAAAGAAAATATCATTTGAAGCGCAAACAAATGACAAAATATTTAATTTCTTTCCAAACAACGAGGGCATTTTCACCCCCTAAGAGGAAAAAATATAGTTAGAAATGTATTTACTGACAATGACTGAAAACGTTTTATTATCTCATTTATTACCCTCTGTGTGTAACTAAAGGAAGTGTGCTTAATCAACGGTGGCCTTCGAGGTGCTCAAACGATGGGGTTTGTCTGCACCAGTTTTCTTCAAGGGGTGTCAGAAAATGTCAACTCACTGCTTGTTTGAACTAAATCAATCAACCGGTCAGTGCGAATCAATCACTGCTACAGCCGGAGGATCAGCAGCATCCTTCACACTTGATTAATATCTTTTACATTTCAAAATGTATTTGTCAGTCCAATTTTGTGGCAATAATGTGTGACTGGCGACAGGCCACGTCACTGGGTAGTTGCTGAGATGCTTTAATGATAACAACAGGAGAAGGAAGTGCAGCTTTAATGATATTCTGTTTTGTGTCACTGTTTGTGTTGCCCTCTTGTTCTCTCTCTCCCTCTGTGTCTGTGTTAGATCTCTGACTCACATAATTGCACAATCTAGTGTAATTCCACCCATTTTCTCTGTCACACAGCCACACAAAGAAACTATTGATTTCATTTCTTGTGTGTTCAACCATTCAAACCGCTCAGGACACCACTACTTGGGGGTTATGAGTTTTTCAGAAGGCATTTAAACATGTATTTTGGAATAACAACATACTCTTCCAACGAACGGGTGTTAAAGTTTCCTAGAGAGGAAAACTGTCTGAAAGAGTGAAAGTAAGATTTTCCAGAGTGTCACATTGATGATTTTCATGTTGTTACATTTTTCCTCCATCACACCTGAATCAACTCTCTCCTCACCTTCCCCCTCCAAGCAAATCAACCCCCCCCACCCCTGTTTTGCCTGTCACCGTAGTTACCAAAAAGATTTAGGGAAAAGCTACTGTGTGTGTGTGTGTGTGTGTGTGTGTGTGTGTGATTGAGGGCTTAGCAGCGTGTAAACGGACCTTCAATCATGATTCAAGAGATGCTTTGTGTAAAGCAGCTAACCATCTCTAATTGGCCAATACAGTTTTTTGCAGGTTAAAAGGTCATGAGGTGGAAAGGAAAAGACAGGAAATGAATAATACCTTGGGGAAATTAGGCTCTTCCATTATCTTGTAATTTAAGAAAGAAATGCAAATCAAAAGAACTCATTCTGGGTCTAGTTTAGTATATCAGATGTAAGGGGTAATAAAGACATCATTAAAGGACCAATAAAATAAGAATAGCTCTAATAATAAAATGACAGTGTATGTCGAGGTGGACAGAAATCAACCAATCAGTGGATTAAGTTTTGAAAGACGTGGTTTGCCTGAAACAAACATTTCACTGGGTAACATGTTGTTATCCAAAAAAAGTATGATCATGTAAAATGAAATATCTGTATTTGAATTGAATTTGGTTCAGTGCAGTTAAACAAAAGAGGCAGAACACAATGGCTGAAATGCAATCCCAGAACTAACATGTTCTCATCTGACAATGACTTTGAGTTTTAGCGGTTGGTAATTAGCTTGTAAACTGGCAACTTGTGAGACAATATGGTCAGACGCCTCTCCATTCCAACTGCAGTCTTACATCACAAGTAAACAGACTGTAAACAACAAGGAGCGCACAGAACAAGACATCTGCACCGGCTACCCTGGAACGATATGATACATCTCATTATACAGGGATTGCGGTTCAATATATTGCAATACCGTAAGCAAGGCAATATATTGTAGAACTGTCACAGAATAAACAGCACTATATGCATAAAATCTGACTCCATTTATACAGTCAGCACAGTGGGATCTGAATTTGCATGTGCAGTTTCTACAACATCCAGCGGATAGACTAAGAGGGACAGAATAAGAGAGAACATGAAATAAAGTGTTATCTGAGAATTAAAACATAAAATCAAAATACTTTATATTTTATTTTACTATAAGTGCCCCAACTAGTCAGTAAGCTGGATACTTAGACAGTGTTTCATATATACACCTGCTGGGTTACACGAGTCAATTTATCTTCATCATTAAACGGCAGAGAAAATATAATAGAAAAACTATTGTGGCAGAATGCAAGGTATTAAAGAAATGTCATGATATATATGCATATGAACACATCACCCTGGAAACGTCTGAATCTCACAGCGTCCTTAAAAGGTTCTTTATGAACATATCCACTGACCTTGCTCAACAAAGCCAATGAAGGGCTGTCAACAAAAGACATCCTTTATTCATTCCCTCAGCTGCATAACCGTGACCTCACAGTCTTGTCTATTTTTTTGTTATAATGCAACACAGACCTGGAATAATCTCCTCAATGATATGAGATTCACCACAGCCTTCATGAATGGAACTGGATGGTGAGGTTTTATCTCTTGTCTGCACTTTTCAAATTGTAAGTCTTTTATCATTTCAGTATTTTTTGTTATTCTGTAAAGCAACTTGAATTGTGTTGAACTGTATGTATAATGCTACACAAATAAACCTGCCTTGCCTATTCACATAAATAATGAATGTGTTTTGGTAACACATAGCTGGAGGTCTTGGGGAATTCAGGTTTCTACACTTCAAGGAAAAGCACATGAAATCTCAGCAGAGGTATGCTTTTGTGCCTTTGCATTATATCAGTGTGACACTATGCATCCTTTTCTCTCGGTATTTAAACACCAGAAAAGCTATTTCGCTTCTCTCAACAGAGATATACAGATTTCTCAACATGACAGTATGTCAGACTTCAAAAACTGGGGTTCATTTTGTCCTGAGGAGTGTCCTTGCATCAGGCTGACAGATTATTTGAGGAGAACAGAAGTAATCATTCCTTTTATTATTAACATTTGGAGTCGTGGAAAGCTTTCATCGCAAGTCTTCTGCATCCTGTCTTCAAATGTTTCCCATTTTTTTTGCACAAGCCTCTGAGCTATGAATAGTCTGAATGTTTGTCATGGCAACCAATTACCCATTACAAAAGCAGGGAGGCTAAGTAAGGCAATTAAGTGGTGAAACTTAATTGTGCATTGCAGGATTTCTCAGTGTGTTTCCATTCACATGCGTATACAGGTGAAGTTTTGCTGTGTCGTGTGCCGTTTCGCTTCCTGGTATTTGAAAAGCAAACTGTCTATTGCTCGCTAATTTTAATAATTGTATGTGTTTCTTAAAGTAGCAATCATACCGCAATGTTATTTAATTAAGTAAAAAGCACTGTAATTTTAATCAAACAATACAACTGAAGAGTATGAGTTGTTCTGCACAACAAGTAGGATGAATGGCCTTAAGTGGCTTGTTACTTTCAGACAATGGTTGCTAGCACGTCATTGTAAGAGAATAACTCAAAATGCAATCAACATTTTTTCAATAAATAATGATTGAATAACAATAAACAGCACACTTTTCTGAGTTGTACAGCTCCGCTGTCAGTAAAACCAGTGACTTTTGTGGCTTTGGTTTCTCTGTTAGGCTTCATCCTGTTTCTTTCAAGTTCCATATCTCGGTCTTACAGACACCTAAACCTTACTGCCAGAGAGTGACAAGGATGACAGTGTTATTAAAAAAATGATGTAATAGAGCTTCTCATTATGGGAAAAATGGTCATGTATTACCCTGTTTGTCAAATCAGTCCTAGCAAACAGAGCACATTGATACACATACATGCAGGGAGGGTCTGCATCACCACATGCACACACACACACACATGCATCTCTGAGCTCTTCCAGGTAGGCAGGCTGGAGAAAGACATGTTGTGCTTTATAGAGCCTGCGGGCAGTTTATAGGTGAACCAGGTTTGTTAAGCCTAATGGTCCTCGTATTGATTGGCTAGGGTATCCTCGCAAATCGCAAGGGTAGAATGAACAATGAGATCCTCATTGAGGATATCTAAACGCATTTCAGCTTGTAGTTTTATTGACCCTCCTGGAGCAGCCAGCGAGGGGGGTTTATTTGCACACTTTGCTCACAGAGTAGTGAATGGAAGTATTGCCATTAGAAGCATCACCCACTGCACAGCTGACTGGCCATAATGACATGATAATCATATCTAAAATAAAGTGGCTACGGTTAGTAAAGTAAGGAAGTGAAAACAAATGGCAGTGTATGCAAATGAATTATGCGATTAAATAAATGAGGCTACACTGAGTAAATGAATCAGCCCATGCAGGACAGAACTGCTAATTAGCTGCGCTGACTTCACAGTCAGTAAGCAGGACGGCAGGCTTGTCGTGTATAGCTGCTGTCAACTCGTTGCAGCCTCTGAGCCACGAGGAGACTGTGGCCATCACTAATCCCAGGCTGGATCAAACAACACAGGTCTGTCACATCTGTGTTAAGAGTCTGATGAAAGGCGGTGAACTCTGCAGATTAACTGTGCATCGTTCACACACAAAGGACACAATCAGAAAACGCCTTCTCAGCTGTGACGCATGGAAAAACATGCTCATCCATACGCATAAAGCACACATACAATAGATTATTTGTTACACTGTATTTGTCAGCACCCATTGTAACCTTTGCTTTTAGCAACTGGCGCTTAAATGTCAAGTGGTTGTGTTAATGACTTTGTGTCTAGATTCCTGGAAATGTTTACTCTTTATCGCCCCTCTCCTCAGAAATTTCCGGTAATTTTTTTTATGTTTTCAAAGGATAATGTCAGAACTTTGAGCTGTGCTAAATAGCTTAAGCACATGATGTGACGTTAATTGGTTGTGGTGCAGACACGTTTACACTGTGACCTGCGTGGCCTATGAAAAATATCTATTGTTTACTTTCTTAATGGACGTGCTCTTTGGCTGCTAGTGTATGGGGCAGTACTGGTAAGAGGCTTGGAAACCTCTGAGATACCATTACCATTAGCCTTAATGTCCTTTTAAAATGGAAAGAGCATCAGAGCCCACACACACAGACTGCTGTGCATGCTGTTGATGCTGTGTGCGTAATACAGTCTCATTGTCATCACATCCTGCCAAGGTCACCTCCCCTTCCTGTAGTCACAAATACATTGGCCTCTTGGCAAAACAGGCACTTCACTGATGCTGAGATAACGTTGAGTATTTCAATCTCCAGTCCCAACATTCCCAGTGTTTAGATATTTCTAGATCCTGGGCTAGTGTTGGTATTTGTTAAAATTCTCATCACATCCCAAACAAATTAAATAAATTAAATGCCCTGACACTAGAAAATATGTTTCCGTTTGCAGTCCAGAAATATTATGGCACTGATTTAAACTTAGCAGATTTGTCAGCTAAATATTCCGTCAGTGAACTTTACTACAGCATAGCATGACATACGCAGGTTTCAAGTTTCACAATGCTGCTTACTCCACATTTCTAACCTGTATATTATGTAACCTAGAAAGCATAACATTAGACCATTTTTAGCCTTTTTTTTAAGTTGCTTCATAATGATGCAGACAATTGCAGAACAATCAGATACAAAATAGGACGTATGCTCCACAGGAAGATTTTTTTCTTCTTGACAACTGTTTAGTTTTTTTTTTCCCCAAATGATGTACGGATCCTTAAGCATCTGATTATTAGTTGGCCTGAAAAATAGTGCATAGCTGTGGTAAACTGCATAGAAGTCTATGAGAAAACATCCCTGCTTCTCACTTGATTTATTACCTCGGTAAACATAGTTAACATGAGTTTATGGTCTCACTCTCTAGCATGATCTTCATTTAGTAATTGATGGCCAAACAGATCATAAAGCAGAGGATGCTTTAGGGTGTGGCTTCATTGTTTTTGATAGGTTGCTACCCTCTGTCCTGGTAGTTCTCTGTGTATCTACTTATTAAAATGTCTTATTTAGCGTTTGGTTGCACTTAGCATTTGGTCCCTCTTGTGTCTCGTCTGGTTGCAAACAACCAAGATGGTGATGGCCTAAAAAAAAAATAAATAAATAAAAAACTCAAATCAATAGGTGACATCACGGTGACTACACAGTCACACACAGTTGGCTCAAACCTAACAGAAACAAATAGAAAGCATGACCTTTTGGCTAACACTACAATTTTCCAGTGACTCAGTGTTTTTTTTTTGCACATGTATGTTTTGAATGAAGACATGGAGCTCGACAGGGTTTCTGGCGGTAACATTAGTTAACATGGTGGTTATTTTCCTCAAAGGTCATGCTGTCTCATCTGACTAAAAAGGCATGCAATGTTAAATGCTGTGTCTCCAAACGTCACAGCCCGGCTGAAGCTGATAATGGCTCAGACATCAGATTGGAGGTGGCTGACTTTGCTGACGACTTAATGAGCGTATGAAAGGAAATGGGAGAGTTGGCAGTGCTGTGAATAGCTGAGGACTCGGTCCAGCTCTGGAGGCTCGATTAGTAAAGACTACTTATGTGGTATTCTGGCGTGTTGGGGGCACCCAGCATGATACACAAGTAATGGCAATTAAACTGCCGCTGTCGAGACATCAACATAATTTCTAAACACGTGGTGGGCATGGATGCTTGCCTCAGAGAATTTCTCATTCACAAATTCATTCACAAACTTGCTGCAAACTCTAAAAGCATCCGGCTGATTTGTGTTGGGCTGTTAACAAACCATCCCATTATGTGACACAGAGCAGCGGCCCCAGCTCAAAATAAAACCCAAAAAATTGTACACTTCTCTACCTAAAACTCAGAATCAAAACACATTTTCAAACATTGCCTGATAGTGTTACAGTGACAGTGACAATGATTGCATCCTGTAGCAATGACGTGTTTTCAAAGACCTTTTGAAAGACTGTGCAGTATGTGAAGGTGGAGAAAGCCATACATGATAGGATCAGGTTCAGTAATTAAAGTGTCACAGATTCATCAACATTTATTGAAATGAATACAAGCTATTGATATAATTTGGACACAAACTGGCAAAGCAGGTTAGATCTACCCTATACATTATAATACAGATGCAGCTATTTTTTGGAAGATGGTTAAATATATATATATATTTCCTTCAAAGTGTGAGTGAGTTTGCTAACTAATCAAATCAGACTGAATGTTTTTTTCCTCCTCTCTCTCTCTCGATGAAAGTGATTCATCTCTGAAGGTAATTTGCATGTCCTTTTATTCCCTCCTAGGTGATGCATTCATTTGGCGGCACAGAATACTCACCTCAAAATAAGTAATACATAGAGGGAAATAATTACCATGATTATGCGTAATCTTTTGCCCACAGTTGTTTTTCTTTTCCAATTAAGCTAAATTTATATTCAAAATATGCTTTGAATAACGAAGCAGGTGGCACCATTGCAGGTGGTGTTTGTGAGGAAAGCTGTGTAAGCGCTGCACCGCTGCAGGCTGCAATGGTGGATTGTTTCTCCACAGACCATTAGTAATATAGGACATTTCTTCTCCTTACAGATGCTAAGGCTTTGTGCGAGCCCAGCAAGAATATGTTTCATTTGTGCAGGGATTTATAGAGGGGCATGGGTAGAGACAACTGCTTTTCTGGTAAGGAAAACAATTGCATACTTTATTTCTCCAGGGGGTGAATAAAACATGTAATGTGAAATAAAATTATGATGAGTTGTACATTTGTTCACTGTGTTTAAGAGTTCACATTTTATACATGGAGCACCTGGCAACATTGGTGTTCTGTATTTTGAATCAACAATAACAGGGCACATAACAGCACTACTAGTCAGTACACCACATGCTGCTGCTATACAAGCACTGTGATGTTGTCATGCTGCTTAACATGTAAATATATATATATAGTGGGGACAATATGAGAAGACAAAAGTTTATTGCTCCGGTATTTGCTGGATGTGTAAATAGCAACTATATGCAAACAAATTAGTCATATAAACTTGAAACATGATGATTGTTTGCTGTTGTATTCAACTGCAGCTTTAATGTATGAGATATGACAATAAGCTAGCCCAAATTTATTGAATACATATTTCCACTGTGCCAGACTGCTGTAGCTTTAAGTGTGTTAGTGCTGACTGAATACCACATTGAATGAATTAAGTAACCCTGATTATATTAAAGTATTCATGTTAAGTTGTGGCTGCCCAGTATGAGGTGGACATTGCTCACTGTGACACCAAATCCTACCTGCTTATTAACAGACAACACAATAGACTCTCTGAAGTATTACAGTACTGTATATTATGCTTAATGCGGAGCAGATGCACAGGCAGAGATATCAGTAGAGTGCTTATTAGCTTGCGCCCTGCAGAGAGAAAAATCAAAAGATCACAGCAGTCTAGCTCTCTGGACTAAAAGCTAAGGGTTGAAACCTGAATTACCTATGTTTCCTGAGACTCCCTCAGTCCTGCAGGGGGAAACAAGCTCTTACACAGCAACGGGATAAATTTAGGAGATGGAGGGAAGAGGAAATGTTAAATGATAGCCTGATTTATAAAATGAGAGAGAGAGAGAACAGAGTGATATAAGAGTCGGGGCAAGTGATGAGATCAATTTAATCTTCTCCTGCACAGAGTTGTGCAGTCTGTTTCCACCTGAGTTGGCCTTGCTGTCTGCCACGCCTCGCAGAACATTAGGCCCTACGTAACCTTGTGTTGTCCCTCTGCTCCCTGCTATCTGCTCCTCCAGCTGGCCTGCTGGAAATAACAGATCTGGAAACAGCACAGTGTTTCAACCAAACATGCTTGTAAAGGAACTGCAATAAAATCTTACTCCTTCCACAGCGAGTTTACACCTTCTGTGCAAACTCACATTTGATGTGGGTCACTTCATGCACAGAGTTTGGTGCTTGTTACAACCTGAAGCACATGACTGAACCAAGACTGGTCCAAGTCTGCTCTCATACCTCAAACACACAGCTGTAACCTAAATGGAATGACTGAATGACACCGAGGTAAAGATATACCATCACTTGTCAACCCTCTGCCACCATGATCAGCAGAGTCTGTGGGTTTTGATATCTGTCTGCCTGTGAGGGCCGGCATCTTATCTCTCAGAGCCAGAGGCAGGCAGTGGCTTCCTGTGATACAGAGAGAGAGTGGAGCAGCAGAGAGACACAGAGAAAGAGATGAAACCATTAGAAGAGCAGCTCCTGGCACTATCCGCACTGCAATCGATTCGAATATAGTACTCGCAATCCCCCACTCGCTCAGAGACATCCCGTCCCACAACACTGGCTGGCACTGGAGCAGTAGAGTATAGAGCTGCCTCTTTCTGAAATGACAACTTAACTACAGGGAGGGATAAAACTGGCTTTTTTAATCTCTGCGCTGCTTAATTCCTGTGACATTAACAGAGCGGGGAAACTTTAAAATGCTGTTTCACATTGGGAGGTCTTTACATTAGGATTCTTGAGTAAGTTCACGCTCAGGTGATGAAACCAGCATCTAGTAAACCTGGCATGTAAAAATACATAAAAACAGCTAACATATTGAGCGTTTCTGGATTTGAGTCAGCAGAGAAAGATCAATACCGTGACAGCTAGAGCGAACAATTCCCGTCTGGTTGAAAAGCTTGGCAGCAGAGAGGCCGCAGAGGCTTCTGTCGTGGCTTTATTGTGTTTTGTCGTGTGCACATTCTTATCAGCTTGTATGATAACCATGCAGCTCGTAGCTCCCGATCCAATCTTTCCCATTTCCAGTGAAACTCACAGCAGAAAATACTGGCAGGCGGCCCGAATCCCCTCCAGCCTCAGGCGAGTGTGAAAAATTAAAGCTCCTGTGTTTTTCTGCATCTCCTCCCACACTGCTGCAGATACACAGCCATGCATTTTAACAGCTCCATTAATGTTATGTCATGTGTGCACAGCCTGTTATATTGGGTTACCTTATCATAAAGTAAGAAAAAACATCCAATTTCCCCAAAATCTCTCAATCAGATTTGTTCATATATGTTTTCATTTGGAGCAAAGTTGTCCCACAGCAGTGAGTGCTGCCTTGTGACCATATTATTACTGTTATCACGGACTGTTCAGTTTCCAATGAAGTCTGCAAAATGCATCACAAAGGATTACGAAATTCAGTCTTTCATGTGCTGTGAAGACATTTCCAATGCTATCAAGGAACTATTGGACACCCGTCTTTGTGTATTCATGTCATGAGAGAGTTCAAAAAGCACCAGGTATGACAAATGGTACATGGACTGCATTGTTTCACCTTCACAGACGGAGCATAAACCGATGGTGGCAGCAATGGCTTGCCAAGTGTCCATCAGGACTGATCAGTGGGAACAGCCAAGGGTCAAAATGCCACCTCATGAACTTGTCTCAAACCCTCTCACGTGGTATTACTTCACTTTTTAAATCCAAATTTAGCTCTTCTCCTGTTTCAATGGTGATGCACTCTCAAACATCACTGCAGATGCTGCAGTTTGGTAAGATCAAGTGACAATAAGAAGCTCCTGCTTTAAAAACTGTATTGCATTAGTAGATGTTTCCCAGGAAGACTATGAGATCTTCAGGAGCAACACGTGAGTTGGATCCTGTTCCTGCAAAAATGTTTGAATAATTAATTAAATTAGCTACACTGGAAACCATAAAGTCAAGTAGTTGTGTCCATTTTGCAGTAAACAGTACTCTCTGTATGCACAGTAATGGTTGTGTCTGCCTGTTGTGTAGCAGGACAGAATGCATTTAACCACAGCTGAAACACCAAACAAGAGGGAATTTGTTATCTGAAGTTCTGAGCTGTTAATGGGAGCTCATCCTAATATGGATCCCAGCATCATACTGTATCTTCATACTGTGTTTTCATTATAAGGAGAGCCAAGTAATATCACGAACATTATATAACCACCTTGATTATCGACTGCACAACTGAGTTACATGATTTCCCTCATGTCAAGCTGAGTCCATTTCGTTCTGTAAAAATTACAGGCATACCTGGGCGAAACAGGGTGTCATAGTCTTTAAGTATTACTTCACACGGTAGGAGATGGAGCAGCTTTAAAGGCATACAGACGCCCACTCCTCTCATAACATCCATTGATAGTGATTTTTCAGAAATCCCCCTTGACTGACTAAAAGCAGAACATGCTGTGGCTTCTCCTTACAGCCTTTTTCAGCCATATATGATGAATGTGAATCAGCAGTTAAAACACAAGTGTGGATCATGTCACAAAGACCCCGGCAGTGACGGAGAAGGGAAGGCCGAGCTAAATAAATAATCTCTGCTGTGGGAGTGTGGGAGGAGGTCTGCAGGGAATATGGAAACAGTGATTAGTAAAAGTGGATCCACTTACAGAAAATCCACCTTCATTACATTTCCCAGACTTGTGCGATAACTGATCCATCTGCTACCTTGCTCCGTCGTTAATCACACCTTTCCAATAACATAACATGTAATGGTGAACATTGCACGTGGCAGAGCATATGCCATTATGATGATGGATTAGCATCTTTTAAAAAGGAGGCGCAGACCGACTCAACAGAGATGAACACTTTAAATATAAAGCACAGCTCATAAAATATGCATATTTCATGAGACTTCTCTTATGCTCTCATTGTGCATTTTTATCTCACGTTTCGCCAAACAAGTGAAATCATTTACTGCATGAAAACTAATCATTTGTCGTAGCTGCATTCACAAAATGCATTTTGTTGAGATAGATGGATACTTTAAGCATGCAACCTTTACATTATGTTATTATAATACCAAACACAAAAGAAAATCACGATACAATCTGCATGCTCATACATAGAAACACATTAACTACAGAACCTGCTGATTCTGAAATGGGTCACTGAATGACCGGGGCTCAGGGGCCAGTGACCTGTCATATTAGGTGGCCACTGTCAAGTCTTTATGGATGAACTGCTGTGCAGCATGAGTCTCTATTCACTGAACCTCCCCTCTATGAGGGCAATTAGTTCCTCCCTCTTGCTCTCTACAATCTCACGTATGCACATCACTGTTACATCAGTCCACAGCAGCCGTGTGTGGTATAGCAGGAGGGAAGCAGCAGTCTTTTTAATGAGCAGCCTTTGTGAGAGAAGTCTTTTTACAGGCTTCACACTAACAACCTGCTGACATCCAAATGACCAGTCCAATGGGACTGCTCTTACATTCCACCACGCATAGAGGGTCAGGTTGGTCAAAAAGGACAAAAAAATAGAGCTGAAGACTGAACAGTATATTGCAAAAAAGGAATTCTACATAAAGGTCACCACTGGGCTCACTAGTCCATAGAGATATTATATGAAGCTGGGGGGGGGATTCTCCAAGGTGCTGAAAAGTGTCATCCGGATGGTGGGAGGGGAGCCGGAGCCCATTGGTCCAACGTCACGCGTAGAAACTACCCGAGCGAGCAAGGTAAATGAATTAGAGATGAGAAGAGGAGCAGGAAGAGGAGAGATAGGGAGCTGAGGATGCAGGTTCTGGTCCACGACACACGACCTCCCCACACAGGAGCGACTGCACCTCGGTGAAATACAACTTCCAGCGGTCGACAAGGAGATGCGTCCGCAAAAGCTTTGATTCGACCCCCCTCCTCTACATCCTCCTCCTCCTCCTTCTCCTCCTCCTCCCGTCTTTTACCGAGGAGCATCCCGCACTCACTGATTTCACCAGGCAGACAGGCGGATTGACGCGAGCCATACACGATGCGTGGATCTGCCCGACACGGGACAGCCGTGGGATTAACGGTGCTGCTGAACGCGCTTCTGCTGCTGCTGCTGCTGGTCGCCACGCAGGATGCAGGAGGAGTCCTGACGGAGCATCTCCTGGTGGAGCTGCAGGAGGACGCGCAGGACGAGGCGCACCAACTTGCAACGCAGCATGGGTTCCAGAGTGCCCGAAAGGTAGGGATGCTGGCAGGAAAACACGGCCACACACTGCTGCCAGCGTACAGCTTAGTGCTTTATTTTGTTTAACTTAAATGATTTATTAATTCTTAATTCATTATTAAGATCACCTGCTAAGGGTAGGGTTCTATACCCATCCTCATTATCAGAAATAGTCAAACACACTGCAGGCAATTGAGCAACAAGGACGGTAGCACATAGAGTAAAATAAGCTATAGTAAGAGTGTTATTGAGGTTTGACTTTATTACACTTTTGCTTAATTTGATGACGTCATCTCCACTCAAGAAGGGCCTCGGCAGGTTGCTTGTTGGTCCTTGTATGGCCCAGTGGACTCACAGCTGCCCACAGGCCTGATTTATTTCTAAAATGTATTTGTTTTAGATTTCCAAACATATCCATTTAGTGTCCTATATAGTGAGTACACACAAACACACAGATTTTTTTTTACATCTCTCTCCAAATTAAATCACATTAAATTCCTTTAATAGATGAGGATAACCTTTTTTTATTCACGTACAATTACATCGAGTGCCTGGTTTGTTAAACGGTGAATGATCACTCATACATGAAATAGTGTGATATTTATCTATAGAGAAATAAAAAACATAACTTGTTTCATCTCCCACACACTATACGGTGTATTTCGATTACATATGGTGTGACATGCACAGTCTTCCCTGCAAGACATGGCATTTTACTCACCTGAGACAATAAATCTTGGTAAATAGATTGTCAAATGCAAACACACAAAAAGAGGCAGAAGGCCATTTGGGGCAGTCCAATGGAAATAATTCACTGATAAGTGTGTGTGTGTGTGTGTGTGTGTGTGTGTGTGTGTGCCTTGTCACATGTCAAAATAAATGTGTGGGTGAAATTGGCCAGAGCCTCATCCAGTGAGGCGTAGCGGTGAACAGAGGAGTGTCTGCGCTGTCTGAACAGGGATTTTCTGTCTTTTTTCACTTCCACAATAATAAAAAAAAAATGTGTTTCAATCTGTAACTCATCATAATATCTGCAGCATCACCAGTCCTGTCTGCGTGTTCCTTCTCTTGTAGCAGTAGCTCACACCCCCCACCCTACCTATAGGTTATGTAATGTGCAGCTATATTTGTCTTGATGGGATACGCATCATTAAACAATGTCTGTGTTGTTTGAATTATCTTCTATTGTTGCTTAATTAACTAGACCAAGACACAGAAGCCAGAGACACATACAAATGTGAGCACAAAGACAGAAAGAGATATTCCCATCAGACAGCATAATAGAAAAACAGCATTCAATGGATGTGCAGCCTTTGTGATTTGCTTCACATACATGAGCTTTCATCTATTTTTGGGAAACAGTGGTTGAATTAAAGAGCAGTGGAAGATAGGAATAATCCTTGTCCTTCCATGAGAATTTCATTTCCACAATAGATCCGACAGGCGCGTCTGAAATCACTTATTTTGAGGATTGACCCGTACCCTGGCTGTTAGCAGCATAAGGGAGTCTTTAATCTGTGCACAGTGCCAGAGGGGAAGCTCTAGATGATGGTGCATCTCATTTCCCTGCCCTTATGATTTATTCCGGTTGATTCCAGCACTGTCCTTCTCCAGCGCCTTAAAATAGAAATCCTTGTCAAAAAGCCAGGGAATCAGTGCTGTTGTTCACACCTGGACGATGACCTGCTCTCCTTCTCCTCCATTTAAAATCTATTGTACTGGCAGTTCACACACTGATTACAGCCTCTATGTTTGTTCTTGTCTCATTCAATCTTCCTCTCTTGTTTTTCTACCCAGCTTCCCTTTGGAGAGGGGCTCTTTCACTTCTATCCTCAGGACACTTCAAAGAGGCGGAGCAAACGCAGCACCCGCAGCAGACAGCGACTCCAAGAAGACCGCAGGGTGAGCGCACACACGCATGCATGCACGCACGCACGCACGCACGCACACACACACACACACACACACACAGAAAACATCAATGGTACACAGAGGAAACACAGCTCACTGGTGACGGACCACATGACATCATAAGCCACAGGATAAACACAGAACATACTGTGTTGGGAAGCCTACACCACGAGGACAGATATATTAGGAAATATAGATAAGAACAGGGTCACAAAATGAAAAGGCAGGGAATGTCTGTAATGAAGAGATTATTGATTTTTTCATGTTGATGTTGATCATATGACCATATTTTGAAAACATTAAGGTATATGGATGACGGATGATGCATACTGGTGTCACGAGAATGCGTATAAATGACAGTGTAATGTGCGAGGTGGCCGATGATAATGGAGTTGTTGCTTTTGGTGTGTCGTTTATAATGACGACAAAGCAAATGAATATGTGACTTTCAACCAGGAGACGGAGGTGTTACGTTTTGTGAGTTAGTCAGTATGAAGTGGTTTGATTGCCTAAACCTAAGTGAGTGGTTTTGTCACCCCCTGAAGTGACATGGACAAGCTTTATATTGGATAAGTTGTATTTAAATGCCTTCTTTTGAAGCACTGGGATGGGACATACAGTATATAGGCCTTGATGTCTGTGTTGTAGAACTGCATTTTTTTCTAATATGCTGTTTTCTAGCTGTAATAACATATTTCATTTGTTGATTACAATTTCCCAGAGCTTGAGGTGATGGCCACGAGTTGCTCTTTTCTTTCTGACCAACAGTTCAAAACCCCAAAACGATATTTAATATCCAGTAGAAGACAAGCGCTGTTTGTTAGGCATTTTTCCTCGAAAAAAATGATACTATACTATATAAATACATTAGTTGCTTATTATTTATTATTATTATAATAATAATAATATATATTATATTATTTTTATCTCAAATTGTTTGGCTCTATACTTCATAATATCAAAGAAAAATGTGTGTCATGTCTTCCAGCTCTTATCTAAATGAAACAGTTTGGCTGCACGCTGAGCTCTGTGTGTTTAGCTCGGTCCACCGTTGGAGGCGGTGAAAGTGGAGGTCCTGCTGCAGACAATCAACTAACCTCTCTAATTGTGGTTGTGAGAGGTGCTAATGAAAATAAATGCGAGCCGCTCCACTGAGCTAATGCAGCTAATGGAAGCGAGACAGCGTGGACATGGGCAGGTCTACGTACGTTCCAGATGCCAGGTTTTAATCAGATCGCTTGACATGCTAATACGTGACACTGGTCATTGATCTCTATGTTTCTCTGAAATGGAGGTCAGCTCTTCTGATTTAATGCGGCATGTTTATCATTTTGAAGTGTCTTCCTTCCATGGTTTTAAGGGAGAAATAGCAGCCATATCTCAGTTTTACATCTGCAGTTCTGTCCATATTGTGAATATTCACACCTATATATCTATATAGTGGCATATATATCCATATACAATATATATACACACAAAAAATAGTAGTTTAAGAAAGTTCAAATTGATTTTATTGAAAAGGGTCATTATGTCTAATTGAGCAGCAGCAGCTGAATGCAGTGTTGAGTGTACTGAATGGATTTGTCCCAGGAGCCGTTCCTTGTTGGATTCTATTAGTGGAGCATGTTGACCCACTTCTGACTCACCCACTAGCTTTTCCTTCTATTCCTCAGCATCTTCCTCTGTGTTTCCTTGTTCCCTCTTGTCCTTTTACATCTCGTCTCACATTGATTTCAATTGAGACATCTATGCAGCCACATCCGTGTCTTCACCCTGTCCATCCATCCATCCATCCATCCATCTATTGTTGCCTTTTCTTTATAATAATTCACATTACAAATACATTAAAATTTGTTTAAGTTATCCTAGGAAGTACAAAGGTGGAAAAATAGAATGAATCTTTGAGAATGAGCAGCATCCCCGACCCTGAAAAGACACTTGCTTGGGGGAACCTCGGAGGAATAACGAGGATGAGGAGGAAGAAGGAAGGAGGAAGGAGACGCTGCTCTTTGATTTAAAGTGAACTGGAGCACTGTGGGTTACGAACAGGCAGTGGGCAAAGGCGGAGAGTGATGGCGATGCATGGGCACTGTTTGATGTTGTGAGTGGGCAGCATGACATATCTTCTCAAAGGAAATACCAGCTCTCCTGCCAAACGGCGGGGTAAATTGAAGATGGATGGAGAGAAGACGGGGGTGGAAATGCAGGGATGTTGTAGAAAGTGATGGTAGCTTCCCTACTAATGTCAATGAAATTATGTGATGTCAAATATAATGTTGAGGCCAGTTCAGCCCAGACTTCAGGCCTGACTTGTCATTTAAAGGACTTATATTGATTTACAGTGTGTGCGCCTCCTGATTGCTTAGAGTGTGCCATAAAAGAAAGATCTGGATGAATAGGCTTTGGCCGTTTTAAAAGGCCATCTTAAGTGCTGCTGTGCTCTCTTATCTGTGGTGGTAAACACACCGGACAATGACTGTTTCGCTCAGTCACACTAGAGTGGATTTACTAAGGGCAAGCACAAGAGGAACATTTAGCCCCAGGGATCTGCTTTCAAAATGTAGCTTTGATGCTGTGGAAAGGACATTTTGTATTTTGTTTAAAATATCAATAGCATCACTATTTCAGGTATGAAATATAATTAAATGAATGTTTATGAAATGTTATATATACCGAAAAGGTTGTAAACCGTCAAATGAAATCAATGTTTGTAGCTTGGAGGTATTCTTTTTTTAAATTGAGAGCTTCACTTCATGTTAGTTTAGGTAATAGATTAAATGACTCATGCTTCCTTTGCTCTGTTTTTCCAAATGTGTGAAGGTAATGAAACCTCACAGGAAATGGGATGCAATCTCATATTAGAATGGCTGAATTGATTGGCTACGCCATTGATTGCCGTCATCCCTACAGCTCCTCACAGAGAGATGAAGGTGGCGCATCAATGGCAAACGCAGTACAAATTAAAATACAACATTGTCAAAAACAGAATCATATTATGACGACAGCTGCCAGCTTATCAAGAGCCTGAATCTCAAGACATTTATCCCCATCATTTATGTCCTCTGTTATCTTCTACTGCTTGATAAATGCTATTGTAGCAGCTTTCAGTGAACACTGATAATCCAAAAACACAGCTGTTCATCCGCCTGCAAGTGTTTTTGATGATTCAGAGAAACACGGGCGTATTTTTGAGTGCAATTGCTGCAGCTTTTTTGTTGAAAATGTACTGAAAAGAGAGAAAAAAAACCTCCCTCTCTTGTGTAGCAGGTGAGTTTGGAAGCCGTGGCTCCAGCTGCAGCCCCTCTGATTACAAGAATCAGGCTTTTGATTTACGTGATGTTCTGCCTTCATGCTACAGTACAGCACAGCTGGGTCTGCTGATTTCCTGCGCACAGTGACACACGCCTATCCGTCATAACAAATCCTATTTCTAGTTTTGCATCTTGATTTCATTTTGCGCTGTGCACGACCCCTTTGTTTGTTGCTTTTGAAACTGACACTGATATTTTGCCCCCTCCAGGTGAAGAGTGTTTTTGAGCAAGACGGTTTCAGTCGTCAGAAGCGAGGCTACAGAAATATCAATGATATTGAAGTCAACATGAGTGACCCTCTATTCACCAAACAGTGGTATCTGGTGAGTAATCAGCCAAGCAGCTGCCTGCATGCCGCCTGACCTTCAGCCCACATTCTTCCACCTTAATTACTCAGAAGCCAAGCATATTCCCCACTACTTTCTGAATCAACGTTGTTATTCATTTTTTAATTAGCCCTGCCAATGCACCACATCTCATCGCCACATCCGTACCGCCTGGTTTCCTCCCTTGTGTTTACCCCTAACTGCCAAGCGCCGCTGCAAGCTTGCTGTCAGTCATCTGCCGTGTCGTATCGCTGACATTTACTTCACCTCTTTCTCACCTTCACTCTCCCACCCTCTCTAAGCAGTCCTTATCACATACACACACACCTCCCCCTTTCCCTCACACACAACCCACCTATGTTGACTAATTTTCTAATGGCGGGCTCACCTGGGTGCCATGAGTCATGGATGTTCTCCATATTGTCTGAGTGATTAGATAAACACAGGGCAGGCAGACGGCACCCCTGGGCTGGATCTTAATGTGGCTGAAGCTTGGCAACTTGGCTACACAGGCAAAGGAGTTACCATCGCAATCATGGACGACGGTGAGTGTACAGTTCTGTGGATTCTTACCCCTAAGCGCTGCCTGAAAACACACAGTTATACCTGCATATATTTACCTTGCTGATTTAATTCATTACTTTGTTCGTATTAATTTCATTTAAAATCCAATTAACTACAAGAAAAGGTTTGTTTCCAGAATATGTATGGTGATAATTTTTATTACTAATTTGGGTGAGGAATAGAGATTTCTTTAGATTCATTTGTTATTTTTAACCCTTAGATGTAGTGGATTTTTTTCCCAAAAGAATTCTCAGAAATTAAAATAACCAAATATGGAGTTAAAGGTATAGTGCGTAGGATTTGGCAGTATCTAACTGTTTGGATGCAAATTGCAATTGAGAATTTCTCCACTCACTCCTTCCCTTCTAAGATTCCTTTAACATAAGCCAAAGAGTGCAAAACTGTGGTAATGCCATTCCCCTCACTCAGAGGCCATCCATACCATGGCCTTCAGGTAACATAAAATGTGAAACGTGGATTCTGTGAAGAGAACATGCTCCCCATCTAGATATGAGGGCTCATAAACAAAAACACAATGCTAATTAGTTTCAGATGATTGAACACTAACATTGTTATGAAGATGAATTCAATTCTTGTAATGGATCCCCTGAAATATAGCACTGAAGGATTTGTGTTACTGGTAAAATGTTGCAGCCAGATATGATACACTTGTGAATGTAAGGCCTTCGCCTGCAGACATTCTTTATATTACTTATGTTACTTACTTATAATGTAAAAAATAGTGTAAGGTGTAAGTAGGACAAAACACACAATTCAATATGACAATGTAGCAAGTAAAAAAAAATATCCTAATCCTTGTAGCACTACAATATAGGTACTATGAAAAACAACTTCCTCCATGCTGCCCGCACCCAGAGCCTCACACTCACCCTAATCATTCAAGCAAATGAGTGATGAGTGTCGTTCATTTGCACATAACAGCCATGTTACAATGGCATAAAACAGTTTTCTGTTATTAGTTTGTTGAGCAAATAAGAACAAAATTAAATAAATATGAAACTGTGGGGAAATAACGATAAGACACTGCTATCATCTGTAAAGCACTCCCTCTCATGCCCAATGTCACTGATTTGTGTCAAATTCACATTTCAGGCATTGACTATCTACATCCAGACCTGGCATCAAATTACGTGAGTACTCCAGTGTTACTGAATTTCATACTTTCCTTCATTTTGAAGTGCTGTTAATAACTGAAGCAGCGGTTCAGGTGGTGGATTTCATGGGTTTTGTACAGTGTGCCATTGGCAGCGACAGGTGCTTTCCAAGTTGCCTTCACGGCTACCGAGTCTCCTTGTATTCCTGGAGGACGCAGAGACAGGCAGACGGCCAGCCAAGCTGTTTAATGTTAATGCACGCCGCACTGTGGCAGGCCGATCTGTCACAAGCAGAGATAATGCCAGGGTAGTTGGCGCTGCATAATGTGATGCTTTATCTCTGGAATACTGATAAAACCTTAAAGGACAAGAGGGATAGCTAAATGGGACATGGAAATACAGAAGGCTTAGTTTGAGATGACCGTAACATTCACAGTTTCGTTATGTTTCATTACATTGTGCTGTTGTCTTGAATCCAGGATGTTCAAATGAAAGATGTTGTGAAACAGCAACTCATGGTGATTTACTGGTCTCCAAAAAATAATTATATCCATGCTTTCACAACAGGAATTTTATTGAGAAATGCCAGTTGTTTGTCTATTTTTTCACTGATTTGAAGAAATATTAAAGGGAAAATTAGCCAATACTGTGCCCCACAAAATTACATTTTTTGGGGGAAACATATTTTCTCCCAGATGATGGTCACAATTTTTAAACCATTTTAAACACATGGTTAATGTTGTAAATTAAACCAAAACAAGACACTATGTTCGAATTAGGCAGCAAAGCTTCTGGGTTAGGTTTTGTAAAAATATCATGGTGCTACAGTAAATAGTGGATTGGAAGCATTTCTATTGTCTCTGACTGGCTCTCCGCTAACAGAGTTAACAGCATTAACATTACAAACAACAGTCAAAGAGGGAGAGTGAATTCTCTATAATGTTTTTCTTAGCTGACTGATGCTCAAATTTAACACCTGTAAAATTACTACATTTGATACATTAATTAAGCTACAGAGGTAAATTATACTAAAATAAGTAAAATTTTGTTTTCACATGACACAACTATTTTGTTTCTCTCGCAATGCTTCTTGGCACATGTAGGCATCATGTAGGAGACATGGCCCTGCTTTGTTGATCAATATAGGACGAATATCAGTCTTCACTGGACTACGTTTATCATCAGCGTTGATTAGACATCCATATAAAAACGTGGTGAATTTCCCCTTGTGTACAAAGTGTACACAAATGCTCTTCTTTTTGCTTCTCCACCTCAGCTCATGCACACTGTGCGGTCCTTGAATGAATGTGGCTTACATTAAGTGTTGTCATTTCTGTGTGTGTCTGTACACTAACCACTATGTCTGCCTGCCTTTGCATGTTTCCTGCCTGTGAACAGAGATGAGCCTTGGCCCAAAAATAACATTCAGCCTCAGCTGGGGTGAAGCAGGAGCATGCTCTACTGGAGTGATGGATCATGCTGTGTGTGTGTGTGTGTGTGTGTGTGTGTGTGTGTGTGTGTGTGTGTGTGTGTGTGTGTGTGTGTGTGTGTGCGTGCGCAGATCTACAGTGTGTTTGTGTGAGCGTGTGCAGGATAGAGTGATGCTGTGGATGTAATCCTGTATTGTAACTGTTGTCATGGCGTTTCGCAGACCCACATAAACCTCCTACCATCAGCTGACTAAAACATAAAAAAATAGAACAAAATATAATTTAGTGTTCATAGCGTCTTTCAGTTGGATTTGATTGTGTGATTTTGGCTCTTTGTTGTGTGAGTGTATCAGCTTTGGACAACAAAATGGTAGTTTGTGAGAGGGTGTTTGTGTTTTTCAAGGTTGCCACTTTGGGTGCGATTATCACACTGTAATAGCTCATAAGATATGTTTTGATATGGAGATTGTTTGTCTCTTGAGATAAAAAGTTTATAATTTGCAGATTTCATTTCATGGCACATTTACCGACAAGTGCCAATCGTTTTATTTCCATATAAATAAATTCTTGTATTATGCTGTTAACAGTAGCTGTCGACAGTATTTTAATATTAGATAACAGTAGTGGTGAACATCACTGATGTGAATAAAAATGAAAAAAAACTGGCTGGATTTCTTAAGTAGGTATTATGATGCAGAGTTGAACTACATTCCTGCAACAGAGCTTGTGTGCAGTAACTCTTTTTATCTTCATGCTTGCCAGCATCTGATCAATACTCGTATTGTGTTTGGCACCTCCAGTGTTTGGAGGATTTCTAAGTAACGGCAGTATTGATCGTTTTTTTTTCTGTCTGTTTTCATAGAGAGTTTTTGCAAGTGTTAGTATACCCTGGGAAGTTACCATGACAACATGATGACCATGCATGATGTCACATCACCATGAAGGTGATCTCATGTGTTGTAGTTTACCTTGAAGAGGTTCTAAGAGTGCTGTCTCATTTTTTTCAAGAGCAGACAGAAGGACAGTGGCAGTCTTCACTGTAAACTTGGACCTTGAGAAATATTTTCCTTCATGATACTAAAGCATCTTGTACTTTGACATAAAGTCACATTATATGGCAATCCTGCATCTGCTCTCATACATTATAGATTCGGTTATTAGCACCAACATGTATGATATTATGATTAATGTCCCTAATCTCCTCCATGTATATCTCTATGGAGGATGTTTTGTCTGAGTCCCTTCTGTAGTTATATGTCAGGAATAAATAAATAAATATTAGAATATTTGCCTTTTTCACGGTGGAAGTATTATTGAGATGCTTTACTCAGTAAAAGCACGACATTAACATATTTTCATGCAAATCCTGTAAGTACAGATGTATCGTCAGAAAAATGCACTCATTCTGCAGAAAGTGACTGCTATGAATTATGTATCATTATTTATAACATTATTAGTTGGTACAGTTGCATCAATGCACAAGTAGTATTTTATTGTTGAGTTTTACCCATTTTACACAAGTAGTTTATTCCAGTAGTAGTAGTCAAATGAGCTAAATATTGGGTGTGAGGGATGGTGAAAATTATGTTCTGACATAACACTTGACAAAATAAATCATTTTTTTGTGATATATTGGGGATATTTTTTCCTGTAATTTAAAGGAAAGGAAGTATTAACTGTCACAATCATTTCTGTAGCTCTAATGTAAATGTAGTGGAGTACATTGTTACATTTCCCTTTGAAATGTAGTAGATTAGAAGAACAATGTGGCAGAAATGGAAATATTTAAGTGAAGTAAAATAATTCAAATGTATACTTAAGTACGGTACTTTCGTTCCAAACATGTTTTGTCTTTGAGTGCTAGAAAAATGGGGCATACTGGGCCCGTGCTACAGCAGCTTTGAGTCATTGCTCTGACGGGTTTACTGGGGAAAGGTGAGGTGGCCAAGACCGACAATCCATTATTCTGACCACGGTTGCTCACAGGACACTGGAGGAAGAACAGTGTCTGATTGATAGCACAAGATACGAGCAGAGAAAGTGATTCATGGACATGCCCCCGTGTCATTTATTACTGGGACTCAGCACGTTTCACTTTTTTTAATAATAAAAAAAAAAAAAAAAAAAAGACACTGCTCATGACTTGAGCACAGAAGCTGTTTGGGAGCAACAAATTCTCTGTGAATCATGATAACATTTTCAAGCCAATTCTGGAACATTGTTGACTGACTTTCCTGCTGGCATTGTGTCACCCATCAAGCATATTTAAATTTTGCATTGTTTCTTTGACAGCTATATATGTAAAATAAAAAAGATAAAAAATAAAGATAAAAAAGACAGGATAATAGAAGAACTGTGGAGAGAAATTACGATGGCATCACATCACATCTCTGAACAATCCCAGGTGTGAATCTCTCTCTACCGCCACTTCCTCAGTAGTAGTCACCTGCTCCACATCCGAATAATTACGGTCTTTCTCCATTGGGTCAGTAAGTTTTTGGTGTTTTGTTTTCTCTTCGTCGCTGACTGAGTCATCTCGTCTAAATGCCAGCCAGCAGAGCTGTCAGGCCCAAGTGTGGAAAGCGGCCCCAGAGACTGATCTGGTGAGTTCAGCTCTATGTCTAATGAATGTGGCTGTGGCTTCTCCATGCTCTTGACCACACAAAGCACCTGTTACTGGGTTACAGAGCAAAGTAAATACCACTATAAGTGACATGAGTGACAGGCAAAGGAGAGACTGTACAGCACATTGCATTAGCCTGGATGAACTGTGTTACAGAAAGAGCAATAAGCGTTCCAGAGGATGCGTGTTAAACCTTCTGTGTGTGTGTGCGGTTGAGGATCGTACGGATCCTCAGACATAATTATGTTGACTGCATTAATGTCTCTCTGGCATGTATGTGTCTCCTGCGTCTCGTCTCTCCTGCTTTTCCGCTGCTGTTCGTTCTGATCCTATTACTTTTGGCCATGTGCAATTAAATGCTGGCAGTGATTGGGCCATTATTTTCTCAGCTTGAAATCCCTGCTGCGACCACACATTATTCCAGTATCACCGCAGAGTAAAGACTTGTAGTTGAGCTGAGTTTGTTTCTGTCAACATCTCTACATCAGTTTTATCAAAACACAACACAGCAGCCTCCATTTATTAATTTATTACAGGTCTGTGTATTAAATAAAGGATTACTACAGCCAGCCTGGCTGTCGTATGCATTTTCAGAAACTCGCTGATTACCATGTTATATTTACCTTGTTTAACTCTTTGAGTGCCAGCCCTTTCATAAAATTTGTAAGTGCCTTGTGCAAGCATTTTTTGCCCATTTTCAGTCATATTTCTAAACCCGCAGAATATTCTGTACCATGCCTCTGAAAACAAAGAGTAGTTCAAATGAAAGTAAATGATGTAAATGAAAGCAGCTCAAATTTCATCATGAAAAAAAATGTTTGTTTTTACCTTTCACCAAAATCGCCACTTTTTGTCCAGAATCTGTTTTGCTCTTTAAACGCGATCGTCTCCACTTCCTGCTTTGATTTTCGTGGCGTATATCAACCCTTTATGTCCCAACTACAAATCACAGAAGCCCCGAAATTACTCACAGGCTGTGTGAGACCGTGATCAGTGACCTACTGCAAAAAAAAACATTTTGACGGCGAAACTCGTCAATGGCACTCAAAGAGTTAATTTGTATTAAATTTGTAAAGAAAAAAAACAAACATATTGATCTCCTCCCAAAACTCATGAGATACAAAGTGAATAAATATATTTAGTCAAGCGTCAAACTTTTCCAATGATACAATGGACCTGTCTGTAATAAATATAATAGTGTTCTTCAAGGTTGTCATCTCAAACATGTCCCATGTTAGAAGAACGGTTGCTAAGGGGAATCACATCAAATAAAACATGAGCTCACAGGTCTGGTTCCTGGGCGAGTTAGTATTTTCTAGGTGCACCTAATATTATTATACTATTAATATAATATCATATTATTTTGGAGAAAAAAAAAACATCCAGATAACAGAGCAGGCAGTGATGAGGTCAGCACATCACCATGAAATGCTCCCCTCTGTTTTCGCTCCTTTTCTTTTTCTGCCTTAATGTTGTTGTTTTTCTAAATGCATCCATATATATGGTTCTTCCAGAATGCTGACGCCAGCTATGACTTCAGCAGCAATGACCCGTTCCCCTTTCCACGATACACAGATGACTGGTTCAACAGGTAAAGCTCACTCACACACGCACACACAGTGTGTCCTTGTGTGCATGCATGTGTACGTCCTATTGATTTTCTCTTCACACAGTTTCATTAAGACATAATGGCGCAGAATAAACAGAGCTGCGCTTCCAACACAACACAATAGGAGCTATTTTTACCCACTCACTTGGAGAAGATAAGGTAGATGAAGGAGGACTAGTACAAATCTAGTCTCCTCTTAGGGTGTTCACAGTGACGACCTTCTGTCTGATAAAGCCTTATCTGCCACCCATCACGTCGGGTGATCCACTGCCACTGCAACACTCGTTGGAGAGAAGAACAAAGAGGAATATATTGTTTCTCTGCCTCTGCTCCTCCATCTGCCCACATGTATCAGTGTGTGTGTGTGTGCTTGTGTGGGAGTGAGAAGGGAGTGTTCGGGCTTTGCCAGTGTAGCAGTCGCTGACTGTTGGGCACAACTCGCTGGCTAATCAGCTGGTTGTTATAAATAGCTGTCTGTCTGTAGCAAAGCATGCTGGGAGAGAGGGGTTGACTCTCTGCAGTGTCCCTGTGGGGGAGCGGAGGGATGGCAAGATAGACATATCACACAAAACGCCACTATATGCAAACGTCACATGAACAATGAGATAAGAGATAAGATAATCCTTTATTCATCCCACAGACGAGGAAATTTGCATCGTTACAGCAGCAAAGTGGATAGTGCGACATTACAAGGAGGGCCTATAAAAAATAAGAATAATAACAACAGTAGAAAACAACCAAGTAGAGAAAAACTATAGCATCATACAGTATATACAATAAGTGAATAACAATAAGTGAATAAATAGGCATGTAATATATATAAGTGACTAAAATGAGTGGACAAAAATTATTGAACACAGCAGATGGAGTGGTGTGATAAAGACAGCACAGTGAATGGTATGAAGTGAAGGAAGTGGAATTGCACATTAATAGATGAGAAACTGTATATATTTATCAGGATACTGCACATTACATTATGTTTATTATGGGTATTCTGATGGCTAAATGGATGGATAAATCCCGTCGCCTCTGCATGAGTTAATATTCTTCAGGTCACACAGTGTTTATGTTAATTTCAATTGATTAATGGTGCAGAAAATGCTGAATGAGCACATTTACAATGTCCTCATTCTGGGCTGACACACAGTCAACAAAATCAGGAGTTGCATCTAATCTGGGGATTCTGATCTCAAACTTAAACCCTCAGTATGGCCTTTGTAAATTCATGTAAATGCATGCAAATCCTCCTAAGTGCATTCTCTGCTTTTTTTCTTTTTTTTTTTTTGCTGTCACCAGTCATGGCACACGATGTGCTGGAGAGGTGTCTGCAGCGGCCAACAACAACATCTGTGGTGTGGGGGTCGCCTACAACTCCAAGGTGGCAGGTGTGTATTCAAGCTGTCTGGACAGTGAGAGGAACTGCAGAGAGCTGTCAAAGATGTTTGCAAATCATTTTTTTGATAATGATATGATTAACGGATCAAAAGGGAACCTAAATAAAAGGTCAACCTACACAAAGGTAGCCATCTATTCTTTCTGTTCTTACCTTTCACAATAAAAGTATTTAACATTTTTAGCGTTGTCAATTCATCAGTGCAGCGGTGTGTAAAGGCCTTCGATTAGTCATCTTAGTCGACTAAATGCTGAAAGACTTATTTCCAAGAAAGGTCTGTGGTAAATACAAGAAGCGATGTTTTCGTATGACTATTTGTGGAAAAACAATTTTTTACAGATTTAAATTGACTAGTCGGATCATAAACCATATGAGCTCTAGTATTAGAGGACTATGCAATGATTGCAGAGGTCAGCTAAAGTCCACATAGCAACAGGACAACCATTAATCTGGAGAGCACCATGTTTCTGTTTCATATAGATTTTCGTGAAATTTACTTTAGTCCTAAACAGTAGGGATAAGAAAATTAGTATTGACTGCTTGATCCATGTGTTGCTGTGAAGCTGACATGAGATATGAGGTTTAGATGCTTTAAACGTGCGGTCTGGACAGTCTAGACACTGTAAATCCAACCAGCTGAAAATGTGTTCCAGCAGCATTAACAATGCAGTAAACCAATAATTGTCAGAATTTTAATGTCAAAGTCACATGGAGCTGTTGCTCTTTCAGGTATCAGGATGCTGGATCAGCCCTTTATGACTGACATAATTGAGGCGTCATCCATCAGCCACATGCCCCAGGTTATTGACATCTACAGCGCCAGCTGGGGACCAACCGATGATGGAAAAACGGTGGATGGACCCCGAGAGCTCACACTGCAGGCTATGGCTGATGGCGTCAACAAGGTGAGGCACTGTCACATCCACTGTGGACAGGGTTTCATCATAATGTGCCAAAAAAAGGAGGTGGTGTAAATTTTAATGATCATTTATTCCACTTGAATCAAGTTCCCCATTACAAAGTAGGTTATTTACTTCTGGAGCAGTCTCGTTTATTCTTTCATTTAGCTGATGCCTGTAAACCAAACTGCTCCAGGGGGACAGTAAAGCTGCTCTCTGTTGTACACTAGAACAGTCTAGTGGTCTGTGTTGACATTGATCCAACAAGCAGCCAATTTAGAGCAAAAAGAATGGGAATGTGATGGGAAGTCAATCCATATTAGCATGTGTGATACCACCAAAGTGGGGTTTCAGGTCTTCTGGAGCTGATTCTGGTCTTGCTCGTGGATACTTCAGCTTTAGGTGAAAACTCTCCAAGGCCTGCCAGTGGGGGCTTAAACATACACTACAGGTCCTCTGGTCTGCAGGTTCATGTAAACACAACTACTCAATCAGCCACAGATGTTTTATATTCTTATGATCCCTTATAACACAACGGCCGAAAATGATGTGCAAAAAATAACAGAAAAAAACATTATTTTACATTAACATGTCAGACAGAGCAGCTTATAATAAAGCAATAATACTTAAAAGCACTATTTTTGGGCTGTATAGGAGACAGAAGGCCCAAACCTCACAGGTGATCAGCTCAACGATGCTCAAACCTGTCTTTGAAATTCAAACAAAGTGTGACATAAATAGGCATCGTGATTGGAAGGACATGCCACTCCTCCTCCACTTGATCTTTTGTTCTGTGGGGAAAACAGTCGGCCTTTTGTAGAAACAGGTGCAGCGTTTGGTGAAGAGGATGCTCTCTGTGTGGAGCCGCAGTCTGTTGCTCCATGTTTCAAAGTGTCTCTGTCAGCAATGAAGATGACATTTGTGTTTAAATGCACAGAACGTGTCATGCACCACTGCAAAAAGTAGACACAGAAAGGACATGACTACATGAAATGCTGCAATTCGACTGACACTGACTACTTTTTGGAAAGTTATCCTCTCAATTCAGACTTTTTCCTGAAGGCATTGCTGTGTTCCTGCAACTAACGATTATTTTCACTGTTGATTTTTTTCTCTATTAATTGACACAATGTTTGGTCTATAAAGAAAATGGTGAAAAATCTTTAGCGGTTTTCAAAGCACAAGATGTCATCAAATATCTAGCTATATAATTCAGATTAATCCTTGAATTATTTGGAGTTGATTTTGACGGTACATAACTAGTAAACTGGCACACATTGACATGCTGTACAGTTATAGGCAGGTACTAGTATTATGCAGAGCTGTGACAACGATGATGTCATTACAGGGGCGCGGGGGAAAAGGCAGCATCTATGTGTGGGCGTCAGGCGATGGCGGCAGCTACGACGACTGTAACTGCGATGGTTATGCCTCGAGCATGTGGACGATCTCCATCAATTCAGCCATCAATGACGGACGCACCGCCCTGTATGATGAGAGCTGCTCCTCCACCCTCGCGTCCACGTTCAGCAACGGACGCAAGAGGAACCCAGAGGCAGGCGTTGTAAGTGTGTTACAGCGGATATTGAGGAGCAATCATCTGAAGTGTTTGCTGTAAAGTTTATCAAAGCTTTTTGACGCTGGTCCCTGAAAGTTGCCTTTCTCTGTAGTTATGGACACTTTTAGTATTCAAAGATGACTCAATACTTTTTTGTAGCACTTTATGTTTTTCAAAGGCATGTCCTCATTCATAGAATGAACTGTAAATAGTTTCTTTTCAGCTGGCCGAGCAGGCACTGTACCCTATGTGGGAAGACTGGATGAGACCACGGATAAAGCCTAAGAAGCTGTTATGCTGTAATTGCTTGCGGGTTGTAAAAAAATGGAGGTTGAGGTGAAGGAACAGCTCTTTGGTGTATTACCGATTAAAGCACAGTAGTCACATTAAGAGGATTTTTTTTAGGATTTTGATTTTATGGATGTTTTATTAGTTGTTATTGTTAGAAAATAGCTTTACCATTAGCAGAGACTTCATTTCTACCAGTGCTTTATGCTAAGTGTTTTCTTTTATATAAGAGGAGAGCAAAGTAACACAACGATAACAAGTGAGTCACATAAGTGGACAGTGACTGACTTTAGCATACACAAATGGACAGTATCTGTAACTGGCTATTTGAACATCTACTTGGAAATAACCAGTGGGTGATCACTGAAAGAAGGAATGGATGAGTCACAGAATCAACTCAAAGTGCCATCTTTGAAAAGAGAGACTGCACGACAGGTGATGCTTTCTCCTTTTTTTGAGGACAAATCTCTGACCTTGATTATTGTCAGGGAAAAGGACTACGTTGTATTGTAGCATACATATACACAGACACGTGAGTGTGCATAAAAATAATTGCCCAGTTTAGAAAGGCAGCAGTGTTTGTGTTTGTGATTATGCAAATCACCTTTGGCTGTTTACAGAGTCATGGATCTTCCCCAGGGTTTCCCTCTAATTTCAGTCAATCTGTTATCATTTCTAATTAAGCCCCAAATTAAATAATGAAAGGCTTATTCTGTAAATATAAACATTACTTGCCTGCTGATGTGTTTATGTGCCATGCTCTTTTTCAGCCTGATCTAAAACTATAAATAATAACAATAATAAAAAAGAAAACGGGTTGTACTGATTGCAGACATATATTTAAACTGAAAATGCTAACTAAATCATGTGATTTGGTCATTTCAGGCCACCACTGACCTATATGGGAACTGCACGCTGCGTCACTCTGGAACATCAGCAGCAGCTCCAGAGGCAGCTGGTGTCTTTGCCCTGGCAATTGAGGCAAAGTATGTACTCCACTATTACACTACTACCACTACTACTACTCCCCCTTTCACACACCTTGAGTTCCTGTGATTATTGATTTAGACGAACTGTCTGTTGTAACTCTTTTATCAACCACTTTTTTATGCTTGTTTGTTTTTCAAAGTGAGCTTCAATACAGCATTTGTGTCTTTGACGTCCTCTGTCAGATCCATTAGTATTATCTCTCTGCGTCTGAACTACATGAATCATTCCTCCGTTTTTTCTTTTTTTTTTTTTTGTTTGCAGAGTTGCTAATGTATCACAACCATAAGCTGAATGAAATGCAAAACAGCACGTATTCTGTCACCCATAGCACACAGACTCTATGTGCTTGTATCAAGGACACAAGTCATGTTTGAATCTGTGCTCTTTATATCTCAATACAAGGCTACAAAGCTAAAGAAAATACAGTATATACTGTTAAGATGGGCTACAAGTTTGTTATGTATTCATTAATTCCTACTATGTGCACGTAGCGAAGAGACTGCCATGATGAAACACAATGCAGTACATGATCACAAGCTGAAAATTGTATGCAGGCTAATGGTGACACCAAAGCTTCTATTATTGATGTTAATCGTGTCATATTAACACTGTAGTACGAGCAGATTGTTCCTTGTGGATCAGAAAATAGTTGAAAAACATATGCTGCTTAAGTAAACCTGCCCACACATGATTAAACCAATATGACAAATGTAAAACCTGGAGACTTGCCGCCTCTCAAATCCCAGAGGAGAGCCTTTCCTCTCTCTCTCTCAGATGCTTCATTTCTCACATTTAAAGGGCTCTGACAGGATTCTGCTGCTGCTAACCGACACCAGTTAGTGGAGTTGAGCAAAGAAACACTGTTTGCTCTGCACACACAATAATGATGTTGCTGTTGGGAGGAGCGGATGCTTGCCCTGTCCGGCGGCAAACAACCCACAAGGCTGTCAGGACGACTGCACTGCCTTTTTACTGCCCAAGCACACTTGAACCAACGGCAGGAGTCAGTGAGTCAGCCAGAACAAAGCTGTTACTACACACAGCCAAGATAATGGAGGGAGTCACGGACAAAAGCGACCATCTGCCTCACAGACACCATAATATTTAGACAATTGAAAGCATTATTAATGCAAAACCATTGATGAGTAATCTTTTAATATTTCTACTAAATATTACTGAAGTGCGTTTGCTAGATGTAAAAAAAACAACAAAAAAAATGTCTTTCCTCCTTCACTTTGCTTCTTCCCCAGCCCTAACCTGACATGGAGAGACATGCAGCACCTGTCAGTCCTGACCTCCAAGAGGAACCAGCTCCATGACGAGGTCCACCAGTGGAGGAGGAACGGTGTGGGTCTCGAGTTCAACCACCTGTTTGGCTATGGCGTGCTGGACGCTGGCGGTATGGTGAAAATGGCCAAGGAATGGAAAACTGTACCCGAGCGCTTCCACTGCGTAGCCGGATCCATTCAGGAGGCCCAGTGAGTCACAGCACATACTATTCATACTGCGTAATACGTATTCAATTTCAAACTGTCTCCACCAAGATGTTGAAAGGAAAACACTGCTGAGCACAAGAGACACACTCATCTAATTACTGAGCAATTCAATAAAGCCTCTGTGGTATGGGAGGGTCCACTTCATAACTCCGTAATATTTAGATTAGCTGCTCAGTCTGTCTGATGGTCCTGTAGATTTATAATGACATAAACCGATATCCTGACAGGCACTGCTTGTTAGTTGATGCGTTATTCTTTTGAGCTGAATCTGAACTGGACTTCTGCATGACAGATAATGGGAAATATTCCTAAGAGAATTGTTAAAGATACACCTGTCTTGCTTTGATTCAAAGTGAAAATTTAAAGGTATTTTTTCTGAATACATAATGTACTGGCTCCTCTCAGGATGGAAGGACCATTTCACCCATAACAAAAAGTGCTTCTGAACAGGATTACCAACTATACCTTCAGGAGAGTAATCTTTCAATTCAACGCTTACTGTTACTGAGCATGGATGTTAGACATGCAGTATGATGTTTGTCTGTGCTCACCTTAAAGCGAGTCTACTACACTTGAAATGTTTCATCTCCTCAACACAGCTACAGTTCAGATAAAGTAGCAGAGTTTAAGCTGTGCATACACAAACATTATTTTAAGACATCACAGTGGAGGAAGTCTTTAAGTATTCACTGAAGCACAAAATTTTGAGAAAAATGACTCACTGCCTTGTCAAGAGACAATCATCTGGAGAAACTTAACAGATATATGGGAGTACCTCATCCTGAATATCAGATCTAGATAACATGACTAGATTTTAAACATTACTGTGCTATAATGTCAGCTAACAGTTCATCTGGCCTCTGCCTCCATCTTTCTTTCTTTCATTCAAATCTTCTTCTCCTGCATCCTTTTCTTTCCACTCTCACTCCTGTTCCCCTCTGCACACCTCTGCCATCCCTCCACCCATTCACTGCATCCTAAGGCTTTGAGCTCCAGTGTGTGTGTGTGTGCGTGATGCCAGGTGGTTTCCTATGGCTAGCCCTCGCAATTGCTCTAATTAGAGCACCACATATGGCCCAGTATTGCATGACCTGGAAACACTGCCAATTAGACAGAACGACGGGGATTCCAGGTGGAGGTGTTCATGTGCATAAATATGTGACACCTAACATAGATTTTTCACATGCATTGTGAAAGTTTCAATGTGTGGGTGAAGATAAAAAAAAATCTGCAGACTGAATACAGTACATCTGTGTATTTTTTTGCCACCATCAACACCTCCAGTTCCTTATTTTAGAATCTAATCAGTGCTCCACAGACGACGCAGTCACGACAACATGCACAGAGTGTGTGTGTGTGTGTGAGCCTCCTGTGAGTGCACTGCCAGATAAAAAAAACAGCATCCCTTAAGAGTCACACAGCTTTTATTGCATCCCTGAGGACATCACATGCAAATGGAGGAGAAGACTTGCCCCGATTATGCAGAGTGGTTGCGCCTTCAGACGTTACATTGGGGAAAGCGGCTTCAGCTCTTTTTTCATCAGCCTCCACAGCAGCACCACAGGGTTTCTGCTGCATCTATTGTGCTCGAGATATAATTACAACCTCTCCTGCATCACCAGAGAAAGGCAATAAAACACCAACACAGCCGTGCTCACAAACGCACAGCTCAGCACTGATCTGATAGCTGTTCTGGCTGGATGTGGCTTACTTGGCTGGAGGGTACGCAGCACCCCACTGTGAGGTGGGGTTGTTTTTAAGGCCCGCTGGTCTTGCCCTTCAGAGGCATCCCCCTCTCTGCTTTACATGTACGACCAGCTGCTGTAATAATGCTTGCACGCTATCTGATGGGAAATTTGCAACCTGAACCTAACCCAATTTTGGGGGTCAAAAGTGAGATGTGAACATATTCACTCCCAGATTTAGTTACACACACGGTCATAAATTTGAATAAACTAGTGATTAAACATAAAAAGTAATGACACAATTAATGAGAATAGAGGGTGTAAATTTGTAAAATACCTCTGAAGCCACTCCTTTACGCTTTGTACTATTCACACATACAACCCACATGTAACACATGTTGTTAGCAAAATAACTGTTTAATATATTTGGTTATTCCATATTTCTTAACAAGCATTGTAGGGTGTGACTCGCTGTTAAATACCCCACTGTGAAATATTCTGTTTTTCTGGGAATTATAATTCGAATCATCAGCGCTGAGCAGATCACTGTTGCACTCCCCTCCCTGTGCTTAGCATAGTGCTCTATTCATCATCTCTCTGTCTCGGTTTCTGTCTTTTCCCTGCTGCCTCTGAACCACCACCACCTCCACCCCCGGTTCCCCGCCGCCGGCAGTGCAGCCCCAGCCTCTAATAATGTTATTAAGCCTCCTCGTAGCCTTTGGCCACCACCCTTGGCCTGCTGTGTTCTCACACTTTCTTTCCATCACCCAGAGATGGGAACAGCAGTATGTCTAGCCGACCACAAAGCAACAACAATACCAAGACCAGCCTGTTTTTTTACACTGCGAACAAATCTATCATGATATAAAGAAAAAGGATGTTTTAGATGACATGCAACACATATCGACAAAAGGCCATTTGTAGAATTTCTCCTGGGACTATTAAAGTCCCATAAAAATGGCCATATATAAAAACACTATTCCACAGTACAATTGCATAAATCCATCTATAAGCAATGAGGTATCATCGTTATTCACTGCATATTTGTTTTGGACTAATTGATTAATCATTGTTAGATTAACTAATAGTGAAAATAACCATCAGTTGAATTACTTGCACAGAACTTAAAAGGGAAACTTTGTTCTACTCCACAGATTTGAGCGACAGATAATCAAGTAAATGAGGAAATTACTTTTTTCCGGTCTCTGTGCCACACTATTTTAACTCCTTCATCCTTTTTCTCTTTCTCCAGTAAAGTCCAGTCCGGCAATAAACTGGTGCTGGCCATCACCACCGAGGCCTGTCAGGGGAAGGACAACTTTGTCCGCTACCTGGAGCACGTTCAGGCAGTGGTCACTGTCAACGCAAGCCGCCGCGGTGACCTCAATGTCAACATGACCTCACCCATGGGCACCAAGTCCATCCTGCTGAGCAGAAGGCCCCGCGACGACGACGCCAAGGTGGGCTTTGACAAGTGGCCCTTCATGACCACCCACACCTGGGGCGAGGACCCCCGGGGGACCTGGGTCCTGGAGGTGGGCTTCCAGGGCGAGGAGCCACAACGTGGAACCCTGAAGGAGTGGACCCTCATGCTGCATGGAACACAAAGTGCCCCTTACATTGACCAGATAGTACGTGATTATCAGTCCAAACTAGCTATGTCCAAAAAGGAGGAGCTGGAAGAGGAGCTGGATGAGGCTGTAGAGAGAAGTCTGAAGAGCCTGCTGAGTAAAAACAACTAAACTCCCATCTGCATGTTGCCAACTCTTTCACTTTCTCTTATCTTTCTCGCTCTATCCTCCTCAGTTCTTCTCACTCCCTCATCATCCTCCCTCTCGTCTACCTCTCTCCACTCTGCTTTTTGTTATCAAGTGTTTTAGTTAGCCCCCAACCTTCGATGAATGTTTCTTGTACTCCAATAAAAGTGGAACATTTATTAATCTGTTCTACATAGAGAAAGCAAATGATATCACCTGGATTTTTACACTCTACAGAATTGTACATAAACCAATATATAACCCACCCTCTCATGCTCTTGCTTTAAACAGCCCCTTGCGTCTTCTCTGCCAACTGTTGTACAGTTTGTGACTGTAAATGATTTTCTGTGTCATTCTACTTAAAGTTTAATATCTCGCAAACAGAGCAGTGATACTTCTTTTCATTTATATTTTTATGTGACACGCACAGTTTATATAAACAAGGGAAGGAATATGTGATTCATTTTGCAGCCTATGATCCTCAGTTCATATTTCATAACCTGTGACATATGGTATAATAAATCTATTCAGCTGTTTATTAAAGCACTTGAGTGATTTGACGACACTGAACATACAGAGTTAAAGCAGCATGCCGTTGTCATGCTGGTCACGTATCTGAACCTCTTAAGATAAGGTACTTTATATACGTGATTTTGTTTAAGGTGATACATGTTGCATTGAGAAATCATAGTCATAAAATTTTCAGTAATGTGTTGACTATAAAGCTGGGAATGTAATACTACAAAGAAATGTAGCTCAGAAACTCAAGCAATATCACTGCTTTAACTATCTATTAACTATCCCAACCATCATCACATTTGTCTCAATAGCCTCATATCCAAACCAATAATAAATTAGATCTATTCACACACACATATGTAAATAACACTGTTGAATTATAATTAATAATGCATGTGAACATCATTTTAATGTTGCACCTCAGCTGGTGAAGGTATAGATAATGTTAAATACCTCATATGTAGCTGGGTAACTTCACCTAACATTACTAATTTCTTTTAATTACCCGAATATACAAGTAATGAAATGTCTAATAAATGTAGTGGAGTAAAAACATCTAATTTAAAAATAAAGCAACAGAAAACCTAATGCTCAAGCAAGTACAAGTACCGCATAATCGTACTTAAGTAAAGTACTTAGTTGCACCTGATTAAAGAAAAAAAAACAACTATGTAAACCGGAAGGCGAGTAAAATCAATATGATACAGCCGGACACTTTTGATGGACAACATGATAAAAGATCACAAAGCAGATATATAACATATAACAGAAGAAACTCACTGGAGTGGCTGCACAAAGATACACTCACTAACTTCACACACGGCGTCGCCTGCACACGCAACCCTTCGTTGCTATGCAACGCAGCGGCTGCTAGCTTCCTCCTGTGTACAGTGAGACAGTAGTCTGCAACAACTAACAGTTGCGTAGTTCTGCTCACCTGTCCGGAAGCCATTCTGGGAATCTCAGAGACAGTTCAGTGAAGTCCTCCATCTGTTCCAGGTTCAACCTCGTGTTGTCCATACTCAGTAGCGTAATAGGTAAGCTAACTGTCCACCTGGCCTCTCTGTCCTATAACCAGTCAACTCTTCCTCTTTGTTCCCACTATAACTGGCTCCTCACAGTGTTTTTAACACTAGGCTACATTAATACTGTAACATGAAACAGCAGGAATGCCGCACACACCTGCCTTGATAGGTAGGTAGGTACTATAGGTTCCTCTGTGATAGCATTTAGCATGTTAGCTGTAGACCCAGAATGCACCTGGTGACGCAATATCGCAGGTGCGTTTGATTTGGGTCCCTCCGTGTTCCTCAGGTGGAGCATTGATGATTAATTAAGGTAGATGCAAACTCTTTTTACCCATGTACACAAATGTTAACCATACCCTAGGTCTAGGACATGGGCATTACTTTTATTGAATTATTGGGCTAGCCCAGGAGCTAGAATTGATCATAATTGGTATTAAGGTATGTCAAATATGTCTGAGTTTTCTCATAAATCTTCTCTGACATCACTATGTTTATATTTATATTACTAACCCTAACCCTTATGTGACGAGCATCTGGCAACTGTTAACCAAAAATATAGGTGCAGTTTTAAAAGCCAATGAGTAAGTTATCTGTGTCCTCACAAACACATGCATCGACATTTGTATGGCCCATCAAATGTATGTGTTTGTGGTGTATAGTGTCTGTTTAAAAGCAGAACAAGACACCAACTGATGTTTGAATGCTTTTTATTATAATTATTCGGTATATCAAGGCAAATTAATACACAGCAAAATTGTGCTGAGGGCAGGCAGTGGCTTCAAATTGAACAAATGAGCTCAAAGGGGAAAGTTGGAGTTCTAAGACAGTTCAGAGAAGTGGCACAACTTTTAAGTTTTTTTTTGTGTATTTATTTTGTTGTTAATTTTTATTGGTGGCACAGAGCTTCGTTTTTTTCGTTGTCCCAAGTTTTCAGACAGTAAAGGACTCGGCATGTTTGTTTCAGTCGAACAACAACAGCAGTACAGTGTGGAACCAGCAAAACGTATTCTGGACGCAAGACCAGAGGCTGCAAGCAAATGGAAGAGCATCGAATGTCAGATCAGGAATGTGTAGTTGGTCTTTAAGCATGGTTGGATTTCCCTCAGAGACAAAACATATTGGTCTTATTACAGCAGTTTGAGGAACCATGATATTCACCAGTTTTATCTTAAAGGAACCATGTAGAATCCTGGTGGGATTGACTGACTTTTCACGTCAGGTGACGGTTTCAGTGTTTCTTCTTGCTGGATTTCTCAATCATGGTCTCCACCACCATTGAAGTCTCCTCATAACCTTTGACCTTGTGGCCATCAGAGAACTTCTCCACAGACTCTACCACCTCCAGCTTCTCATAGCTCATGGCATCTGGGGTGAAGCTGCCAGAGCTTGTGCTGGCGCTGGAACTGGAGCTGGAGCTGGAGCTGGTGCTGGCTCCACGGGGAGCAGGCTTTGGAGTGGGCCCGTTGTCATCCCGGCTTTTCTTGGGTTGATCGGCAGCTGGGGTGGGATCTTTGGGCCCACTGGGTGAAGGAGCTGGATCTTTGGAGTGAGATTTAGGCTCAGCGTTCTTCTGCTTACCTTTACCTCCATTGTCCTTACCTTTCCCACCCTTATTATTATCATCCTTCCCCACTCCTCCATTAGAGGGCAGGGTTGGACTGGGAGGCTTGGGGTCCACAATGGGCTGAGGAGCAGGAAGTGGAGGGGAGGGTGTGTCGGGTCCGTAAGGCTCATACGGTGGCGTCATTCCATCTCTGATAGTGACGAAGATGTGACCGGCTGATGGCGTGGAGGTGTAGAAGCATGGGTCTGGGTAGCTGCCATCACCAGTGACAAGGACATAACGGCCCTTGGTATAAAAGTCAGCGATGGGCTCAGGCCTCCTGTACTTCCTCATCCTGTCCCTAACGATGTTACAGAGAGTGTCAAAGGCCTTGCTGATCTGAGCTCCGTCTGGGACGTCCTGTGGAGACACTCCGGTGAACATGGGTCTCTGCTCTCTCCTCTTTACCCTCTCTTCTTGCACTTTCACAGAAGGGATCTCCTTTGTTTCGTTATCTGGAGCCTCGCTGGCAGCACCCCCATTTCTGTCCTCCTGGCCGCTGTCTATCACATCTTTTGGGCTCAGCTCTTTCTTCTTCAGGACCTTCTTGGCCAGGATCTTCTGGCGCGGCTTGATGCTGGTGATATCTTGGATAGCCTGGGTGATATCTGGACATAAACAAGGTCACAAGTCAACTGGCGGAAACCAGTGAACTAAGGAAAAGACCCAAAACTGTGTACATAATAACACACCCAACTGTGATACTAAAGACAAGAAAGACATTACTCTGAATCTCTACCAGTGGCAGCTGATTGCATGAGCATTCATTCTCAATGTAAACCAGCTGGGTTGTGCTCATGGCGCCCTTACCTCTCCCCCTGCTTGATGCACTGGGTGTGTGAGTGTAGCGGTAATTAGTGGTGAACAGGGTAATGGGAGTGCCAATTATCGCTGAATTCAACCTGCAGGAGGGAAAGCAGTGAAATGTCAGACACACTCAACAGCTTTGCTATGCAGAGAAAAATGCAGAAATTGAAATGCGTCTTTTTTAAAAAAATAAGGAAACAACGGGTAACTTATTAGTTTATTGACACACATATAGCTAATCTGACAAGGAAAAATAACACCCTGCTTTTTGTTACGTTGGTGCAGTAGAGGACAGTAATTGTTGTCATATAGCACCACCTGCTGGTTAAATTCACACCCTACATTAACCCAGTTACAACACCATGTGAATGAACAAATAGAGGAGTTTATATTCTACAATTACTCTTAAATTTTTCAATGGTTTCAGTCGTGATAGAGTCAATAGACATGGTCCTCTTGGATGAGTGGAGAAGGCCATGAAACAACATTTAGACCTTCATGTAGGGAGATAAAATGTTTAACTAAAGGTTAAAAAAAATATAATTATATAATCACACCATTTAGCCATTTTGCCACCTTTTTAATGGATGTGGTGGAGATTTCATAAAGTTCTGGCTATATTTCAATTCCTGTCCATTTTATGACTAAATCCAGGCATTTTTAGATTTTTTATTGGATTTACTGGAGCTTAAATAGCCTGTTTTTCAGCCACCAGTGAAGAGCTCTTTTACTTCACAGGTCATGTTTGTTCATAGTTAATGTGACTGAAGTGAACGGTCTTGGCCTTGCATGCTTGTGTGTTTGTGGGCAACCAGGTGGAGGCGCTCTACCTGTTATCTTCGTTCTCGATGATCCTCTTGTACCTCTCCAGCTCATTCTCGAGGGACGTCTGGTACATGGCCAGGTGACGCAGTTCACTGGTGAACCTCTCCAGGGTCCTCTCAGCTTCCTCGATCTCCTTCCGCAGAGACTCGATTTTCTCGTTGTACGTCTGGATCTCGTCATCATAGCTCTGCTGTGTGTTTTTGATGGTTTGCTCCAACACTGTGGTCTGAAATCAATTCAGAAATTATGACTTTTTTAATTGAGGATTTAACACAGTGTATTTTATAAAGCAGTCTCATGTTTCTCATGTCCAATGGGAACACTGCCTTCAATAAAACTACAGAATATGTCCCTCTGCCATAAAGTGGTCATGTCTGACATCTAGTGGCCCACTGCTCCATGACTGCTCACTGACAGGATGGATGAAAGGCAGAGGACACATTTCATGTACTATATGTGCATGTATATATTATGTAGCTGTATGTTTATTTAGTATTAGTATTTTTCTGGTAGGGGTACTTCTAGGATAAGCGGTAGAAAATGGAGTGATGGATGGATTCTCCCATTTAATACCTTGCGTGAGTACAGCAGTTATTATTCATTGTAAAGCCCAATGGGGCAAATTCATAATTTGTGATATTGGGCTATACAAATAAACTTGACTTGACTTGACTTGAAAAAGGCAGATTTTTTTTTTTTTCCAAAAATTTTTGAAAAATTATTATAAAAGCATTTGAAACAGAAACACCAACTGTGATTGAGATATATATTTATTTTATTTAAAAAATGGATTAGTCAAGTAAATTAAATTAAATGAGTAAATTGTTACTCAATATTCTCCTTTATATTTTTATAAATCCAGGCTAATAGATATCTTTCAGGTTTCACACTACAACCTATGGCTTTCCCTTCAAAGTTCTCGGTCCAGAATGAGTAGTTGATTGATCTTTTGGTTAATTTTATTTTTAAGGGTCACTTAATCATTTAAGTCATTATAAAGCAAAAATGGTAAAAAAAAAAAAAAAAAGGTTGTTACAGCTTTTTTAATGTGAATATGTTTCTGGCAAAGTGTGAAAATTATCTGCAGATTAATCAATAATGATAAGAATTATACAATGTGAGTTGTGCTTCAGGAAGGGAACCTTTTCTATAGAAGTATTACTTGCCAAGCTTGGGAGAGAAGGCAGAATATGTGTGTGTGGTAAGATAATTTAACATAATTTTGTAATGAAAAGAAATGTTTGACAAGTGCAACTGTATTTCAGGTGTGTGGTCCACCCATGATGGCTGGGGGAAAAAAAGCAGAAAGAGATTTTTTTTCTTCCAATTTACTCCTGCAATGTGCCTGTGTGTAAATATAGGCTTGGTGGTGGTTAAAAAAAAACAGATGGAGATTGCATGTAATTAAAAGAAACCTCCTGTTGTCATGGTGACTGTGTGACCCACCTCAGTCTGTAGGCGTTGTTTCTGGGCCTGCAGCTGGCAGAGGGCGCTCTTATATTCCTCCAGCTGACTCCGCAGCTCTGGTACTTTCCTCTGGGCCAGCAGCTTCTCTTGTTCCTTCACATGGTGATCATAAATCAATGACAACATGCAGACAAGCACAGACACACTCCATTCACTTTTACATATATAACAGCCCTAATATAGCCCCAATATATAAAGACCTTTGCCTTCGAGAAATTTTCAGAAACCCCAATCTGCGATGCCAGTGCCAGTCACTCTGGCACAGTTGCTCAAAAAAAATTAGCATACACAGCCATTCATCCAGGCATTTGCTTCATTTTGTGTCCTGGTACCCTCAAACTGCAGGCCTGTCCATGTAGAATGGTAGACTGTCTGTGCTTCTTGCACACGCCTGTCCGTACGTACGGACGATAAAACAAAGACAAATGCAGGCCACCGACTGGACTGAGAAGCCAGTAATCTTATCATCCCTAGACACGTAGCCAGTGCTGATACACATGCAAACAACATCTTCTCTCCCCAAGGGACTGCCTGACACACAAACACACACAGTGGCATTAATGACCTCACCTCGGAGATCCCCACTGACACATTGGGAGCGAGAGGAAGTGTCTGGTTGATCTGCTGTAAGATGTTTACGTAGGTCTGGATCTCTGCAAGGTTCTGTAGAGGGAGACAACACAAAAAGGGAAACATAAAATCAGCAAAAGGAACAACATCCCTTTAAGTGCTGCTATTTTGCAAAGTTGAACCACTTTATCTGCTGTTCTTGTAAAACTGTTACTCTTAAATTGTGGTGAGTTTCTTTCAAAGTCCATTTGTACAAGAGTGAGCTCAGACCCCATCATAAAGAAGAGATATATTTCCTCTCTCCACAGGGATACGTCAAAGCTCAATATTCATGCACGATGACTCCCTATTCTTTCCCACATAATATCGTGACAGCAGTGGCCTTTGATATGCTATCTTAATATTTCAGAGTCACTGATTAATTTGTCAAAAGCAATATTGGGTGAAAATAAAAAAGGAGACTGCTCAAGTGAGAAAGTCTGTGGAAAATATGTCAGATGCATTCTGTAACCGTCTTTTGTCTGCAGTGTTTCTGTGGCCGCTGTGTTGCATCGTCAAGTCATCTCTACAGCACAGAGGATACGTCAGTTTTCGTCTGTCTTGCCATATATGCTGTCAATACCTGTGAAAAGCAGTGTTACATTTTCGCTATCATCCTTTCCACACTGGCATCACAGAAGGTAAATTGTTGTTAAAAGCCCCAGGTACGTGACAACACCTTGTCATTCGAGGAGCCGCTGCCCGGAGTCAGGAGTGTTCAAAAGCAACAGAATGAAAGACACACACTGTGGTCTAGAATACTTTTTTGAACTCATGGTCTTTGGTGCTCTCGGCTCACTGTGAGTTGTCTTATAAATCCATGAAAATAAACCACCATTGGATCAAAGATACTGTCAAGTATCAAGTGTCCAATTGTTGTTAATAAGCCAGTATCGTATACCGAACGATTTTTAAAGACATTTTTTGGGGACTCTTTGTCCTATTTATGAAAGTCGTTGACTGTGCTATACTGGTACAGAAGTCACTTGAGAGAAACAAAGGTCCATATGGGAAACCTACTGTGGGTGGTAACCCTCTAATCTAAACTGAAATCACAGAATAGTGTTTGTTGTTGCTGAAAAAAATACTGTGACTCAATAGTGACGCTTTGTATGTTTTGCCACTAAACAAAAAAAACATGTTCACCTCAAAATGCCAGAACAAATTAGTGGTATATAATCATGACATGTCCGATAACACTTAAGGAACTATTTCTATGATGATTTTTTTTTAACAGAGACTACACTTCTACTGTGTATGGCTGAAGGAGGTGTTTATTTATATTTACAGGTGGTTTCTTTACCACTCACCTTCTTGTGTCTATCTCTGGTGGAGTTTATGTCGTCCTGCAGGAACTGGGATTGGATCTGGTACTCCAGGTTTCTCAGCAGACTATCGTCAGCTTCCTGCAGGAACAGAGATGAACAAACAACAATATGGAGGCCCACAGGGGAAAAAACTGTGCTAGGTTCAGCATGAAGTGCGTGGAGTTCATCCAGAGCCAAAGAACACTGAAGTGACACACTGCAGTCCACAAGTGCATAACTCTGCAGTGAAAACTAAAATCAGTCAAGCTCTCTGGTGAATTCATTGCATTGGATCTTCTATACATATTATATTTTATTTTTATATTATAATATTATATTCAGTGATCCCGCTCTCTTGAATATAACACTTTAATACACATCTTCTTTATTATTTCTTTACTCATTACTTAATGAAACATAATTTTTTCACATTATTTTATGCAGTCCAGTTTCTCTATGTTGAAATGTTTCAAATCAGAATGCTATTGATTGCTGTTTGTATGGCTGTGCGAACAAACTTCACTTAATCTATACCTTGTTCAGTTGTTCCAGTGTGCCCCGTAGCTGTTCTTGATAATCACATTCATTTCTATATCTGCAACATAAAACATCTTGGTTATGTGTTGATCGTAAAGCAGGAGGATGAATGACACATAAAGCTGCACTATTCAGTGATGTAATAATACTTACCTTAAATACGCTGTGTGCGACACAGCTTGAACCACTTAACCATAATACCTTTTGTGTAATGTATCAGATCAACCAGAGTCTGTCAGTATACCTCAAAGCTTAATCAATGTGTTGCTGTTTTGCTGCATATAGACAGCTGATTACACCATGTTTGTATGCAGCTAATTGTACTTAAATGTTGGTTCATCTAAATTAAATTGAATGGATTCTCTTGAATAGCATGCTATATCAATATTATTGTCCACGCTTTGCGATTCCTGCCATCACATCATTATGACTGAAGTGAATGGACTTTCATCTGCGGTGCTTGCACCATTGAAAATTGTTATTCTGCGTAGTTCACAGAACTCATTGTGAACGCTTTTCACTGGAAACGTCTTTCTACTGAACAAATGGCCACTATTAAAACTGTTGACAGTGTGTTCTGTGGTCAGTCCCCTAAAATATTATGTTCCCAAACAATGAAAACTGCATTATCAATTATGTTTAAAGGGATTTTACGTTTCCATGGAAACATAATCCATATTTTTTAAGAGAGGGGGGTTACCCAGAGTATCATGGAGACTGAAATATTGCTGCTGTGTACCTGCTTGACATTATCATGAGCATTATGAATAAAATTATTGTGTCAATTATCTGCTTTTTTGGTTCATTTTTATTTTTTTAGAACCAGCATTTTCTATTGTTTAGGATTAAAGTTCTTTATCACCTCCTCTTAATATTGAGACCTTTTTGACATATTTTGAGTAACTCCATCACTGGAGAAGATGAAGTTGCTTACTTGCTGGTGAATTCATCGAGTAAGCGGCAAGCGTCTCTCAGCTCTCGCTCCAGCTTGGCGTGGTCGGAGGACAGCTCCCGGATGCGCTGCCTGTTCACTTCCGTCTGCTCTGTGAAGGCCTCCTCCAGGCCGCTGGCCTCTTCCATCCGCTGCAGCGTTTCCAGCTGCTTGCGGAACACGGCGTTGCGCTGCTCCAGGACTCGTGCCCTGTTGATGTACCGGGCGAAGCGGCTGTTGAGTTCCTGGAGGTTCTCCCAGCCCTGAATGGCTGAGATGCCTGCAGAGGACTCAGGGTCCACGGGTTCCTCGTCGAAGACATCTGAGCGCTCATACTTTTCCTTGCGCACTTCGTGCAGGTAGCTGGTCTTGTACATGGCGGTGCGCTTCCCTCCCTTGGGTTGGTGGTATTCCTGGAGTGCTTGGTCCCCTTCTGCACCTTTATTGTGTGAAAACTGGGGTGCTCACCCTCGGCTGTCTCATGCTAGACTAAACGCAGTGCAGCACTGGCCGGTAGCGAAATAGCCCCCAACGCTTCCCCTGAGCTGTGGCTGTGTACGCCACCAGCCTGGGGCCTTCCACGGTTTATTGTTGTCTTTGTAGCAGAGATTAGAAAAGCCACATTGATGACAAAGCAGAACCACAAAAACAGACAATTGGCCTGCCTGCGAAAGCTCTGGGTCACACACCATTATTCTGGTTCTTAGTCAGCTGCTTTGTAGATCCCTGGTTGAGATGACAGATTGGACAGTGGGCCACCACAGGACACAGAGGAAATCTGTGGAAAACTATTCCTGCCAGAAGTGGTTGTTTACTCCATTTACAAATGTGTACTGATTGTATTTGTTTTCATACCATACATACAGTGAAAGTTTAAAGGTTTCTACTGTGTTGGTCGCAAGATAACACTGAAACGAGTAGCAATCAACCTCAAATTGAACTGAGAGATTGCAGTCATGATCTAGTTATGTCTTTATTTCTACACATTGTTTGTTTTAATAGAAACTAACAAAGAGCCCATAGTCAAATATTCACTGACTTATGCTGCAATGTTTGTGTCTGAAGCTGTAATAACTCAGCACTTTATTTCTTCAATATCAAGAAAGACAGCCTCTAATTGGCCAACTTCTCTATAATTCTTTATTTCCCTTTTGTATTTTCATTCTTTCCCTGTACACTCACAATAACATTTAGCAGGACATGAGCGTAAGAGGGGTTTGCTCTGGCTCGACCTGTCCCTCTAGACAGATCCAGCAAGCTGTAAAACGGCTGAATGAAACACATGTCAGATGGCTTTACATCAGCATTTCAGCTTATTTTGCCCCAGCAAAGTCCATGGCTCAGGGGCACACTGTGATAAACTGCAGAAAAATAAGCTACTAAACAGAAACTTCATAGACCTGATTCAGTCAAACTGGTTCTCTACAGTCTAGTTTCTCATTCCAGCCCTCACATTACAGTCATATCCAATCTAATAAATATATGATATATTATGACCTTCACTCCAATAAAATACGGTGAAACACACACAGTGTGTGATAGGATGGGTGCTGGATCAAAGAAATACAACAGAATAGCAGATCCATGCTTACAAAATACACATGTGACAATACCACACCTGTTTCACATAACAAATATAGTAAAATACCTTAACAAGTACTGTCTACAGTACTTTTACCTACAGTATTACACAAAAATAAACAATATACTGTAGTTAGTCAAGTATAATAGACAGGCAATATCAAACATTAAAAGCAGCACATTATGTTGTTTACAATACAAAATCGTTCTCTCAGTCATTTCCATTCAAAGTTGTGTGGTAACTTGTGTGGTATATGACTGATATTTTATACACATATTCCACTTGAAAATTCACACCTGCCTTTATTGTTCAGCAGACTGGCCTCTTCAAGGACACCCTGCCCTGTGATTGTGTTAATCTCCAGGTGTCTGCAGGGATCTGTATCAGTCTCTAACCACATGTATACTTTCAGTAAGTTGTCCAGGAGATAAACTGTCCATGTGACATTTCCACTTTGTGCAGTGACTTCAAACAATGAGCACGCTGGTATATTCTCACCACTGAAAATGCTTTACATTCAACAGCTAGCCCATTCATATACACAGTCATACACTGATGGCAGGTACAAGGTGTCAACCTGCTCATCAGGAGCTCATCTAATGCTCATTCACACACTGATAACAGGTGCAATCAGTTTGAAACCCATTTCCACCTCGCGAACTGTGGCTGGAGAAATTCCACGGTGACATTTGAAGTACCCTCCAAACTGCAGCCAGCAAGCAGAGTTGACACAAAAACAATTTGTATGTTGTCTGTGATTGGAATAGTAAACAGGGCTCCCACGACAATAGCGAGGTAACTTGCTGCCACACAAACCCATTGAGATATAGAGATAGAAGGAATGAGCAAATGAGCAAAAAAGCACTGCCCTGTTCACAATGAACCCCTGTTTACATATTGATTCTTTTCCACAGCTGCTTATCCCCCTATAACATTGTTGCCAATAAAGTACATCACCATCTGTCTAACCTCAAACTGAGGCCATAGATTCTGCTCATTCTCCATGGCTGAGGAGGGAACGCCAGGATCACACTGCTACTATTTTCCATCTATATTCATTGGTTACAAGGGGCAATAAATACAAGGCCTGGTTGAGATTAAAGAGCTGTCCAGAGTTGGAAATAAGAGCCTCGTGTTGATCCTGCTGGTCAGACCTCGAGGGCTACCGTGAAAGACACTAGCAACACAGAGCAAGTAGCCCCTAATATTTATAGGGTAATAAATAGGAACATGCAAAATCAGTTCTCTCATCTCTTGTGAACTGAGAAGCAAGGATCTATTCAAGCTCCAGAAAAGAAAATGTTTCTATCTTGCTGTGTCACCTGTATGTGGCAGAGGAAGTTGTCTGTTGGTTCGCTCATGTCTTTTGATATCCATCATTATTTCAAACTAAGCCATCTCACCCTGACTGACAAATGATTGTCAGAGGCGATACTAAACCCAGCCGTAGTAACTTTCCATCACGAGAAGGAATTGATCGTACAAAGTAATCAGTGGTGCTGTCTGTGCTTGCTCCTCTGCTGTTCAGCATGGTTAGCCACAGAGATAGCCCTGTCTTTACAGTGAACCCTCAACCACAGAGAGAGAGAGCAAAGTCTCATAGATCAAGGATGACTGCAATTTATCACCAAGCTCATTGGCTCCATATTAAAGAAAGCAGCTTAGAGCGGTGTGCAAAGCATTTCACAAGGCCAACAGCTTTTAAAGGTTTCCACCGGAATGACAGATTTTAGTACCTCAATCAAAAAATAATTATGTGCTTTGCTATTTCTTTTTTGTAAAAAAGTAAATTAAACAAATCATAGATAACAACAATAATTATATTTTAGCATTAAAGACATAATTTTGATTGAAGTGTTTGCACATAGTGGTGGATTAACCATTATATAATCACAAAAAAATATTTTGGTAATCAGCAGTACTGTTGATTTAGAGCAGCTGTGGCAAACACCTTACACTGGGTGGTGCTCCAATGAAGTGGTTAAACACTGTATATATCCAGTGACAGACTATGATTTTTACCTCACTCTGAGACCTTGTGAGGTAGGAGAACAGTTGTGATGGAGTACAGAATGAGGCTGAATATTTAGATCATTTCAATGATGTGAATGAGGTCTTTGAATTTGATGGCACAGAAGAAACAAACAGATTCTGCAACCAGCTCCTTGAGCAGGACTGTTTCCATAATGTTGTCAGATGCTTATAATAAAAATCTCAGCCTGTCAGTGCACGTTATATTGATACAGCTTTATCCGTTAACACTGGACCAAGTTCACAAATTGTCATCCCCATTAGTCACAAAAACACAGAAGAATATCATCCAGGATGGCAACTGCAGAACTTACACTTTACACAAGTAGCTTTTCCAAGCTCAGTTTGAACAATTAAATCAATAATGTGAGGCGTTGATTTTGTGTTATGTATATGTATCACCTGTAATGATATAATAATGGGGTGACTGCCTGTCAGTGGTCATTTTCTTAATAATCTTGTGAGGTGTACTGGCTTCAGCCCGGACATCCATTTGGCTGATGGACTTTGCGCTGCCTACCTCTATTCTCTCTGACTCCTCCTGAAAGACTTCTGTTTCATCCTCCCACCATTTCTCACAGAAGAGAAACAGGCAAAGCTCCACACACACACACACACATCACCCTCCTCCAGGAGGGGAGCGTGCAGTGGAGCAGCAGCAGATGGAATAACAGCGTGTGGAGGTTGATGGAGGGACCCTGTGACTGCACAGATGCACTTGTCCAGTAATAGAGCACTTCATCTTTCTGTTTCTACAACATTTGCTGGTAAGTGTCTTTTTAAATAATTTTTTTATTTGATCCCTGAAAACAGAGGGAGAGACAGATTCTTTATTTTCTTTAGTATATGAAATAATAATCTATTTTCTAATATGCCTGAACAAATAGATTAATATTTCATATACTAAAGAAAAGAAATAATCTGTCACTCACACTGAGTGTGTTTTCTTCACTCTACTGATTCACTGGCTGTGACCCCCCCACTTACAGGATGTGATGATCTCTGACAGTTTTACATTCTATATTGAGACACCCTGCAGCTTAATTACGACAAGTTTGGTCTTAAAGACCCATCTCAAAGTGCATTTCCCTTCCAGTTCTGCACACATTGATTCAGCTGATGACATTTTTTTGCATATATTATTGAAAAACCAAGCTCGATTGAGATCATGGGTCAAATCTTCATCATCATCTGTTTTACATGACAGAAGTGTGCACACATTGCCCTGTGGTATTGTCTCAACACTACTATTATTATTGTTATTGCTTTGCCTTGTGTGCTTGCTGGGGGAGTTAAGTGGCCACTTTTGCAGCAACACCCCCGTCATCACACTGACCTCACTCTGTGATATTAGCTTGCTGAAATGTGACAAGGTCCTGATAAATTACTTTGCAAGATATAATGACCTCACTAACATTTTCTGTCAAAAAGGAGAAACATATCATGCATGGCAGCATGATTACGCCAGCAGCACTGAGGTCATGTAATCAGTTTTGAATGTATCATGTCTCCCTGCATGAGTAATGCTGAGGTGAAACCCTTCTCTTTCAGGTGAAGATGTGCTGCTGTTTCCGGCAAAGAGTCAGTTTGTTCAAATCCCCTTATACACAATAACACACTGCATAATAATTAAACTGGGTTTCAAGAAATCATTGGCACTATGCATCAAAAAGCACCAGTTTTCACATAATTTCTTGCACAATACGAGTCTGAATTGTGTGCTCAGAAATGGGGGACTCCAATATCAGCCACATGGTAGCAGCTTACACAGAGACACAGGAGGAACTCCCAGCAGGCAAGCTGGATCTTTACATGGACAGCTATGATACAGACTATGGCATCCCTCCTGATGAGATCCCAGACACAACGCAGGGCCAGGCCTTCTTCGTGGCCACCATTGTTATCGGCGTGGTGCTCGTCTGCATCGTGCTCATCTGTGGCCTTGGAAACTTCATATTCATCGCCACTCTGATGCGCTACAAAAAGCTTCGTAATCTCACCAACCTGCTCATTGCCAACCTGGCCATCTCAGACTTCATTGTGGCAGTGGTGTGCTGCCCGTTCCTGGTGGACTACTATGTGGTGAAACAGCTTTCCTGGGATCATGGATTACTGCTGTGCGCCTCCGTCAACTATCTCCGGACAGTGTCACTCTACGTGTCCACAAACGCATTGCTCGCCATTGCAATCGACAGGTGAGTGTGATTTGTTGTTCATATTTCCTATAAATCAATAAACCTCTCCTTGCAGCATTTTGCAAATGTATCTTTAAAAAAGTTGTATGGCACAAATAACTAAAAATATAAATGAACGCTATACTCTAAATAAGCAACAGATCAAATGAAAACTAAATCAGCAAAAGTACAACACAAATGAACAAATGGACCAACTGATGTACTAAATGTAAGTTAGTAGAGTTAAGTATTGCACATGTTGAGGGGACATTTTATCTTTAAAGCTGCAGATGGTTAGCCTGGGCCCACCCATACTTCCTGTGACGCTGCACAAAAGTCAGTCTGGCCAAGCTGCCGTTCTCTTCGATCTCAGAAACACCCAGGAATGGGGACCAGTGAAAATCTAGCATTTCCAACGGCTCAGTTGAGGTGTGTTTAAGGCAATGACGCACTAGTTCTTTGGATCAAGCGGTTTTCATCGCTACGCATCAGTCAGAGTAAAGAGTGGTCTGACTGGTTGAAACTTCGTCCAGTAGCACACAGAGGCATTTGGTAGACGTGGGTTAAGCCCGTCCTCTGAGAACTCAGTTTACAGGGAAGCTTGGACAGACACAATAGCCAGGCCAGCAGATGGTAACTCTGAGCAAATACAATGATTAAGTCATTTTATCAAATTTACTTACTTTAATGCCTATTTCACACCTCAGATTAGGAAAAGGTAAAATTAGGTAAAATTAGGAAGTTTATGACCCAGCCACCACGTTGAATACACAAATCCACTCACCATCCACTCTCATTATACAGAATTAATAGACATGAAAGTGACATGAGCACTACCCTTTGTGATATGAGTTCCTATTTTTAATATAGAGACTGCTTGGCTCTGATTATTAGTTTTCCTTTGACTCCATGAAATCTTGCAAATGCAGTGAGAAGCATAGGAGGACACAGACGATGAGGAAATAGTGACTGCTATATTAAAAAACTCAAAGTTACCAATTGCAGCTTTAATGTTTTTCTTTTTCATTAAAGGCACTATTGAATATTAACCACATTTCAGTTCATCCACCAAGTTCTACCAAGCTGTTGCAAAATATACTGCAAGTTTAAGCACAGTGGTCCTCCTCCTTACTGGTTCATAGCTTCATGTTTTAAGTTTACTTTTATCCATCCATCCATTTTCTACCTCTTATCCTCACATAGGTATCAAGAATGTAATACATTTCATTGTACCAACAGCCACTCTACTGCAAGTGAGACTTGAGTCTTGATGTATAACTTAACAAAATAATTGATTTGGGTTTGTGCACACCATCGGCAGTGTTTCAGAGGCTGTGAAAAACATGCGATTGATTCATTCTTAATTACTAATTACCCTGCATACACAGTTCCCTTGCTTCTCTGTTCTGTATGCAACAGCCTGGTATCCTCCCATTACATATTTAATCTCCCTCTGGCACTGGTAGAACTTTGAACATGCGTCAAACACAGATGGTATGATAAGCCAATAAGACATAATTAAAGGAGGAGCAAAACAAACATTTCTGGTATCTCCTGGGTCAAAGCTCTGAAAAGCCTCTGAACACCCACACTGCTGTTTTCTGTTAATTTGGATGATTAGAGCTCTTCTCACCACTGGGTGGGCGTGTATAGACTAATTAAGTGACATCATCCCGAGTCTCCTGTGAGTTTTATTGAATCTGGGACAGATTACACCTTTATCGTTCGATGAAGATTTATGATCTAATAAATTCCTATCAAAACTCTGAACCATCTTCGAGCCGAGCAGAGCTATAATCCATAATAATGAAAAACACTTGTATGGTTGTCCATCCATTTTCTACCACTTATCCTCACATAGGGTCATTAGGGCGGCTGGAGCCTATCCCAGCTATCTTAGGGCAAGAGGCAGGGTACAACCTGGACAAGTTTCCACTTCTCACACCTACAGACAATTTAAATTAGTCCGTTAACATAATCCCCATGCATGCATTTGGATGGTGAAGCCAGAGTACCTGGAGAGAACCCTCCCTGGGCCAGGAATTGAACCCAGTACCTTCTTGCTGTGAGGCAACAGTGCTAACCACTGCATCACTGTGCTGCCCTTGTGCGTTTGTATGAGGCTTTAATATGAGTTCAACCGCAATTAGTTGAGAAAAGCTCACCTCCATGATGAAATGAAAATAACTGTCGATAAGAGATGGATGGAAACCCATCAGTAAATATGAATATATCTGTGTTAACTAATCCTTAGAGGAGATATTTGGCTCTGATAGACAAGGGCAAGAAAACCAAATTGTTTGTGACTATCTTTTACTTGATGAGCATGTTCAGATCATTAGAGAGTGTTGGAGGTAATAGCACATCGATCAAGTTAATTACATTTGGATTTCATTTAGCTGCTTCAGCTTCAGCCTGGTGTTGTGCAGACAGGATCACTGTACTGTAACAGCTGGAGGGAATGAATGGGGGAGCTGTCTTAAATGTGATGAGTAACCTCTGTGTTTTTCTCCTCTCACAAGTCAAAAGGTCCACTGTGAAACTGTCTCAAAGTTACAAAAGTCAATGAAATTTGCCAGTTATTGCTTTGAATAACAGGCACAGTTCATTAGCACTGTATGTTAATTATATAGTTTAAGTGATTGAACTGAATATTAAGGCAAAATTAGAGGCTTTGTTGATGTACATTAACTCAAATGGGTGTGACTGATTATTCCTTTCCTTGTGGCCTCCTTGAGCAGTTTGGCATAATGCATGTTTTCATTTCTAAATGTTTCTAAATTTTACAAAGAGTGAACCTTGATCTCCAGTATGCAACTCCACTCCCCTTCTTTTCCTTGCAGAACATGCAAGTCAATTAAATACGTCGCCATAAACGCTCACAACATCCACAAAGAAGCATGTTTAATTAAGATGCCTGCTCACACAAAGGCTGAATAAAGAGTGTTCAGTCCACCAAATGGTTATTGTTCAGTCAATAATCCTCCTGACTTTGTTTGACTTATCTTGTGTTAACCACAAACAGCCCATTATGGAGAATCCACAGGCCTGCCGCCATGCTGAAGGGTAATAATCTACCTCTGTGGGTAGCGTTATGCATTTGAATGTGTCACAGAGGCTGCATATGTAAATCCATAAGTGTACTAAGGCTGTGTTAATGGTAATGCTGCAGCAGAAAACATTTGAAAAGACGGCATAACTAGCTTTATTGAAAAAAATACGACCATTTCCTTAAACTGACACATTTCTGTGTAATGTTGCTGAGGAACATAGTGAAGTGAGCAGAAATTATGGTTTTATATTTCTATAATACTGCTGGTTAAATGATCCAGACTTTACTCTCGAAAAATGTTTCCTAAAATTCACCTTTTTTTAAAGTGCTTTGACGTCAGAAAAAACAGAATATTTTTCCACACTGCATGACAGAATGACATTTTTAAATATTCAAGATTTTGGGAACACCTTGGGGTCCCTTGGGAATAGCTGGAAAACGTTCCTAGGTTTGACTGTATAAATTATGTATAAGTGTATTCCCATTGTAAATGTTGACCCATTTGCATTTAAAAATGCCATGATTGAAAATTGTATTAGTTGTTTTTGTTTTAACTATAGATGTAAATGATTCTCACAAATACGAATAACGACCATTTAGTTAATGCATTTACCGCGTGCATTACATATGATAAGAGACTGTGCCTTAAGAGCCTCTGCTCTGTACTACCTTCTGGCTCAATAAACTCAGCCTTCTACATTATAAAAAAAAAGTCTGTTCACTGAATAATGGAGCACTGTGTATTAAACTTCAATCTTCCAGGGAATTGAGAGCCATTTGACTAATCTACTGACTCAGCAATGTTAGAAAGGGTGGTTTATATAGTGTTTATTCCCTTCTTCTTAAATGCAACAATAGCTCTCTTCAGACTTAAAACATATACATACTAAAAGGACCCTTTATATTTCCTCTTGTGATGTTAAATAAAAGGTTTATATGCCTTCTTCCAGGTACATGGCTATAGTCCATCCTCTGAGGCCTCGCATGAAGTACCAAACCGCCTACTGCCTGATAACAGGAGTCTGGATCGTCCCCATTCTCATATCCATTCCCTCTGCCTACTTTGCCTCTGAGACCATATTCCCTCATGGCGGCACCACCCCAACCACTCACAAGGTCTTCTGTGCCCAAATTTGGCCTGTGGACCAACAGGCCTACTACCGGTCCTACTTCCTGTTCGTTTTTGCCGTGGAGTTTGTCGGACCTGTGATCATCATGGCAATATGCTACACCCAAATTTCCCGTGAGCTCTGGTTTAAGAATGTTCCGGGTTTCCAGACGGAGCAGATCAGGAAGAGGTTGCGTTGTCGCCGCAAGACTGTGATGGTCCTCATAGCGATCTTGACGGCGTACATCCTGTGCTGGGCGCCATACTACGGCTTTGCCATCCTGCGAGATTTCCACCCAACGCTCATCTCCCGCCAGAAACACTCACTGGTGGCCTTCTACATCATTGAGTGCATTGCCATGAGCAACAGCATGATCAACACCTTCTGTTTCGTCAGCGTCAAGAACAACACCGTTAAGTACCTGAAGAAGATTGTACTGCTGCGTTGGAGGTCAACCTACGCCCCCAGTAAGACAGTGGATGAGATAGATATTAGGACCTCCTCCATGCCCGTAACAGAGGAGATTGAATGTGTTCACTTAAAGTGAAGAGAAGAAAGTCTTAGATATAGCAGTCATTTAGATTTGGTCTATTGATTTACAGACGCTACGGAGCTGGAACATTTGTCTAGATCGCATCATGAAACACAAGCAAAGGTCAAACTCAGTAACATTGATTAATGGGGCAAAATAGCTCAAACTTTGTTAGTCAGGACTTTTATTTGAGGTATTATGGGAATGCATTTATTGCACCCTGTGACTGTACACTGTGTTATTGTTATATTGTTGTGGCATGTGCATAAGAAATATTACACAAATACAGCTTTTACTGCCCTTACAGATCCAAGATGTTGACTACTGTTGACCAATCTTTGTATTGCCTGTATCTGTTGTGTTTTATATTGATTTTTAGTAAACGTCAAAATAAGTTTTGATACTAAAGAAATGTTTTAATTTGCCATTCCTTTTCTTTTTTTTTTTTTGAAAATATTCTCAGTAGATGTCATTTTGTGGAATGTTAAGAAGGTTAACTTGATGAAGTGGTAAATCAACAAAAAGACAATGTTAACAATGTCTTTTGAATGTCTTGAAAAGAAAATATATTTAAAATGTCAATTTATTGCATCCTGTCTTCATAGATGAACTGACTTTATTTGTGCTTCTGCAAATAAACAGTGAGACTCTGTAAAAGAACACTGCTTTTATGGGCTTTGATTTTTTTTCCTCTTTTAATGTAAGTTGCCTTGTAAACTAACGATATGGCCTCACTCACTCATTATCAGTTGCAAGTTGTTTGCATTTGTTGTTCTTAAAGGTGATCCATTTGGTCCAAAACCACCTTTTATTATTTATAGACATGCACTTAGAATAAAGAGCTTTGTTTAGCTTTTTTTCTCCAAACACGTTACAGATTTGTCAGATTTGATATAGAAGTGCATGTGCTGTTTCTGCAACCTGGGAATCCTGAGTCCTGAAATAAATTCTGAAGATGACTATTTATGTGTTTCTTGTGGATATATTAGAAATGCACAGTGGATCATAAGAAGCGTTGAAAAGTTTCACCTTTAAAGACATCAGCAGAAAACTGCGTCATAATCTCTGAGTCAATATGCCAGGGTTTCATCATAGACTTTCTTTGTGCACTGACACAAAACTCTCAAATAGAATCTTTTTAATTTGAAATCCTGGAACCAACTCATGAATTTTACATATCAGTATGCGTCCACTGCTGAATGAAATTCATGCCTGCTTTTTTTGTTATGAGACACTTTGGGAATATCTTATGAGTCACCGCCAAGGAGCATCGAACATCCAAAAAAGTCTATGTATAAATGTGAAAAAAATATCAGAAGGTGGATCTTTTGTAATTCCTAAATCAGTAATATATTACTAATAGTTTCCAAGTTATTATCATAACAATTAAATCTCATTTTTGCCTCCAGTACTTGAAATAATATAGATACTTTGACGACAAGCATCAACCAAAGAGACCAAAGGTGAGAATAAAGAGGATTGAAGAAGGTCATCTACACATTAATAAACCACTTTTCCTGCTCAGGGTCATATCACAAATCACTGATATATCTCAAGTGGCTTCACTGCACAGCATACGGCATCTTCTGCCCTTGACTCTTGATTCTGAAATGGATTTGGATACATAAATCCAACGGGGGGAAAAAAAAAAAACCTTAACAGGGAAAAATGGAAGAAACCATCAGGAAGCGTAAATGACTATATACAGTATCTACATTTCAAACAGCAGCAACAGCAAATTAGGTGTAAGTAAGGGGAGATACACACCAATCAGGCATAACATTAGGACCACTCGTCTAACATTGTGATGGTCTTTTTTTTTCTATCAAAACAGCACCAAACTGCTCTGCTCTGTGTGTCCACACTCCTTTTTATCTTTAGCACCATTAACTTCTCTGTTCTGTTGGATCACACCACCAGGACCAGCCTTCACTCCCCACCTGCATCAATGATCCTTGTCATCTCATGACCCAGGCCAGTAACACCCATCAGAGCTGCAATTCTGAAGATGCTCTGACCCAGTCCTCTAGACATCACTGTTTGGTTCTCGTAGCCTAATTTAATCAAATCCTAACACTTTCCTGTTTTTCCTGCATGTAACACATGAAATTTAAGCGCAAAGATTCCATTCGTTGCCTTATATATCCCAGGTGTCATGATGAAGAGATAATCAGTGTTATTCACTTTACCTCTCAGTTTTCGTAATGGCAAGCCTACTTGGTGTATGTGTACCCATACATACATACACTCACCAACCCCTTCATTAGACACACCAGTAGTAACCAGCAGCATATGTTAAAAAAAATACCGAAGAAAGAGCAAAAGAGCACACAGAGGAGAGATTGTCAAAAAGTCCATATATAATTATTCAAAAAAATATACACATTTAGAAATATTTAAAACACTACATTTTAAAATATATACTAAAACAGTCCAATTCATGTGCAAACAAACTGTGAAAAATACTTTATGTACATGTATGCAGCCAATCACAGCAACACAATGTATTCAGGCATACATGATCTAGGCTCAAGTTCAAACTCAGCATCAGAACAGAATGGAGAAGAAAGATGATTTAAGTGACTTTGAAAGTGGCATGGTTGTGCCAGAGGAGCTGGTCTGACTATTTCAGAAATTGCTGATCTACTGGGATTTTCCCACACAACCATCTCTGGGGTTTACAGAGCTGGTTGAAGCTGGGCAGCATAACTTTGCCAATATCAGGGTCCTTGTTTATTGTCCACATTAGTCTCTGTGCTCTGGCCCCTGTGGGCAAAGTGTCAGTCAGTGCAGGTGTGTTTTTTCACCTCCCTGTATCTCATTTTCCTAGAGAAGCTTCTATTAAGTTGCACAAATAAGCAACATATTTGAGCACATATATTCTGCTGACAGGCCACTCAGCCTCTCACTGTTTGCCTCTAATGGGCTATTTCTCAGTGAGTGTTTCCACATCACCATTACTCCCCAAGATTGTATTTCCTATTTGCTGATAAGCTGCATGTTTTTCCCAAAACTCAGACATTAACAATGACATTGAACATTTTCACATATTGTTTTTCTTGCCTTGAAGTGTAAAAAGTGGTAATCATTGCACTTTAAATACTTGGGAAATTACAGAAGAGGCTGCAGTACCTAAGTGCTATTGACTTGGAATACAAATATAATAGACAGCACCTTCACGTAAAAGCACACTGATGTGATGTAATTTGTTACAAGTAAAAGCTGTGGAAAATGAAGACAATGACCAACATAAAAAAATATTGGGTGTCAACATTTAGTATTTAATTAACAGTCACAGTAAAAGTATAAGTAATGCATTTGAAAGCCTTGAATACTCTTGAATCTCCCATGAGATTAATTAAGTATTTATCTAGCTATCCATCTCTCTTCAGAAAAGAGATCATTACTCTCCAGCAGCCACGCTGCACTGACTGGCGTCATGACTGACTTTTAAATATCTGGGGCTTTTGATCGATGACCTCTTGTCCTTTAGGGCACATTTTCAGTGTACTGTGAGGAGGCTGAAGCTTTGACTGGGATTTTATTTCTGAGACAAGTCTTGCTTTTCCTTTAAGGTGAAACAGAAACTGATGGAGATAACCTTTCTTCCAATTATTGATTATGGTGATGTTTGTATATGAATGCCTCCACATGCTGCATAGTGTGTATCATGGCGCTCTGAGGTTTATCACAAACTGTGGAGCTCTAACTCATCGCGCTAACTCATCACTGTGTCTTATACACTAAAGCAACTGTGCCATCTTTATATGTGCGTCGGCTCAGCCATTGGTATGTCTTGATTTACAAGACTATTTTCCAGGTGATTCCATCTTGTTTATCATGTCTTTTAATCTTGAATAATAGGTCCGACAGTCTTGGTTCTCAGGACTTTTTATATTTTACTGTTTCCAAAGTCAGAACAGAAATGGGGAAGAAAGCTTTTAGGTTTTCTGCTCCAACTACATGGAACATTTGCAGTCAAAGCTCAAACCCCAAAATCTGATATCTCTGACTGCATTTAAGTCTATGAAATCCCATTAAATCTAAGCTTAATGAGTGCAACTGTTTTATTTGAGTGCAAATGTTTTATTTTACCTGATTTTTTAAAATTCAATTGTTATTCATGTCTCTGTATCATGAAATGATGTGTTGTTAATGAGCTGCCAGTCTGAGCCAGGTCTCTCCTGCAAAACAACTCATAGATCTCAATGGGCCAAGACTCAATACTGGATATTTTAGAAATAGTAGAAAGAAATGTCAACACTTGTTGAGTGAAACACCTTTTCTACCTGCAGTGACTCTTGGACATTATTTCACAGGCACATGAGGGATTGTGCTGCTGGTAATATCCTCCTCAGTGGAAACAGCAAGGACCAGGGGCCTCAAGTACTAACATTTGCATGGATTCCATACTGAGCGTTGGCGTACGCTGGAATCCAGAAAGAGGCGTACACCTCAAAAATCCGGATGTATGGAATCCACCCACCTTTCATGGATACAGCCCTGGAATTGAGAGCACTCCTCCCTCGCCACACTCACATATCAATAGGCAAATTCATTTAAATAGTCTAGAAAAGCTAAAAAGCTAAAAAAGAAACTTCAGAGTGAGAGTTGAAGGCGCTCCTGTCTGAGGTTGAAAACATTGTTTGGCATCTGAAATTCGTGAGTTAGTCAGCGAGATGTCATTCTCGTGATTCCAGCCGTCTGGCAGAGCCACAGCAGACGGATCTGGTGAGTACTGATGGTCAATGAACGACGGACAACGATGGACGTAAGCGTCATTCCATATCCGGTGGAAATTAGGGGTAAGACCGCTCAACCTGATCAAATGGTTTTTGAGCATCAAGAGTAACGATAGCAACTTTAGAATCATTACGGAATACAGAATACGTAATATTTAGCAGATGCCGAACATTAAAGAATGAAAATCCCCCTGGGATAAGTCCAGTTTGATCTTGATGGATCATGCTAGCTATATACAGTACTAAATAATATATAATATTGAAGCTATCTGGACCTTAACGTGAGGGAAGGAGCATATTACCTGTTTGATTTCCTCTGCATTCAAGTCTGCCTGCGTCAACGGCCTTAATTTAGGTAAGTTAAGAGCACAAGGGAATTCAGAGATGCATGTTGTGTCAGATGTGGACTTTGAGGTATAAAGATCTTCATAAAACTTTTAGAAACAATTGTTAAATTTCCCAGGATCTGTAACAACAGTTCCTGACGGGGTTTCAATTTTATGTCTCATTCTGCCAGCCTGGATGTTCTTGAGCTGGCGAGCCAACAGTTTAACTGGCTCGCCAGCGAGTTTAAAATGTTTTTGCTTTACTTTTAATAGCATCAGGCTGACTTGGTCAGACAGGACAGTATTGTATTTAGACTATAATTTGATGATTTCATTAAGCTTGGCAGGTTGGGGATCACCCTATAATCTCTTTCAAGTGATAGGAGCCGAGCAGTGATTTCTGTTAATTCTTTCTCCTTGTCTCTTTTCAGTTTGATCCCATAAGCAATAATATATCTACGCCTCTTTTTGCTCTTTAAACTACATCACATGTTGACTTTCAACCCACCTCTGGTTTACATAAATGTACAATAGTAAAAATTTTTTTCCTAGTGACTGAGCTGGAATCATAAACACTGTATGTTAACTCACAACCTCTCAGAAATAAATGAGCCAAGAATGAGGGCTTCATTCAGTCACTTACTCATTTTATACTGGCCAGGAAACTGGAAGAAAACTCAAACTCTTCCCCCATATAAAGAATACAGTGTGTATTATTGCTGGCATGTTAAGGAGAGCTTGATGTATTTGAACGTGTCTAGACGGTAGCAGTTGACAGTTCACTTCATGTAAAGGAGGTATAATTGTATCCTGCCACCTGCCACGAGGAAAAAGAACTGAATCTGACATTAAAAAGATTTAACGTTCACCCTCCACCTTCCCAAATGTGTTTGGCTTTAACTTCATATGGATCTATTCCTTACATAGAGATGAGGCTGTTTGGTGTAGAAGAAGTTGTCTTTAAATGGCTGAGCAGTTTAACTGTCATCCAGCAGGATGACTCTGTCCAGGAAGCCATGTTTGACATTAACGACTTTCTTCTTTTATTTTTCTCCTCCTCGCTGAATGTGCCTGACTCATAGCAAAAGTCATTCTTTTCCTTAAGTAAGAATAACATTTAATCTTTGATAAATAAAAAGTTGCAAAATTAAACTTTATCTCTACTCAAATTGTACTCTGTCTCTACTGTGACATGGCAGCCACTTCTGAAATTATATTTAAAATAATGTCCTGGGACTCGCTCTTTCAGAAAGGACGGATGTCAGCATGGATTGGCAACAGACTCGCGGCAACTACTCCCTGTCAAAACGTATAAATATCCATACGGATGTCTCAAACCACACCGGCAGCGTACTCCACTTCTGTGCCCTTGATCTGCATGTTCAGCATGTTCCAAACACCCAGTTTCTACACAGCATGCTTGGATGTAGGAGACTAGTGTTGCATTATTGCCTTCTCACAGCTCTTAAAGGTACAATATGTGAGACATTTAATTAATCATAAAATGGCCCTGATATGTCACCAGACATTAAGAAATCATGTTCCATCCAGGATATTCTCAAAAAAGCCAAGCTGCAGCTGATGTTGATGTTGTCATGTTGTGTTTTGGTCTGATGTGCCACCCTCCACCTATCTTCCAATCACCAAGTCAGTAGTTTCCTCATCCGGGTTGCCAGATCTGCTCTAGTTACCACAGCTGCAGCTACGAATGTGTCGGATAATTAATGTCTAACGTTACGAAACCTAAAAGACCTCTTTATGAATCCGAAATACGTCGTGACAAAGTCCAAAATAAAACAAGGACTTGTATAGGAGATGCCTTTGAAATGAGGCGATGATGGAGATGGCTGAAAGTGGACGGGCAGCAGCACTCCCGATCGGCCACTATCACCACAGACCTGTGGCTCCATTACCCCGTCCCTCCACAGCTCTCCTCCGGCACATTTCACTCCTTCTAAGTATCCATGGTGATGCCCAAGGTGGCTGTTTATCAATCATTGTAACACTTTACCATTCCTGTTGAAGTCTGCAGCCTAGCTGGTAACCTCTAATCTAGAGAGGCGGAGGGGAGACTCTGCTCTGCGGTAATTTGAAAGTGATTTCAGTACCAGATTTGGCCACAATCCTACATACAGTTCCTTTAAGTAGTAGGGAGGGATTGTTTGTGTTGTTCGTAAATGGCCGACCAAGTGCTGTTGAGCATCGCATCTGAGCCTCAGCTGGGCAGCAAATAACAGTTTGGGATTTTTTTTCAAACACCATCCTATTCCTTCAATAGGCAGTGTAGGAAACAGAAATGTCTCAACTATCTCATCTACTGACATGCTTTGTACTTATGTAAATTGTTAAAAAAAAAAAAAAAAAAAAAACACTTTAACCTGCAGAGCTACTCTCAGCGAAACAGAAATGCCAAATATGCCACTTTTATCTAAATTCAGGATTAAAATGTGACTCATTAAGTGTTTCCAAATGCATCCACATGCAGTCCTGCATTAAAAAAAACGTTGACAGAAAGAAATGCTGCAGATTTGGCTCGACTAACAGTCCTCCATTTGATAGAAAAACCGAGTCAAAAGTCTCCTCTTTTGATCAACAGGTGTGTGGGTCTTGCCACGAGCGAGCATGTGCAGCAGACTAATGAATTTTGGACATCTTTCCAGGGCTGTAAAGAGCACCACCTCTCTCCGGTAGCCATTTAATGCAATGTTTGTGCCCCTCATGGCCTACAGCTTTACTGGCTGGAGACATCCTGTGACGGAAAATCGTTAGCTGACCGTGAATAATGACTCACTAGGGAACAGTTTGATCAATAATGTTTAACAGCTTAAACGAAGAACTGTTCATTTGTCTACTGAGAGGATGTTGTTCAGTTTAAAGAACAATCCTCTGTTACTCTCTGTTTTTTACGCTTGATTGGCTGCATCCTCAAGACCCTTCAGTGGATACACACAAACTCACATCAAGAATATGGCAACTATTAACTTTTTGTTTATAGTGCATGCTTTAATAATAAACTAACGCTGTGTAGCCAATCATATCGACCATCAGCCACAATTATAGAGAGGCAAAAAGCTTCTGACAAGAAGAACTGGAAGCAAGGCTGAGTGGCATCATATCAAGTCTTATTATGCACGTGTGGTGCAGATTGTAAAGACGTGGCCTGAGATGTGAGCCTGTGTTACAAGATGTAATTAAGTATGATGCGTGTCGTTCTAAGGAAGCATCACATCCTGCAGAGCATCCCTACCAGGCATGAAATCCAGCAGCCATCCAGTGGTGTCATGAGTTGTTACTGTGGCTCAACGCTCTCATCACAGGTCCAGTGTAGTGAAGACAGGCTGTCAGGGTCCACATTTTAACAGGAGGAGGACAGAAGTCACCAGAGCCGGCCATGTGTTGTATATAACTTATCAGCTCCAGCCTGCCAAGGCTTTCCATCAGTAATAGACTCTCCAGTACCAGCAGGCTGGAGGCTCTTTGTCAATCTCTCAGTGACAGTCCGCATGGGTCAGGAAGCTCATCGTTAAACGTGAAGGCACTGTGGCGATACAGATCAAAGACAAGAACAACAGACCAAATTTATGACATCAATTTAACAAGAAATTGTGCTCACAAAGGAGATACCATTTTACTTTTTGTTTGACAATGATATTCTTCCTTTGACCAACCAATAAAAAACATTTTAGCCAGCAATATAAATACACTTGTAATCAATTACAATAAAACAACTGGTTTGTTTGAGTAATATTTAGTAGTATGAAAACATAAATTAATGACTGTTGTATCTCTTCACAAACCTTGTTTCCTTGCGTTGCATTGCACCGGTCATTTATTGTGAACTGGACAGTTGCTGTTCCTAATCCAATGATCCTCTCCAGGGTCATGGAAAGGAGAGGAAAAGAGAACAAAGCGTTCTGGTTTGCTGGCTTCAGAAAATAGCTTCTCCTTCACCCCAGGGAAAAGAAGAAAATAAGGAGAAAAGTCCTCTCCTGTTTTTTTGTGTTACAGTTTCATCTGCACTTCGGTACGAAGGCTCACTGGAGTGGTTGGTCTGTCTAGTCATACACCCTGCCATAAAACTACACATGTTGCTGGTACATTTAACCGGTAATCTTTTGACAGTGGTACTGGTGTTGAGATATAAAACAAGTAATGTTTTGTTGTACATTTTTGTCATTGTAAGGGACATAAAAATGTGTACAGAAAAAAAAGGTTTCTATAAAGTCCATACTGAGGCACATTTTTCATTAATGTGCCTCAGCATGGACTTTATAGAAACCTTTTTTTCACCTGTGGCAGAAGAGCACTTCATCACTCAGGTATGGATGGTAAATGTCAGTCATCTCTGCTTTAAATTGTTTTTAGTTTAAATTCTGAATCAGCGCTGATACTGATGATAGACAGATCAGTCATTTCTATGGCACAATATTTTTATTGATGAATATTATTCAGGGCAAAGTAACTACTGAAATACTTCCCAGCAAGACCTTCAAAAGGACAAACTGTGAATCATTTCAAACATCCTCTGACCTTTTGTCCTATTCCTTGTTTGTTTTACAACAAAACACGACAGCTTAAAGTGGATTGCTGCAGAGGGAGGATGCACTACTCAGAAAAATGGTCTTCCTCTTGCAATAACAACCGTCATTCTCGTTCCACTGAAAAAGGTGAAAGTAAAGTTGCTGTAAAGGTCATGTTTCCAGAACCTAAAGTTAACTAGAGATCTGAAAACACTCCAGTCATTTTTTTCAGTCATCAGTCATGTTGAAACTCACTGACAAATGAGCTGTTTGGGATTTTAGATTTAGGTCTTGGAATGGGGAATATTCCTTAAAGTGTTGTCACAGGGATTTGACGGAAGAGTCCAGGTGGATGAGGATGACTGTCACATAAATATGTTTAGAGAAATTATTTATTCTCATGAAAACAAAGTAAGTAAATCAGATCCCTGAAAATGAATTTCAAATAATTTTAACTGCATTTTCATTTCAGCCTAAACTGATGGAGATTGACTGTTTGTTGCTGCTGCTCTAGTCGTGGAAACCATAAACAGAACAGGTGGATGAACAGGAACATACAGTATTTTGAACTGAATTATGTCTCTCCTCTCATTCTACAGTTCCTCTCATTCTTTATCTTTCCTCTCATTCTCCATCTTTCCTCTCATTCTCTATCGTTCCTCTCTTTCTCCATCTTTCCTCTCATTCTCTATCGTTCCTCTCTTTCCTTTCTTTCTCCATCTTTCCTCTCATTCTCTCTCTCTTTTTCCTCTCTTCTAGCAGGCAGTGCTACAGCTACACTTCCGCTACACCTGTTACAGGACAGACAAACAAAATAAAATAGCAAAAGGTCCATGAACTTAATGGCAATATAAATTACTATTGTGACTGTTATGAACTTCACTGATCTTATTTATTCTTTAGCCTTTTATTTATCTAAGATTATGTAACCTGAGCCACACAAATGCACTTCTGCATGAGTTGGAGAAGACTAGTGAAGCATCTGCAGTTGCATCTCATCTTCATTACCATTTTATGACTCACTGAGCTCGTAATACTGACCAAGACCTGCGTCACAAGTGGACCATCATCAATCTGAACTCGTTGCCTCTAATGATCAGGAGGGAGTCTCTTTCAGTCGCCCTGCCTGGTCTCTCCTTGCAAACAAAAATAGCCACAGCATGAGCACACTTCTCTACAGGGCCACATGCCACTTTCCATCATAAAGACCACAAAGCTTGCATAAGAAGTAAAATGTAATTAGGTTGTGACATAAAAGTTATTATATAATTCATATTTCTTTTCATATTCATTCAAAAATTCAGTGACCCCTCTTCAGCGGGGGCCTCAGCGCCTGCTGAGATGGATGGTAACACCTCCATCTATCCAACAAAAGCCTTTGTGCTTCCTGGCAACAAAGATATGCATTATTATACATTATATGTGTCATATACTCTTCCGTAAGCATATTCCTGCTAGCCAAAGGAAGATCTTGCGAAATTGGAACAAAAGCAACATGATATCATTTTTTTTATGTATATGGACATTTTTGTCTCTTAATAAATCATGAAGCTTGCTGCACATACTGTATCTTTTTATGAAAAACAAAGACACGTCATCTTCAGTGCATATTGTGTTAGCGAGGAGTCAGACGTCAGAGCCTTTGAAGTTAGAACAAGGACTCATTTTAAATGCATTTGATAGGGGACAGGTCCATTTTTGCAGTTGATGGAAGATGAGATTTCAGTCGCTTTAGTAGCTTTGAAGCGCATCCCCTGGAAATTGAATTAAGATCTGACAGCAGGCCACAGATCCAATTTTAAAACCCATGTTATTTGCGAGAAGTCTTGTATAAAAGCCTCCTTCTGGGGAGTCAAAGGTGAGATAAACTCTGCCCCCACTGGTCAAAACAGGGTTAAATCCACATGAGACTTCTGGTGTTTTCCCATCATACGCCAGGGCAAAAGAAAAGTGGTTGTTTCCTCCAATTTAGTTTAAGGGGATTTAGTGTTTTGAGATGTAGGTGGGCAAGAAGGAAACGCTAAAAGAATCAGTTTAAGAATACAGCTGAATTCCAAATATGTTCGCAGGTCAATTCTGCATCAAGGCAAAACACCATTAGACTGAAAGCATAAACAGAAAGATGTCGGCTGTGCTGTGTGGTCAGCTATATTGATATTCAGAGCAGTTAGAAACATAAACATACAGTAGGCAAACATTTCTGAAAAGCCTGTTTTTTTCCCCACATAATAATATTACACTGGAAATCTCCCTCTGCTTTCTGGTAGTAGAGTGCTGGTATTAAGCTTGAAGTATCTTTAGATGTCAGATCTGTTTTCCTGTTCTTGTCTGTCATTTTTTTTCCCCTCTAATTTCCACATCCTGCTCTTTCTTCCTCTGTTTCATCACATTTTGTTTCTTGGCACAAACATGGTCAGACTGTTTATGGTCCGCATGACCAGGCTAGGAGGTTTTGAACTTGCTTGGTTTTTCCGATTCATTCACAACATACTGTACGTCAACTGAGACTAAAATTATTGCATAATTACAATATAATAATTACATAATATAATTACATAATTTGTGTGTGCACAAGACCCTCACATTGTTTGTTAAATTGCACTGTAATGACCACTTAGGGTATATAAGGCCCTGATATATAACATGTCCAGTATGTAATCTGTTAACATTATTGCTTCATGTGTGGTTAAAGCTGTCCTGAAGCTTTATTGAACGGTCACAGTTTCCATCATTCGCATTCATGGAAGCATGTATTCGTTCTGGTTTTTCATTAAGGGGGACAAGGGCACCAAGCTGTGAGCTTATAGGAAGGTGAGTGACCACAGTGGGTTGAAACTGAACTCTTCACCATGATTTCTAAGTACAGCAAATTGACCATTTACCATTGAGAGCATGATCTCACTTTGCAATGACCTGCAGGAAGCTTAGGTTGATATATAGTGCCCTCCTCTGTTAAAATAGTAAAATACACAGACATGCAGGCAGCCACAACAATGCATGTTTTTTGAATGCCAATGTCAATAATTTCTGAAACAATTATTTATTATCCACCTGATATTCATTGTGTCTTCTCAAAAACAATACACCAAAATGATTGCACTTATTGAAAGGGCGAAAGAATCAATTAAATGTGACTCGCTATACTTTGTTGGAAGAAAAGAGTTTGTAGGTAAAAGGAGACTGTCTGATTTATTTTTATTTTTCACGTTACCACAAGTTATGCTGTAACAATTTAAATAGCTTCAGTTATTTTTAATGTAGGCATACTGCAGCTCATTTTTTCCACTGATAAATTCTCTCACAGATGCCGCAGGGCTGTAAACCACAAAGTGACACTGAAGTGTGAAGACAGAGTATGATTCAGACTTAGTTCACACCCAGGAACTGAGTGCGCTCGAGTGATAGCTCACACTATCCGACACATTTGAAAGGCAAGTGAACAAGGAGGAAACTAGAAAAAAAACACAGTGGGCAGAATAGTGAGCCTCAAACAAACATAAGTTAACAAACTCCTCTCTGCAGTACCGCCTTTTATATTCAAGCTCAGGCAGCAGGCAGATTGGTGCAGATCAGATTTTTTATTAACAAAAATAAAGAAAGAAGGCAGGTGACAAAGGACAATCCCCAAACACCAGGGGGAACACAGGTGAGAAACAAAACAGACATTCAAATGACCGTCAGGTGAAAGTGATCAACAAAAGACAGGAAACAAAGACAAGAAGTTAAAGACTATAAAGACTACTGGGAGTAGATAGCCAAGAACAATAAAAAAAAACCGACAAGGTGCTTCTTTTGTCCTTCTTACCTACTGTAGAGTCAATAACATGTTGGTTGATTAGATTACTCTAGTTACTCTAGAATGACAGAGAACTACATGATAATAATTCTTTATGATTTTCTGAAACTGTATTAAATGTAATTATAGAAGTTTTGAATGTGGGATTTAACGGTCACTATGCTCAACTGTTTCCATTGTTCTCCCACTGCTCCTGTTATTTCCCACTTTTTGACACGACCTGTATTGCTTTGATCCACTCCTTTCTCTCTTCTGCTGTTGCAGCTTGGAGGAAGTACTGAGTCTCTTCTGAGGTGATGATCTCGAAGAGGTTGCCGTCTATGTCATATTTTTTGGCTGAAACCCCGGAAAGAAGAGGAGGAAAAGTAGTTAAAAGGGGGTGAGTCGATGAGAAACTTGGTGTTAAACACCACCAATTCTATGTCCTGGTCACAGTGGAGTAGCAACAGAGTTTGAGTGTCGCACTCACCATCAGGCACATAGTCCACAGCTGTAACTACACACCCACGGAGATGGATCGAGCCCAGAGGATCGTCTCCCTGACACAAAGAAAAATAAAGGCAGAAAGTGTTTGCAAGACTTGTTCGTTGCTCTTTCATAGTTCAGCTTGCCCAACTACCATTACCTTTGTGGGATCATAATAATGCATATAAGCCGGGTCGTCTCGTAGTGTGAACTTTCGCACCTTCCAGTTTTTTCTCTTATGTCCCTGTGATAAAAAATAAAAAAGAACAACTTGATTTACCTGATTTTGTGAACATTACTAAACAGTGCTGTGTCAAGGAAATATGAAGGGGACTTCCTCTTTCAGCTAATGTGATAAATTTGATTTAACAAACAATTTTCTCACTTCCCACTGCAGGGTATTTTTTTATATTCTCATGTGTGAATGTGAGAGCTCTTTCAAAAATCCATGATGGTCTGCAGCTGGACGACATTCACCCTTTGTATTCTGCTTGTCGTTAACAGTGTGAAGCACTGTGAATGCATGCAGAGGAACAACAACACTGGGACACTTTTTCTCTCTTTGTGATTCACCTGTTTCAGCAAACAGCCCTGCTTTATGATGTTTCCTCTGAATTCTTCCTTCAGAAGCACGTCTTCGTCGCTGGAGTAGCCTTCGCAGAAGAACCCGCTGTCTGCCTGCCACACACATCACACACACTCACATAAATCATATTTCATTCTTAATCAACTGTGTTTAACAGTCAATCGGGACTTTTTGAACTTACGAAGTAATAAAAAGCATTTGTCTCATCTAAGAAGGCCGTTTGCTCTCCACTCTCTGCTCCTTCCTTCGACAGATCGCCTGCAGGCTGGAGAAAACCTTCACTCAGGAGTCCTGTCGCTAACATGAGGGCCTCAGGCCTATTTCTTGCTTTCTCCATAGAAATTAGCCACTCGACCACTGTCGCACCTGCAGAAAATAAGGAAGGAGTGGAAAATGGCCTTTAGAAAGTTTCAAGAAAATAACTCTTTCCACACCTGTAACAGCAATACAAACTCAGTCAACACACATCCAACAATACAACAAATGTGCTATATAAATATCCAATGTTCAAGCGAAACACCTGATTTCATTTCACTTCATTTTTCGAATGCACTGTTTGTATACACTTTTTTCTTTTACTTTTTCATTTTATTATATATTATTATATTTGCTTTGTACCATTGTTGCTGTGGGATTAATAAAGGTTTATCTGAAGCCAGTACCAGTGAAGCAATGGTTGAAGACTCGATTCTCCTGCTCCAGTTTTAACTCTTTCACTCCGTCGTCTTGGTCCTTCATCAGTGCATACAGTTCACTGAGGAAATATAAAGCAGACAACATACAGTCGACATGTTTTGGCATACTTTCATTTCATCATAAAGCACAAGCAGATGTCTGTACTTTCATCTCTGTCCTGAGTGATTGTCCAATCATGACTCAGTCCTGTGAAGCCTCATATTGTCTCCATTGTCTACTTGACAGTGGTAAACAAAGACTGTGGAGGTGTATGTCTTTTTTTGTTTCCAAAACCAAAAGCACAATATCAAAATTATATTACCTCAGCACGAGGCTAAGAAATACATCTTTACTTTTACTTTGTGCACTTAGAGGTAAATAAATGACCCTGCTTTCGTTGCATCTGGGGACAAAACAAGGTCATTACTTACTGCTCACATCAATTAGTCGTCATCCGCAAAAATTTAGACTAAAATTGAAGCAAAGCAATGACTCTAACTTTCTTGTCCATTCATGATTTCCTGGTATCAACTAATCCATAAACCAGGTTATGCAAGAATTAAAAAGAAATCTTAGATTTCCCTTTATAATGATTCAGTCTTCAGCATTATATCAGTGACTGAAGGGTGGCAGGACTTAGCTAAGGGTCGATCCAAAGAGCAAAGAAGAGAGTCAACGCTTCTCTTCTGCTGCTCAAGCAGGTCCAGTTGTGCTCTTTGGATCAAGCTTGACCTGGACGGCTGAAGGGTCAAAATTTTAGTTTCCACCATCAAGAAGATTTCACAGAACATACGCCAGGTTGACTTGGTCGGGCAGGCGAATGGAGCGTCTTGTGGACTTCCTGGCGAACTTTCTTCCCCCCTCCAGGCAGGAAATGGCTCTCTTGGTGTCCTTGACCCAAAACTCTCTCTCCTCCATATGCGAGGCCTGGAAGAAGTGATCCTGCTTCTTGTCGGTGGTAATCTTGAAAACCAGCTAGATGGAACATTAATTAGACACATTAATTGAGCTGCTTTACTGAATTCTGCAATAACTGCCTTTATTTTCACATCTCTAATGCTTCACTGCCAGTTCATGTCTTTCAACAGTTACAGTATACTGTTTATCTTACCGTCCTCTTGGTGAAATCCTGACAAGGGCTGAGGAGCGTCGCTCCCTTTAGTGGGATCATCCCTTTTGGAGAACGGTCCGTTTTCTTTTTGTAGAATTCCAACCCATCCTCTGACAGCACCACCCACACCACCTTCCAGGAGTTTAGCACTGTGCCCTGAGGAGCAGTGAGACAGTTGACAGAAAGGGTAGCATTGTGCTGAGGATTGGATATCTTTGCTACCACTAACAGTCTGATGATGTAGCATGGAAAATATCAAATTATTGTTGCATTATAGATGAATTTCTCTATGCGGACATTTGTATGTTTCTCACTTCTTCTGATAACATGAAGTGAAAGATGAACTTTCAGGGGATGTGAACAAATGAAAATGCAGAAATGAATCTACTGTTAGGACTTATTGTAAGATGTCGTGGTGAAACACTTTACTGGCTTCGGTCATCCTTCTCTTAGACAGTCTGGGTTTGTGTGTATATAAGCTTCATTTCACTAACGGTCATGCCCCAGAGACCTTGAAGTATCCTCTGCTTATGTTGGAAACAACAAAGGCTGTGTGCAGCACCATGGCTGCACTCCTCATGTTTGGGGATAAATAAAAAATCAGAAATGTATTTGTGTAGGCATGCATAAACCTCATTTCCACTCCTACGACACAAATCTGGATTTTTCTTCAATTTAAAAACTCCTCACAGATATGGTTAAATTCTAAAAGAAAGTGTCTCAAATCAGTTAGGCACTGTAGTTTTTACCAAACCATGTCATATATTATTGTACAATAAGATGTTTTTCAGGTCATTACATTCATAGGTTTTCCATTAAAAGTGTAAGTCAAAACATTGAATGTTTTACTCTGGATTCTGGACAGAAGCAGGAACTCATATTTGTAGTTGTTTATTATGCAGCAACTTTTGAGTGAATATTTACTTGTTGGTGCTCGTTTGACCCTGAACAATATTCCTCTTTACAAGCATTCATTTATTCATTTATTTTTGCTTTGTCCTCTTGCTTGAATATTCTACATTTGACATCCTTTAACACACAACCTTACAACAATTTCATCACTTTGGATGGAGTCTTTCTACAGTGATGTTAATTTGCACCCTTGTTTTACCATCATTGCCTAATAGGTACAGTACAGAGTGTTTTGCCACAAAGACAAACCTCTATGTGAACAGAACCAATCATAAAGTTGCTAAAATTGTCAACACTGTTATTTTATCTTCTGTGTAAAAAAAACATGTTCCTGCACTGGCAGGCAGTATTTTCCTCTAGTTATTCTTACCTTCTTCACCAAGTATCCCTCTCTGATCTGTTGTGGCTCCATGATCTTGCTCTTTGCAACTTTCCTCACTTTTTGAGTGATTGTTAAACAGCGTTTCCCAACCAATCCACCTACAGTATTCGCTCTCTGCCTCTATCTGCAACACCACAAACACACACAAGCAGGAAGTTGTGTCTGTTGGGTGTGTGACTGATGAGTGGTCAACCCACTTCCTCTTCTATGAGGTATTATTAGTTACAAATGCTTCTCGCTCATCTCTAGATTTTGTAGTGCAGAATCTAAAGAGGCAGCTTGACCGTTCTGATGAAAATACTAAAGTTCCAAATCATCTTTGACATCTCAATGCAGTTACAGTAAAACTGAAGTCTATAAATTTAAAGTGAGGAGGCTGGAAAAGAAACAGTGAGACACAGATGAAATTTAAATTTGGCTACCTTCGAATCAAACTTTATGTGCCTCCAGTTGAGTCATTTCTTTTGCAGGACTTTTGTTTCCATCATTAAATTCACAGTTTGTTTTTCCTCTTAGTTATCAGTGTTTGTGGTGCAGGTTTTACATTTTGTCTCATGGCTTTATACTTCACTTTAATTTTTCTGTAACAGCCCTGATGTACCAAAAATATGCTCTTGTCACTACTAAGTATGGTTGTCTGATATTCACTGCTGACCTATGTGTGCAGCCAAGTCTATATTTAATAAAAGCATGAATAACTAATAACTAAGCATGACCTCCATAGTCAGACTATAGTAGGCCAAAGGTTCCTCTTTTTCTCACTGTGGCTAAAGTGTGTTACTTGCAGTGGATTCGAAGACTAGATAATAGCAGAGTGAGAGACAGAAGTTAGCAGTGCAGCTTTTAAAATTTACTAAACTTCAATGTATGTAAAAGCTACATGTGACAGCTGCAACAGAGAGCACAGTTACTGCCCTAACTCTTAGAAACCAATAGATTTGCTGAACCGCCACTTTAGTTGCAACAGAGCTGAATGTGTCACGGCATGTTGTTTCACAAACTGTTGGTCATTTCATGACAAGAAAGGAAGCCTTGGTATCAGAGGTGTTAGCTTTAAAGAACATAGTGAACCATTTGCGTCAGTGGAAAAATTCAAGATCCAGCAAAGAAATGAGTGAGAACAAGAGGATGAGCACGTTGGACTAATTCTACCTACAGTGCAGATTTTTATTGATATATTTTTTATATATTCCTCATATGCTGTGAAAAATTTCACACATAGTCAATTCAAGCCAATTTTATTTGTATATCCCTATATCACAAATAGCCTCACGGGCTTTATAATCTGTACAGGATATGACACCCTCAGTCCAATATGAACGATATAATGCTCTCCAACATACTGAAAGATGCTCTTTATGGTAATACAGTTCACAGGGATGGCATTTAACGGCAGTTTATATGAATGTTCCTCTAGAAGGTGACATAAACATGTTTTTAAAAAATGATACCTATGTCAGAAACATGAAGAACTCAACACAAATACAAAATCCATGTGCATTCTCATGAGGCATGCAACCAGAGCACAAAATAACATGTTAAAATTGTTATACATTAGCCTATCTTATGTGATTAGTTGTCCTCCTGACAGGAGGAAGGCTTGAAAGAGCTGATAATGTGACAATGATGTATAATGTAATAAAAAAATAATAAAACTCATAATACAATAACTGGTTGATAATGTAACAAAATCTGTAATGGTAATGAAACAAACACAACTTTTGTGCATAATGTTACAACTTCAGCAATTGTTGACTAATAGCCTGATTGGTCAATAACTGACTTTCTGCAGAAAACTGTTACACACATTTATATCTTATTGCGCACACAGTATGGACTTGGGAAAGAAGGAAAGGGCCAAATGAGCCTTGAATTACAATAAAAACTATTAAAAGAGTTCTTTTATGCATGCTGCAGTCTACATTAAAGCAATTGCCCCATTAATCAATAAACTGAGTCATCCTATAATGTAAAAAATAGGCAAAAAATACTGTGCTTGCTTCATGTAATAAGTGACACAAATTGTAAAAGGTTGTTGTTGCACACAAAAAGTTATTGCATTGTGCGCTCAGGATTATCAACCAGTTATTACATTATGAGTTTTATTACCTTTTTATTACATTATGCATCATTGTTAGGCAGTTCTTATATGGCTTAAAGTAGCTGCCTTATTTAAATAAAGCAGTTATTTTATGATAAGACCACACTGTGAGCAGTCATCCCTTGATGATGACACCATTCCTTTAAAAGTGAACCCTGGCATTTACGCTGACTGGTTGTGAGTCTGACTCTATCAATAGTCTCACTTCTAAAGATAACTTAGCGGACTCAACAATTGCTTGCAGCATTTTGATAAAGTCCAAATTTATTCACAGGAACAAATCATATTCCGCTGAGAGAGAGGAAGCCTCACAGGGGGGAATGAAACACAGCAGCCAGCCTGAATGAGGACGGTAAGAAGCCAGAAAAACACAAACGCTACCTGGAGAAGACTCATAACCTTCTCAAAAGGCTTCATGTTTAGAGGAAATAAGTATAATTTATGAATAAATATATTCATAAGTAAATACAGCTTAGCATCATTGTGCAGGTGTGAGTGAATTCATGCATTCACTCTTGTGTTGTGCTACAGTGACCCCTAGTGGTTCTGTATGTAAAGCACCCTTCTAATACTTTTGGACATTAGGTTTAAAACTAACCTAGATGATGAAACTCAGCTAAAACACATTGCAGTAAAAACATGTTGTTATTTTACTTTTTTGCACTGCTCTGGCTGCATCCGTACTGTTTAAATTAGTGTTGATGGATGGTGAACTTTACGAAGGGCATTGAATGCAGCACGGTCGGTCGACAGCACAGGAGTGACTTCATCGTTTGTTCATCACAGCCTCACGCGCTTTGTGCTCTCCTCACAGCGTGATATTGTACAGAGACCACTCCCAAGGTAATGCTAATGCTAGATAAATATAATTCCAGTCGACTCTGTTAAACAGTCATTTAATATAAGGGTTAGGTTGAACGTGTTTTCTTAAGTAGCCATATTCCACCGCAGCAGCAGTAATGTTAATTAGTAACTTAGGGATAGTAATTTTATGCTAGTTTCCTAGCTAGCTAAACTAACCTTATTAAATTAGCTAAGCTATCAGTCACTCCTGTCACCAAAAACATATGTCCAGTTAGTATCTGTTTGGAGCTTTCATTCAGATTCAGAATATCTTCAGATACAGTATTTACATTTTTGTCTTGTGGAGTTACAGTAGAATATCCTGTATTATAACTGTAAATGAAGGGGTAGCTGTTAGCTAGCTATATGTCAACAACTGAAAAGTTTATATTTGAAACTGTATATTCTTCAGTGGAGAATGCCTGACCCTGACTAAGATGTCTCAACAACAGAATGTGTCATGCAGCCAACATAAAGTCAACTATAGCCTGGGTTGTTCACACTGTACTGTTAAATGTTGCCACTGAGTGCTGATTTTAATGAAGTATACTGATTTACAGTAGATGTGCATTAGTAAAATAACTTTATTTATCAATGTCTTCATCGCAGAGATTCCTGTGTCTCGAGAGCTGTCAGGAGCTCAAGACCAAAGACATCAGAGCAGCTGAGTAACAAGAAGGGAAGCTGATGGACAAAGTGAGTATGAGGAAAAACAGCTTATCTAGTTCCTCCAGAGAAAGCGTCAATACCTCAAGAACAAATTTGCACAGGAGAAGGTATATCATGACTCAGTTTTAGTATGAGTGTGGTGTATTTCTTTTTTTTGATCAAGGTCTCTTTTATTTTTTCAAATATAACAAACAGACAAAAAAATATACAATATGCACATGTGGTAATTAAGTGTAGTTCCTGTCATACATACAAACAAACATTAGAGAAACTACCCAACTCCCCCACCCAAAATACTGGACCCCAGCAAGTTTCAGTGCATCCAAAATAGTCACATATGAATATGCATGTTCAAACATTTATAATTGAAACACCTAGGTGAACAAAAGAAAAAATATATAATAATATAACAATAATAAATAAATAATAATTTAAAAAAAAGGTAAAACATATATACAAGTAAAAAATAAAAGTACATACACATTTGGGTTACATAGAAATATTGGTGAGTGTGGTGTATTTCCAAGGGAAATTACGAAAAACAGGATCACAGGATCCTAAAACCAACAATGCAAATAAGTAGAATCAAGCCAGTCAGTTTGAACATTCCTACTCTGACATGTGAAAAAAGTCTTCTGTGAAAAAGGCGTTTGTTTGTGTTGCCACTGAAGGAGAATCCTATCACATATTACCAGTTTTCCACCACTAGATGGCAGCAGTTTTTAAGTGTTTTATATACACACATGGGGGTACTGTTTTTTCTCATACAGAGCATCACAGTGACTTACTAATGCCATTTGAGAATTTAACATAACAATTGTTATGAATTGTCACAATGCATTGATTAAATAAGTTGGGAGAGTTGGTTAAAGTTGGTTGTTCATTCAATCATGGGTAAAGCCGTACTGTAATTTCCTTCATACAGGACTATGCTTCAGATGAATGGACCTCGCCCGACGCTATAAGACATCTCCAAAAGCACCTCAGTGATGTAAGTGCCATGTGGTGACCACACATCTGGAAAAGGTCTTTTCCATTTGTATTTTTCAGTTTCACCTTTCTGTATCTTTAAATTCTCCTCTGTGTGTGCGCATTAGTTTCTAAGTGACGATGTGTGTCTGTGTACAGTATACATATCTTGCAGAGTGTGTTTGCTTCAGAACCATCCCCCTGGCAGGCCCTCTGTCTTTCTCAGTTATATGCTTTTCATTCTTTTATTCAATCCCTCGAGGCCCTGGAGAAAAACAAGCAGTGGCTGGAATATGACCAGCAGAGAGAGGACTATGTGAGGGCAGTACTGGCCAGAATGTTGTGGCTGGAAAAGCAGCTGAACGAAGCCAATCAGGCCCGCTCACAGCAGCACAATGAGGACCATTCAGATGGTGAGCCAGAGGGACAGTGGGCACTCACCACTGGGGCAACAGACTGTCACAACAAGGTTTTTAAGACGTCAAGATTGCCCTGGAGTAGTCCGCTGTTACAGACTATGTGGCTTGCAATGCACTGACATGTGTTTAATTACTACATGGTGCATGTGTATGGCTGTATTTTATTGTGTATTTGTATCCTCTTTTGAAACTTCCCATTTGCATTGTCTGCTTCTATCATTACAGAGAGGATGCTAATACGTCAGATGCTGGAGCAATGTGAAGGACTCTTACAGAAAGCCAAAGACGAATTGGAGGCACTGAGGAAGCAGGTGGACATGACCCAACAGAAACTGATAACACAAAACTGGTGTGTCTGCTGCTAAAGAAAATAAAGATTATAGTGCTGCTTAAAGTTTGTAGTCAGCTACATGATAGACTGTTGACGTGTAGGTGCAAGGAAAGGGGGAGAGAGGTGGAAGAGCTCAAGCAGCTGCTGCAGACTGAACATATGATCAGACTGAGTGCATGTTCTGAGGATGACGAGCGATGGCTGAGCACAGAGAGCAAAAACCTCCAGGACAGACTGGAGGAGGAGAGGCGCAGGTCGGCTAACTTTGAGTTGCAGGTGCGTCTTTATTACGCTATATGGTAGGAAAAATGAAAAAAAATCCTCTTACCTTTCGTACGAGGGGAAGACATTCACAAAATAAAGGGCATCTCTTCGCAGTCCACTCTCTTTCAGAAGTGCTTGTTAAATCATCACCATGCAGACCAGGAAAAGATTGCAGACCTGGAGCGACAGGTATGAAAGTATCAGTCATCTCAGTTCTCAATAATGACACAGCCTGCATGTCATACTTAAAATAATCATGAAATATCTGTCCTCCCATAAGCAAAGGACAGAATTATTTGTATTTGAAACATAATATACGTAGCCATATTATATTATATTGTAATGCAAACTGTTTACATTTTAGCTCAAGATTTTTACACAAGACCTTGAGGATGAGAAGCAGAACTGTTCGTATTTAATAAAAAAGATGCTGCAAAAGTCTGAAGACCATGTGACAGAACAGTCAAAGGTTGGCACAGACTTCATCAGTAATTAGTATATCCCACCTCCATCCAAGTTGAAAAACCTTAAAGCGGCATTATTTTGTTATGTGTGTTTTTCTCTGGCTGTGTCTCTAAGAATGACCCCTTTGAAGTAACACACTGTAGCTTGGGCTGTTGTTAATGTGAAAAATATTGATAAGTACAGCTTTAAGTTATGTCTTGTGACTCAGTATCACATGTATGTTAGGGAGAGCAGCAGGAGGACACATCATGTGAAGAGGCCCTGCCTCTCTGCAGCAGCTTGCTGAAGGAAAGCTTCCTGAATTGTCCAGGCTGCTGGGACGAGTATCCAGCCAGTCACTACCGAGAACTGATGAGCCACCTAGAAATCTGTCTCGACTGAGCAAAGAGCTTCTACATTTCTGTCTCCTCTGTTGTATGGTTTGTTTTTCATTAGCCATGTATAACTAGACCTACTGTACAAGTTATCTAAATAAACTGCATGTTGAGTAGCTGAGGTTTGTGCTTGTGATTATTTATTGAATTAACCAACAAAGTTTTGGTTTGCTTTAAAATTATATTTAAAGTCCCTAGAGGGTAGAATCGTATGAGTACTTTGATACTCACACATCATTCCCACAAGCATGTCAATGTTTTCACTATTTCTGTGAAATATCTCAACATTTAAACATTCATGGGCCCAACAGCATGAATCTCTTGTGGTCTCCTGTTTTTCCTCTGTAGCGGCACCATGAGGTTCACCACTGCTAATTTTAGTTTAGTGCTGATTACAGACTCATCTGTGATTGTGAACCTGATTACTATACATATGCTGCTAAACATCAGCATGGTTGTACATTTGTACATTGTTTCATTTCAAGAACAGTTCTGTGTAATTCTTTGTGAAATCATGCTTCTGTGGGTCCCTGACCCCTCCAATGTCTCACAGTGTTCAAACCAGATGAATAGCTCAAAACAGCTTGTGTTAGTTAATCCCTTTCCTGTCCTATTTTCAGAGTGGGATTAGTATTCCTTGCCAGCAATATGGGGAGTCAGGGGTTTGTGCATTGGCCGTGGGCTTTGAAAGGGAACGTGACAGCAAGGGTTAACCTCCTTGCTGCTGAAACATCTTCATAGAAAGTAAGAATATATGCTTAGACTGTCAGAGAGGCAAGCATAAAGCCAAGTGGGTGTTTCTCTTAAATGATTATCAACACTAGAAAGAAGGATGATGTGTGTTAAACGTTTTTTTATTCTATCGCTGTAGGGGGTGTAAAAGATTTCAGGAGGGCCACAGATCAGACAGCGTAAGAAGTAAACCTGCTAATCTAATTCACAATGTAAATAAAAGTGGTGTCTGACTAATTAGATCTAAACAGCTAACTTGCGATTTGCACAGTGTTACTGTTCGGTACAGACCCCTTGATTGAAGATTAGAGACTGGATTAACCCCCAGGGAAGTTGTGTCAATCCCAGTCAGCAACAAACTGCTGTGTGCACTCCAAGCTGTGTTTCATACAGTTGAAAAAGTGCAAACGATCAGGTACGAAAAAGAACAAATGTGACACTGACGTAGCTCAGAATAAAATGTTTAAAATGATTACACGGCACATAGAACATATTGTAATGTTTGAATCCTCATCAGGTATCAGGGGGATCAAAAAGCTAGTCACCACCCTCCTCCTCCTCCCTTACTCTGGTATCACCTCATGCCTTATCAGCTCCTTTGTCTCATTCAGCCTCCAGGTGTGAAACTAGAGGCACACATGGCTATTAACCCTCATACTCACCTTCTCCACTTGAGAAATTCCACTTATTTTTCCTTCTTCTCTGAGGCGCACCACTCAGATCATATTGCCACCACTATTGTGGAGACCCTGGCCATCACTGCCGTCTTCCTGGTCTCCGTGGCAGCAAACGCTGTTGCTGCAGCCCTGGTAACCTGGGAACGCAAACTGCTGGCCAACAAAACCATCCTGACCCTCAACTTGTTTGTGGCCGACCTGCTGTTTGTCTGCATGATCCCGCTGATTGTGGCAGTACGGTGGACTGTGTCCTGGACACTGGGGTATACGGCCTGTCACGTTGTGCTGTATGTCATCTGCACGAGCGGCTGCGTCACCATAACGACGCTGGCTTCCATCAGTGTGGAGAGGGTCCAGGCCATCCTTCGGCTGCAGGCTGTGCCCACATTAAATCACAGGATGGTGACTGCCGCTCTCCTTTTCATCTGGGCTTTTTCTGCCCTCGCCTCCATACCCCTCAGTCTGTTCTTCACCGTGATGGAAGTGGATTTCCCTGAGCAGGTATGGATGGTTTGATGGATGGATAAAAGGAAAGCTTTAGTGTTACTGCAATTAATATGTTTTTTTTCTTCCTGTTCATTTTTGTGTCATTTCCACAGAAACGTGTCCACATTTGTACTCTGAAGTGGCCTGACACAACTGCAGAGATTGTGTGGAGTGTAGCCTTCACTCTCTTGTGCTTCCTTCTCCCTGGATTCATCATTGTGGTCAGTTACAGCAAAATATTACAGGTGGGTTTATTGTGCTCTTTGACTGAAAGATGTCAGGAAGTGACAGAGCTGTTTAAAATCAGTGCATCCTAGCCACACTTTTAAAGAATAAAGCTGGCATTTTCCTTACTGTCAAAGCTGTATACAGCAAATGTGAGTTAAAAATGTAGATTTTTATTTAAAAAGTCACTATATCCTCAGTAGTGCATGAGACAGATCATCTGGGAGAAAAATAATGCCCTGTGTTTTCCTAGTTCTCCTAGGCAAACCTGAGAAAGATTGTAAAGAAGATGCCATGTTTAAATTAGGAGAGCCTAAACCAAGCACCTTCTCGTTTTACAGCTAAACAGTACACGAACATTATGTGTTTCAGACAACATTTGAGGTCAGAAAGAAGCATTATGGTAACTTTATATTTGATCAGTGCTGCCTAGTATGTCACTTTAATTAGAAATAGTTTTGCAAGTAATTACTGACAGCCGCTTCAGAGACGCCTCAGCATTGATTTATTGGAGAAATACTGCAAATTCTGTTAGGAGTAAACAGAGGAACATGCTTTTTTTCCAGAGTCAGAGTTATGTATCTATTCTTGGCCTATTTGACACAGACTCACTTTCAGGTAACATTTCACAACTACAATAAATCAGTAGTTGGATAAACAGGTCGACAAGTAATAAGTGACCTTTTGAAGGAGAGAAAACAAACAAATATGTACATTAAATACATGAAAAACTTCACACTTTCTTCATAAAACACATGAACAAAGCTCTTCATCAGACCAAAAATGCTGCATAACCAGGAGTAATAGTTAGCCTGCTAATACTACTTCCGGCGGCTAGTTGAATGCTAATTAGCTTGACTAATCCAAATTACTCGGTCCAAAATCAAAATGAACGACTCATTTATCTAATAAGAGGCTCGGCCGGCAGGCTCACTGGAACAGTGAATCTCGGCGTGTATCACAAACACCAAAACAAGAGCGAAAGAGCATTTCAAACAGTGAAATGTGACTCACCAGCTTTTAATGTTGATTTTTCATCCAGCGGGGTCGCATCAAATGATGTCCCCAGGGAAACAAAGAAGATCGACGTTAGGACCCTGAACAGGAGGAAATGGATTTTAGGGTTCATCACAATAAAAAAAAAACATGAACGATTTCAGATAAATGAAATAAATAAAAAATAAAATGAGCTTGGCTTCATTAATAAATCCCAGTCGGTCTTTACTTTCTGAATGAAGCCCATTTATTCATACTGAGTATGTAAATCTTTAAAATGGGTCTCAAATATATAGTTTCATTTCTTAAAATGTGAACTATTAATATTAACTATTTTAGGAAATAGCAAACGTTAGGAGTGGGGTAATTTCTCATCTTTTTGATTACTTTGATTTTCAACACAATTTATATTTGATATTAATGATGGTTCATTTAACAAACATTTCCCCTTGAATTATACACCTGTGTGAAGAAACCTGTAACCTATTATTCATTCAACAATGAATGTCAATTCATGACCATTCATTTGTGGATATATTGACTCTGTACCATCTGTGAATGTCATTATTTCATTTCTCTGTCATTGTGGGAACAGAGGTACGTGTGCTTTATCAATTACTGAAGCTGAAAATAGTGCCTGTGTGTTTGTGGGATCAGAGTGTTGCACTATCAACTGTCAATATTACATTGGGCAACCAGTTCTACCGATATGGACAGGAGGTGATAGAGACTATAGAAAATGACTCTCAGAAACCACAAATTGATTTTTAGCTCTGGGAAGACTTTATGGATGTTTGAGACAAACATAAAGGATGTCATGCTCCATGTTTGAATCCATATGTAGATCAATCATAGATGCTTTCACTTGATTATATAATGTCACAATGTACAGAATGACAGTATTGTGTAATATTATTTTATTTGTTTTACAGATTGCTAAAAGAAGTAGGTTAAGGCTCCGGCCCAGAGATAGCCAGCACCCAGTTGGAGACACTCTTGAGTACCATGTTTCCCGCCAGGACATGAAGCTCTTCCGTACCCTCCTGGTCCTTGTGCTCTCTTTCTTAATCATGTGGAGCCCCATTTTCATCATCACCTTCCTGATACTGGTCAGGAACTTTTTGGGTCGCCCGAATGTCTCATCTACCACGTTCTTCTGGGTGGTGACATTCACGCTGGCCAACTCGGCCCTCAATCCCATCCTCTACTCCGTCTGCCAGTTCAAGAATGGCTGCCGCAGGTTCTGCTGTGGCTCTGTTGTAGCGCCACTGAGAAAAGGACCTTGAGGCAGTGGCCAAACACAAGGGATACACCCATGATAATTATCATGACTGACTGGTCAAATAGAGGATTCAAATATCTACAAAATATACAACACATTGTCGACACCTGACAGTTGATATACCTCTGATGTAGGATACAATGCTTGCTTGTAATTGCATTACTCTTATTCTTTCATTCTATTAAAGAGCAAACCCTGGAAAGACAGATAAATAAGTCATTTGTCCCCAAATCATATATTGAAATGCCAAATAATAAATGCAGTGTCCCCTTTGCTGCAGCATAGATGATTATTAGCAGAAATAATATTTACGGTAATTATTTTATAATAATCAGTTCCAAATAAATTGCATAATTGAATACTGTTTTAATTTTAATTCTTAAAATGCCACTCAATTGACAAATATAAAGCTAATTGATTCAAAGTGATTTTTATTTAATTTATATAAATATGTATTTATATTTATTATTACCTTATTTAAAAGACTATTCATGAGTCATTGCATTTTGTGATTTCTTATAACCGGATCATACTAATGAGTGGCAGTTTGACTGCCAACAACGGTAATTAAACCCAAATCAGTGGTTTACAATCCCACTTAATCCTCTCCACGGTTAAACGTAGCTACGATCTGTCAGAGGTGGCCCAGAGAAGCCAGACTCAAGAGATGAAGTCTCATTTCTTCCTGTGAGGAGTATGGAAGGGTTCTGATATTAGAATTAGCTGTCAATGCTTGTTCTGCATGCATTATTATACTACCTCTGTTGCTTCCTCCTAGTTTTCTTATAGCAACATTGTGTAAAAGCAATCATAACTGATGCTAAAATAGATTTTCAACTGCTCCTCTTGCTTTATGAAGTTCTAAATAAATTGTATCTTTCATACAAAGCTTCTCAGACACCATAAGACGATTAACCGTTTTTTTATCGGGTGATCAATGGCTCCTTTGATCCTCTTTGCATAATGTTGTTGGTATGGTTTTATCTATATCCCCCTGAAATCACAATATGTGTTACTTTGTGAAATGAATCAGGTGTATGGCGTAAGCACGATCTGATATCACCAAGTAATTAACAGTCCTGGACAACTACCACAATAGTTCTGGACCACTAACCCCAATCCATACCCTAACTCTAAAAATTTTTATATTTGTCCAGGACTGGTAAGTACTTCGTGATATCAGATCATCCATGGCGTTATGGGAACTTCCAGGGATGCTTGCAGTCTTGACCTCTTGCTTCCTGCCCTCTCCTACAGTGCAGGTCATACTGCAGGTGCCATATCGCAACGAACATAACATGTGAGGGGATTGGCCACACTAAAGTGACTAGTGGCTGGATTTACAAGTTAAGAAAGCTCAGGGGCTTTATGACTTTTGCGTCACAGTCATTAGTGGCCCCTGGGATCCCCTTATTCAGTAAGCCACTCACTACCTTCTGTTACTGAGGAGCTGGTGGGAGCTGTTGTCCACAGAGGAGTTTTAAAAATGCCTCAGTAGGGTCTGCACTGCCACATTTCCTGTAGACCACCTTTACCGCTCTGCTGTGCCCATCAGAGAGGAGCATCTTTGTGCAGCTACATAAAGGACCCTTTCTCCAAACTTGGACAATATGGCAGACAAAGACAATGTGGAGAAGTTTCTTGACAACAATCCGGATTTTGCAAAGACGTACTACGAAAAGAAAGTCAAGGCAGATGTGATCACTGCTGCCTTCAACAACCAGATCCAGGTCAAAGACCCGGCCTCCTACAAGGATGTCACCACCATCCAGGAGGCCGAGTTCATTTTCGAGCTTGTAAAGGAGATGCAGGGCAACAACCAGATGGAAAAGGCCCTGCATAAGATTCTCCAGAGGATTGCTCTGCTGGTCCAGGCTGATCGCTGCAGCTACTTTGGTTACAGGGCTCGTAACGGGTCCCCCGAGCTGTCCACAATCCTCTTCGATGTGACCCACAATTCCCCATTTGACAAAAACATAGTGAATCCCAATGTGGAGATTGTCTTTCCCACTGACATGGGCATTGTGGGATTTACAGCACACACAAAGAAGCCACAGAACGTCCCTGACGTGAAGAAGGTGAGGACTAAGGACTGAAAAATAAAGTTATATCTAGTGTTTATCTGCAACAGGCTTTCTTTTCTTTTCCATTCGTCTTGTGCTCAGTGTGTTGGCACATCGCCTCTAACTGCTCTCCTGTCATTTTCAGAACTCTCACTTCAGCGATTTTGTGGACAAACAGACCAAATACACCACCAAATGCATGATCACCGCTCCCATTATGTGTGAAAAGGAGCCCATCGGTGTCATCATGGCACTCAACAAACAAGGCGCTGATGAGTTTTCAAAGAGTGATCAGGAGGTGAGTGGTCAGGATGTTTCATAACAGCTGTATGAAAGAAACTGAAAGTATGGTGTTGAGGCTGCAGGGTTTTTTTCAGACCCATTGTAGTAGGCAGACAAATCCAGTAGGAGGGTTGCATTAATTTTAGCACACCAGCTTTCCTGTTTCTGACCTAGATATTTACAGGATTGACTCTGTGCTTTGGGTCACCGTTTTATGACAGCTCAACTCATAATCCATTTAGGGACCGGAAGCACAGACATTTCTTCCTGGTCATGTTTCATTGTGATTCGATGTCATCTTAGAGAAGATCTGTTGGAGAAATAGACTGTAATCTGACTGTAATATTGTACATATGATCATCTTTATTACAGCTCTTCAATAAATATGTGACCTTTGCTACCGTGGTCGCTCTCCAAGCACATACTTCTTTCATGTGGGATGTAGAGTCCAGGAGAAGCCAGGTAAAATAAGAAAAAAAGCCCATACAGTAATAAATGCACTGGTCCAGTCTGTTTTAATTACAAGAAAAATATGGAAAAATGATTGACATCTTTGCCACAGGTGTTGCTATGGTCTGCCAGCAAAGTTTTTGAAGAGTTGACAGATATCGAGAGGCAGTTCCACAAAGCCTTGTACACAGTGAGGACATACATCAAGTGTGAGAGATACTCTGTGGGACTCCTGGACATGACTAAAGAAAAGGTGCATAGAGGAAAGTCTGGAAAAAAGCTAAGTGAATAAATAATGCAGTATATGGAAGCGTGACTTTGGCTTTCTCTACAACAGGAATTCTTCGATGAGTGGCCAATCAAACTAGGAGAACAGGAGCCATACAAAGGCCCCAAGACACCCGATGGCAGAGTAAGTCCAACGCTAAGTGTGTTATTGTCACATTATTCTTATCCACCAAGTTTTGATGACTGTTACAAAATATCAAAAACAATCTTTTTATATTTAAAACATTCAGGAAATCAACTTCTACAAGATTATTGACTACTTGCTGGAAGACAAAGAGGAGATTAAAGTTATCCCGTAAGTATTATGAGGCACTTTAGCATGTATTTGTATGTTTTAGGAATTAGCTAGCAATCATTCATCCTCTCTGAACTCACAGCGGCCCTCCTGCCGACCACTGGGCTCTGGTCAGTGGACTCCCATCATATGTGGCAGAAAACGGATTTGTAAGTTGCATGTATACTGCATTTTCTTTACTGCATATCCTGCAGTGCTGTTGGACTGATGTGATGACTTTTTTAAAAAACTTTTCCTAGATCTGTAACATGATGAATGCTTCGGCAGACGAGTACTTTGCATTTCAGGTGAGACACTCCTCACTGTCAGCCTGCTATCAAGTACATTTTCTCTGTCATTTCAAATAATGATGTTCTGTTTGATTCATTGGACAGAAAGAGGGTGTGGATGAGACTGGATGGAAGATTAAGAATGTCCTATCCCTCCCTATCGTCAACAAAAAAGAAGAAATTGTTGGCGTTGCCACTTTCTTCAACAGAAAGGATGGCAAACCGTTTGACGAGAATGATGAACAAATTACGGAGGTACGGAAAAAATAGTCTCTGTCTTTAGTAGCTCATCTTGTTTTATTCTGTAAGCCGTATTTTTTGAAACTCCCAACATAAGAGATAGCTTGTATTGAAAAGTTATGTGATAGTTGGACTTACAGAATTAAACTGATTGTTTTGTCCCTGTCACGATAGGCTCTAACCCAGTTCCTCGGCTGGTCCACTCTGAATAGTGACACATATGACAAACTGAACAGGACAGAGTGGAGGAAAGATATTGCTCAGGAAATGCTCATGTACCAGACAACAGCCAAGCCAAATGATGTGCAGAGCATTCTGGTAAGCTGCTGCCCCACTTGACTGATATTCAACCAGACTGAGAACAGATATTGAACTACCTTTTCATCCCACAGAACACTCAAGACAAGTTTGGCTCTGCACCAGAGGACTGCGACCAGAAGGAGATGTACAAACTGTTGGTGAGCACTGTGATGTGTAGAGGGCTTCTTGTAAACTCAAGTGTGTTTGTGGTGCCATACTGATCTGCACTGTTTTCCCAACTACGCAGAAAGCCAACATCCCCGACGCCAAGACGGTGGAGCTGCACGAGTTCCGCTTCAGTGACTTCCCCTTGTCAGAGCTGGAACTCGTCAAGTGTGGCATCCGTTGCTTCTTTGAGCTGGGGGTGGTGGAGAAATTCAAGGTCCCAGCTGAGGTACAGTACACAGTAGACAGGAGGAAACCTGCCTGTATTCATGTATATTTTACCCAAAATGTTTTAACTGGATCTGCTGAACTGATGATGCAAAATTGGAGCTCTGTTTTGTTTTCGCAGATCCTGACCCGATGGATGTTCACAGTTTGTAGGGGATACCGTGACATCACCTACCACAACTGGAGGCACGGCTTCAACGTTGGACAAACCATGTTCTGTCTGCTGCTAGTGAGTCTGATTTCTCATGATGAAAAAGAGTTTCACTTTTCTACTGCTTGTCATAACACGGAATTGTTGTTTCTTTGCTCGTCAACAGACAGGTAAACTGAAGAAGTATTACTCTGACCTTGAGGCATTTGCCATGGTTGCTGCAGGATTCTGTCATGACATTGACCACAGAGGAACCAACAATCTCTACCAGACAAAGTAAGGTTTTTCTGGGTCATTTTCAGGGTGAAATCAATGACAGATTGATTGTGAATAATACGATGAAACAATATTAACCTTTGACTTGTATGTTTTGGTTCTGGTTGACTCTTATAGGAGTTTATCCCCACTGGCAAAACTGCACAGCTCCTCCGTTATGGAGCGGCACCATCTTGAGTACAGCAAGACGCTGATGGAGAATGAGGTGGGTCCCAAAATGTTTACATGTATGTATGTGTTTAACAGTAATCGTGGCGTGAAATAGATAAAATGCTGTACTGTAACCACTCTAAGCTGCTGTCTAACCTCTCCTTCTGCTATCAATCACAGAACCTGAACATCTTCCAAAACCTTCAGAAGCGCCAGTTTGAGACAGTGCAGCATCTGTTTGAAGTTTGCATAATTGCCACTGATCTCGCCCTCTATTTCAAGTAAGGGATGTCAGGAATTTTATAACACTTTGTTTCACTTTTATACTGTACGGGTCAATGATTTTCAAAGACTTTTGAGAGATCTGACAGCTTTTCTTGTCTTTCAGGAAGAGAACAATGTTCCAAAAAATTGTGGACTCTGTGGAGACGATACCCGACGAGAAAGAGAAGGTCAACTACATTTCCAACAATCCAACCAGGAAGGAAATTATCATGTAAATACACAGTTCATCTGTGAGAAATCTGTCATGTAACCAGACTGCCTTGTGTTGATGCTCATTCAAAAATGTCCTGCGATGATGTTGTGTTTTGCGCAGGGCGATGATGATGACGGCTTGTGACCTGTCAGCCATTACAAAGCCATGGGAGGTTCAGAGCAAGGTGTGTTTCTCCTCCTCATGTGTATTAAGTGATTACAAAGCATCGTTCACCCATATTGTTCTCATTGTTCTATTGTGTCTTCTGGTCCTATAGGTCGCTCTGATGGTGGCAGCCGAATTTTGGGAGCAGGGAGACCTTGAAAGGACGGTTCTTGAACAGCAGCCTATTGTAAGAGCTTTAATCTGTTTTTTGACCAGCATTTATACTGTATGTTGACATAAAGTCATAACATTAATGCTTATGCTAATCTCCTTCTTCTTCTTTTCAGCCAATGATGGACAGAAATCATGCTGATGAGCTGCCTAAGATGCAGTGTGGCTTCATCGACTTTGTCTGCTCCTTTGTGTACAAGGTACACAGAAACAAACCAAAACACATACTGTGTATAAATATTTCCAGTGCTTTTTGTCATGCAACCCCCTTTTCTCCCTCTTTGTGGTGCGTCTGCAGGAGTTTTCTCGCTTCCATACAGAGATCTCTCCCATGTTCGAAGGTATGACCATCAACAGGGGTGAGTGGCGAGCTCTCGCAGACGTCCACGAGGCCAAGATGAAGGCTATTGAAGATGAGAAGAAGAGACTGGAGGGTGGAGGTGAAGAAGGTGAGCGCTGACACCACCGTTAGCACATCCCTGCTGCTCATTCTGTCTTACTAACGTCTTTCGAATTTGTTCCTTTCATAGCTGGAAACAGCGGGAAGTCAAAGACGTGCGTTATCTGCTAGACCTGCAGGACCTTCAAGGCATTTGTGAATGTTTGGTCTGGATGTGTATTTGTACAGTGTGTGTATGTGCAGGAACATGTGTTCACAGGTGAAGGAAATCTAACGTACATGTGATCCCTAAATGATTATTTTTATATGAGTATATTACATGAATACCATGAAAACATTTGTTATTCTTGTATATACTAAAAGAATCTTAACTATTTATACAGAGTACAATATAAGGGTATTTAGCTCACTGTCTTTTGCTTTGGACATGATATGAATATAAATATTAGGCTGTAAAGATAATGCAATTTTAACTGTTATATCTGAATATTAATACTACAGTTTCATGCTCTTATCTTGTACAAAAAGAGATTATTGAGCTAGTTGCTCTTTTTCACTGTAAGCAGTCCTTTCATAATTTTAAGCATATGTTCCAGGCAAATGGGTGCGAGATGTAAGGAGATTTGACTGAATTGGATTTGGTTATAATCCATGTGGAGCCCCCATAGGCTTTCCTATTTAAGTCCCCTGCTTACATAAAGTAAAAATACTGTCGTCTTACTCATAAGTCAGCGTGAGCAGAGTGCATGTGGCGTTCACAGGACAGGGCGGTGTCATGTGGAAACACTGTGCAGCCTAAAGAGTTAAATGGCATTGTTTGAGTGTGGGAAAATAACTCATCAGTTATGACATTTATAAAGCTGAAATGAGCTTGTGACAATGTCATGTTGTATTTTCTGATGCAAGTGTAACAGGAAAATTATCTTTGCTCTATCATGATTGTATAGCATTGTATTAAATACACATATGTGCAATAGCATCATGTATAATAAATGTAAGAAATATCAGTAAAGTTTATTTTCAAATCACATATGTTTTGTGCATTTAAGGTATATTTTACTGGAAGGAAAAAAAATTTAATTTTATGCTGCATCATAGATGGAATTCCAAAGAACATTAACTGCAGTTCAAGGATTATTGAATAGATAGTGACTTATAGCCTCAGTGACTTGATGCCTCTGTACACTCCGTCCAGCACGGCACACCAAACATCACCTTTTAATACAACTGCTAACAAATTCACAAGAGACCTGCGCTACTGATTTGGGACTAGTTTCAGTTTTCAATCATCAAATGAGAGCAAGAGGAATGTGTGTAAATACGTGAACAAGAAGGTATATCATATCCTCCCTTGATGTGCATGAGGTTTGACACAAACACGCACATTAACCTTTGACCTTTGACTGTGTGGTATGTTGTTTGACCTCAGGTGGAATGGCTAGCAGATGTTGTGGTGCATCATGTCAGAATATTCCTGGAAGATCCCATGCAGCAAAAGCCTTCTTACTATAACTATAAAAATATTTAAAAAATAAGAAAATGAGTGCAATCAGTTTTAGCATATGAATTTCAACAATTTCAGAACCTTCACCAAAACCCATCTCCCACCAAATTTCTCTGCAGCGATGATAAATTACTGTGTCACATAGGTATCCTAAGTCATGTGCATTTGATAAGATATGTTTGTCTTGTGTCGCTGTCATAGGTTATCATCCCCTTGATATGAGACTGATAGGTGCATAGCGTGCAAACTTCATCTGTCATACAGGGACCAGAGAGCATCTTAGTTACAAAAGCCTGTTTGTCACGTCACAGGAGTTTAAGCCAGCTTTGTGGACTGACAGGACTCCTGAAGACAGCTTGTGGGTCCAGAGGTCAAACAGCAAAACAAGAGTATGATCGCTTCTTAATGTATCTGCTTTCACTGCCGGAGCAGGATTGCTGCCTCCCACATATTGCACCATGATATGGATGAAGATAATGATTATTATGTGGAACATGAACTCTAATACACAGCTTGTTGATAATGATACAATTCAAATAACTCACAGAGAAGAAATATACATGATAACTTTTTTTGTTTAGAAAATCCAGATAGAATACCTTAAAAGAGCGAAGAAATCAGTTCACCTCTGAACTCTACATTTCCCTCTAGTGGGGATCTTAGGCCATCAGGGAAGACAGTCAAGATGTTTCTGCAACAACAACACTGTGAATGTTTGCTTTGGAAACACATGCATTTTTATTGCTGGCCTATATTTCTTTAACTATCAGTGAAATCATGTCCATGCATATAGTCATATGATGGTTATTAGCTGCAGAAAACTATCAACATAGATCCCAAAAGTCCATTAAACACCATTCTCAGGAGTATCAATAGCTGCGGCCATCGCTGTGGTCAAATAGTTGCTGGATAGTGTGTTCTATTCTGCTGATGAATGATGGCATTTATGAAGCACATCCAGACACTAGCCATCACCCTGCAGCACAACAATAATATCCAGTGTTCTCCGTTTAGCACAAAAGCTGCTTATGAAAAAAGGACATGTGTTACTTTCTGTCCCCTCTGGCTCCACTATGTCCACAATGACTATCTGAATATTTCCTCTCAGAACAGAGCAGTATGTCTGGAGTATCTCATACAGTGACTTTATTCTTCCACTTCCATTTCCTTTAATAGTAAAGCAGCTCCCAAAGCCTGACCTCACTCATCTAAATGCATAGCTACCATTTAGCATTTTAAAAAGGTTATTAATAAATTGTATTACCACAGTAAACAGATGCTGGATACCAAATGGTTTAATCACATCTGGTTCAGATACTGAAGTCCAGATGCATTCATGACCTTTCAGAGTCCTGGTTCTTCCCAGAAGGGTCTGACGCATGCAGCCCTGCCAGGCACAGCGAATAAACATATTAATCTAATTTTACTCTCTGGAGGGATCTGCAGTGGCAAACTGGGTGCTGAGTAAGAAGACCTTATAGGGCCCCATGTCATGTCTGGCACAGCAGACAACAGTGCAATAAAACTGTGAAGGCAGCAATAAAAAGAGTGAAAAAGAAGAAAGCTGGAGGATGTCTTATGAGGCTTTGTGAAATGAAATAAACACAATGTGGGGTGTGAGCAACGACCTGTCCTTTGTCCATGAGGGGGGGATGGGGTCCAGTTGACTGAAGCAGCAGAGCAGATGTCATGATAACATGAGGGCTTCCCCACACCCCTCCATCACTGGGCAGCCACATTTCGCATCAACCAGTCGCCATGGAAACCGCGTGCAAACCAGGAAATAAACGTCAAAAATACAATTTACAATAACAATAACAACACGGGCTATGTAATGACAGGATTACTGACAGAATAGTGGGGTATGGCCATGGTGACAATTGTTTTTTCTTATCGGGTTTCCCTTCTGATCAGCACAGAGACAGCCGTGCGTCTGCGCCACTACAGGCAGAGATTCGCTGGTTCATGTCGTTTTCTGCCGCTGATTCACGCAAAATGTGCACTGTTCCGCTGCGTGGCCACTGGGCGGAATCCTCCTCTGGGAGGTCGACGCGGAGCGCTTGGCGTTTGCTGAAGTCATAGGCGTGGTTTTGGATGGAGATGCTCCGTCTGCTCCCGCTGGGATCCCCACCTGCCCTCCTCACGCCGCGTCTGTCACCGCGCCAGCTGCTGTTTTCCTGTGCTCGAAGCACCGCAGCGCCAGTTTGATTTAAGATTTTGTCACAGGAGATATCGTTTTTTTAGGGAGAGTGTAGGCTAGTTACAGCGCTACTGTGGACACCTCCAGAGCGAACAGAGTGTTAGGAACAAACAGGAGCGCGTCGGTTGGCCTCCAGCAGTAGCAGTGGTGCTGGTGGTGCTGGTTGTGCTGGTGGGAGAGGAACCACAGGCGCAGACCCTGGTTCATGAGCAGGGCTGGTCGAGACGCAGGTCGTGCCCGCAGCGGTTTGCGAGGATGGAAAACACACGCAGGACGCCCAGAGGATCGCCCTGGCTTTGCGCGCTCCTTGTGGCGTCTGTTTTGCTCGTAGTGGACGGAAAGAGAGCCAGACAGCCCCGCTGCCCTCCGTCATGTACATGCACCAAAGATAACGCGCTGTGCGAAAGCGCAGGAATGATCCCCCGCATCTTCCCCCCCGATGTCATATCACTGTAAGTTTATTATGGTTATTACTGCATGAAGAACTGCTAACCAGCGCTTTGCATTACAGAGATTTACACACATGGTGGTGGATTTCTGTGCTGCTGCACACTAATGTAATGTATGTCCAAGACTAGAATAACCAGTGTGACTGTCTGTCGTGTGTCCTCCTCCTCCTCCACAGATCATTCGTCAAGTCTGAATTCACCGAAATCCCTAAAGAGAGCTTCATCCACACTCCTGCCCTGCATCTCCTGTGAGAAACCTCTCTGGAGCGTTTTTGTTCTCCAGTCTTTGTTGCATGCTGTCAGTCCACAGTGAGGTGATCAACGCCATGTTTAATGACCAACAGATCTCCCTTCTGCTGTGTTATTGTAGAAGCTATGTTGATCCTGTAGCCAAAGCAAAAATCTTGAGAAATTGGCCTTTCTCAATGATTTCTCTTCATGACTTTTCATATGAGGGTAGAACAGTCTCTATGCTGGGCATTTCTTCAAGTGCTGCCTTAACATGTATATGGTGGGTCTGGCTGCACAAGGTGATTTATTGATGGGGAATCCCTCCTTTTGAGGAGGGAATCCCCCCTTCACTCCTGTGTCATGGGGTGGAGTATTGACTGAGTCACCATGTCCTTAGAAACAAACATGAAAGGCTGCAGAAATCTACATTGAGCCTCATCTCTGATGTATTTGCTGTTGAGAAGAAGGGGGTTTCTATTTATGAGGGCAATTCAGCTGCTTATGAGGTAAACAACAGCTTGTTTTGGTGTCTAATTTGTGAACAGGAATGTGTGAAATATTCTGTGAAATATGAATATATGACATATTATGGATGTCTCTGCCTCAGCCTCTTCACAGCCAACAACCTGGAGTCTATAAACGAGGATGCTTTCCTTGGTCTTCCTCATCTGGAGTATCTGTGAGTAGATGACACAATGTTTAAAAGCTGTTTCTAAAAGACTCGGACCATCTCCCTCATCATGCATTCATTCCTATTTCAGATTCATTGAAAACAACCAAATCAAGTCGATTTCACCACACGCTTTCCGTGGATTAAAAACCCTTGTGCATCTGTGAGTAACTGTAGTTTTTCTTTTTCAAAATTAACAACTGGATGATTTCTGTTGGATTTTAATATAAAGTGTTATCAATGATGGTCTCTTTGTATAGGAGATAATGTACAGAAGCTTTCTGTTTATCAGCAGAAACTGTTGTAGTCTCTCTGCAGGTGCAGGCAGGAACCTTTTTGAAATTCTGACAAAGTTTATTACACAATTTTTATTGGCACGCAGACATTTTTGTGACACTGTGCAGCTGTCGACATGAAGCTAGTTCTGTCACCTTCACTGTACAGAAGCCTATAAGGGCTATTATATGTACATTTTGTTACATTCTCAGTAACATATCTTCAAATTGACATCAGAGACAAGATAGCTGTTGAGCCTGAACACAACATGATGTCATGATACTTAAGACAACGTGCTGAGAAAACCAAGAACATAAAGTACAGCTTCATCAACAGAAAGACTTTTTTCCCTCTTTTTTTGTAGCAGAGCCATAAAATGGCTGAGGAGGCAGCTCTAAAAATAGCTTAATGTTTCCTCAAACTCACAATAAGCAATGTTCCTTCTTTCTGTCTCCAGGGTGGCAACATGGCCCGAGCTCTTTAACAGAGATCCTTATATTTCACCATTTCTCACACATACAAAAAGCAACATTTGACAGTGTGAAGAGGGGCAGATGGGGGAGATCCATTGAATAGATGATAAAACAAGAACAGTAAGTTGCATATATGCTGTATATCTACTGTATATATATGATCTGCCTGTCCTCTTTTCCAGGAGTCTGGCCTACAATAATCTGGAGACTCTGCCCAAAGATTTGTTCAAGGGTCTCGAGGCCTTGACGAAAGTGTGAGTGTGAATTTCAATCCTGTGTTATCTGGAAACATAATAAATCACAGTGTTACATAACTAACAGTATACTGCATGCCATCATGGACAATGAGTTCTTCTATTTATAGAACTCTGTATCATTATTCCTCTTCAGCCAGGGCTTGAAAAATGTGTGGGTGGTGCTTTTAGCGCCATTAAAATTACATGCGGCAGTGAGGAAGAGAGAGAGTTTGCAATCTATCACCCTCTGAAGATGTTCACTTCTCCTTTCTAGTCCCTCTTGATGTTAATGAGAGCGCAGGGTGAAGCTGTAAGGGCCAGAAGCAAAGCCAGTAGTCATACTTCAGCAATTATTGAATAAAATCCATTCAAAAACTGAGAGCATTGCTGTTGGAAGTCTGGTTTTCTCTCTTCAGAGACCTGCGAGGGAACCAGTTCACCTGTGACTGCAAGCTGAAGTGGCTGGTGGAGTGGATATACAACACCAACGCCACAGTGGATCAGATTTACTGCAAAGGCCCGACCTCACAGCTGGACAAGAAGATCAACGATCTGGTGCCGCAGTCCTTCGACTGCATCACCACAGGTGGAGTGCAGAAAACATCCACGATGATCAGCTCGTCCTGACTTTGTCAGTTTTACTCAAAGTGTTTTTATTTCTCTCACAGAGTTCGCTTCCTACCAGTCACTAAAGTTTGAGTCCATATCCGTGGAGACGTTTTCCTTCGGTAATGACCAGTATGTGGTGTTTGCCCAGCCCTTCATAGGGAAATGCAGCTTTCTAGAGTGGGATCACGTGGAGATGGTCTTCAGAAACTTCGACGACATTGACAGTGAGTGGAGGTCATTTCAAATGTGCTGTCATGTTGTTGGGAATGAGCTGTGTGAGTCTAAGAGAAGCCACTAGATGGAGACATGCATCTCAGACCAAGTGAAACTGTTTTTCTCCTTTCTTTTCCTCCTCCAGGCACATCTACAGTAATTTGCAAACCTCTGGTCATTGACAGCCAGCTCTTTGTCATTGTGGCTCAGCTGTTTGGAGGCTCTCACATATACAAGCGTGACACCTCGGCCAACAAATTCATCAAGCTCCAAGGCATCGACATCCTGAAGATCCGCAAACCGAACGACGTTGAGACGTTCCGCATCGAAGGGGAGTCCTTCTTCGTCATAGCGGACAGCTCCAAGGCAGGCTCCACCACCATCTACAAGTGGAACGGCAACGGTTTCTACTCTCACCAGTCGCTCCACCCGTGGTACCGAGACACCGATGTGGAGTACATGGAGATCTCCTCCAAACCCCACCTGATCCTGTCCAGCAGCTCCCAGAGGCCAGTCATCTACCAGTGGAACAAGAGCACCAAGCTGTTCGATAGACGCACCGACATCCCAGAGATGGAGGACGTCTACGCTGTGAAGCACTTTCAGGTCAAGTCCGACCTCTTCATCTGTCTGACGCGCTTCATCGGTGACTCCAAAGTGATGCGTTGGGACGGGGCTCTCTTCAGGGAGTTGCAGACAATGCCTTCCCGCGGCTCCATGGTGTTCCAGCCCTTCTCTGTGGGCAACTGGCAGTACGCCATCCTGGGCAGCGACTACTCTTTCACCCAGGTGTACCGCTGGGATGCCAAGAAGGGAGAGTTTGTCCACTTCCAGGAGGTGAACATCCAGGCGCCGAGGGCCTTCTCTCCTGTCTCCATAGACAACCGGCAGTTCCTGCTGGCCTCCAGTTTCAAAGGGAAAACTCAGATTTATGAGCACCTGGTCATTGATCTGAGTGACTGAGTGATTGTTTTCATGACTGCTTGTTTGGTTATTTCAGTGGTTTCTGTTGCAGCAGATCCAAACAACAGTCAGTTGATCCTAACTTGAGCAAGGCAGATGTTACTCATCTTTTTTATCTTCCACTGAAATCAGTGCTTGATAGAAAACAAAAGCATGTATCTCAGACAAATATATTTGGTTGAGATGCATACTGAGTTCAATGCATGCACCTCAAGTTATTATTAGACCCAAAATGTTGTCAAGACATTAGTGCATGACAGGCCGCCCCACCCCAATGAATGCAACATCCACACTCATTCATCCATTAAATCTCAACAGTGGGTTTTTTTTTGTGTTCAGCTTTTCACGTGACTCTGCAATGTTTATACATTTGTATTCTCATATATTTATCTACAGAAAGTGATATTGAAATGGTACTTTTTAACCTATTAACATGAAAACTGAATGAATCTGCCAAAATGAAATGTTTACATTTTTCCTGTCTTTCCACTTGTACGCTAAAAAGTTTGTAAATGAAGCTTTTTGTAAGTATAAGAGGGACCACGCCAATTAGTAAGTTACATATTTGTTAAGGAGGATGATATAAAATTATGTTTATAATTTGGAAAAAATAGCAACAGGAATGTTATGTGAGAATCTATCTGTAAATCCTTTCAATTTACATTTTTATTGGTTTGTAAAATGTTTTAAGTATTGAAAATTACAGTTTTTCATAAGAAATATGGAAAACATTTTGGGCACACACACACACAAGAACTATTTTCACACACTTAACAAGGAACTACAATGAAAAACTGAGAATAGTGTTCATATGCGTTACCTTTGACTAACATGTATGCAAAATGCATCAATTGTGTCTTGATTAGAATTAAGTTATTGACTAATATCATGCTATTTAGAGTCAATAAAGGTTTACATTATCAACTGTTACATCTCATCTGAGCTCCCTGATGGCGCTGTGTTCTGCATCATGGCGTTTCTCCAGTGTGGAAGACAACCAGTCCTCAAAGCGATGCAACACACTGTAACACATCTACACCACCGCCTGATGGAAACTGTCTTAAAGTTACTGGTGTTACTCTGGATTCAGATATTCAGAAATAAATTACAAAATAAATACAAACAAATAAAATCCTTTTTATTTTCTCCAACAAAGTGCACGCCTCAATTCTACAAAGCAGCACATTACAATGTAATGGAATAAATACAATAAAATCAGCTAAATTTTAAAAAAAAAAGGAAAAAAAACACAAATGAGGAGATACACAAGTACCTGCACAATCACACTGGTGGCAGGACTAAATCAGGCTCTTTAGAAAGGACCCATGAGACAAACTGCTTCTTTTCAAGGTGATTGTTAGACTGTTCACACATCTTCAAGTCATTTGGATGAAGACACCCTGCGCTTTCTAAAGTAACCAATTTTAACCCTGCTTTTTTTTGTAATTGAGGATTACCAAACTAACATGAAAGAAACACAGGTGCATACTCTCATGTTCATACACGTCACCCTGGAAAACTTGTGCAATTGCAGCAGGCTCTCCGAATCGCCTTCCTACTGCTGAGAAAAAATAAAGTGAACACATTTTCAGTTTTAACTGAGGTTACTACTCAAGTCTATGTGGTGCAACTTAGTGTTTTTTTCCATAGGCAAATAAAATAGAACACAAAAGGCAAGGGAGCACATCCCTTAATACTCCACAAAATAATTTAGTGCTCTTTAAATAAAATTAAAAACAGTAATTTCATACGGTGGCTCTTAAAAAAACAAACAAATAAAAAACAAAAACCTCATGGACAGAAAGGATAATGCTTTAAGAGACATCAATTATATTAGGAAAGAACTGAAATCCCATGAAAAAAAAGACAGTATTGACAATAAAATTCTGTACAGAACGCAAAATCAATATACAATACAGTACCTGCAGATGTTATGCATACAGTACAATTCTCTTTTTACATAGTTTTAGTATGGGCTCCAGCCTGATCTATATACTGACTTCACACAGGTGGAAAAGCGGCTATTTTAGCTTTCAGTAATTTGAATGGTTATTCGGCGAGGAGAGTAGATCTTGTAGTAGGCGTTTAGAAAAAGAGATTGAAAACCTTATTGCAGGATGGTCATCTTGGGTTGCATACTGCATGTCTTACATGAATGTGTGCTATGACGAGGAGCAGCGGGCTCATGAGAGAGACAGACGGAAGAAAAGAAGGGTCGGGGAAGGGGTTAGCAGTTTTGCTGTTCTCTCCATCACAGAGGTTAAATTTTGCATTGTCTCTCTGATCCACTACCCTGTACAGTACATTCATGGCCAGTATTGCACGTTACCAGCCGAGTCCACCCTGATTTCTGCGAGGTGAGGACCTTCAGTGCTGAATTGTGTAGTGCTGTCCTGCAAGTCAACACTAATCCAGTGATGAGATGAGACCACGACCAGAGCTCACCGGAGTCTGACTGGGACTCCATCTGCCGTCACAGTTTGAGTTCATTGGCGATTTTGCAGGCAATATTCTTAAAGGCGATGGACGTGCCTGATATCCTCTTGAAACGCACGCCGTTGAGCGAGAGGCGGGGCAGCTTGCACACCTCCATCTCCCACTGGACCAGGTTGTCCTGGCGAGCATCGCCGTGGACGCAGAAGAGCAGGAAGCGCTCTCTCTGCTCGTAGTCGCAGCTGTTGGCATCCAGAACCTTTCGGATCTCCCTCATCATCTCGGCGGGCTCCATGGAGGAGGTGGTCTTCATGCTCCAGGTGAAACGGAGCGAGCGGGGCTTGGAGTCCCGACCCCCGTCCTCCTTGGCATCGCCTGACGCACTTCTACAACAATAGAATTGGAGAGAAGGCGTTGAAGGAAGTATAAGTTTGTTTACAGGCTTTCTGGAAATCTGTGTCTCAAATTCTCACCTTGGTGTATCTGTCCTAGCACTGGCCTCTCCCTCACTAGGCACCCTGAAATCAACCAGGATGATACACGTTACTCCAATGAGCTGATGTCAACATGAGCTCCCCCACCCACTACCAACACCACCCCTATTATCAGTGGAAACAGGGTGTCAGGCATCATGCCAGGAAAGAATCCACACTCCTGGGTATTGGGGTTCAGCAGACAATGAGGTGACTGTGACTTCTCGATGCACATACTGCTGTAGCCCCTTCACAATAACCAAATGCATCATCCCGTTTACTGCACGCTACCTTTCCTTAATCCCCACTCTTTGAATCGGCCTCCATAAATTACCTGATAGTTTCTCTTAAGCTGAGCATGAGGACGGGGAGAGTAAGGAGAGGGAAGACAGCAAATAGAGAAGCAGATATCGTGGCTTAGCTTAGTAGAGGAAGAGCTGGTGGTGAGTCGTGAGGTTTGCTCTTGAGGCAGTGTGGACACAAGGGAAGAGGAGATACACGGCATAACAAGGGTGTCAGTAGGCGAGGATGTGGTGTAGTGGGCAAATACATCAGGGGTTAAGGAAACATTGGCTAAGGTCATAGTGGGCAGTTTTGGTTTTTTGGACAAGGGGGACATGTGAAGCAAGCGTTGTGATCTCCTACCTCCGGGTCGACCTGAAAGACAGAGCTCTATGCGGGGAGAGAAGGAGAGAAAGCTGTGAGCCATGACTAGATGGGCCTGCGTGAAGGTGACATCAGAACCTCACTGCTGTGTGCGTGATGTGGTCCTATCCTTTGCTTGTCATACTGACAGCAAAGGATAAAGTGGCAGTATAATAAGCACTAAGGAGTGGGAGTAGATCTGTATTAAAGAGGCACAGAGAGTGTGCGTTGTTTTTCAGTTTACACTAAGTAATCACAACACACATAATCCATCAATATCTAAAAAACCTGTTCTCATCAGCACCTGAACTTTGTGCTTATTGGCAAAATTTAGCAATGATAACATGCCAAACTAAGAGCGATTTATATTATTATTATTATTATTGTTATTATTATTATTATACCTACTCCATATCGGCATGTTAGCATTATTGTGAGCATGTTAGCATTGGGTTTGAGATGCTGCACTGCTTGCATTGCTGTAGGCTCTTAGTCTTGTGTGTGATTACATTAAGAGCAAGATATTAAGAAAACATTGATATTATGGGTGCATGCATGCTTTTATCAAAACGAAACAGTAAAAATTACAATTCAAGGGTTTAGTTTGACCAGTCATCCAATTGTGAAAAAGTCCAAATGGGTATTTCCCTGATGTGAGTGGAGCAAATACTTGACCCAACACAAAAAACAGTCATACCTTCAGACAGCATGCAGATACAAATATAAAACACCTTCTAATTTGTCTGACAACACAGCAAAAAAAAAACAAAAAAAACAAACAAACACACACTTCCTTCAAAAGTGAAGCAATCATAAATGGCAGTACTTTGGCTTTTTTTATTTCTCTTTTGTGAAAGCGTGACAAAGGGAACGTGAATAACCTTAAAGGTTAAGCGCAAGAGGAGAAAAGCACAGCCCAGTGCACAGCTGTGTCTTCACTGACCTGCGGACAAACTTGGAGGTGATCTTGCTGATGATCCCGGTGGAGGTGCCCCTGCGTTGCTGAGCGAGAGCCCCCGTGTCGTGGGACAACGTGGGCGATGCTGGGGGGCCGTTGTAGGTGGCGCTGCGGCGGTCTCTGAGCTGAGCTCCATGGAAGGTGCTGCGGCTGGTGGTGCCGCGAGGGAAGCGGTTCTTCTCTGGCGTGCTAATACTGTGTGCAGACGGAGAGGTGGACGGACCACGTGGAGAGGAGCTGCAACATAAAGTAGGAATCACTATAATTGTCATGTATACTGTAAGTTAGAGGTAAATCAGGTTATTGGCATCACAAATAGAGTTCTACATAAAAATCCACAGTCCTGACAGCAACATATATTGCAGAGCACCAGGCTGCTCACCTGGCCTTCAGCTCTGTGTTGTCATCGATGGGGGGCAGTGTGCTCTTTGAAGGATGCCCTGACGACGACATGGACTTGGTGTGACGAGGTCTTGTAGAGCTCATCGCAGTCGAAGAGGTGCTCCCCGACACCTCGGTTAAACTGGGGGCCGATGATAGTGATATTTCACCAAAACTTGATCATTTATGGGGGGATTGAAAAGCACAGAGTTTGTGTTTACCTGCTGTCTTTGCCATTGGGAATAGCAGAATAGCGGTCAGTAGAAGATCGCTCACACACATATGTGTTCCTGCGAGTCATTGATCCATTGGTCTGTGAGTTGAAAAAACTGTGTTTAAACTATTTCTGATATACACATTTCTGTTTTCTTCAGTATCCCTGTTTTCACATTCTAGATTGGCATTCGGCACCTATTTGTCTATGAGGATGTGATGTGTGTAGACATTTTTGAGGTGATTATGTCCTCCACATCCTCACCCCAACAGCACTTGTAGTTTTCTTCCTCTCCTGGATGCCCAGTGGTGAAGCGGGAACGTCTCCCTTCGAGGTGTTGAGCTCAAGCCGACGCGCTCCGTCCCACTCCTCCCTGTGGTCACTTTCCACGCTCAAGGCCTGGCCACGCTTCGTGTACGATACCGCCGGGGGCACAGACGGCCCGACTAGGAGAGACACACATATGAGAACATACTTAGAAACATTACATCGGAGGCATATCACCGTTACAGATACAACATTAAGTCAAAATAGAAGAAATAAGGACAGTGTCTTCATTATGACAGCGTCAAGCAAAGCCACTCAAAGCCAAGATCTAGACATCATCCATGTATTGAATAAAGCACCAACACATTTAATAAATCACACAGCTACAGAAGCCAAGGTGAGCAGGTACAAAGCAAAGCTGTGCCCTCCTCATGCTTTGAGGTGCTGTTCCTCAGGGATCTGCAGTACGGCAGCCAGCCAGCAGATGGCGCCAGACACAATGGCCCCACATAGGAGAAAGCTGCTCCACAACCAGTGCAGAGGTGACTTTGACTCATAGATTTGAACTTTGAATAGACTGATGAGGAAAATAAAGAGCAAATAAATGTAGTCTATGATTGATGTTGATTTATCATTCCCAAGAGGAAAACGTTGCTTTTCTTAACATTTATTCAGCTATTTGAGTCTTTCAGTGACCACAGTGAGTGGTCCTCAGTGACTGGGACCAACTTCCCCCTATGCAGCACGTAACCAGCAGCACTCTCAGAGCCGGGAAGGATGAGGTTACTTTACTTGGCCTCTCTACGACACCACCACCACCACCATCATCATCCCCACCATGATCACTGTAGCGACGCTGCTTCTGATTGGCCGAGATGCTGCGCGTGACCTTGGGATGAGCAGGGGAAATGCTGGAGCCGTTGTTGATGTCGCTGGTCGGTCGCTGCCGCTGACCCAGGATGCTATTGGTCAGAGGTTCGCTCCCCTCAAACTGAAAAACAGAAACACGGAATGAGCGATTGTGGTCACATGACTTAACACATGAACTACTGGTGATGATGTGAAGATGACGCCAGTCACATAAACTGACCTCCGGAGCTTTTCGGCCCAGCAGCAGGTAGGTGGCCATGACGTCATCGTACTTCTGGCTCTGTAGAGACTCTGTGATCTCATCTTTAGGAAAGCCCATAGTCACCATGAGCTCTGATAGTAGACAGAAGCCATCACATGATCAGTAAGGCATAAAGAGTGACGTCAACACACACACACACACACACACACACATGCGAGCACAAACACACACACACACTCAGACACACCTATCCTGGATGAATCACTGAAGTCTGCCTCCGGCTCAATGTAAGGTTTTAGCTCCTCCTCTTCGTGACCCACATTCATCCAATGGTCTTTCATGATTTGCTAACAAAGAAACAACACAATTAGAGCTCGTGTATATCCAGTACAATATGTTCAGCGACAATTTCAGATAATTAATCATTACTCAAAGTCTGCTAATTATACAGCTAGCGATATTAAGTCAAATGGGAGGACAGACAGAGAAAAGAATGACTTTATGAAATCAGCTGGGGCTGAACAACAGTGTGATCAATTGTTATTATTGGTGGAGAAATCTTTACTATTGATTCTCAGGCTTCTGAGTGTGGGGGTGGTATTGACTCTGGACATAGTGAGTGTGAATTGAACTGACAACTATATATTATTTGCAGAAGAGAAACAAGGCACAACCATCTCTCATTACTTGGATGCAGTGAAAGTTCAACACTGTTGAATTAATAAAGAAATTACATTTAGCTTTATTATTTCTGAATGTTTTCATAAAAGAATTTTGTAAGACCACGCAGTCAAAGGGTGGTGGTGGTTGATAATTAACAAAAACAGCAATTAAGTTGCTTTCAGATGGCACACAATTGTGCTCCAAACCATTATGCAACAAATACAAACAGATGCAACAAATGTAAATGCCAGCGATACCTCCAAACTGCCTCGTTTCACAGGGTTGAGCACGAGAAGTTTCTTCAGTAGGTTTTCACAGTCTGTGGACATGTAGAAAGGAATACGGTACTTTCCCCGTAGGACCCTCTCCCTCAGCTCCTGCACACCAAACCACAGACAGACATACTATATATGAAACACTGTCATATGAAAAATCGTTAATATAAAATAATTATTATTGCAGCTTTTAAAAAAAATCAACCCAGTCCTTTTTTTCTTGACCTGCTGGAAAAAAAGCTTCAAAATATATTCAGGAACTGCTGCATAAAGCATAGTGCATGAAACTATATCTCGCTCCAAACAATAGACAAAGAAAGGAAACACTACCCTTAATTTGGTTAGTCAAGTAACCCAGTTCTAGGTTCGTGCATTTAAACCTCTTCATGAGAAACTGAAATAGACAGAACACACCAGGCTGTAACACATGATTTTGCATTTGTCATTTACTTTGTCCTTCACTGTCTATGTGAATTCAGACTCAAATTTAACTATTCATACATTTTATTTAATAAAAATGTCTCACTGAAGCATTTGTTGTTTTTTTTTTAATATTGGGACATTCAATCACCCTTACCTCACTAGAGAGGCAGCTCTGAGGCTGTTTTACGGGTCTCAGGTTACTTCATATGAATTTGGTTGTACAATGTGATATCTGGATATATCCAAAAGGATGAAAAAGCATGAAAAAAAAATCTGTCATTGTAGAGAGGAGCGGAAACACTGCAGACATTCAGACAGTCTCAAAAACAAGCAGTTAAATGGTTGAAATTCAAACCCAGCCTACTTTCAATTGATCAGTTGCTGCGTAATATTGTGATACTCAGGCTGTCTAATGGAAAAGTTTTAAACAATGTTAAGATACAATAACGCAAGTGCAAATCAGGGTGTCCACTGCCGGATTTAGCTCTTCTACATAGTCAAAGATGAAGTGACCTGCAACCTGGATCCATCACACCAAAACAGGGAATGCAAGGTTGAATTTGTCCTAGTGATAGAAGTGAATGAGTGAACATTTGCACAACAGTAAATGTAACTTCAGTTGAAGCATATTTATCAACACGTTCGCCAGAGGTGAAAAGCAACAATGTCAGTAGGTTCAGTATTATAAGTAAACAACTTTGAAGAAGCAGAACCAGAGTGAGCGCATACCTTTAGATTCTGTCCGTCAAAGGGCAGTGATCCACTGACCAGCGTGTAGAGGATGACCCCGAGGCTCCAGACGTCCACCTCAGGTCCATCATACTTCTTTCCCTGGAAGAGCTCTGGGGCAGCATACGGCGGGGAGCCACAGAAAGTGTCCAGCTTGCTGCCCACAGTGAACTCGTTACTGAAGCCAAAGTCGGCTATCTTGATGTTCATATCAGCGTCTAACAACAGGTTCTCTGCCTGAGAGATGAGGTACATCATCATGTATCAGCTCTAACAGAACAACAAATGGGTATTGAGATATTTGCCAAAATATACAAGTCAGATATGGATACTAATCGGGAAAAATCAGGTATCCGAGAGAGTTTAGATCCTTACCTTTAGATCCCTGTGTACTATCCTCCTCTGGTGACAATACTGCACTGCAGACACAATCTGAAATACAAACACACACATCATAGGACAACATAGGTGTATCAAATATTAAGAAAGAAAACTATTTATTTACAACTTCTAAAAACACAAAGATGTTCAATTTACTGTCACACAAGGTGAAGAAAAGCAGTAAAACCTCTCAGCTGAGAAGCTGAAATCAAGAGAATATTTGGCATTTTTGCTTGAAAAATAATTGCAAATGAAATTTCTTCATTTTAGCAAGGCTGTTTCATCACCAAACTAAAATGTAAATGATGGGCATTTTTTCACGGGTGAGACAAGCAAAATAGATAATCTTCATCTAGCAAACACTTCTGCATTTCCCATGTAAGTGTGACATGTTTAGTCTTTTTAGGCTCTCTCACATAAAGGTCTCTGTAACTGTGTGGTAAACAGTAAGCCGTTGCTATGACAGTTGACTGCACCAACATATGCCTGACTAGCATAAATCAAACAGAAAACACACTGTTCTTTGGCAGATGCCGCCCACCTGCCAGCTCTGAACCACACACACACAAACACTGTTACCTTTGTAAATGCTGATCTATCCTTACTGTGTCACACACAAGCTGCCCACACTGTGTCACACACAGTTCCTCTGAGTCATCCAAGACCATCAATGATGGATTTTTAACAGCGTGGATGTGAAAGAACTGCTCTAATTCTGTTCATTTCCAGTTCAGAGGTCAGCATGACAGAGGCTGCTGAGCTCATTAACTGTACATAGATGCCTTATTGCTCTTGCAGCACCATTAGGTGTCAGAACACTGAACACCCCCCTGTTCTCCGAGGCCAAGCGATCTGTGCTCCATCTTTCCTCTGCAGCTGGTGAGAAGCTTGATCTTGGTGCATGCAGTCTTCTGCCTCTGAAAACAGTGAACGGAGTGACGACAGAGGTGCGAGCGCTTCGATAATGATGACTCACCTGTCTGAACTTGGCCCTGGCCTCCTTCTCCTTCATTCTGCCATGAGCCACTAGATAGTCAAATACTTCTCCTGAAGCACAGGGAGGAAATACAGTTAATCAATCAGTTCAATCACATTTAATAATACCTTTATCACAGTTAGGGTCATAATAATGCAATCACTCTAGCTATCAGGTATAAATGATTCAGAAAGCATTCAAATGGCATGTTTTGCTATGATGTAGTTTACAGATTTGTATAATTATATTAGATAAGAGGCGTGACCTCCTGGTACACAGAAGTGACAATATTTTTGTCTGTATGTGCTTATTAAATTAATCTGGGACCAATATAACAAACAGGAATACAGTCACCAAATCAACCATCCATCCATTATCTACCGCTTATCCTCATAGGGTCGCTGCTGTCTTAGGGCGGAAGACAGGGTACACCCTGGACAAGTCTCCACCTCATCGCAGGGCACATAGAGACAAACAACCACTCACACTCACATTCACACCTACGGTCAATTAAAATTAGCCCATGCATGTTTTTGGATGGTGGGAGGAAGCCGGAGTACCCGGAGAGAACCCACGCAGACACGGGGAGAACATGCAAACTCCACACAGAAAGGCGCCGGGCCCGGGATTCGAACCCGGTACCTTCTTGCTGTGAGGCGACAGTGCTAACCACTACACCACCGCCCACCACATCAACCAAAGGTCACATATTTAGTGTACATAGTACAAGTATGTTTCACTCACCCCCACTGGCGTACTCCATCACCAAATAAAGTGTCTTCTCTGTCTCAATCACCTCAAACAATTTTACTGCAGGAGACATTTTGAAAAGGAGAAGAGAAAGAGATTAATTATTTAGAAATGTATTCTGTTGGCTTTTGCTAATTTTACTGGTCTGGTTAAAAGTTCCAGCATTGTATTAAAACTGATATCTCAATAATGAAGTTAAATATAAAGTCAAGCATTGGCTAGTGGCTAATGTTATTGTTAGGATCTTCAGCTTCACACTATCTGGTAATACCTCAGACTTTTTATGAGTCGAAATTTGGTAATGCTCTTATTTTTAAAAAACAAAACAGAAAACAGGATATCAGAGTTTCCCACTCAAAAATGCATACATCAGTTGAATTAATATGATTAAATTGAGCAGCAGTAGGAAAGCAAATAGCACAAGCTGGAGAAATGAGTGTGAGCTCAGAAGTCAGAATAATTACATTTGTTTTATGCAGGTTATACTGGTTCAGTCTGGTGCTTGGGTGTTGGTCCAAATTAAATGGGAGTATAATTGCAAAGCTGTCATCAAACTGCTTTAGGGTCACAATTTGACTTACCTATATTTGGATGATTCAGTAGCTTCATTATTCGGACTTCCCTGAAGAGCTGTTGAGACACAGAGGGACATTTAATGCATGGAAACATATTGTATGGCATTTCATGCCGTGACCCTGAGAGGACCCGTAGTCCGTCTATGGCATTACTGTACTGTGTAAAAGAACATGACGGATGCAACAACAATGTCGCACTAAATGCAGGTAAGTACCAGCAACACCAATCCACCGACAAGCTGCAGTTTGACCAGCTGGTCATCAAAACTCCCAGTCAACTGCATCTCGCGACCAGCCTCTGCAGAGCAGCAGCACACAGGATGACAGCCAGTGAGGCATCTGCTGCCTGATGTCATCACCTTAGCATGAGCATGCAAAAAAAATCATATTGATGCCTCTCGCCAAATTTTAGCACCTTGTTATGACTTATAATCTATAAATATGATGTAACAGCAGAGGCACAAAGGAGAGTTAAAAAAAGAGTTAAAATCATTTAAAACTGCGTCCTCTCCTCAGCAGCTTGTTTATGTCAGATGAGCTCCAGCAGCCACTTAGAGGTGCTGTTGAATCATTTACATTCTGCTGATTCCCAGTCGTGCTCAAGTGTTATATTTCAAGACATCCACTGCTACCTGAGACAGAGCACAGATTTTGCCATTTTACTGCCAACTCTGATTAAGCGAAAAGATCCATAGTGATGCTACGCTCATCTCCTGGCTATTTTAAAATAAAGAAATCAATGATTATTACTCCTGGACGCAGTAGTGGTGTGTATTTGTCAGTGTGTGCGTGCAGCTTTTGTAATAGCCCTTTAGGTCTTACATAAGTGCTGGGATAGTCTGTGTTTCTAGGTCATCAACCACAGCCATTATACCAGTGTGAGCAGGTCTGACTCTGCGGGACCTCTCAGCTCTACAGTCTGGTTCAACAACATGCAGGTGACTCGCTCGCTCTCTCTGTAATTCTTTCCTCTGTTCTCTGTCTCTACTTGCTCTCCTGCCTCTTCTGTTCCTTCATTCTGACACATCTCATTAGACCCAGCCCGCATATTCAGCGAGTAGCTGCAGAGGGCTTAAAGAACAGGGCTTCTACAGTATATATGTTTCTTATTGTCAAAATATCCCAGGAAAAGACAAGAATAACAACACCAGCAAAGATTTTCTTCCCCCTAATAACAAGTATTGTCTGTGCAGCCAAAGCCTGAAATAGTGTATTCCTCTGTGCCATAGTCCTCTACTGCTGTCCAAACCTGATTAAAAACACATCAGTGAGCCACAGTCTGTGTTATCTGCCTTCATTACAGTGAGCTGTTGTTTATTTGTGAATCAATCCCACATATGCTGCCCTGCTGCTGTAAGTGTTCACCAGAGCACCACATGTGTATTAATCCACCGGTGAAAATATGCTACTAAAAAATGTGCTACGACCTACAGGGCCCAACTGTTTTAGGACTTTTTCATTTTTTTAATTCTTAAAGGCACAGTGTGCAGAAAATGGTGTGGTTGCAGATTGCAACCGAGGACCTCTTCACTCACTTCGCTCTCTTTCCAAGAGTAAAAAAAATTCACAAGCATGCTGGAGAACTACCGAGGCCTTCAGGTAACGTGAAAATGCGAAGGACTCCCCATGGAGTCAGTCTTTGATTTGTTTGTTCGGGGCTGCTGTAGAAACATGGCGGAACAGGGCGGACTCCTTGAAGAGGACCCGCTCCCTATGTAAATATACAGTAAATGGCTCATTTTAAGCTAACATATACACAGTAATCATTAGTTTCAGTAGGGCTGAGTATCGCTCAAAATTTTTCAATACAATGCCAATTTCGACACCGTTTTTTCGATACCGGTTCTTGAACAATACTTTTTTTCTATACTTTTGTGTAATTTCAGCTTTAATCATAGTCATCATCATCAATATATAAATGTATTATTATTATTATTATTATTATTATCAACTCAATACGTTATTTTTGTGTAATTTGGGCTTTAGACAATGGTCTGATGATGATCAACAGGCACAAGCGGCAACCCATTACTCTTTAGGACCCTGAGCAGTGAGAGTTTGCCTTATGGTGTGTGTTCAGTGGAAGTCCGACCTTGGAGCTCAAATAAACCTCAAAGTTAAGTGCTTCAAGCTCTTCCAGCCTTACAGATGTATGACAAATCATGTAGCTACTTTACGTCGCAGATACCATGAATTCTACGTCGGGTTGGTGAGATGAATCCGACTTTTTGAGGTGGAGATCCGACCTCACAGAGGTTCAGATTTAAACTCTGACTTACAGCTTGGAAAGTCTGACTTGAATGAAAATATTAATGAATAATATATTCCATTTCTTCAGCCTTATCTTTTAAATAACACTGTGTTATATATGCAAATAATCTGGTAAAACATTCTATGGTCAAATACAAAAAATAAAAAAAATCACAGTCATAGTTTGAAAAAACAGAGATTAGCTGCTAATTACTCCTTGCAGTTGAGTTACGTTAAGCATTGTTTGTAATATGCTGTACAGACAAATACACACTAAACACATACCAGGCAGCTACAGTATATTACCAGGCATCGCTGTATATTTATACAGTAGATTCAGAGAACAGTACTGTCTTTACATTTTTGCTACGTCTGTTTTGTGGTTCTTACATGTGATCAGTCTGCTGTAAAGCAACTTCCATTTGGGATTAATAAAGTGACTGTGTATCTTGACATTTCCTGTGTGCATGCAGATTTCAGTTGGAATTTGTTATGGTGCCATGATTTTGTCAACAAAAAACTTCCAATCCCTGAATGGCTCAGAAGCGCTGTTGTGTGGCAAACCATGTTCCATATTCATCAGCTGCTGTGTTGACCTGAGAGGTTCCCCCATGGTAATGAAGTTAATTAGAGTGGAAACACACTGACACATTAACCAGGAGATGTCCCGCAGTACATGAGAATAAACACACAAGTCACAGTCTCAGATATACATCCGTCCAATCACGTGCTTCAACACGTGACAAGACTCTGTCAAGACAGGACTTCTTTATTATTCTGATCTGAATGAGTGATGCACTAAAGAGTCCTTGTTTTATCTCCATCTCTTACCCCTCCACCCTTCGCATCATTGCCCTAAAGCCCTTCACATGGGAGGCACGCGTGACACCACATGGAAACAAAAATTAGAACAAATCTGAGAAGGGTGGAGAAAAACGACAACAAATGCCCTGTCAATAAAAGCTAGTTAAGCTAGCTAATATTGATGTAGGTAGCCACTGCAGAAGATGACAGATGATAATGTGTTCAGGAATCTCTGATCTAGTCTGGTATTATTGTGACATCAATACAGGGGTGTCACAGCATGGCATAAAGCAGTTATTAAGGTGGTGCTGGAGATGGTGACTGAGTACTGAATATTCAGGCCAACTTCCTCTGAGGAAAAATGATTTCCTCCAAAGTAAAATAAATCCAAATTATTGTTTCAGTTTGTGAATTGAGATGGCAATTGAAGAAATGTGTAATACAAGAATAGCTGCAAAGACAAAATGTGCATCACAAACATGAAAACACACCGTCTCTAATGTGCCCACATCTCAGTAGTCTGTGCCAGTGACCTACTTCCAGCCACCCAGGGGCACACAGACTCCCAAACTAGCCTTAATTACGACAGAGTCCCCATGCAGAAGGAGCAGAACAGATCTCAGACTGGCAACACTTACAGGAACTGGCTGGACTATTTCAGTCACAGCAGCACAGCTGCTCATTCAACATGGAGATTATTGATAGGATGAGTAGCCTGGAAGCCCTCATCCCTCTAATGAGTGTCCATGTGTGTGTGTTTGTTTTCATACGCACAAATAATACTTCAAAAGCACATAGCAGTGAATAGCTGCTGCCTGCTGTTTGTCAAAGGAAGACAGAGAAGGACAGAAAGACAACAGACAAGAGGGATTAATATGAACACTGACATTTGGACAATCTGTCCTGTCCTGCCTTCAACTCCTGACGTACTGAAAATAACCCCCTCTCTCTCTCTCTCTCTCTCTCCCTGCAAATCTCATATTCATTAGCCACTAAGGCACAACTAAACTTTTATAACAAAGTGTCATTTGCGCTCTTAATCAAAGCCACAGCAGCACTGAAAACAACAAAAATGTAAATGTATGCATATCTTTCTTTAGCCACCTCAACATTTGATTTGTCTCATGATTCACGTCAGACAACAATAGTGCTGTCTGTGCCATCACATTCCACTCAGCCGAACAAGAGCAAGCCTCCTGCAGCCCGTGGGCCTGCTAACATTTCAGTGGCTAATGCAGAGTGGCAGGCGCAACACAGACATAAACAACAGCCATTAAGAGAGCTTGACCCCCATGGTGGGCTTTTTGCAACTGGCAGAAAATACACAGATGCATGTTGGTCTGAACATTTTCTGAGGAAAACAGTCACACTCGAAGACTGAAGATCAGCACTGAGGTTTTTAATTTTCAGAGAGGCAGCCAGTGTTTCATTCACTCTCTTCACAGTCTGCAGCTCTACCTTTCCCAAATGTGAACATGTATTGCATTTCGAACAGCAACAGGCTGCAATTTTGTCTGAAACGACACATCTGACTAGTCGATTATATAACCTTTAATATTTTGTTGATGTTGTCATTGTTGAGGCATCTCTTATTTACAGATTAGAAAGAAAGGGATGGCGAGCGATGGGCATGGGATGTTGGGATGAGAGCAGCGTTTGCTCGCTGAAGAGGGGATTAAGGGAGAGGCCTATTTTAAGGCTAAAATGCCTAAAAACCCTGACAACGTCGACATCCCTGACCACAGATGATGCATTTCCTGTGGTGGATCTGAGGAGGTGCTTTGGAGGCTCAGCTGACCTCATTTCCTGTTACGCTGAAACTACCACAAAGTCACACCAGAGCAGAGATGACCAGAAAGGAACAGATCTGGTTTCTGATAACCTTTTTTTCAATCAATAATCTGAGGGAAACATCAGAATGATAAAGATAAGCTCAATAAAAATGATTAAAACAGATATTCGCCTCTATGATGTGAAGGCCACTCTAAATCAAGTTAAGAGGATATTTGCATGTGTATATGAGTGAATTAAGGACCACACACACTTACAATACATCCACATGTGTGAAATGACAGAGGTTCTTCTAGAGCCTTCTGCATAAACCAAAGGGTCTCCTGTGTATGCTGTATGGGATCTGGCTGTGCCTCCAGCGCCAGATGGTGTTCCCACAGCCTGGCTCCTCTGAGACCATAACAGGAGGGAGATTGGTGGCATTTTGATGGGCTAACATGAAAGAGTCGCCGTTAGCTGTTAGCAGAGGAGTGACGCGGCTCCATCAGACCTCTGAAACCTCAAACACCCTACACTGACAAACAAATAAAAAACAATACTATAAAACTTTACAGTGTACAAAGAGTCAGTACAAAATGTTTCTTCAAGTCCAAAGCAGAGCAAGAGAAGGAGCCAAGATCAGGTTTCATAATCCTTCAACCTCTGCTCTTCGTGCATGTAAAAAGCCTGAGTCACTGAATCAATAATTATGATCATCTATTGTTTGTATCTGCCTCTAGAAATAGCCTGCCCAGTGATTCGGAATGCCATTTTTGAGCATGAAAATGCACACTGCGGTGTGATCAATTCACTGTCCAATAAAGAATTACCACAACTATCTCATCACTGATGTGAACGGGGGAAGAAAATCCATCCTAAGGCATAATTTGTGATTAGGGATGCACCGATCCACATTTTTTCACTTCTGAGCCAATACTATTTATACATAAAACAGTGCAAGCATTAAATGGTGTCCTAGCGCTATTTATCCAGTCGACTGGAATCACTCCCCAGCGCTAAACTGTAGCAGTCTACACCCGTGACTTTCGTGTCACGCAGTTGAATCCGGTGTGAACGAGCCCTACTTGCAGCCATGAAATTTTAAAACGAATAAAGTCACTGTCGTATTTTCTTCTACGGTAACCTCCATGAGGTCATGTCACTCTTGACTTTGTTAGCAGCGTTAACATACTGGTCGCTCACTGGTAGTGTTTGGATTCATTGATGTTGGTGTAAAACTGTGTGACCATTACATTTAAACAAAGAAAGATGGTAAAGAATGACGGAGCAGAGAAAATGTGTTTTAACTTTTAAGGGCATTCGATGGCTGCTGAGATCAGAGATTTAATTTTTTTCATAACTCATTTAATGTTTACATCATTAATTATTTTATTTCAGAGATAAACTGCAATTGTGCACTTTTTGGCACAAAATGTTCACTTCTGTTCTTGGGTGTTGTGAATTTCAAGTTGCAGAAAAAGTAAGTGTTATGCTTTCAATTTATATTGTTTTTGGAAGTGTTAAAAAGTCATCATCGGCCAAGTAACTGGTTATCTGGTTTTTTTTCCAGCTAAATATCAATATCGGCATCAACCTCAAAAAAATCTATTTTTTGTCAAGCCTTTATCAATCAATCAAACTCCTCTCTACTGACAAGTATATGTACGTATACGTAACTTTTGAGACATATAATCATGAAAACAAATATGCAACTGTAAGGGTTTCAAATTGATTGTCAATATTTATTACATTCCAAGACAGTGTTGAACTACTAGTGCAACACTAGGATCAAAAACAAAAAAATACCTGTCATATAAATTAAACAGCACGGATACAAATCAATACTATGAAGCAACAGTTTTTAAGTGTCAAATACAAAATAAAGGGTCAACTTCTCTAAACTACCCCCCTGGTGGGAGCAAAGAGCATTTTGGCAACATCTCTCGAATACATTCATACTCAAGTCATGACCTGAGTGCCATAAAATAAAGACACGAAGTGATGGACCAGAAAGGTTGGTCAGATGTAAACTGATCAGTGATGATTCTCAGCAGACGTCCAGTAAAATACAAAGGGCTGCTTCATCTGAGCAGCACAAATTACACACTGGTTCTTATATCAACAAATCAAGGTTTTCAAATGTCTAGCTGCCTGGCTGCAAACTGCGGAATGGATTTCCTGAACGGAGGCGTTTCTCTATGAGACAGATATGAGACATGCCTTCGTTCAGGAAATGCGCTCCACAGTTTGCAGCCAGCTAGCAGAAACAGCCGGTAGGAATCACTGTGGAGTCATTTCAGCAGACAACCTTAAAGCACAGACATAACTCATGGATCTTGATTTCTGCAGGTTGGATCGGAAATCCATGAATTATGTTTCTACTGGGATACCGATACTGGATTAGATTGGCCCCATCCCTATTTGTGATGGGTTTCTTAAATTTTCCATCCATTCATTATTCAGTTTTCTTGCTACTTTTCCAGGGTGATGGTCACAGTGGGGACACCCTCTGGCAAAAGAAATAAAGTTTGGTCTTGACTCTTAAATATGAACAAAAAATGTTGAATTACAGAGATCAGCAAGAGATGTTGATATCACTGAGCAACAAATATTCCTAACATAGTTTTCCATTTAAAAGGGATGATGGCTATTAAATGATTTATTTATTTTAAATTGGCTGAAATGAAGATTGAGTAGAAAATCACTGCCTCTGATTTTTCCCTGTTATTATTTGGTCAATCCAAGGTCACAAGAGTAAGGAAGCACAAACTGTAACAAAGGGGATGTTTCCTTTAATGCATCCATAGTAGGATGGCATAGGACACTCTGAGTCAATGAGACGGTCGATTCAATCCAGGAGACGACTGCTGCATTATAAGACAAGCTTCTGCATTGCAGATGGCACTTCTGTATACCATTACAACAATCTATAGCGGAGAGTAGAGGACACTAAACTACACAACGACAAGCACCACAGAGATAAACACGTCTTTACACTCAGGTACAGATACAAAGATACATTTAACATGCAAATGCAAACGTCAACGTTCATACATGTTATTATACCAATAACTGCTCATCCCCCCATGAAACGTCCTAAGTCTCCATCTTGACCCGCTCAGGTCTACTGCAGCTGACATCTGAAGGGCTCGTTGAATAATTGATCAGAGAGATCCTGACTGGTCTGCAGTCTCACATGAGATGTCTGCCCTGACCATCATAAGGCAGCGGACAAGCCAACCCCACTCATGACCTCGACAAGAGCCAAATAAGTGAAGCTGGTTTATATTCAGACTCTTAATGCCACACACATACACACACACATACACAATAGCTCTAAATGTTCATTGCGTCACTGTGCTGATTGGAAACCACACAAAAGGCTGTTTAACAAAAGAGATCACACAATGAAATTTATCTGAGTCAGATTAGATGAGTGCAAAACTCTGAGCTTGAAATTCTCTGGGCGTCTTCACACTGATTGGCTGAAGAACTGCAGTTGGATCCCATTAGAGATGCAAGAAAATCCACAGATCTGCTCATGGAGAACAATGTCTGGAGGAGCAACATGCTAGAAATGCCCCAATAGTCCTTTTTTAAGATTTACAAGTAGGCTAAACCCAAATTATCTCACAATTATGCCTTGTTTGATTAACCCAGGCTTCATTTCCTCCAGTGACACTCACTGAGTTCACTCCACTCAGACACATGTGGGATGGCAGACATTTTGGGAAGCTAAATGTTGTTTTTTTCACAAATAAGACTGCTTGCTGCAGCAATATTTTCTCACCCAGGCAGCTTACAGAGAGATGGAGGCCAAGAGGTCCGTCAAGATATCAACCACCATCTACATAGGTGTGGTGGTTACAATGGTTCGTTATTACAGTCTGATGAAACACTGCAGTGGGCAATTTGTCTGTCCTTTATAAAACATCAGAATTAAAAGGGGAGCTATGTTGAGCCATGACCACAGAAAAAGTAATCCCTGTGGTCGGCTATACACACTTTTTTGAGACTCACAGTAGGTGATGCTTTTCATGCTGAAGTGTCGACGACAGGGAGTAATCTACCACAAGGATTGTGCGTGTTTAATCAGCAGAAAGCTGGATTTGGACCCAGTAATCAGGAAAAGGTCCCAAACCCTTCGCTGTAACTGGTTATGACTGCTAGACAAGGGTAGGTGACAAAGAGGCAGGCAGGTATATTTTTAGTTGCTCCTAACCACATACCAACAGAAAGTCAAGGGGGAGATGAGGGGCTGGATTAAACAAGCCTTGTGGTCTCTCCTGACTACATCTGATTACATTATGTAAAACAACACATCCTGAGTTCAAAGAGCAAAGAAACAAGCATGGCGACAACTCAGGAATGACTAATGGAAAAGCCATGAGCGCTGCAACCAAGGCATTAATGTGACCATGTAGCCATAAAAACAGTGACTCACCTTCTGTAAACTGGTGGGATTCAGCTGGGTTTTGTCTATAATCTTCACCGCCACCTGGAGAGAGAAAAGACAAAGAGGAAGAGGGGAAGAGGGAGAGAGAGTTAATAAACTAATTCTAGTTATGCATTTGTGTATTTGCGAGCGATACAGTGAAATGAACTATCCTAATTATTTCTCTATTCTGTGGTGAGGGAGCTTTGTCAAAACATGTCACATCTGAATCGGTTTAATCTGAACACACCTTAATGCTCTTCTGCTCTGTAATTTGTGAATAAAAGAAGCATTTGATTGGCATAGATAAAAAAAAAGATGATATTAAAAAAAAAAAAAAAGACTCATTACACACAGAGGCACTTACAGTTTGTGTAAATGCATCCACAAACTGTCCCTGTGTGGCAGCCAGGCCAGTGTTAATATACAGGACTCTGCAGTCTGAACCATCCATCTCAATAATCACCCCAAAGTGCACACTGAAACAGACCAGCTCCCCTCGCTTTCTGAGAGCTCAGCAGCTTTCACAAAGCAACTAGCCGAGCTACACTGCAGACTCACCAGTAAGCTCGTACATTATGCTGATAGAGGAGATTGACGGAGCACTTTTACAATATAATTTAATTGGACTGGAATAATACACATGGTGTTATATTGTTGCACAAAATGATTCAATAATAATTATAGTTTTTATGCAGACCTAAGAAAGGCTGTATAAATATGAAAGTTGCCAGTTTGTGGTCTAACCAAAAGGCAATTACTGCAAGATTTTGTTTCCAGCTTTTCTTAAGAGAGCGCAGGGCTCAGAGGAAGGCCCACTGTGGAGCTGCAGGGCCTCTGTGGGCCTCAAGGGCAGTGTGGTCTCTAAAACTGTGTCCTTGCATCCAAACAAACCATTTCACAGCATTAAACATGCTGTTTATTTTCTGTTTGCTAGTGCCAGTAGAAATAAACTCAACTTTATAGTAATACAATGCAATGTAATGATCTTCATAATGTAGATAACAATAGAAATTCTGACCATGCTTTGAGTATTTTTATTTTAAATTGTGAAATATACTCAAAACCACCAGCATGCATACTTCATGGTCTTGATATTAGAGTGTGATTAGAGAGTTTAGAGTCATGCTAACAGCTCTGCACAGCAGTGCTTTCAGCAAAATGCTAACGTCAGCATGCTAACATGATCACAACGACAATGTGGATGCTATTTATAATGTTAGTGTCAGCTAAGGTTAGTGTGGCTAACAATTAAACATTTGCATCACCAGTAACATATATTATGTTCATTTCATATATTTAATGTTTTCCTGTAAACAAATGTTTAAATGTGTAAATTCAGAGACACCAAAATGCAGCCTTAAATGTGTTAAATGCATTTCCACCTTTATAAAACAACGGCATTTTAAATCCATAATTATTAACACCATGTTTACTAGCTAGCCATCTCCTTCTCCCACTTTCGCTACGTTACCACAGCCTTTGGAGCAGCCGAATATTGTGAAACCATGGAAACCAAGGTCGGAAGAGCCAATGTGTGTGGCACTTATTGCATCACGCATATAAACATGCGTCCTCCACAGGGTGTTTCTGTAATGGTTAATCCAGCAGTATGTACAAGCTCTTTAACTCCACTGACGAGTTTCGCCGTCAAAGTGTTTTTTTTCGCTGATCATGGTCTCCTGCAGCCCATAAGTAATTTCGGGGCTTCTGTGATTTGTAGTCGGAACATAAAGGTTTAACATACGCCATGGTGATCAAAGTAGGAAGTGGAGACGATCGTGTTTAGAGAGCAAAACAGACAGATTCTGGACAAAAAGTGGCGACTTTGGTGAAAGCGGCGTCTACTCTCCTCCAGATAAAACAAGAACAGAACAACGTAAAAACAAACCGTTTTTTCATGATGAAACAGGGAGTCTCTTCTTTCATTTGAGCTATTCAGTGTTTTCAGAAACATGGTACAAAATATTATGTGGGTCTAGAAATATGACCCAAACGCTGGCACAAGGCACTTTCAATTTTAAAAAACAGCCAGCACTCAAAGATTTAATCAAAAGATTATATTTAATGCTAAAATACAATTACTCTCAATTATTCTCATTATCCATGAATTTCACCAATTCACAAAAGCTGAAAAATAGCAAAGTACATTATTTGTTGATTGTTTCAGTGACTGTATGTTCTTCTTCTTCTTCTGTTCTGGCTCAAATTTGGGAATAAAAAGCTGAATTCAGTTTAAAGTCCTCACTCCTGTTCAAAATGATGAAGTGTAGTGAACCCAGTTAAAAAGAAAGAGCCTGAATTAAAGCTCTTCATGGTGCTGGAGGCTCTTTGAGACAAATCGGGCAGGTGGTCTAATAAATCTGTCAGGCACGTATAATGAGTATACAGTATAACTTTTGGCATGGGTCACAGTGGAGGTATCCTGGCTAAAAATTGTAAATGAAAATTTTTCAGATCAAAGATTTGGTTATGATGTATACTATGTAGTCGAAACTGTAATCCTATCCTAGTCAGCACAATAAAGTATTGATATTGATATTTGCGGTTAGTTTAAGTACATTTTATATGAACAGTAACAAATACCAACTAATGTATCAGCTGTTGTTTGTTCCTGAGCTGAATCAGCAGCCACTGCACCACTGATTGCTGCCCTTTCTCTCTGTTCCAATAGCAAGCTGGTCCCCTATCTCTAAACTGTGTTGCATTGTGAAACTATCAAGACTCCAGTCGTAAAGTAAACTTCTGTCTTTTGTTGTCCTGTATGTTCAACTGGACAATAAGATTCTGACAGATTGCAGCGCTGACCTTTGACCTGAAGGGAAGGGGAAGAGGAGAAATTGCCTTTAGAAGATTAATCACAATTCATCATAACAGCAAAACTGTGACTCCGGCCTTATGAGAGCTTAATAAATGTGCTTCAGTGAATGCAGACTCTGGCTCTAATATCAAACTGCCTGGTTGAGGGGAAAACCAGGAAGTAAATGCCGAGTCATGGTAGGGAGAATGCAGGTTACCCAGTCCGAGCAGGGTTTCCCTAAGACCTGCAACAGAATTTAATTTCAACCAAACTTGTAAACTAAGCCCCATAATGGCTGTATTGTGATGGCTGAGAGGAAGAGAGTTAAGCAGGAGAAGATCGACTGCAGAGAGGCTCGCTGTGTGTAGACACAGTACGCAGGTGGTGTCTATTTGCAGTCGGTCTTAGGTGGGCAGGTGCACAGACAGACCTTAAAACCTCACGACGGTGGAGGCATGCATGTGTGTGTTTGTATATGCGTGCAGGGAAGTATGCCTGCACGTGTCAGGAGCTGTCCCTGTGTGTCACTCTATTGTTGCACCTTAACCTTTCCTATTGCACAATTCAGACATTACTTCATACAAACATTTGCCTTTTTTTGTTCTCAGATTGAGAGATTTGATGAACGAGCGGACAGCATCCCATCATATGCCAGCGTCTGTGTGTATGTGGGTGTGTTGTTTTCTGTCTAATGGATTTGAGGGGTGAATAATTCAGCTCCACGGTGACAGAAGGGCAACATGCATCACTGTTAATTATTCAGCTTGTTTGTAACATGCGGCCCATATGCTGCTCGCTCTATGCTGGTCTTGTGATCGCGCGCGCATTTCAAAAACATGACTATTCAGCCAGAGGGGATGCGGAGGGGAAAACTTAGTCATGGTAGAGCTTTACATGTTCCTGTACACTTTGAATTCTGCCAAAACTCTTTTTTGACATAACCACACTAAAACTAATGTTGCTAGAGTAAAGGAATATGAATGAAAACATACATATATATTGGTGTTTCCTAGTAAGTATTGTGCATACTCTATCCATCAATAGACACACTATTCTTTACACTACCAGTTTATACAGAATACTGCTCACCATATAGTGTACAGCAACAATTTGACCTATATACAATAGATAGTTATGTATGTGTATCTCTGTCTGCTATCTATGCACAAAATCTCTTTGCACACAGATCTTTTTGAGGCCGAGAATTCAAGGTAGATTTATGATTTCTGAGTAATGAAATTAACACTGACCTTTTCTTTTAAATATACTAGTTTTTGTATTTGCCACATGACATCTCTATGATCATGTTTCTTTATGTTAAGCCATAAGTCTATATTTGGTTTGTTCTAAGTGTGAGTGCAAAAACAGCTGCTGAATATTACTTTATGTGTCTACATTACAGTTGCCTATACGGTTGATTAATCTAGTTGATCGACAAAAAAAAATGAACGGGCAATTATTTTAGTAATTGATTGAGCTTTTTCGCAATTTCCTTATGTTATATAGACCAAACAATTAATTGATCAATTGATAAAACAATTTGTAGATTAAACCAAAAATATCTAGTTAGTTGTAGTGAACACTTTGTTTCCTGATTGTGCTATAAATATGTTACTGTTACACACTACATCAGGGGAAACTCTTCACATGTAATTCCTTCTGTTGTCTTTTAGAATAATTCATTTAGAGTTTTAGTAGTTTACCTGTGGGAGTGTGACGTGTGCACACATCCTGTAGTCACTCTGATGTAACGCTGTCTCCTCAAAGCTCTTGTACATTTTTGTAGAGGTAAATCTTTTCATTTTGCTTTAGCTGTGAGTAAAATGTTCGCTGGCAGAGACTTGCTGGGCTCAGGCTCACATAGCGTCATATTTTAGTGGGTTATGTTCTTTCCACCTGTTCTCTCTCACTCTGAGCCATGTCTTTGCATTCTGATGAGCCAGCAAGGGCACTCGGGCACACAAAGCAGCGACTGACCTTCTCAACAAACAGTGGGCAGCATAACCAATACCCCTGTTTAGCATTAGCATTAAAAGGACGCAGAGTGAATCAAACTGTTACTGGTTTGACCTGGGAGGGTATCCACATTGTGCGTACTCTGATATGACCAAGAACATAATGAAACTCGGAGGATAAAAGGCTGCAGGTGGCTAAGAAACAGACATGAGAGGATGTCAGAGGCTGATCGAGCTGTCGGTCCTGCTGAATGAAAGACAGTGAACAGATCGCAGGTCCCTGCTTTAGTCACATACACAGTAAAGCAGGATGTCTGTCACTCTGACAGGTCAGCAGTGCATGGCTGTGTTTATGTGACAAAGGCCAAAAAAAGAAAGCTTGACCTGAGCTGATGGGGGAACTAACATGGTCACAACAGGAGATCATTCATTCTCTAAAGGTCTGTAATTAGCTGTTACTATGAGTCAATCACTTTTAAGCAAAAATGCAACAAATAGTCAGTTCCAGCTTTTCTTAGTTTTCCTTGTATGTAATTTCAATGTATTTAGGTTTTAGACTGCTGATCAGATTAAACAAGTAATTAATCCACCTTGTGATGTTGTGATGGACATTTTTTGACAGTTAATAGTGATTAAAATACTCTGAGCTATAATGGCAGTAATACTACAGCCCAAATTGTTAACTCCAAAAATGAAAGAGTGCGGTGGGATGGACAATGTATTGATATGAGAAAAACAGTAATACCTGAATGATTTATAAACTATAAATGAACACTTGTCTCACCTCTCGTCCAGTCAGGACATGCCGAGCCAGCTTCACCTTGGCGAAATTCCCCTTCCCAATGGTCTTGAGGAGACGATAATTGCCAATATGAGGGTGTTCCTCCGTAGAGGTGAAAGAGTTTCGGCATCGCGGCAGGCTGTGGCGACTCGCAGACTTTGTCGGCGGGACCGGGGGTTCAACAAAGCCATCCACCGACGAGTGCTGCAGGAAATAAAAAGCCACAGGTGTTGAGATCGGTCTGGTGAGGAACTTTGATTTAGAAAGCAATACTATAAGTCCCTGAACCTCTCTTGCTTTTTGACACACTCACTGGCAGCACACACACAAAAACTATACAGCAGAGTGCTGCAGTGGAGGTTTGTGTGAGCCAAAGGTGGGGTATTCACTGTGCACACAGGGATGAACCCAACTAACCTAGATCCAGATTCAACAGGAGGAACCTATGCTCTACATCTGCATGTTTCTATGTACATACATACTGCATATACTGTAAAATGTAAAGGAACTTTGTGGGAGAGAAGCAGCTTCCCTCTTTGACACCTTGACCTCTCAAAAAAAAAGAAAAAAACTCCTTTGGCTTTATGAAACATGCAGTGCTGAGTCAAGAGTTATACAAATATCACCAGCTCCATGCTCAAACCCACTAACAAGTGTCCCTGTGATATGGCACATGAAGGTGAATTAGGAACAGCTTGCTATAAGTACAGGGCTGGCACAGTCCCTGCTGGTCTGCTTCCTCTCCTCCACGACAGCTGTTGATGTCAGTCCAGGTCAGAGATCCCATGATCCTCTGCTCCTGAGCACCACACCCTGCCACAGAATAAAGCTTCGGTCTGGTTACCCAGGCTCCCCTGCTCCCATTTCACTGGTGAGGAAACGCAACACCCTGCAGGGTGTGCATCACCTCAGCTAACATATAGGTCCTGACAGAAGGAGAGCTATGCTGCAGGATTCAAACGCTGCACGGTGTGTGTGTGTGTGTGTGTGTGTGTGTGTGTGTGTGTGGAGGGAAAAGAGAAATTTTGATTAGATGCCAGTCAAAATCAGCATTATTGTTTCTAATGCACCAAAACCTTCTTTTCAGATCTCTGCGTAGCTTGCACAGTCCTCATTAAGTCTGCAGCCGGTAAACATCAGACTTCCCATCAACTTCTGTTTTTATTATTATTATCACCAGACATACTTCACCTGGCTCCAAATTCTGTAAATGAACTAAGGAACTACCTAGACAGGCAGTAATTGATTGAAACATAAAGTTTGTTTCAGTCCCAAAAGCTGCAATCGTGTCTTCAGGGAGGTTACAAAATAACACACACCTGCGCAGACACACACACACATAAAAATAAGAAAGCCAGGAGAGAGCTTCTTCTATTTTACTGCACTTAAAGCCACTCATCTCTCTGAGTAATAAGATGTTATGCAATGCAGTTGAGCTTCTAGTGGGCCCTGGGGCTGCATGATGGAGTCCAACAGAGGCAGGCTCGGCTGGCTGGCTACCGCCAGTGCTGCTCAGGCAAACAATACTTTAATAGTCTGTGAGGCCTAAAGCAGCATCAGACTGTTACATTGGTGATGAGGCATTTCTCAATAATCACAGAGAAGCTGAGATCACTACAGGGTTTAAAGTAACATCCTATGTCAGTGTTATCATCTGAAGATATCTCTGATATGGAGAGCCAAAATAAAATCCCCATATTATTAAATCTGGGAAAAACCTTTGAAAAAAAGACTCCTTCCAGCTGTTCCACTGTTTGCAACATAACATAACACAATGAAATTTGAATCTGTGTCTTGTCTTGTTTCCAGGAAAAAAAACAGAGGAACCTAGATATGTCAGAGCCTGTCACTAAAGATTCCCATCATGATGCTGAGCTCTGTTCACAAACATTCCTCCACACAGTGAGTGAACCAATCAGCCATTTCTCTAGTTAAGAAATACATGTGTGTATCAGAGTCGTGGCAGCAGAATGGTGAATAATAACACGCTCCCTCCTCCTCCTCCTCCTCCGTGCAGTTACAACAGGGCCCAATAGGTGATGGATGTCACATTGCGATGCTAGCGAGCGTTGCCATCGAAAAGTAGGGCAACATCCTCCCCCACCCTGCCTAAATATTGACGTTGTGGACTAAAAAATACCCCCAGATGCAGGCGTGGAGCTACACCATCCTCACACACACCGTTTTCATGCATGTGTCATTAAAGGCAGCACACTGACGCAGTGCGTTGTTCAGGCTACAGTCGTGTTGTGCACAAAAAAACTGGGACAGACACAACCAAACTGTACCTTTATTCGAGCTTATTCTGTATTTATTTTATTCCCGTCGGAGAGGAAACACTAAACAACAACAACAACAAAAAAGCCGGGCGCTCACTGGTCGCTCTCTGCACTACAACACCAGCTAAAAAAAAAGCGTTGCCACAAACCTGCACCGACCTGTGCGCCAAATAGACACATAGTCGCCAAGTCATTTTTAATTCCGGTGTCGCACCGGATAACAGCAACTTACGTTCTCGGTGTCGCGCTCGTTCACCGTGGGCAATGGCGTTCTGGTCGACATCTTGTGTGCTTCTCGGGCCGCTCGGCGGTGCAGCGGGCTGGGCAGAGCAGAGCAGACACGGCGCCTCCGTCCCCTCTCCTACATCCCGTTTTTTTACCGCAGCATTGCGCGCACAGGGCCCAGCCGACACGCCAGATTTTCTCGTTGGCTTTGTGCTCACTTACTTCCCCTCAGGTAGACTAGTGGTAGACAGAAGAGGAGGACAGAGAGACCAAGAGAGAGAGGGAGGAGGGGGACAGGAAGATGCGTCGGTAGAGGACTGCTCTGCGCACTGTGCGCAGCGCGTCTCAAACCTCCCACCAGGAAGGATGGAGGCATCTCTCTCTCTCCCTCTTTCTCACACACTCTCCCTTTGTCTCCTTTTTATAGCTCATTATTCAAGTCACCAGCAAACAGTTAAGCACACAGTCGGAACAGTGTCCCTCAGATTTAGGCCACATTCAGCTATCCAGGGCGTGTTCAGCCTGCCAAGCCCAAAGAGCTACTTAATTTAGGATTTATTAAAGTCTTTTTTGTCCTAGTGTGACTAAATGAATAAAGAGAGCAGTTATTGCTGGAATAATATAAATGAATGACGTGTTTGGTTAATTGCAGCATTATGGGTGGAAATATGGTTTAGCAGTTCAGTTATGTCTCCATGTGGTCTTTGGCTGCGACAATGAGATAAAAGAGTGACGAGAAAGGGGCCTAGTTCAAGGGTGAGGCCTATGTCATGCTACAAATTGGACTGACTTTGCCATCTGTTGGGCAATTACAGCATTACATCCTTCACTTTATGTGTTTGCTTATAGGATCGTTTATATTCTGCAGAGTAAAATATGAGTCTGCTACTAAGAGACTCATTTTGTTTTTCTCATCTATGAAATCCTCACCTGGGATTTTCTGGGTGTGGTGATGATGATGATGATGGTGACGATAGAATGACGTGTGCGTGCAGATGTGCATGCGCAATTTGTCCACTAGGTGTCAGGCTGTACCAGCATGTGTCACACATCTGCAGTGTTTGACGTGGGGGGCCCAAATAAATAAAGCCATCCATCAGGGATCTTTTTTGTTGTTGCCTAAATTATCTTCAGCTTTTATCGTCTGCCTCATAAGTCATGCATGCACTGATGTGTCATATTGTGATGCAACAGGAGTTAATGTCCTTTACTGGGCCTTTTGTGGGAGATGTCACGTCTTCTTTGTCTCTGCAGTGTTATTGTGAAGTTCAGACAGACAGTTGCACCTTCCCAGGCGTTACATGACTGATGGTTCCTCTCACACAGCAGAGAGCCTCCCAGTCTTAACAATGGACACAGCATGACATGAAGTATCACAATAACTGATGGATATAGGACCTGAAAGCCATTGAGAACATTAGATCTGTTTTTGTGGTTTCAAGGAATCTGTAGTTTATTTTTCGCCAACTCAGAGAGACCGCCGGCCTCCTTCGTATCAGTTTAGAGAGCACTCAGATGAATTTCATTGAAAAATGTTTTGCCTCCTTCATGTCTTTTTTCTTCTTTAGGGAGTGATATCAGAATAATATGCAAAGAGATAAGCTGGAACAAAACAAAAGGGGTCCAACACTTAACTCTTGGGCATTTTTGGAATTCTGCATCTGATCCTAGGATGGATCAGGTCCCAGCATAGCAGACCTTATCCTCTCTGAGCCCCAACAACTGGGACCAGCTAAATTATTCTAGCAAGACACGTCCACTCACTGCTAATATTGACATATTTGGCTGTGTTTTGCTAGTATCTATTTTAGATTTGATAACATTTACCCAGTTTTTACACAATGAAATGAAATAAATCACTTTTTTGTTGGTGTTCATCAGATATCTGGTGAATTAAATTCACCCTAAAAACAATCACAACCTCATAGCTTTGAGGCCTGGGATTTACCTGAGTTGCACGGCTGTGGAATGTAATGGGCACTGACACAGGTTTAATGAGTGCATGTACACCCAGGGCCAAATGCAATTACATGCTCTCACAGGCAACCATCAAAAAAGAGGCAGCTGTTAACCGCCACTCATCTCCGATGGTCATGCAGTTAACTGTATTTGCAGGACAGGGGGTGCGAGGAAAGAAAGGCAGAGAGAGAGAGAAATGGGGAGAGGCTAAACTCATTATGAGACAGATAGTGTAGTAGCATCTGTCAGCACTGGCACTTTACCACAGCTCTTTTTGCCTGACTCAGTTTCACCAGTGAAAGTCAAGCCACGCTTTCCAGTCAGTAACAATGTGCGCACACATCCTGCAGAAGTGTGGGAAATAGCACGGGCAGCCTCTCCAGGAAGGAAGATGTTTGCTGGAGTTTTGCATTCTCACATTCAGCCCCAGTTTGTGCCTCTCGTGTATCACCACTACCATTTGAGTACAGGCCTGAAAATAAATGAACATTTTGGAGAAGGTTGTTTAACTCTTCTATTCTGGAAGTATTTAAAAATGACTCGTCAAACCACCTGAATGAAACAATATTCAGTCCATTGCAGTATTTCATATCCAAGTTGTGGACATGACATTTTTGTATGAAAATAAGTGTATTGAGTGGCCTCAAACTGAATTAAAAGTGCACTCCATTGGTTGAGTATTGCAGCTCTTCAGCACTGTCAGGCTCACAATGGACAAAATACAAAAATCTATACAGCAGCTACACCAGCAATATCATTTTATTCATTATATGCACTAATTTGGGAAATTGTTTTTTAAAAAAAATATTGTGAAACAGAAAAAAACATTTTCCAGTCTTTCAGGGTTCGAGAAATATTTCCAGAACAGCCACAACAAAACTATATTACACGGTGAATCATGGCTAACCTCACTCATGGTTTAGTTCATTTTAAAGGAACACGTGCCAACATGATGAAGTCCAGTTTGGATAAATATGATGTTACCATTGTCCTGGCACGTTGTAGCTCAAAAAGATATTCCACATTAAAAAAAAGTAATCACCAGACATTCCTGCTTTGGAGATCTGTTAACTGCACACCTTACAGGGCAGAGCTTGCATTCTGCTCTGACAAGTCAATAAAACCCACTGGTATGCTGAACATTTTTGGAAGGCAAAATAGATATGAGGCTGCGGTGGAATTTGATCAGGCAGAGAGCCAGCCTCCCGTTCATGACAGAGCTCTCCAGCAGGTAACGCACCCTCCTGTTGAGCACACCTCAACCTGTGGAGAAGCATTACTGACTGGCACGTCAACAGCCTGCCAGCGCCCACCCTCAGCCTCCCCTCACCTGCTCGTCCGTCTTCATCGCTGTCACACATGTATGTGCTCACACACACCACACACTCACACACACACACACACACCACATACTATGTGTGTTGTATTGGGAGGGACGGCAGGGAAGTGGAAACTTTGAAAAAGCTTAAAAATCCACGGCAGATGTGAGCTGACAGGCCAGGAAAGATGGAAGTGGACTGGGAGCAATGGGTGTAAGTGAGAAGCTCAAGGTTTAGCTGCAGAACTGTGTGTTTTATGACAATGTTTTCTGCCACTGATGGGGAGTGAAGCATACTAAAAAGATTTAATTAATCCAACTCAGACAGCTGAAGCCTTGTGTTAGCTTTTTTGGTGCTCCATCACTCGCATTGACAGGAATATCTCTTACTAGCCAGTGTGAACAAAAGGAATGATTACAGCAAGTGAAGTCATGTCAGTGTCCACATGAGACAGGCCTGAAACATAGTGAGCAGTGGGGACTTCCTTTTGGGATTATCTCCCTTCACCTATTTCCTTTCTCACCTTGACTTTGGACCAATCAGAGTCCAGCTGGCGAACTCCCCCTCCATCACTCAGAACCAGTCAGAAAGGGATAACAATGGGATTTATCAACGATAACTAAATCCTTTGTAATACTTTCTAGAATTTTATTTCTAGAATAAATAACTTTCCTAAGGGGAAGATCTGGGTTGTGTAAAAAAAAAGCTGGTTCTAATCTGCAATACATTTTCTTGCAGTCCTTCATAAAAACATCTTTCTCTTTATGTTTGTAAATTAGTCTGTTACAATTTGGAACCATGGCATGTTGATTTTTAACTTTTTTCCAGCTACAACATATGGGTTGATTTGCTGAGGTTGTTACATACTTTTGTATATAGCAACAGATCAATCCATATCTGAATAAAGCAACTCTTTGATAGCTTTTGCCTAACATGATGCACTCCAGGTCAGAGCTTTTTTTTCTCTTTTGACCAAGTGGCTAATGATAAACACTGCACTGTGCAGCAACAGGCCCTCTGATGAGAAATATAAACTTTTCCCTTGATATGAATCTGTATCATAAAAGGCAATGCTACTTACTGTTACTGTGCTTTGGGGATAATTACCATCTTTGTATATCATGTTTTCCCTTGTAATTATGTCATGATTCAAAGGCTTCCCTGGCGAGCTCAAAAACAGTCAGGTACGTCATCATGTAAACTCTCCTCTGAGGAATGGGCCTATTAATTGTCAGGATATAATTACATTCACAACACCCCGAGGGCCCGTCTTGTTAAGTCATCTCAGAGTTACAGTGCTGCTCCCAACTATAATTAGGGAATGTAATCACACAGGTATGGACCTCCAGGTTTATTTTTTCAGTCTGTCTGAAGGCTGATTGAAATGACATCTGTGGTTGGGCACCAGGCAGGGAGTGTTTACGACCTGGCATGTGTTCAACAGCCACATGCATTGGCACCGGGCAGTATGCTGTACCAGCAGAGTTCACAATTTACATACACAAACATGCACACATGGACGGCTGGTTCTGCTAATTGGTTTGGAGTGTGCATGCACCTCCTGAGTGGCAAACGTGTGTGTCTCCCTGTAAAGGTCCTTGTGTGGTTGTGTGCCACCATTGTGTGGCACTTTTTGCCAGTGCTAACAAGTGACCTCATCCCATTTTATCTTTCCGATCTCAAATGCCATCCAATAAACTACTAATTTCTCACCTCTTCATGCACTCTCTCTCTCTCTCTGGCCATTAAACACCTCTTACCTCTCTCTCCCTGACGTCCACTCTGAAAGAGCTCAAGAGAGGAGAACTTAAAGCTAAACTGCACACTATGAAGAGATCGAGAGTGATTTCCCTGTGATAACTGATTAATCACTTGATTTTTTTAACTACATTTTTTGTGATGTAGGGCCTGAATGTCTACATTAATTATTTTTTATAATTAGTTCTGTTTCACTTTGTCATTTGTGGGTTGCTATTTGTATTTTTATTTATTTATATCTGTGTGGTTTTAATCACAGAAGTTGCATGGCTGTATGGCAATGAAATATCTCAATAACTATTGAATGAATTACATTTTGAAGAGACATCAGTCACACTCCCCAGAGGATAAATCAAGCTGATCTCCTGACTGTTCGCCGGGTAGTGTAAAAAAAACAAAACAATAAAATATAAGCAATTTCACCTTCTGTCTATTAGACACTGCGTACTGCAAACATGTCTCATCACGGCTGAGTTACCAGAATAATCCAAGTGCACTGCTACAACCATCTACTACCATTTTAACTTAAAATTGGTTTGTTTTCAGTGTTTATGCATCACAGACACCACAGCATCACAATATAAACTGAAATTATAGGTAACACCTCCATAAATACCTAATCTTGAGGCCCCAGTGCATTTTTACACCTAATATGGTGATCTGAACAACATTTCTTACCAAACTGGAATAAAGAATATGAAAAAGAAGGATGAGGATGTACAGAATTGATTGAATTAGTTCCAAAAATGTCCATTTGCTGTTTGAAAAATACATGACTGTTCATTATGAGCAGCTCTTTAATCTAGCTGACCCCAAAAGTGTTCAGAGAGAATAAAAACAATAAGAATAAAGGGCAGTTATTGCATCACAATACAACAGAGGGTTAAAAAAAACATTAAATTAACTGAACTTTGTGACTTGTTTTCTTCTCTGTGATCTGCATCCAGTGAGTGACTGAGTAGCTTTGATCAATTTACTAAATCCAACTGTGATTAATGAAATGTCTTTGCTATATGCAGGGGGGATTAAGTTAATTATGCTGTGTGGAATATTAATCAAGAACCACAACCTGAAAATGTTGCTCTTTTGAGTTTAGCACATGGTTGAGTCACAGAAAAAAGTGGGTGAGCAATGTTTTCTGCTGGGGGTTGAATCATGCACAAACAGCAAAAACACAGAGCTCCAATGAGTGGCGAGCTGAGGACTGGGTTAGGGGAACAATGACACATCGTGTATCATCTTACGTGTCCCAGAGCTGCTCTGACTAAAGCTCTAGACAGCAGAATGATTGAGTAACAACTTACCATAAAACCCCTCCCAACCAATTTCACATCTAAACTTGTTGTGTGTGTGTGTGTGTGTGTGCAGGCTTTACTTATGTCCCTCACCTCACATTGACTCAACATACTATATTACTACATCCCCTCTGGATCTCCTTAAATAAGATAGATATGATGGCTGGGGCATCATGTTCACTGCATTTATCATTGTTATATTCAGATGAAATCATCCTCATGTTTTCCCAAAAGCACTGGAGGAGCAGCGGAGCATTTCACACAACTGCTGCATTTTCCATTATACTGTATATGAAGTCGGATCGTGTTCAGTTTGGCAGTGCAGAGCAGCGTTGCATCTCACACATTTGTTGTTCCTCTCTTTCACACAAGCTGTTAGATAAAGAAGGAAGAAACAGAACAACCTAGCCCCATTTATCCATCATATTTTATTCAACAATATAACATTTGCTCTTCAGAGTACAATCAATATAAGATACGTATGACAAAAATATACTTTAAATAGAAGAGAAAAATCATTAAGGTATTTCAATGAAGGAAGTCGTAACAGCATGAACGATATGATCAGAGTTACATTTTTTGTGTTTATACCTCTAAGGCACTTTGGCATGATCACGGCTGAAACCACATGAAACATGGAAAAATTTCTACACTTGAGGTGGTGAAAACGTGTTGGTTTTCAATGTGGTTTCTAGTTTTGTGTGTTCTACAGTGGTTCAGCAATAAAGCCAGAGCAGACACGCGGAGTCACGAAAAGGCAAAGCAGGTGGTGAAAGATTTCTCGTTCTGCCAAAAAAAGCGCGGTGGCATTGTATTAACACTTTAATAATCCCCCTTGTCGCACATGAACCAGCTACAGGGCAAAGCACTGCAATTATGTTTATCACGCAAGCCAGGCTGGTGCCAGTGTGACTTCTTGACTGGGACCGACATTAGAAAGCCCGGCTGCTCCCTCTGGAGAATTGCCGTGGCATGAAAGCCGTCATTTCCTGTGCGTGTTCTCGAGTCAAAAAAACGAAATCTCTGTTATTGCCTCTGTGACCGAAGGCTGGGAGGATGGCATCACAGAAACGCATTAACAGCTCAACCACATCCAACAAACCTGGGGGGAGAGAACAAGATCTTTCTCACTCTTTCCCTTTCTCTGTTTCACACATTCACTCGTTTGCATGCATTAACAGAGCCAGGCGCACACACACGCGCACACACACACACACACACACACACACACAGACATTCCACAGAACATTCACTCACACACTGATTTGTTGCCTCGGTATGTACATGTCTACGAGCATCAAGCCTGTTGTCATGCAAAGTTTAGCACTGTCAACCAACAGGCGAATGAATTCCCTCCCTTTACACTTCTGAACTGAACTGGATACCACTGGAAATTATTACTCATGAGCAAAACTATACAGAAACTTGCACAAACAGCGCAGCAGCACTAACCCTTACAACTTTTATCAACAGAAGCTCAGTCTATTTTTGGATCAAAAAGCTGCTGATATTGGATATTTGTTTATATAGAAAACCTTTCTTACAACAGAGCGCTTCGCTGACGCACACACAGGTTATTGTAAGCAGTTCTGGTCTGAAATAAAGTGATGAATGTAGGTACAGCTGCATCAGAAAAATCCATCACAGTTGGGATGTGTGTGTCCACTAGGCCTCTTTTCCTAAAGTGCCACTGCTCTGTTTCCAATTGCTTTTGCTGTATGGAAGTAGCGTAAGTGAAAATGCTTAAAACCAGCACTTTTCTTACGATCACTTCACTTCAGGCACCAAAAAGTTTCAGCTTTAAAGATGAAACATATTTTATTGCTCAGTGCTGTTGTTGAAACACAATGCTTGATTCCTCAGGACACTAAAACCCTTCATCACTGTGCTTCCTGGCACCTCGAGAGAAAAAGATGCCCAGTGCTCACATTACAGCGTGGGCAAGTCTGTCTGTATGCTTATTGGAACTGCTGCGCTGCTGTATGAGTCTGGGACAGCCTATGTTAATATGTTACATTGAATGAAAATGTACAGTATGTTAATGCTGATACAGGCATCTGCTGTGTTACACTGCCATGTTTGCCGAACCAGACTTGTGCAGGTTGCTGGGGATGGCGGCACTCAGAAGGCGTAGGGCCCGACTATGATGGTGAGCCGCAGCAGCGAGCTGGAGCGGTAGTTCATGGTCAGATGGTGGGTGACCATCTCCAAGTCCACAATGTACTCCCTGGGGCCCGACAGAGGCTTGGTCAGCACCAGCATGGCACTCACATTGCTGGATCGCTATAAATAAATCAGTCAGTATGTCAGCATGTGAATCACATGTGTTTTTATACTTCTGGCTGTGATAGCATCAAAACAAATGCCTACATTATCAGTTTGGGAGGATGAAAATAGTGCTGAATTGTAATTTAAAAAAGCTTGAAACTGAAAGATTTTGACAGATGAGATTTTATCATGACAACAGGTTTCATGCAACAACACAAAAAATATTTGTCATCAACTTACTCGCAGGAAAAATTCTCCACCCTCATTCCCGGCTTTGATCCTGAAGGTGTTGTGTGTGTTCGCATACATGTTGGTAGCCTGAATCTGGAAGATATCTGCTGGCACGGCCCGGTCCGCCTGGATGCTCATGTACTTGTAGATGACTGACGGGGAGAGACCCTGACATTCGGCCTGAGAACGGCAGATACAGCGACTGCAAACACACAACATTAAGACGTGAAATTGTACTGGTGTGAGAGTAAAACAAAAAACTGGATGGCGTTTACTGACTTTTCAGAGGTTTTGGCGTAAGGCGCCTTGCAGGGGTTTCTGGGATAGCAGCGGAAGCCTCCGTAATAGTTCCAGCACATTTCATCGTCTTGGCAGTTATGGGTCCCCGTTTCACACTCATTTATGTCTTGTGATTGGCAGAATGACAGGAAGAGAGAGAGAAAAGTATTGAGTAGTCAAAAATAGCTGGATGAAAACGCTAGTATCCCCCTGCTTCCAAAACACACACAAACTCTACACGCTCCATGAAACAGAGCTGTGAAAACACAGTCAAAGTTCAGGACGCGTACAATTTGGGAACAGTGTTTTAGGGTTGTAGCTGCATTTCCAGCAGCAGAGGTGAAAAGAAGCACAAGAGGGGAGCCTGCAGATCTGTAGTGAAGGGAAGACCCCGATTCAACCCTGCAGCGCCATGAAAATAACCTCATCAAATGCGCCCCAAACCACAGGGCTATTTCTGGCACAGCAACCTGGATTCATCACCGTAAGGTCCCTTCTGACACAACTGGCCGGATTCATGGCTCCCCCTATAAAGCCTGCACCTGACCGAGGGAGAGAGGAAAAAATAACAGCTCTCCCTTTGAGCGAGCGCCGGCGCTTCAAATAAATCCACTTCAAGAAACCAACATCATGCATATAAATTCACAGAGGTGGCAACACAAAGTTGCTGTGTTTGTGTTTGGCCAAACCACTGACATTTTTTTCCATGACAGTATCGGGTTGAAAGTGGCTTTCGTTTCTCGCTTGACAGGTGGTGGGTGATAGCAGTAATGATCAAGTTCCTCCAAACAGTTCAGAGTTGAGGAAGAGGAGGAAAACAGAGAGGAGGGTAAGATAGAGAAATAAACTAAAAAGGTATGAAAATTGAAGGAAGGAAAAGGGAGAAGAAAAAGGAGGACTGCGGTACCTTGACACAGCCTGCTTCCCTGGAGTTGATATCCTTCTGGACACTCGCAGGAATAACTTCCTGGACTGTTAATACACTGGTACTGACACATGTAGGTGGAGAAGTTGCATTCATCAATGTCTGTACAGGAAATATGCACAAAGATAACATAGATGATGAGCACAAACTGGGCATGTGATGGTTGTTGCATATCTGTGTGTGTGTGTGTGTGTGTGTCCACCTTGGCAGGAGACTGTGTCTTGTGCCAGCTCGTAGCCCTGGTCACACTGGCAGAGGAAGGAGCCAATAAGGTTGTAGCAGTGGTGCTGACAGGGACTCTGCACATCACATTCATTCACATCTGAAACAAAACGTGATCTTTTACGTACATATATTCCTAGATTATCACAACTTGGAACTTCTTGTTGTTTCTTCGTCTATCAGTCCAATATTAATGGCACTGCACTCACCGTGTTAATGACTAAGGTCTGGGAACTCACATGTCAGCAATTAGTATGGTGAGCACTATGTTATCATAATGAGGAGGAACGATGGCCAACATCATGCAAGTAAGACCCAAGATGTAATAAATCTGGAATTAAGACAAAACTGGAAACACAAACACATGTGTCGATGTTTCAGCATAGCTGGGAGCCAGTCATGGGTTTTGACGGATTTCTGTTTCAGCTCTCTATCGCAAACACAGCATTTCCAATAACTTCCTTTGGCTTCCGCAGGAGGATTGCTGCGTGGGTTCAGGTTGCATGGTCAATCTCATGATAGCTCTGAGCTCCCAGGCATAAAAAAAACAACAGCTTGTGCACCATTTGTTTTCTTAGAGCTATTCCTGGCTTTAAATTATCTGCATCATGAGAAAAACTGAGGAGTGAGAGAAACACAGCAAGTGCTAACGCCAGACTTTGGTGAGCTAAACCTAAGCTGACATTGCAGTATGTTACTCTACACCTCTTCACATCTACCTGATAATAACTTGATTTAATGATGAATTTTTAATAGTTCTAATAATAATATAATTTGTCCTGGCATGTTTTTTCCTATTTGTGTGAATTCTTAAAGTAGAAAATACCATGAGTGTATTCTAATGCATTCTTATCATAAGTAAGGTAAGTTTAAGGTGAGTTTGAAGTAGATTTTCTTACAGTTTGATGTTGTACACACCAACATGCGAGTACACACAGCTTTTCAGTGACTTACCAACGCAGCTGTGGTTGTTACTGGCCAACTTGTGACCTTCGTTGCACTCACAGTAGTATGAGCCCGGTGTGTTCACACATCTGTGCATGCAGTGTTGGGTGAGAGCGCACTCGTCTCTGTCTGCATGGAAACATAAGCAGACACAGGAGAAAAAATATGAGGGGTGAGATACGTTCAGAGTCTTGACACCGGTTTTAATCGTGAGATAAAGCAAGATTGTTTTGCATCAGTGACTCACCCACACAGTGGTCTCCGCTCTTTTGGTAGCCCAGCGGACACTGACAGGTGTAGGAGCCTCTGGTGTTGTAGCACGTCTGTTCAGGGCCACAAGTGTGTCTACCTGTCGCACATTCATCTATGTCTGCAAAAAAAAAAAACACAGACGCTGAGAGGAAGCTGTGCACTAAGTTAATGCCTGCCGTACGCAGAAACAAGACAAAGCAAAGCAACATGTCTGGACTATATAGCGCTCTGTGATCTGTGGTGTGTGAACTGCTTTTGCACAGACAGTAAAAACCTATGATCAGCATCACATCACACACATGGGCATAAACACACATGTTCACACAGAAAGCAGGCGTTTAAATAAAGAGGGCTTTTTATTCAAGCAGCTCCAGGTGAAGGGGAAAACACAGATCATATCTTCTGCTAACAAGACAGCTCTTTGAAGCGGGGGTGTGTGTAAATGTGTATGAAAGGGAGAGAGAGAGCTCAACTGATAAGTCCTGTGCTCCTCTACATCCATCAACCAAAATGCCCACAGATCCACTTTCATAACATGATAAGCTGTAGTCTAACGCTCATAAAGTAAGCTTACAAACACACAGCTCCTGCCAGGAAGATGCTACATATTTCAAATCATCTTAATCACTTAATAATTACTCAAGTAAACTTGATAATAAATGTTTCTTCAGGAAAGCAAACTCAAAAGTTACCTCAACCTTTTTTTAATATTTTTTATGTCCAGATTGACCTAAATAGATTAATGGTACTGTACATACAATCAGCAGTGTAGGTGTTGATAAGGTGTGCGGCTATGACTTTGTGTTAAATCCTCCAGAAATCCTTTTCTCAACTTAGGAGTTTCAATTTTCCAATTTTCTGAGAAATATGACACAGCAATGGGAAAGATCTTTCTTTTTATCTGGATCCTGCAAACACATTCTCAAATTTGCTTTGTTTGGAGCCAGAGCCTCTTAAAAAAGTTTTTTCTCACTATAACCCCCTCCCCTTTTTTCTGAATCTTCCATCTTCCATCCTCCCCCCAACACACAAACACACCCATACTGTACACTCTCATCCCTGCTGGGCCCACCAGCGCTCCTCTTGGGTGGTCTGATGCAACCCATCATATGTAGACAGCCAGTGGGCATCAGTTTAACAGCATGACAGACATTTATCCTCAATACCACACACACACACACACACACACACACACTCACACAGCCTAACAATAGCCAGAAAACTACAGCAAACAGCAAAGTTGAACTCTGTGCCGCCTTGACAGACATGCAATCATTTGTGCATCAATGCATCAACTCATGGAGCCCCATTCATGGAGAACACACATCAAAAAAAGCCCAACTTTATGCACAGATATCTCAAACTGATATTCTCCTGGCATTGTCCCATATGGTAGTCCCACTGTCTCAACCATGGGTGGGAAATAGGCTTGATTTGCTGCAGAAGAGCCTGAGAAACAAAAAGGTGGACAGAAGGTGAGTTGTCTTCTCCCCTTACAGGAAAAGGGAAGAGGGCTAAAATGTGCTCAACTCCAGGGGGACACAGTGATAAGATGGACTCAGTACATTAGGGACAAAAGCCAGGCTTTATCTAAAAGGTGCATCTGAGAGACAACAGGTGTGAATTGCATTCAAGGCAGAATGTGCAAACAAGGCTTGTTGCTCACTGACCTGCTCAGTACAGGGCAAAGATAAAAGCAGCGTTGTTCTGGAAACTCTAATGCTCTGATGTGGCTCAGAAAGCCATCTGGAAAAGTGCATCTGCAACCAGCATCAAGTGTGAGTGAGAAACCGAACTCTTGGATTCTAGCTGTATCACACTGGGATACTGACCCAAAGGCTTCATAACATGGCTGTTAAAAAGGCCCACAAAGTGTGGATGTGGATGACAAGAGTTCCCCATATAGTATGTGTGGCCACAGATGTTTTTGTTTTTGCATGATTTATAGAGATATGAATATCAGGTCTGTCAGGGTGATGTGATGACCCTCTGATTCTGCTGCTCTGACCTTGTTTGGCTGTTCTAGCTGCAGGTACCAGCTGTGACAAGAAGATCTTCAGCAGACTGGCAACACCTGGGCCTGACACTCTTCAAAAAGTCTTTCTGCTCTCTTGTTGTTAGTTGGTTTGTGTTTCTGCAGTTTCAACATAGCACCCACACTTTTCCACTCATGCACACCTGCACCTACATTTTGATTACATTGATTAGTCAGTAAAGTTATGAAAATCTTTGTTTAATAAATCGCTACCTTGACAGGTAGCCATACATCCTAGCAAGGTAGACTGTAGTCTTGTTAGAGAAAACCCTGGTAGTGAAAAGTGAAAAAATTGAATGAATATCAACAAATAGTTGAAGCTGGGTTCAAGTCCCTGTGAATCACAACCACGCCTACTTACTGGAGATATTTGGTGATTCATTGAGACTGGAAATGCCCTGCCTTCTGGCAATTTAGACTACACAAGCCTGAGAGACTCCCCATTCACGATAAAATGAAGTCCTCCTGCTGTGTGTTGACACTGTCATAGCACCAATTAGCAGTCAACCAAACTGATGTAGGTGAAACGTTCTGGTTTTGGTGACCGAAACCAAATTTACTGATAAAATAGCTAGCTGCTCTGTGAGGCTGTATTTCAGCATAGCAACTTCTTGCTAAATGCTAACTAAGGTTAACACCCTAATACATGGCAATAAAGCATGCATGCATGTTTAGCAAGTGTACAGTTCACAATTTACCAGTTTAGTTGAGCACGTTAGCGTGCAAATATTTGCTAATTAGCACTAAAAACAATTTGTAATTTTCGCAGCTGTGTTGGTCATAAAATCGTACCCTACTGGACAGATCGTAACCTGATAGGAGCAAAAAAAAAGATCTAGGAATCACAAAAGTTTGTCCTGAGATTCAGCTTCCTCAAGTTGCTGAGGTATTTCTGACCAACACTGTCATTCCCAGAGCAGATTGTTTTTATTTCCATATACTCCTGTGATTGGTTGAAGTACGAGCAAGCATTGGTGTAAGCAATTATTTTCTTGGATGGCATGAGTGCCAGATCAGATTTTGACCAGTTGTGGTTGGCACACTCGACTTTGCTCAGTCTGAATTCAGGACAAAATCAAAGCCAGAGGTTGTCCACATATGGCTTCAAGACGTATACGTGGACTACCAACCAGCACGTGAAAGCAGATCTGCGATAGTTTTGAGCCATTGTTGGCAAGTAGAATCACATCAGGTGCAGTTGGAATTACACCTGATACGAGTCTGACACCATGTATGCCGCTGTGTGCCTGGGAGACAGGCTTCGTGAGGTGGAGTTCGCTGGTGCAGGGCAGACATCTGCAGCTGAATCAATTTCTGGATCACACTCTCCTACCATAAGGTGTAGAAACCAACTGTTTGATTGAAGTTGCTCCACACGGCTAACTATAAATTGTTTAAACATGAACAAAACGGCAATGCTTCCTAAGAAGTTCTGTGTGCGGAAAAGTCATCCTCTCTCCCTTAAAGAAAGCTTGGAGAGTTCTAAATGAAAGCATATGTGCTGAATGCAATCCAACGGTCCATTCACGGGAATATCTTAAGACGCTGCCAATGCACAGTTCCACAGAAGTTTGTGTGTGTGTCGGTGGGGTGGGAGGGCATCCCATAAAGCCTCCACAGCTTACCACATGCAGTACAGTCCATCTAGTTTACACAGGAAAACATATTTTAACATTAAATGTGATGATGTGTTGCGTGTGGGGAGAAGTGACTGTGCTCTGTGAAGTCAGATTTTTTTCAGAATTTATTTAACGCAGCTTACAAGTTGCCTCTCAGAGCGAGCCTTCTAGCTGTAACATCACGGGGACAGATAAGGCCGTCGAGCGTAGAGAGTGGAAGATGTGGAAGGAAAGAATGAGGAGAAAGGGTGGAGGCTTTTTTTTTAAACAAAAAAGGGCTTTTTAAGATTTGAAGTTAGATTTACGGCCGTGTGTGCATATGTGATGTCAGAGTTAAAAACTCCTTTGCTTTTCAGGGAGATTAATTCTAAATGCCTTGTGGGAGTTGGGGGAGTAACAGGGATGGCGGCAGCTCAAAGAATGTGAGTGTGTGTGTGTGTGTTTGTGTGTGTGTAATGGATGACTGGGTGGATGAACATTGGAGGTCCTGTTTGAGGTGCTCCAACATTAAATGGCCTTTTACAGTGTTTCACACAGTGGGGTGATGCACTACGGAGAGGTGCAGAGTGTGTCAGTGCATGTATATGAGTGAAAAAGACACAGCATACAGTACGTGTCCAAAACGGGGACTAAAAATTAGTTTGGCCAGAATTCAGAACAATGTGTTATTTGCTCCAGATTCAAACTGACATGATAGGGCTTGTTGTAATTATCACTTGAGAGCATTTAGTCTTGTTTTCACTGAACCACTGCAATGGAAAGCAGGAGCTGTTCCAAAGAACAGTTGGAGCCATCCTGCTGTTGGACAACATCTCCGTTTCCCTCTGATTATTGGATAATTCAATCTTTGGGAAAGCAGGGGGCAAGATGTGCAATGTTAATAGCCCATAAAATTTCACAACGTCAAATTTATTAGCATGTCATACACCAGCCCCCGAGCGTTTGGATTTGCTTAGCCTCGAACACCTTAGTATCACCTCCTCCTGGCAAATGCTACGCTGCACGTTGTTTCATTTGTGTATAATTCTCTCTGCAATGCAGTGTGAAATGCAGCTATCTATCACTGGCTCGAACACGACCTCAGGACAAATGGGAGTGGTAGTGTTTCCCTTTCAAAGCAAGTCCAAACACAAAGCAGATAAGAAACCAAAGGATTCTTAACCGCATATTCTGTGTATTTCCAGTCGTATTAGGGCATGAAATATTTCCATGCTCTTGCTATTCGCACCACTCCCAAGATTCCCCCTCTCATCGCTCTCATTGTTCAGGAGGAACAGGAGTTTTAGTCATGCTGACACTTTACTAACTGATTTGTGAGTTTGTTCCACACTGTTCTAAAGGTCGGGCAGAGTCTTGACATTCTTGAAAATCCGTCCGGTGTGCCAGCTACATTCCCGGCTGATAATAATCCTTCCTGTTACTCTGAAAAATGCCTGTTATTCAACATGAAGACAATCAATCGTTCTGCCCACCTGCCATGGCAGCAGTCCCGCTGTAGCCCTTTACAGCCTTGAAAGCAAATCTGGCACCTGAAAATACGATGGACAAAAAAAGGTAGAATAACGCGAATAAAGGGGGAAACAGGGCCTGCAACACAATCCCTGAGATCGCATGCAAATGTCACCCAGCTGAGTGCAACAGTGATTTATAGCAGTCCCGTGTCCCTTTCCATCATGAGGTAAACGGAAAGAGCAACACATGTAAGCACATCAGAGTAGGAAGCAGCTGGCTTCTGGACAGGCAAAGACCTCTGGGAGAATAATAACAACAACATTAAGCAGCTCTTTGCCATCGTTGATGTGACGGCAGCAAAGCGCCAGCAGCAAAACCACAAGCAATAACAGCTGACGGTACAGTAAAAAGCGCACAGAAGAGGGGCGGCCTGCAGGACGGTCAGAGTGAAAGACACTCTGATCTTCTCTGGCGGCGTTAGTAAAGCTGATGAAATGCTGTCATGTTCCACCCGTTAAAACACAGCAGGGCTGGAAGTTATTCCCTGACATTCATTTGAAGATCTCGAACACAATGAAATGTTTTTGTTTTAGGATGTTATTACCATGGTTGTTCCAATCAGAGCTGTTTAACTCTTGATTTCTCAGGTTTCTTAAATCATGACATTAAAATGTGTTCAAATCAAACTTCGAATCAAATCAAACTTTATTTGTAACACACTTTTTGTACATTACACAGTCCAAAGGCTAAAAACAACAATGGAAAAATAAATAAAAGATTTTATTTTTTTTTTAAAAAATACACACACACACACATACATGTTATGTTATTGCCACAGAAACAATGATGTCCAAATACACCCAGTAATGAACATTAAAGAACTGGAAACTTCTTCATCAGCAACTGAGCGGTTGCAACACTGTGTATTCTGGCACAGTTTGCAAAAGGAAAGTGAGTTTTAAAAGCCAGAGGTTCTCAGCTGTTGCTGACTATTACTGGATGTTTTGAGGCAGATACTGATTACAATAGCTAGTTTGAACATCTGGAAATGGTGACGATTTAAGACAGGTCATTGAGATACTCAAGACACTCCCAACACAGTATTCAAAGGATCAAAGCTGCAACAGCAGTTGATACTGAGACAGTAAAACCACAGTGCAGGGCACCAAGACAAGTGCATAGTGAGCGACGCACTGACGCAGGACAGTGCAAATCATCAGTCTGAGAGCAGGTGGAGGACAAAGAGCTTAGCTGGTAATAGGAGGGTTCAGAAGGCACAAAGGTGCGCCTCAGGTGTCTTTTTGTCTGAGTAACCCTAAACAAAGTGGGCCCGCTTGTATCTGATCCCGCTTCCTTGACAAAATCAGAGTGTTTTCTTTTGCCGTGGTGTTCAACTCCTCTGTCACTGTGCGACAACCTTTTTTCAAATCTGTGTTGCTTATCGTTGATGGATGTTTGGGAGAAACAAACACTAACAGGATAACATCTGAGCGGAATTTCCTGACAAACTGTAATCGCTTTCCGTGTGCATCCTCATATTTTTTATGTATTGTCTGTGGATGAGCAAAGAGCGGGCGGCTGGGGCTTGTTTCTTCAAGTGCACGATGAAAATCAAGTGCTGTGAAGTATAAACTGTAAAGGTCACAATCATCTCTTTCTGCTCTCTCCCTCTCTCTCTCTTTCTTTGCTTCCTGCATTCCTCCTTCTCGCAGATCGATCCGATGCTTATCTGTCAAAGGTGGTGAGTAATTCCTACCATCACAAAAGATGGGAGCAAATGGAAAAAAACAACCAGCGCTGACATTCCAGAGATATTCCTCCCAAGTGCATTGCATCTGTGCGGAAAAATGTTATTGCATGCGCTCGGCCTTGTTTCGGAAAAGTACACAAGTTCTCTGTCACACAGGGATTAACGGCCTTAATAGAACATAGTTAAAAAGAAAGATTTCCAGCCACTTGCAGGTGAAGAGCATCCAGACGCAGCTGAAATCAGTCAGGCATGTAGGTGGCAACGTGGCCTGCATGACCTCAGGAAACCAGACAGGTAAACAGCAGTGGCGTGTCCTTTCATGTCCTACGCTGCAGCGCATGACTATCTAATTTAGACATGAAATATGAGTGTGTAAACTTGCCATGAGAATATCAGAAAGTGTAAAACATGATATGTATCATCTTTGGCCAACATCAATATGTTCTGAAGCTGCCGAAAGTGGAGTGGAGTTAGTTATGAGTACTCTGAAACAAAGTTCAACTGTAAATGAGGGTCATAAAATAGCAGCTTTCCACTTTTCATCAGATTTAATGGTCGCTTCGACCACAATTTGACGGACAAGCTTCATTTCTAGGAGGAAGTGATCTCACCTCTGCTGAAAATGAGAGTTAATATACATACACAAGACTACAACAAGCCTCTTCTGTGTAGGTTTCTCACAAACACAGTCAGTATGTGTGTGTGCTCGGGGGGCGAAGGGGTGGGGGGTTATGGAAATGCGAGGTATCATTATGCTGTCACACATACAGTAAAGGTTCATAGTGTCTCTGTGTGGCCAGGGCTGGAGTAGGGGCCAACTTCCCCCTATGTGTCACTGCAACAACACACACGGGTTCACACTCAGGACTGAAGGGCTTTATTGCCAATTGCCAAAAATGGGAATGAATATCAAAGCTGCACTTAAAAGCAAAAAAAATATCAGGGTGAAGCGTGTTGTGTAATTTGTGTTTTGCTTCACTTTTAATCAGCATGAAGAACAGTGCACTTATGAGATGCTGTATTGTTTTAGAAACTGTTTTTTCGACAATCTAAGTTTTGGAAAATTGGCTTCATTTTTTTTCCAGGGCATTTGGATGATCTCTCTACTATTCGCCACACGCTCAGTGGTAAGTTGCCAAAACGACTCAGCAGCAGCAGCAGCAGCACAACCCATGACGTCGGTACAACCTGGCTTGGTCACTTCTGTGGTTATTCAGTCAGTGTGAGCCTTTCATCTTCCCCCTTTTGCCCTACCTGACTCTGCACTCTGGGTTTCCTCCGCAGAGTGGTGAGTTAGCAGGGAAGGAGCCTGATGTAAGCGCTATTTGATACATTGAGGTCCCCCCCAACATTGAAAGTTAATGGGAATTCCTACGCTAGCAAGATACGTAGCTGTGCAAAACAGCCACTGTGTGGGAAAAAAAAGACAATTCTGTGTCCAAGAACAATTGGCTCATTGTAGTGAATTAAAGGTAATGACAGAGAAACCAGAGACTGATGTAAACACAGATTATATCACTCCACCAAACAGAAGTATATGCCTGCGAGACGGCACGAGACGCCTTCCAGTTTAAACTCCTGTCATTTCAAAGCAGTAGCACTGACAGCAACAGCCTATCTTTGTTTAGCCCATGCACTGAAATGGCACGCCAGCGAATGAATAAGTATTACACCCATGCCAGCTCGCTTTATGCGGTTACTTTAGCTGATATGCTGCCATGTTTTACACTCTAATAAAACCTAATTGGGTTCCAATTCAGAGAAACACATAAAGCACCTCACACATATCTTTGCCCCAGGTGTAAAATCAAATTTGTTACTTTCACTGGAGCTCTGTGACCGCAAGCCCTCACCAGCCACTCACCACATGCCTCTGCCTACTGGCAAGACGTGCTTCTAACCACTGAACACATATAATTTACGGTAATGCACTACTTTGCATTACGTTCATACAGCTAACCCCACATGTCCACACTCATGTTCCTGATCACACACAGGCCAAGACAGACGGCAAATTAAAAGCCATAAGTGGCTCCATGTCAGGATGTCAGAGTTTCTCTCTCTATGGACATGTGGCACAAAGCAACAAATGCATCTTTAAACCTTAAAGATCAAAGTGTGTCGCCCAGGATCACACCCACATAGTGTTGTGCAGTGACCAAAATCTCAAAGCGGTCACGGCTTAGGGAATATCTACTGCAAGTTTTAAGGCTATATGTGAGCACATTTGTACATAATATAATAATAATAAAAAAAATCTCATTTGCCCCTGAAGCAGAGGACCTTAACACCCCAGAACAATTTCTCATATTTTAAGAAGAAGCTGAACTCCAGCCAAAAACATCACGCTGTGAGCAACCAAAGAGTTTAGAAAACATGACATCACAGCGAGAAAAGAGGCGAGGAGCACATCTGGCAGCTACGCATGGTTTAGCTGATGATGACTGTCAGACAGATGGATGAACAGTTCACCTTTGGAGCTCTGTTTATTGAGGCTCTAAAGTCGTTAGCAAGTAATTATCAAATACCTTAATGTGGCTCTGCCAGAGACACATTCTTCCGTGCAGCAGCAGCCCAGCGTCTGATCAAGTGTAACAAGAGTATGCAGTACTACTGATAACCAGGCGATAAAACACTTCTCAATATTGTCTTTTGATGGTGAAATGGGTAAGATACAGCCAGAGTATTAAAAACTGAACAACTATTATTAAGAGAATGTGAGGGAGTTAGTGCTGAGTGTGCCAGCCCGTCCAGTCTTATAATACCATTTTACCTCAGGAGACTATAGTGTCCAGTCTGTCCTCTGTCCAACCTGAGAGGACAAGGAAGTAGATCTGCCATTGACATTCATGTTGACGATACAGGACATGTGTGAATTTTAAGAGTTTGTTGAATCTAAAGTGGCAGAAACAAGAAAACCACCAGGAGACTACTTCGCTGGAAGGAGAGCATGAGGCAACTCCATCAGTAAGCAGTTAATTTTGGATTTAATCCAATGAACTATTTAAGTTAACCAGTCATGTAAATTTAGATTGTACGGACCCAGTTGTAGGGGTGAAATGCTAACCTCTATTTGTTTGGATCATTGCACATTTAATTCTGCTGAAATACTGAAGCACAAAGCAGTCGGTGGGATTTTAATCTGCACTATAGCATAGCAACCCTCCCTTTTGCACTTCCAGGCCATATTTTGTGGTTACACCTCCTCTCCTGCTGACAGAAACCAATTCCTCTTCTGAGGAGCTTGTCAGCAGCACTTGCTGAGACAAGAGGATCTGTCTCCATGTGTCTGTGTAAAGCCGTAAAAAAAAATAAAATCTTTTTTTTTTTTCTAGTTTTTAGAAGTAACTTTGATGGTATTTCCTATCATCTTATGGCTGAACAGCAAAGACGAGGAGTTCCAGTGGCGGGTGATCTTACCTCTGCAGACGTTCTGCTCATCGACAGTGTATCCGGGTGAACAGTGGATGGTCCGACTGGACTGAGAGTTGCTTGAAGTCCATGGGGGCAGAGGCTGGCTTGGTGGGGCGACAGGGACGACGGGGAGAGGAGGGACTGGGTCTGGCAGAGGAACCTGCTCGCCTTCCTTACTGATGATAATGACGGCGCTCTTGGGGAGGCAGAGGTATCCACCAAAGTGGTTGATACACTGCATCCCTCCTTTACAGGCATCGTCTAACAGGGCACACTCATCAATGTCTGGCAGGATAAACAGAGAAAGGCTGACATTAGAAATGAAACTGCAAGTACTGGAATCATTTCAATTGATTAAATGGGCAACTGGCATTAGTTGAATTAAATATAAATCCATAATGAAACTCATTATACACTAAATACTGCACAAGCATTTATGCCAATTTCTCACCTCTGCACTGCTCTCTGACTCTGTCATACTCATACCCTTCTGTGCACTGTGAAGGACAAATACCGATTACTAAATAATATATATTTTAGTGTCCTTTAGTGTCATGTAACATCACAAAACAATACAAAAATAAATGAAAACATGAGCCCTGAGTTCTACATCAGCAAATGAAGGCATCTCCAACATGCATTAACACAGAAACCAACACCGACCGCTTTAAAATCTCTCACTTACTGTGTAGACAGGCTCCTCAGCCTCCTGAGTGATGACATGCGTGAAAACCGCACAAAGACACACGCAGATCCCCAGCATGTCGACCAAGCGTCGGAGAAGCAGCACTGTAACGAGATGCAGAGGAGCCAAATGGATAGAGCGTGCGAGATCATTTTTCGCTTGACAAGCCTACAAGTTTTAATACCAGCTATTACATCATTGATGGCATTGCTTAACGAGTCCCAACATCTCCCACTGCTGGCGCGATGTTTACATTGGCGCAGCTCCAGCTAAATCTGCGACTTCGACTGGGTGAAGTGTTTTTCTGCTGTTTTTTCTCCAAAAGGATTAGTGCGTAATACGCGTAAAGATCGTGCGTAAACATGCCCTACTGTGTCAGTCAGCGTCAGGAAAAATGAGCCGAGTTGTTCAACCGTGCAGAGGTCGTGTTAATTAAAAATTCTGTATTTGCACAAAACATGTCCAACTTAACAAGCTGCCCAATCAAATGATATTCTGCCTCGTTCACCGGCGCAGCATTGTGTCAAGACACTTGTTACTGGGAAATGATCTGAAACAAGCGAGCTACATCAGAAACAAGTGCTCCTGCACATTTTCCACTTGTTTCGACATCCACACACTAGTGTCATCTGATCAGAGAGCTGTGTTGTGTGCAGGAGCTTTGTCATCCTGTGGCGCCTTGGAGACGTACCTGCAATTACCTGCGGATCTCCAACTCTCCTTGGCGCGCTGACGGAAACGTCCCCGGTTTAATGTTTTTTCTTGCAGAGCGCGTAACAGGCTGGCGTTTATTCTGCAAAGGGCGCAGTGGATGTCAGACGATTGTCGGAGGGCAAGCAGCACTTGTGATGAACATGCGGCTTGTATAGTATGACATGCTGGGGGCGGTGTACCGGGCAGGTTGAGCTCCGGGTTTCTCTCTCACCGGGGAGCAGTAAGCGACCAGCAGGCACCAGTGGCTCCCTCTATAGACTGATGACTAGTGTTAAAAAAGGTAATAATCATCATCATAAACCACAGAAATAATCGGTTATTGCTCCTTACTCATTATGTTACTGCACAGAAAAATATTCCAAGTAAACAGGCTAGGAACATGTAGCATTGCATTGCTGTAATAACACACATTATAGTTCATTTAGATAAGCTATAATCAGATATAGACCATAGAGAGTCTGAAGGGAAATTATCCATATTTTTGTATTTGATTTCCATTTGAGGAAACCCACCATGTTTAAACCTGTTATGCTTTTGTGCTTTTTGTTGGTGTTTTTGTGCACGCAGAAGCACTGCTCTTCAACTGCCTGGATGGAAGTCCTGTCTTTTCTTTCTAACATGATGATGTCATAAAGTAACACATTTGCATAATACTTGCTGCTAGTTAGAGGAGCTGGAGCAAAGAGTCTAGTCGGGGCTGGGAGGTTAATTAAACCTAATTAAAATTCACATTCCAAAATTATCGATCAGAACCTTAAAATAAGCATAATGGGTCCTCTTTAATCTGTATAGGCCCACACCATCTCTGTATGTTATTTTAAGAATGGGCCTCCATAACTTTTGGGGGTTGTAACATGCAGACTCTGTCATGCTGTGAGGGACATGTACAGTACGTGAGCAGCAGGTGTTAAAATCAACTCATGTGTTGAAAGCCTCTGTCAGCAACCACTACATTAGCCTCTAATACATTTCATGGTGTTTACAAGATGCCTACACTTCAGGAACATCTGCTGGACTTGGCATGGCCTCCTGGATTTCCCACGAGTGAAGACACAGCAAGTTATTGTGTGTGAATGCATGTGTGTGTGTGTGTCAACAGCTTGCAGATATAAGTGGATAGAAATGGACTTGGAACCACCTCCTTTAATGCTGACCTTTCCTCACAGGGTGTGGATGACAAGAAGAGCAGATAGATTCTGCATGGTGTGATACCCTGCAGGTGCAACGTCAAAATCGGATTCTTCTCTTCCAAGACACAACTCCAATGTTTAACCTTTAATGTGATTATTTAACTTATCATCACTGAGAGTTCACCAGGTTAGAGACATTAAAACATTGGGAATTTAAGAGCAGAGTCCTGGTCCTGCTCTATGCGGATATTCAGGTCACGATGACTGAATAAACCAGAATATGGCACAGAAACAGGCAAATAAATAACCTGCACAAACACAGATGACCCAAAAAATGACAGCAAAAACGGCTTGACTCTTCGCTAAAAGTTTATTTTACTTGGCACGCTATTCAACAGATGCACAAAAAAAGGCAGAGACACTGAGATAAAGCCCTTGATTAATCAAAGAACTTTAAAGAGATCACTAGAAGACTGATGAAAGAGAGGATGAGAGAATGTTCCCCTTGGTCCTATTCCTCACTGAAACCAAAATGAGACAGTCATGCTTGCAAATCACAGAGGCAAGGCTGAGGTGTGTGTGTGTGTTAGAGAGAAAGTCTCTAAAGAAATGTTATTGAAGTCAAAGCAGATGATCCCTTACACACTGATGTTGCAAAAGCATTGATCTAACTGATGAAGAACATTTGAACATGTGACCTCAAATACTCTGGCAAATCATTTTGGATTTAAGTGAACAAGAGGGACACATAACACACCAGATCACATGACTATACATTTAAAGGAATGATGAATGGAGAGAGAACCTAAGCTTAACACAAATACTGCTTTGAGTTTCACAATCTCTGTGATCATTATTACCTAATCCCCCAGCCTACCATGGTGACTAACCTATGTGCACGCACGCATGCACACACACACACACACACACACTTTCTCTCTGGGGTAACCACAATCTGTTCATTATCATTGTGCTAATAAATCAGTGAGGTATATTTTTCAGAGAGGTAAAAGTTACTCTGTGACGTTTCTTTTGATGCTGAAGGCAATGCATCAGGTACTGTTGGCTATAGAGCATCAGCCAATCAGTTCCTGATGCAGTATCATCCACATCAGAAAGTTTCTCCTTCACCTCAACATCAGTACAGGGACAACAAAAAAATGATCCCTCTGCAGTATCTCTTAGTGTTGGGATGAGTGATACAGAAATAACCCAAACCCATGAAAACAAGCCATTATTATTCTTTTCATGCTAGGATAATTCAATAGCTACTGTACAGTACACATCATTGTAAGTCAAGATGGCAGCAGAAGCATCTGGAAAGTGAATTCATGCAAATTCAAAATGGGCATGCATTATGAAGGAGCTGCAAGAGATGAGGCTGCACTTCAAAAGACTGTCGAAAAGACATTTTTAAAAAGTGGGGAAGGGGGATGCGAGAGGAGGAAGAGCAGGCCGAGAGGGTGTCTGTGAAACGCACTTGTGTAATTGCAATGACATCTTCATTGAGAGCCCTCCATCTCTTTCCTGTGAGCTCCAAAGGGTGTCTCTGACGCCGGTCGATGGGGAGAGCAGCCGAGGCGCTGTGTTTAGCATAATCCCAGAGGCCATTGTGAGAGCAGCTAGTGAACGACTCACAGTTGCCAGCTGAGATTTCACCAAAACACAGCAGAACGCAAAGAGAAGGGGATGAGACAGGAAAAACAGAGGTGGAGGAGGGGTAAGAGGAGGCAAAGGACTCCAGAGACAGGAGGACTGGGGGTGCCGGTGAAGAAAAAAAATGCAGATGTGTCAAATATTACATTACACGGAACCCGAAGAGTAATAGTCAAGTGTAGTGCTGTGTTGTAGGAGGATGGTTGTAGGATCAAGGTGGTGGTGATCTATGGTGAGTGAGCAGCTTGCACAGCTTCAAAGAGGCTAAAAGTATAAAGTGTAGGACGCGTTTTCTTCCAGGTGGACTGCACCTGTTGGCCCATATCCAGGGCTGTAATTCAATAATCTTCCCCATTTTTTCTTCTTTTAAACAAACACTGTTTTAACTTATAATAGTGAGCCATGGAAGGATTAAGCCAAAGTGTCATATCTCTTCCATTGTGCAATGATCATTACCTTAAGCTGGAGTGTGAAATCCTCTTTGATCACAGTTTCATGTAGGCAGACAGTGTTTGAGGCAACCTTCGGTAAACAATTCGGTCTCCTCCTGACATGTCGTACAAAACAAGATGAAAAATTAAATGTGTCTCTGTTTGCGTCTGAGAGAATCTATTTAATGGTTTATGTTACTTATGAGGTGTTTAAGGCATATTAGACAAACTGCAGAATCTCTCCAGGTGATTGTGAGAATTTAAAGCACCATCACAGTTGCCTGCAGAGATTACCCAGTCAGCCCTGAGACTCTTCACTTGTGCACCACAGCTTTCAAAAACACACGTCCCTGTTCTGTGGTGGGGCTGTCTTATATCTATACGAGTAAACTGGCAGCAGAAGGTTAACACCAATCAGGACAAAGACCAAGCTCTGACTCGACCCCCCACCACCATTCAAAAGACCCCTTGTTACCATGGCGACAAGGCCACGGCACGTGCCACCCATTGTTGAACTGTATCCTCAAGGGTCAGCTGCACACGCAGTCAGGTCAGATGTCATCCAGTCCTCTCGCTCAGGTCACCACTCACCAGCCGTCAGCCTTTGACCCCAGCAAACACTGAAACAAATTGCGAGGTGGGGGAAAGAGAAGAGAAATGAGACATTATTTAATCAAATAATTCTGTATGATCACATGACAGTTTAGGATATTCTGAAACGGGTGCAGAACAGCAGTGCGGTAATGTGTGGGTAAAAGTAAAGTGTGGTCAAAATCACTCTGCATGTTACAGTATGTCTCCCTCTTGTGGGGAAAGGTGATGCTTTGAAAATGTCCCATTTTATCTGGACTTGATTTAGTGTGGCACAAAAACGCAGAATATGTGAGGCCAAGGGGTTATAATAACTAATACCATATAACAATACCAACCCAGGTTTGATTCTAGTCTAATACTTTTGCTCCATGTCAGCCCCTCTTCCCAGCCTTTCTTGTCTACATCTAAACCGTGAACTGTCTAATAAATTGCAAAATGCTCATACAGTCATATTATCTATCAATAATATTAATAAAAGATTTTCAGACAGTCACTTAACACTGGATCCTAATAAAACAGATAATGTTACATGTACTATATCAACATATTCATGCTGAAAAAAGCCTACTGACCTTACCTCTTTGTGTTTAATTAACAAAACACTATCAGCTATTGCAGTTTAACTAACCAAATCAGACCTATGTCCACACATTTTGGAAAGTCTTTGGCCAGAGGTGCCATCTTTTCCACTGAGCCTCCATGCATGTTGGGATATTCAGGTCATCGAGTTGCAAAGTGTTGCTCAGGCGTTGACAAAAGAAAAATCTTAAGTTTATTAAACGGAACAGGCTGACAGTCCACACTTTGTTAGGCAGTGAATGAACAGAGTGGTTTTGACAGGCCTAACCTCTTAAGCTTCGGGTCCCACTGAGCTCGGCACAGCTAGAGCTAAATGCCATCTGTCCCAACATCATGAGCCCCCCCCAACCTGTCCCCCAACACTTTTGCATAAAAATCATGCAATGCTGCTATTAAGGGAGAATGTAAGATTATTCTACTCGTCTGATATTGTCTTCAGGAAAAAGGCTCAACTTCAGCCTGTCCAGGTTGAACGCTTTGCAAACAATAGCTTGTTGAACCACATAATAACACAAGGGAAAGTGGAAAAAAATGTTTTCTTTGTAGACGTTAATGAAGATAGCTGTGAATATTTTTAATTTAATAAGTTCAAAGACTTTAAAAAAAACCTGTCGTCCTGCTGTGTAAACAGTTGGAGCACTGAAAGGTTACAGAGAAAAGACTGGGAGGGGTGAAATGGTCAGTCTAAGCTGATGCTGACCCCTGACCTGAACAAGTTCTTAACAAACTATTTATTAAATTATTTTTCTTCAGCTTTAATTTTATAATAGTGCCACTCAAAGTCCATATATTAGCAATTATGGCTTCAGGTGTGGATCCCAACCCATACGGGAAAGAAACAGAAAAAACTTATGACAAACATATGATTTACTCATGAAAGTGGCTACTTTTGCATTCTTTTCATACAAGATAATAAAAAGAAGTATAAGGATATTGTATGTATCATATACTATTGTGATAAATACCCAAAACATACAAGTTAATCTTGTTTAAATTCGCTGCGGATCTTATATCCGGATGCACTGTTGTATGCTTTACATACAAGTTTCATACAAAGGAGATTTTATAAGATTTATATATATATATATATATATATATATATATATATATATATATATATCTTTTCCGTATGGGATAGCATGGGAAGGTCAAGATCCTGCTGCACATGACTGGTCTGACACTGACAGCCTATTCACAGCACAACTCATTGTTTTCTTCAGTTAGCCTCTCACTGTGACTCATCAATGGCTATTTCAAATTCAGTTTTTGAACAAATTTGTGTTACGCTCTAGTGACTTCCAAATACAGCACTGAACAATAAAATAATCATATCACCATATGAACTTTAGTCTCCATCCTTTCACTGTGCTGTCCGCTCCGTTAGCTGTCAGCTAATGTTAAGAGCAAAGAACGACCTTTGTGCCCAGTAGCTTTAACACTTCATTAAGGCACTGGACCTTCGCTGTAACAGCAATTGTCTTCCTCTAACAAAAAGACTGACGCAATGTATCAGTTGGAGGTAAATTTATCAAAGGATGCCGATACAATGGGCAGAGCAGCCCAAATTATGAAACTGGTCTGTGAGGGGCCTCCTGGTGAGCCATATTGTTCTGTTTGTTGATGGTCCAGTTTGGACTGAATGACATGTGGTGAGATTCAGAGAGAAAACACTGTGCTGAGTGAATACAGAGAGATACCGATGTACAGCACATGCACAATGTATGAGTCTGCAAATCGTGCAGCACAGAGTTGTGTGAGGTGATGTGGAGTTGGGTTGTGTATACGAAGCCATGCTGAGAAACACAGGCAGCCCACGGACCTCTCAGAGGTGCACACTGGTTAAAAACAATTGGGATCTGCATGAGCTGAAGTGACTTGTGTATTTGTTACAGACTTTCCGTTAGAGGAGAGGTGAAAGAAAAAACTGCACTTTCAAAGGGAGGGAGAGATGGGTAGTTGGATGAGGAGGGGTCTTTGGCAGGGTAAAAGGTGTCAAACTACAAGTGTACAAGCCATTAAACACACAGAATGTGTATTATATGAAACTCAAGTGAGCATGTTGTCATTGTATCACTTATTAGTCATCGCTTCTGATGAATGTCACTGTTTTATCAGCAGGGTTACTAATCTGTAGAGCTGCAATGACTGGCCTATTCCTTAGCCGACATACTTTCTACTCTCTACCAACACCAAATATCTCCAGTGTGAGGATGGGCTGATTTTCTCTGTTATAATCACTGATTAGTTTTTTGACTCTTGGACAAAAAAAGATATCTGAAGACATAATCCAATATTTGTTTAATATTTTTGACATTTCACTTTAATCGAGAAAAAAAACGTAGCAGACTAATCAATAATAAATCTCAAACAATAATCTGCTGGCAGCCCAGCACTGCATTTGGACTAGATATTTAATTTTGTATATAACACTTCCCTGTCGTACTGTGGAGACCAGCTTTCATTCGCCATTCGTCCGGGGTGGCATTGGCTGCCATTTAGCCCCTGCACTGCAGTCTCAGATGAATGGGCCAACAGCACATCAGACTCCTGACTGTCCTGACCATATTTACATCCCATCTCAGTTATTGAACACATAATTCCTCCACCCATCTTTTCAATCTTATATCACCCACACACACAGCTGACTATAATTAGAATTTCATATGCCCCAGTGTATCAGCCACCCGAGCAATTTTCTGCCATTTAAATTTGAATTTATGTCTCATCTAAATGAGTGGGGGGGTGGTCGATTTCGGCCTGGTGGAGGACTGGCCTTTTCCCAGGGAGTACTTTGTTATAGGCCTCTGGTCATTTCAGTGTCTCCGTTCATCACCTTGATTTAATGGACAGCACCAGTGTTGAATGAGGCCTGACTGGCTCATCAGCTTCACTCTTTACCTAAATACTGTGTCACCAAATCTTATATAAAGTCAACTCATTTTTACGAAGCTTAGTAGGGAACAATAGCGAACGTCACCCCTATGCTCTTAAACATGGGGCGCAATTATTAAAAAAAAAAAAGTTCCTTGAATGAAACCTAAATGTAATCTGTTTCAACCAGTCTTCTAAACTTGAACATAAAGGTATTGCCTTTTAAAATGTTGAGTCATGTTTATAAATGGACCACAAATGAAAAGATTTATCGAATAAAGAGTCCTCTGGAAGAAAACACCACAGGTCTAACAGTGTGCAGTGTGGATTAACTACTGAATGCACAACGCGCCTGAGAGGGCGTTCACAAAGCTAGCACACAGCTCACCTCGTGCTACATATCTAATCTTAAATTTGGTCATTTTTTTAATAGCTACTCAGTCATGGGCTCCTGGTCATTAGTTTGCACATGGTTTCGGTTTCGTGAAGAGGCTGTGGAACGATTTTATTTCTTTAAATGCCACATTTTCAATCGTGAGGATAAAACCATTGACGAAACATTCTAATTAGTGCATGTTTCACCAGGTCAGTTACTGGCTGTTTTATTGGCCGCATCACAACATACCAAACAGTAATGTGTGACCTTTGCAAAGAGCATCTCTTCAGTAGACGAGCACTGCATCGCTTCAGTAGGACCCCATCAGAGGGCAGGTTTCTTTCCTCATCTGTGGGAGCCTTAATAGACACTTCTCAATACAACACAACAATTTTGTTCTCTAAATGTTTCACTATACATTTTAAGTGAGCAAAAAAAATTAAAAGATTGTTCCCAAAAGGACAAAATATATTAAACCTATATGAACGGTTTTAGAAAGGCAGGGAAGTTTTTAAGTTCAAGTTAGTTACTTTTGAAGTTAGGATAAATATGAAGTGAACCTTTCAGCTGATCAAACTGTCTGGAGGAGAAGACCTTGACCATACGATTGATCGCCTGTTCTTATCACAACAATAACTAGTCCACCTGCTGAAAATCACACGCGCTCTCCAAAACTGTAGCGCTCAGCATACTCACCCTCATGTCTTATCTAAAGCCCAAGGTCTCGGCGCTCGTCTATCAAATGCAGCTGGCTTTTGCCCATACCATAGTTAATTTGATGGTGTCCTCGCTTTGTCTGATGAAGTGTCTACTTCAATTTTCTATATAATTCAAAACAGCAAATGAGGGAGTTTTGTGGGACAATATAAATTATCAAACTTAATCTACAGTGAGTAAAATAAAAGGCGTAGTGAGCATAGTGGCAATATTGGTTAAACATGCGGACAAAAGAGACGGGTTCTTCTCGGGGTGAGGTGCACGCAGAGCTTCTAATAACTGACATCAGGTACATGCAGGGAAACAAGATGTCAAGCAGGCATACAGAGAGGTCTTGTAGTGAGGCTAATAAAAGGCATACAGTGGCTGCAACACTTGTACTGTTCTTTATTAGGCAGCATGGAACTATGCAGACTTATTTTACTGCTGCTAGAGAATAGAACCTGATGGAAACAGTGAACGGTAGATGGGCTTAATTTATAAATTACACCATAAAATTTAGCCTCTCGTCATAGCTTAAAAAGACATGGCACCACACGAATGTGTTGTTTGAGTTATGAGTGCAGGGTTAAGACAAAGACCAGAAAAAATTGCAGTGTTGCAGGTAAAATGCTGTGTAATTCCAGCCCAGAGAAAGGACTTAAGGGACCAGGAAAAGAGCAATGCGGCTCACCATGCATTTGTGATTGATGGTCTCTGTCTGTGCAATAGCTGACTGAGCAACATGTACATCTCTCTTATTCACACACTTAATGGCATGCACACATCCTATAGTGTGCTCAGGCTAACATATGTGCACCACAAGCCATATATGTAATGTGCATGTGAAGCTTCCTTCAAAGTAACACGCATCAGGATGATTGTGGTTGCTCATTTGGCTGAAGGAAGGGACGTACCATGACACTACGACGTCCTAGCTCGACCTGGGATCTTTGTTGCACGTCTTTCAACCTCTGCTCCCTCCCATCACTTCTTTCTCCCTTTGCGGTACACTGTTGAATCAAAAACAACAACAAAAAAAGGGGGAAAAAAATCTAATATTTAATATCCTTCAAGAATATACATATCATTGTACTTCGTTGGTAATATGAATTAACAATACTTCATATTGTATGGGCATATTTCCCCCCCACCCGTTGATCCTGTCACATCCCTGTTGTCTGGTGCCAAGACATGTCTGGTCTGGCTTTTGGCCAGGCTGGGCTGGTCGCCACCACGGCCCCGGCAGCCTAGCAGGCAGGCCTAGCTTAATGCTGACACATCGCTAACATCAGCCAGGGAGAGGAGACCTCTGGGAGATGCTGAAACATCAGCACAGCACCATTTCAGATTTACAGGGAGGGATACACTACGCTCATCTGCGGTAGAATTTAAGGAAATGTCACATGATCACTGTGTTTTTGTTTTTTTTTTTGCAACAAAGTCCCACTTAAAGCCTGAAAAATTGCATGTATTTAAAGACACCTGTAAGGCCGAGGCAATGCATATTAGCACTAAATTATGGAGATGCACTAAAAAGGCCACACCCTGCAAATAAAGCTATGATCATTCACGCAAAGCCATCACAGAAGAACGATTACTAGTTCTCCTAACAAGAAAAAAACGATCAAAATATTGATAAGGCCCTCATTTTCAGCTGCTCGCTGCAGCATGGTGTTAAGGGTGTAGTATGCAAGAGCTCCTCACATCGCAGATAAACAGTCCACATATCGAATAAACTGGTACATTATTTGTTTGAATTAGTTATATTAAGAGCATGTATTGTGTATCAAATCTGTGTTTTATTTAAGCTTAAATGAACATTTATGGCAGTAATAAAAACATAAAAATAGACTATTTTTTCATTTTTTTACAGGCATTATTTGGGGGGAAAGACTGAGCCGTGTAATCAGTTATAAAAGTGGATGGCATTTACAAACGTTAATCAGGATCAGGATTATTTATCTTATTATCGAAGGTTAAAAAAAAATACATTCTTTTATACATATTATTTTTGTTTAAACTCATATTATCATAATGGCTGCCCTTTATGTTTAGCAAGCTATGCAAATGAGATGTAACGAAGCATGTATCGTCAATATGCACAGATATAACCAGGAGTGCCACTGATTGATGATGCAAACCTTCTCCCTATTGCCTTGTTTGTGACCTCTGACTTCTCACCCCTCGAGGGGTTAAACTTATTACCCTCTGACTCGTGTGACCTCTGCTGTGAAAGGAGCTAGATTGAAGGATGACCACAGCTCAGGTCTTATTGGCCGATCTCTGACCGAACTGTGGCCAGAGGGCTGACCATCCAAACCCTAGAGGGATGTGACCCTGGCCCTGCCACACGCTCTGTGGATAATACTATTAACAGGTCAATATAAGCCGAAAAAAAGGGGGGTGGAGAGAACACTGCTTTAAGGATGAGCAGAAGAAAGGGATGAGGGGGGAGATATTGTGGAAGACTAGATTCGCAGGATGGATTTGGAGGTTATTTGTCAGGTTTGTTTGAATGAATGGTCACCAATTTGATTTCCAAACAGGGATGTGACAAACTGGACACATACTGAATACTACTGACAGACAATAAGAGCAGGACTGTCCTGGAAACTTCAATATTAAACAAAAGCAAAAGCAAGGAAAGTGAGACAAATGTGTTGTTGTTTTTTAAGAAATCAAGCATTTTACCTCCCTGCAAATATGTCACATAAAATGGAAGGGATGTTAAATGTAGAATTGTAACAAATTTTGAACTTAAGGTGCATATAAAAACAACATGTTCATAGTAAACGTGTGCATCAACATATTAGATGCTCCTGTATGTCCATCTGTAGTATGATCAGAGGAGGGGTGTATTGGGTGTTTGCCAGTACAGCACGTTACATGCTAGACATGTGCTCTCGCTCGTTCACTCACTCACTCCATGTTATGGCATCATTAGCCATTTTCACTCACATTCCCTTATTTCTCTCTAACCAAGCATCTAATCCAGTTCAGGCCTTCCCAATTAAGTTTTTGTGACACAGAAATCAACTTTTTTAATGACCACAACTCACTGACCATCCTCACTATCAGACCCACAAACAGCAGCACTTTGCCTCTACCCAAATATCATGAATACGCATATAGAGGGTGTACACAGAGCATTCATAATGCGCTTTGTCTCCCTCCACCCTGAAGAGTTGATCGTCAATAAAAATAATAAAATGCAAGACTAAATAATCCAACAAGCAGCCAAATGCCCAACCCCTTTTATTCAAAATAACTTTTGAATAAAATCAAATGGAGCTGAAACACATGTAGCTAATCCACTCCACTAAAGTTGTCAGACCTGCAGCTACAGTAAAGCCTGTAAACAACCATGCAAGAATTCATTCTTACACAAACACATAAGCAGCAGAGGCTCACAGATTACTCCGGACAATGAAGAGGGGAAATCTTCAGGCGAAGACGGAGAAACAGCAAAGCAAAGGAAACTGAAGAAGAACTGGGATAAATGGCAGAAAGGAGGAAGGCGTGGATGGAAATAGTACCTTCTAAAGCATCCATGTGATGTGAGAAGGGTGGGACACCTGCAGAACCTCTCATGGTCTATCCAGAGCTCCTCAGCGACTGCTCCCTCACAGAGCAGAGTGTGTGTATGAGCCAGAGAGAGAGTGTGTGTGTGTCGGTGGCTGAGGGAGGGGATCCCACCCCTCCTCCTTAGGACTGTGCCTCCTTAACAGGATGGAGGGGTAGGTGGGGCCACTGCAATAAAGCAAACACACATTTTTCTATGGCTGTTATGTCCTCGCTTCTCTCGCTCTTTCCCGCCTCCACACTTCCATCTTTCTGTCTCTTTCCAAGACTTGCTCACAGACTCCTTCCCTCGTAGACTTGCTCTCGTTCCTCCTACCTCATGCTTCCCTCTGAATCTGTCTGTCTTACACTCTCCCTCCACCTTTCATCTCCCACCCCTCCCTACCCCTTGCCCCATCCCTTCCTCTCCGACTGGACGACAATATTAACATGCTTCCATTAATGTGGAGGAGGGGATATGCCATTTTGGGATGGTGGTCCGCAACCTGCTAAAATTCTGGTGTTTATCTATGTGTGTGTGTGTCTCACAGGACTACAGTGCTAAGATTAAGCGGGACAGCCAGAGAGCACAGTGTGTTTGAGGGATGAAAAGAGAGGAGAGGGACAGCGGGTGAAGGAAAGGAGCGGTGCCACGGTCAACAGCAGTGGAGCACACTTTTTTTTTAACCTTTTCTAGTTCTTTTTGCTCTGGGTCTCTGTGCTACTTCTCCCTTCTCCCCTCCACTCATCCGGCCACCAAACACGAATCCCATCTGATTAGGGAGTAGCCATCGCTACATAAATCATTCCCTTATTCCATTGGCTGCACGTTACATTGAAAGTATTGATTTTTCTCCCCCTCCACCCCCTGCCGCAGCACTGATTGCAAGGAAACCCTTCACAACATTCACAAACAGGAAGTGGAAAAACAAACCACTGTTCTGTTTCAATTGACCAAAATGGCGGATCCCGAAGCTTTGGCCACAACACAGGCGATCTGTGCACAGCACACGATGGAAACCTTAAGACAATGGACGTGAAAGTACAAAAATAGCAAAAGAACAAAGAATTAATCCATAAAATGTAACAAGCAGTTCACAACGCTACCTCAACTGCACAAATCTGCAGCCACATAATCCTCACAACCCAGTCACTACCCAGCACTACAACAGGAACCATTACATAGAACTGTACGCAATATTTCTAGACCAAACACAAGTCAAAGAGTAAGTAATATCTTAATAGGTTAGGCTGTGGCCACAAAAAACAAGTTTCATTTTGGAGCTTTAAAGTTGTAAAACACACAATATTTCAAAAGTGAGACAGACTAACATCAAATTATACTGTGGTTTTAAATGACCCACCATCCTCAGATCAAAACTGACCATCAGTAGAGCAAACACCGCTGTTACCATGACAGCACAGCTGAGGATACTTTGAACTCTGACCTTATACTCCTGCCTGTGCTCTGAAGCGATGACCAAACCCAGGGTCAATCAAAAAGAAGGTCAGCAGGGGTCAAATGGTAATGACCCCTCTCTGGTTATGCAACCACTCCAAATCAGCCTCCTCCAAGTAGCATCCAAGCATCATTCATCCTAATCAGAGCTGTGCACCTTCCAGGATGAAGGGATGAAGGGATGATGCTGCCTCCGAGTAATGAGATAAAATTTCACATGCATGTACAACAGCATGATGCATCAATATCTTAACTAGGAATTTTGTCTTACGTATTTTTCAGGAGCAACTTTGTTGGAGTGTCAATATTTCACAATGATGTACTATAACTATGGATTGGCAAAAAAGGAAGTGATCGTGGTTGGTTTGCACTCAGAGGCAGCATAGAAGTTAGAAAGAACGACGTGATATTCAATGGCGACAATTTTCCTGTGAGTCAGCATAAAATAGAGAAGGGTTTTAAGATTGATAACAATATAGAATAACCGTCCAAACTACTAGATTTGTCTAATAAAGAATGTGGATGAACCACATCCCTGGAGGAAGAGAGGGATGATCTTTTAAAAGGATGACACCATCTTCGGGCAGAGAAACTGGGTTGGAAGAGACAGATGATGGGGTGGAGGGACTGATCAGAGGGGTGCCAGACACAAAGAGGCCAAGCCATGGCCGGTGGCACGCGATGGGCAGATTAACCAGCGCTTCCTCCCCTAACTGAAGCATTAGGACACCTGACTGAGTCCCGCCAATGGCAGCAAGCCAAGGGGGGCTGGTGGTGGGGTGGAGAGACAAGCTGGGGCTCGCCTTTCAACACTCAGGCTCTTCAACAACACAAAGAGGGGTGGGGTAGTGTTTGTGGGGGGGAAAAAAATAGGGAGTGATGGGCTGGTGGAGTTGGGAGGAGGTGGGGGGGGGGCTACAAGGCTTGCCCCTCACCATCTGCTGCCCGGGCTAAGTGAGGACAGGGGTAGGGCCAGTGTACGGGGTGTGGTATGCAAGCGTGTGCACAGAAAACACACGTGGACTGTATCCACACGCACGCACCTGTTAGTGTGTCAGTGGGTGGCTGGGTGAGTGGAATGGCAGATGGACAAGGCATACTCCTGGCACTGCAGCTACCATGTTAGTCATCCCATGTTAAGGAGTATCTCCCTTCCCCCACATTCCTAACCCCTGCTACCTAATCCACAGTGCCAGCCAATTCTTTATGTTTTGCTCAGTTTGATTAAGACATCCATGATTAGAGACATTATGGGCTGGGTGAGAGGGCGTGTGTGTGTGTGTGTGTGTGTGTGTGAACCGCTAAGCCATGAGGCTGTTTACTGTAATGACCAACCTTTTGCCCCCACACCAGCAATGTCTGCCATTGGAACAACTGAAAGATATTTTGATCAATCATTAATCACAACCCCCCCCCCACCGAATTTACTGTTGTTGAGTGCAAAAACTGCAATTGAGAGGAGAAAACCAAAATTTTCAGAAATGAAAATATCCATACACTGCACTGCAAACAGGATGTATGACAGATGCATCCTCGTACATTATTTGACATGATTTCCCCCTGCTCTGTGTTTTTATCTGTACATTAACAGTGCCGCTATGTATTCCCCCTTGTAAAAAAGGGGGTCAGAGCAGCAGACAGTTCAGTCTTGCTGAGCAGTAATCTGAAAATGCCTGTAATCCTCCATGCAGAGCCCTTCTGGAGACTGTGGTTGTAGTGTGAAGAGGTGCTGCCTCGTCTCCATTTAGCAGCCATGTGTCTGACCAAGCTTGACACGCAACCAGAGCCTTACAGCTGCCAGGACACACACTGAGAGAAGAGGCACAGTAAAGCTGCCCCAGTCACTCACTGGAATAATTAAGCCATTTTTCACCCTATACAATGCAGATTGAGTGCAGGTCACTGAACCGGTTTGTTAGAACAAGTGGCATATCTGGGAGCCAATGAAATGACTGGTTTATGAGAATAAATCCAGGGTGCGGAGAGTGTATTATGAGTAAGCTCCTTTATGACACAGTTCAGTGATAACGGTTTATTTGGCACTATTCAGAATACTAGTCACAATGACCAGGTGGGTGACACTTCTTTTGAATAAGTGCACGTATGTGTTCCCAGGGGACTTCTGTAACAATGAAGCGGCACTGAAGCTCCTGGAATAAATGGAAAATTAGTGCATCCTTTGAACAATTTACACACTGCCACACTACACTGGGACATAAAGAGAAGGAGCAATACTTTCTATGGAGTGAAAGGGGGATGGCACCGCCTAAAATCTTGAACTTGCCTTGGGTTCAGGGTGGAAAACACATGGTTCACTGTCAGGAGTGTCGCTCCTCTTACATGTTGTACGTCCCAGCTGCATTTCCAGGATGTAGTTCATCCCCGCGACCACCTACAGGAAACATGACTCATTATATTATTTGTGGTTCTAACTAATTTGACCATGACTAGGGAATATTTTTCACCTGCATTTCAGCCTTTGTAATGTTCACAATTTTGTAAGCAAACTGCTCGTCTGCATTGGCTTTGTTGAATTCAACCACAGCGAACCGGGCTGCCGTTATAACCTGAGTGCTGTTCACCGGGACAGCAAACGGCTGACCCACCATCCATGGTTCGGCGGTTATGAAGCGACCGGCTGAAACACAAACTAAAATACAAAACCAGCCGAACATCATAGAAACAACTATTTGTTTTGTACTAGCTAATAATAGTCGACGTTACCGGCAGTACATGAGCTAACTCGCCTTCAAAGCCCGGTTATAACTACTCACTGAAGACTCACACCAGTTTCCTATCTGTTGATTACCAGAAACCAGAAACTTCTCTGTTGCTCGGAAACCGCGCGTTGCTAAGCTGCCGTGAAGCGGGTGCTGCTGGTGCAAAACCAGCTGATGCATGTTAAAGGACTGAAAAAAATAAATACTCACAATTAGGCTTACTGGAACAATGCTTTTTATTTTTTTTATTAAGTGAAATACAGCAATTTTTCGTCTGCAATCTGTGCTTCAGTTTCAGTTAATATAAGCAAACATGATAAAAAAAAAACAAAAAAACACTCGACCTCATCAAGATAGTCACTTTCAACCTGTCTTCAATTATTTTTCTCAGTCCAACACAAGTCTAAATTTCATGTCAACATGTATATACAAATATAAATATATATTTATCTGTATAATATTATTTTTGTTGCTTAGTGTGGAATATGTCACATAGCCTATATATTCCACACAAAGCAACAAAAAAAATAATTTAAAATAAAAACACAGGCTGACTGAAATATGTTATCAAGAGTTTTTACTTACAACCCCATGGTTAGTAGGTCTATGTTTCCTGGAAAAACCTACATTACAATGTCAAGAGAATGTTCAAAACCATTACAAAAAAGGCCACTGAGAAATAACAGTTCAGGGAATGATACAATAAAATCCTTGAGCAATTAATATTTGATATTCCTTGAAATGGGGATATCAAATAGTACTAGTATCACTGTAAATCTGCCTTCCTGCAGTCCTCAAAGCATTTTGAGCCTGTATGATGAAGGCACCTGTGTGGAAGGTCACCACTACTGCGATGGGGCTCACCACACTGAATGCATTACTAGGCTTAACACTGCACATTAACAGTAACACACAGACTGACACATTTATTTTCTAACAGCATCGAGCCCAAACATAAAGCCAAAGAGAAATTTGTGGCAGGACTTGGAAATGGCCACTGACTCCCGAATGCAACTTAACATTAAAACGAAGGGGGTCAGTTACTCAATATATTATTTTCTTTTACTTTGTTTTTTTATTACTTGATAAATGGATATTTCCTTACACATTTCCTTACTATTTTTATTTATTTATCATTATTTATGTCACTTCCTTTGACTTTTGGTCACACAAATCACAAAGTTAGGAACAGTATTGTATAGATAGAACTGCCTCTGAAATTAATCATCATTCTTTCTGAAGAAGCATCAGCAAAAAAAGATTTACTTCCTGTAATGTCTTAATCACTGATTTCAAATTGGAAAGAAATGGCAGGTGGGCAGGTTTATTAAAAATGTATTGACAACTATTGTTGATATGATGAAGAAAATGTTTTCATCCATTCTAGCTAGAAGTGTTTGTTGCAGACAAATGCTGAGTAATCAGTTGAGCTCTATTTTGCAGAGTCACGCTGAGGAGACCTTTCAGCCAGGCAGCAGTGACGGACAAAGCAGGAGCAGCATCGTGCTGCTGGATGGGCGATGGGCCCTGGAAGACATGGAGGGAAATGTGGATAACTGGAAAGGAAGCAATTGAGAGGTTGTTCTTTGAATTTTTTTTCCTGGTAGAGAAGACAAAATACAAGACACATTGTTGTATTTGAAAGCAGAATCCAGAGAGTGTATAGTGTGGGTGGGAGACAGCATACTGAAGGTGGGTGCAGGGTTTTGTTTTGTGCTCTGGATAAGGATCCACTTAGTATGGACAGATGGAATAACTACAATAGTGCTGCAACTAGTAATTCATTTATTATTGATTAATTATTTTACTCATCTAATCAATTTATAGTTAACGTAAACAGTTTAGGAATCCCACAATTCTTTCATTAGTGGACTAATTGTTTTAGCCCTAAATTGAAGGTCACGTAGATGCCAAAGGTCTTTAATCCATCCTTTAATAAACTTGAAATTCTTGTATTAAGGACAATTTCCAAAGAGGCCATAAGACAGTTACATGCCATCATACTGTAAATTGCTACATACTATGACCACAGTGCTGCATGTCCGATTCAGCCTCCATTAGATGTAATGATACTGTTTTCTAAAGTTAAATCATTAAGCATGACTCTGACCCATCTAATCCAAGAAATAAACAGACAGACAGTGGAACAACACCCACAAACATACAATTACAAGTCTTGCATTCACAATTTCACTTAAAATACATTTTGTCAACATTATCAACAAAACCCATTCAAGATGTAAAAACTAGAAGTAGTCCCACAAAGTCAGTGGATCAGTAGACAGGTGAAGTTAATTCAACTACTCTTTTTACCTTTATACACTTTCAGTTAGTTTAATCTGTAATAATACATCACATTTTACAAACGAGATACATCAGCTTTTGTACGAAAATTCCTCACTAAGTAAGTAACAACATTTCTGGAAATAAGTGAAGTAGTAGAAGTATCACGAAAAGGAAGTCAAGTACATCAAATACAGTATTTTTACATAAACCGGCACGGGGATATGTAGTACTTCACTGTATCACTGTAATCATAGCCTGTATGTGAATAGTGTGTATAAAAATATAATAATATATATTACTGTAACCCAGGGTTCAACCAGCTGCTGCATAGCTGCTAACGTTGCTAGCTCTTAGCATTAGCTGCTCGCTCTGAGCATTAGCTGTTAACGTACCGGTGTTTTTACACCGAGCATCACCTCGAGGCACAGGCAACTGCCCGTCAGCCATGCATATTAATGCTACATACATGTATTCATTTATTAAATCACAACACAATAGTTCATAACCACAGACTGCATCACATACCACCACAGGACGATTTCAGCTTCTTCACAGCAGTTTACGGCAGTAGGCAGACAACACATGGAGCATTACCGCCCCTATGGACGCAGAGCGTGAACTGCTTTTATAAACATGTCCCCTAAGTCTCTTCTATGCCCATTAATTACAGTAATATCCCTTCATGATATATATATATATATATCCCCTAAAATGTAGACTAGTGATTAATCCATTAAGATTTGGGACACATTTATCATCGTCACATTTCATTGCCAATAGCAGGAATCAAATAATTAAACAATAGACCAAATGTGATCCAAAACACAACACTGAAATATAAAAAGTGGCAATCACACAAACCTGTTCATTGCACATACAAAAGATTATTAAACAGTATAAGAGTATTAACTAACTAGGTTTGAAAAGTCATATTTTAGACATAAGTTCATTACTTACTACTACTACTTATTTCTGAAATGACTTTTCAATTATGTTGAAATGCTGTATTTAATTGATGACCTGGGCAGCTTCGAAGATCTTTCAATATTTATTCACATATGTATTTATTTATCATAATTGCAAATACTAGAATAATAATAAAATATGGCCACAGGAGGGAAATTCATTGTAGGCTACATTGTAGTTTGTTTAGGATTTTATCTCAATCCCATATGTATTTATGACTATGAGCCCACTTTGGTATTTTTATGAAATGTTGTAAATGGTATATATGCAAAAAAAAAAAAAAAAAAAGCCAAGGAAATTATTTTTTTTAACTTCAATTACTTTTCTATGTATTATTTAAAAAACACAAAAGGTGAAAATGTTAGACAGATTGAACTCAATCTATCCTTTTTATTTAAAAACAACAAAATATAAACAACACCACACTTTTAAAAATCTTATTTTCTCCTTTGTACAGAACATTTTAGTGTTGAACAGGCATTTTTTTAAATGGCCACAAATGAACAAATGATTACCACAAAGACAGAGACATCAGGGAATTGGGTAAGTATGATATGAACCAGTTTCCTGCAGACTATGTGCATTTAACACTTGCTTTATATGCAGTCTACATGCTTTTAAAGGGTCTCACTCCAAGCCAAACGTAACTCCCATGCATTAGTGGTATGAATCTACTTGACACAAAACAAATCACTCTACCATGACAGCTCCATAAGAGCAAAATACATCCATCAAAATATGCTTTGGACAATGAAGGAATGTAGTGCTGGGTCATATTTTTCTTCAGCTGGCGAAACCAGCACAAACACATGAAAAACAGAGTATGATCATCAAACCAGCTTGAAAACAAAGACTTGGATTAAGCTACACATTAATAGTTGAGAACACCCTTAAATAACCATAAAGAAATACATATCTTATTAGGTTTTGCTCCTCAGACGTACTTGTCTTGTCATGTTTGTTAAAGTCTACCTTGAGTGTTTTTGGCACAGTATGTGGCTGTATTATCTGTATCATGTGTGCGCTAGACATTAAATAAACAATTCACAACACCACTTGGCTTTGTTAGGTTGTGCTGATAAGAAGAACGGGCAAAATGAAAAACACTATTGCCTAAATCAACTACTACGTAATATCTGCCAACTAGAAACTGTTATATTTATATCTATTCAAATTCAATGAAAACACAACTCAGCTGTATTTTTCCACCCATAAAGCATCTTCAACCCGTCTAAGGAACGTAGCACCTGAGGTACCGTCAGAATCACAGACTGCGTTCAAGCTTGTCCAGTTGAAGAAAATCAATGCAAATGAAATGTTTACCAGTATTTGTTCAGGACTTTTTTTTTGACCTCGACAGCAGCAGCATGGTCACACAACATATCTGCCAACACTAACCTCTGAGGGAAGTACAAAGGATCTCCACAAGCAAATATTAATGGCTAATTTAAGATCGCTTTTTAAAAACACTGACAGAAACACACCGTTCTTTAATCTGAAATATTTACTTCAGATTTTCCACAGCTCGTATACCTCCTTTTTTGGTATGAGCAAGGGAATGGAGAAGAAGTGTGCAGCATGATTTAAAAGGGATCTGCTCGTGGGAGGTGTGAGTAGTGCTGTGGCTCAGAGGGGTTGAAAAAAGATCACCGATTGTATGACCGGAGTGTTGACAGTTCTGTTAGGTTGAGCTGCAATGCCCCAACTGGAGGATGGTGAAAACCCTTTGAACACATGACGCCGTCTTGTGTCAGTATAAAGTCCCTTAGACCTGCTATGTGTTCCTACAGGGTATTATTCACTGTGGAGAAGAGCGCTTCCAGGCCCAGAGCTTCAGTGCTCTCTACTACATCCTTGTCTGACTTCTGCTTTTTAAAGAGTGATGGAAGATTTCGGATATGAACCTCCTTCCTGAACTGCTGGCACAGAGCTTTCTGTTGGTGGGAGACAGAGAGAGGAGAGGTTAAACAGAGCTAACTGAAGATCTACCAGACAGATTCATTAGATACAGTACAGCCCAGCTGAAATGCTGCATCTTTTTGCTGCTGAGCGCAGAAGATTTACAGCACAGCCAGAATCACACTGCTGAGTAATGACTTGCACCGTTAGGCCAGTGTCTCTGGTCATCGCGCTACAACGGGATACGATAGAGAAGCACCGCTCTCTAGTGGCTAAATGTGGCATTACCCCAACAGTTCCTGCAATGAGCTTCTTGAACTGGTCTTTCCTCTTCTTGTCTCCGAGCTTCTGGGCGTTGGGGTCCAGAAGTCTGTGATCATATTGTTCCAGAGCCTCCACGCTGATGTTGGGGATCTGGGTCATCACTGTTTTCAGCTCTATGTAGCGAGGCCGCTAAGAAAGAGAGAGGTGGTGAGGAAAGGAGATTAAAGTAGATGTTGCATCAGAAATTAACTTGAAAGTCCCAGAAGCCTCAGCACTATATGACTTTAGAGCTGAAAAGATCAACAGCAAATTGACCAAAAACAACTTTCATACCAGACTCATCATTTGGAGGGCATGCAAAGATCACAAATATTCAGATTCCATGCTTCCCTGCACCTTGTGTTTTCCTCTGTCATATGACAGTAAATTTGGGTTTTTAAGTTAGATAACACCTAAAATTTCAAGATGCCACCTTGGTTATTCTCCACTATTTCCTAACATCTTATAGACAAATCAATCAAGAACACAATGGTCAGGTTAAATGACAATGCAAACAATGGTTAGTTCAAGGTTTTTACTGACCAAATAAAGCTAGAAATAAAATATTATTGATTACAGATTATGCAGCCTCACCAGGTTTTCATAGATGAGCATGGCCAGCTGAGAGAGTGTGGAGTTGCAGACTTCATGCTGCCCATGAACCTGAAGGCCTCTAAGAACGCTGGTATAAAACCATGTGACCGCCTCTGGGAGAAGATTACCCCCTACCACCTGAAAAGACATGGTAAATGTGGGAGAAAAACTTAAGAAATATGTGGAAAGACACTTTTTGCAGTCACAGGAAATGAACGAGTATCAACTGAGACATTCAATGTGCATTAAAAGGGGGGACACGAATAGATTACCGCTCCTCTGAGAGACTTATTAAAATGAAATAATGTACCTATGTACTGCTTTTAAATATTTCAAGGAAAGCATGTCATGAAATGATTAAAAAAAAGACCCATGCTCTTATGTTTGTTGCACTGGGTGCACTACCTGGCGCAGAAGTACCCAGCAGACCATAGAAGCAGTGCGGTGACAGTTAGTGGTGTCTTTCCATGACAGAGAGGTGAAGGAGAGGGTCAGCAGGCTCATGTAGGTGTTCTGGGCAAAGGAAAAAGAGAGACACTGAGTTAATATACAACATCTAATGAGTGACCGTGCTGTGCTATGATGTTGTGCGTCTTGGCCTGACCTCATGTTTCAACAGGCACTTTCCCAGCTCAGTCAGCTCCTCTGTGGGCTGGCCAGGAGGCACCGTCTGCACTGAGTCCATCATGTCTTCCTCTACTGGAGCACATTTAAAGCAAAGCAATGGGACGCTTTGTCAGAATAAAAACTGTTTTTCTGTCTGGGACTGTGGTCATTGTTTTGTTGATGTGGTAAGTGTACATTGTATGGATGTCAGGGCTATCGAAATCAAGGAAAATAACAACACGCCTCGCAACACATGCAGTTTACCATCACACATACATATATCACCATATATATATATATATATACTGTATATATACAAAAAATAATTTGAAAAAAAAAAAGAATAAAAATCAACTGATTAATTCTCACATTTTAAATGTCTCTTACCATCTACTTCCTCCTTATTTGCTGCTGGTTCAGGCACTTTTCTGGAAATACAGCTCACAGCTGGAAGAAAAGGAGGAAGAGAAGTATTATGGCCTCATAACTCAACTCCCCAATTTACTCTCAGCCATGAGTAAAAGCTGATCTGACAGTGTCCGCTATAGGTTGGGGAAAAAAAAAAAATGAAAATAAAAAAAAAATATCACACACAAATCTTAGTACCTTCCCAATATGTAATAAAAACAATACAAAACAAATAATCACCCTCATAGCCCAATGCCTTGGCCATTTTAGTTTCAGAGTGCACAGTAGAGGTAAGTGATTTTAAACCCAAGATGAATCCTACTGGAGGAATCAGACTTGTCCACCACAATATGTCGAGTCTCACTTTATCCTTGAATCATGGCTGATTTTTGCACTTTTCTGACATGTTCTCAAGCTGTTTTCATCTGCCACATACACAACCACACTGCACAACTAAAGTGCATTCACAGTATTCAGGAATAATAGCTTCACTTTATGCTTTGCTTTACAGCAGGTTTAGACAGGGTTTATATATCGATCATAAAACAAGTATAATATCACTGTAATAAACTGACTTTCGCAACATATATTTTATTTTGAAATGAATTATTATGCCAGTGAATGCAAAGTGGCTGGCACATAATACTGTGTGCAATGCTATTTTATACACTTCTTCCATTGTTACAGCCTTTTGTTACAAATATAATCAGCTTATAGCAACATACAATCAGTTTCAGGAAATACATTACCATCATATTCTATAACAATTAAAACTCACATGTATTTGTTGGTAACACCATAACTTTTTGCTATGCTTGTATGGAAATATACATGGGAGAAGTCATTAGAGATGCTGAAACTTACTGAGGAGATCCAGCACCTCCCTGGTGAGGAGGCGCACCAGCTGCTCCTCCAACATCTCCTGCGTCACCTGACTCTCCTGACACACCACCTCCTCCTCTTCATCCTCACCACTAAAAACATGACAAACAGGTCACCACTGAGTCCACATAAATCTAGTTTAAGATAACATAATCCTCTATTTGTCCCACAAAGAGGGAAATTTACATCATTACAACAGCGACATGGATACTGTAACATCACAATAATGGCCTACATAAAAAAAAGTAAAGGCTTTAAACAGCTATCAAAACAAAACAATAAAATACTGTGATGATAATGTGTCATTAACAGAAATAAAGTGCATATTAAAGAAAGTTTCCTCTCTAAAAAAGAAACCAATTACTTGTACATTATATTGTGTCTTACTCAGAAGTTAAACACACAGCATAAAGAATAAATATAAGGAATGACACATATATACATGAACTGCATAAAGATTCAAAGGAACCATGTTTCGTTGATATTTTACATGCTGCCCCAAAGGAGGACTTAAGGGAACTACTTAATTTCCTTTCATTCATGATATCCAGCTTCCTGATACACAAAACCACATACAAATACAAAGGCTGACCCACAACTTACTTGACAGAAGTCCTCTGGTTGATGACCTGCCATTTGACATTGAGTCTCTGTAATACAAAAACCGAAAACAATTCATGAGATTTGGCAACTAGACCAACAGTGACTGAGTGAAACTAAATGGTGAGATTAATGATGATGAAGTGTTGCAGAAAGCGTGAAGCTCTGACCTGCTGCATGTAGGCGAACAGAGGTCCCAGCAGGGGGCAGAGTAGACTGTTGTAGTGCTCCTGAGGACATGACAGCACGAACTGCCTCAGAAACACCCGTATGCTTGTAAAGGAAATTCCACATTAACATGTAGCAATAGTGAAGCTTTTGCAACTGAGATGAAGTATAGGAGATCTTTTACACCTATGTATGTCAAACCACTCACTAAATCACATAACTGAGGAAAAAATGTATCAAATAAAAACAAATAAAATCAAATGAAACAAAACCAAATAAGGATATGAATCATAGGGCGAAGTCTGTGGTCAGGCACATGGTCGAGGGAGGAAAAAGCAGAGGCAGTTATTTCTTCGCTCAGCCTCTCGATGCTGTAGAATTCCTGCTGCAGGGACACACCAGCGTTTCCCAGGACATGGAAGCTGCAGCGGCAAAGACAACAGAGGAGGAGGTATAATTTAATCAACAACATCATGTGATGTTTAAACAATACAAAAGAAAAGACTGGAGGCAAAGTCTCACCAGTTGTCATACAAAGTGGTGAAAAATCCCTGCATCCGCTCCAGGTTGGTTCTGTACACCGGAGAGTCATAAATATCTAGAAGATGTTGAGAGAGACCTAGAAGAGGCACATAATGAGAAGGTTTTAACCACAATGTTTTTAGATGATGGCTCACTAATAGACAAAAAAAAGCATGTGGAGAGAGCTCACCAAGAACCACATTTCTCTCTGCATCCATCACCTCATGGGCTCTGGTGAAAGTGTCGCTGAGACGAGTCAGGTTCTCAGGCAGGAACAGACTGTTGTTAGTCCTGCAGCGAAGAGTAAACAAAGGAGATATAGCAGTGTAATTTGAAGTATCACTGAGACACACTTAGACATAATGATAGCCACGAGCCACATAAAGGTCCCTCCTAAAAGTCAAGCATAAATGGCCTGATACAGGGATAATGATGTGATCATCAGGTTTCTGTTAGTCCGACAGTTCTTTCATTAGTATAAAAAAGGTGCGGTGTTAACCGACCAGTGTACCGAATTAGAGCTAGCAGGTTGGGCAGCAGGAGCAGAAACTGGGCAGTGCAGGGGTTCCTGTAGATTGGAGCTCCAGCAGAGGTGTAGCCCATCACGAAGCCACCAGCCTTGGCTTCCTCCAGGTCTGCAGGCCAGCGTGCTCGTTTCACCACCCCCAAAATGGCATACAAGCAGAAACCGAGCTAGAGAAAGATAGCAACAAGATTACCATGGCACTCCCTGAAACTTAAATAAAAACTATACAATATGATAAAATATACACAGTAAACGAGTAGAAGCATCGATTGATAATAAAACAGAGCATTATCGTCTGCTAATGTATTCATAAGTGACTCTGGACTTTACATATCTAAGTCAAATAATCATGAATCGCTGTGTTAAAAAACTTGGCACACTTATTGGTTTAAAGGTTAGGTCTTACACATCGGTGTGAAGTAAGCAAAGTCTAAATTGATCTCCCCTGTCCAACACATCACTAAAAGCCCAGAGACAGAAATCCTACAGTCCTTAAAGCAGACACACACAAACACACCTACCTACACACTTACCCGCCTCCTATTAAGGCCCGCTGTGTCTGAATCTTTATTCTGCTCAGTGACCACCTGATCAGCACCAACATAGGCCAGAAACACAGCAGGGTTCCAGAGCACGCTAAAACACAAAGAGTTAACAAATCACTATCTTTGTCAGTGTTACAAAACATGAACGTGACCCAAATAAAGAGAAATCAATACGTACTGCCTAATCTCATCCGAGGTCCATTCTGCTACCACCGGGGCCATCAGTTCATCGAGAAAAGCCTGCTGCTTCGCAAAGTCTTTGAACTGGTTACTGATGAGCACCAGAGCTTCCATCAGTGAACATTTTTCCATGTGAGTGAGCGTGGAGTCGCTTGAGAACAACTTCTTCACGTGATTATAAAACATTTCAAAACAAGGCTGGAAAGGAAAAAAGAAAATTCCGTTACAGTCTGGAACATTTACTCTTGACTACTTTTAAGCACGCTATGCTTCAAGCACACATTTTGTGCATAATAGACGTCAGCTGACAGCAAGTATAATCTGTCTCATCACTGGGAACATGGACATTTATTTACCAAGACGATCTGCGGGTAATCCCGGCATATTTTAATGATGGATGAACAGGCGTGCCTCCTCACGTTCTTCACAGCTCGGGTCCGAGGTGCCTGAAGGCGTCAGATGGAAAACAGATATTTTGGTCTTGGACATAAAAGATGAGCGAAAGTGTAGATATTTGGTTCTGTGAAAGAAACTCACCTTACTTTCCTGGCCAACCTCAAATGTGATGGCTTTAAACAGCTATAGAGGCAAAAAAAAAATACTGTGATATAAATACATCATTAACAGAAACAAAGCACATTTTAAAGTTTTCCTCTTTAAAAAGGAAACCAACTAGTTAGTTGTACTTTTAATTGTGTCTTATTGTCTCCTTTGTATATTTACTACAGCATTTCTTATCAGATCACTCAATAAAGGGATGCAATCTGGAAAATATTTAATTACTACAATAACCGATAGGAGCATCCATCATAATAATAATACAGTACATGTATGGTAGAGAATACAGAGAAATGGTATGTAGTAGTGATCAGCTGACCTTGTTAAGGACCTGTGGCAGGAAATGTGGCCTTTGTGTGACGAACGGGAAGAGGGCAGAGACGTTGGTGAGGACACAGGACAGGATGAGCGGGTCTTTGGTGTCGTAGTTCAGCACAGCCTGCAGCAGCTCCATGCTCTGATCTATAGGCAGCTTCTACACAGTAAGAGGAAGAGGAGGAGCAAACCTTCACATCACTGTCATCAACAGAATTATTCTCTCACACTTTCACTCTGTTACTTAAAACTATTCCTGTTACCTCCTCCTCCACATTTTTGAAGATCTGTGCGACCATACACTCCATGAAGACAGTCATTGCATCCCACTGGACCACTGATGGGGACAGGAGGGTGCACAGGCCCTCAGCAGTCTTAGCTAGTGAGGTGCAGAGAGAGACGTCAAGTTAATTCAGCAAATATTTTACAAGTTAAATTAAGAGTGAGGTCAAACACGTACGTGTGGTAGTCCCAGTATCAATAGGGCTGGCGATCTGATACTGTAACCATTCCGCTGCTATCTGGAAAGCCTCCAGAGGGACAACACGACATGCAATCCTCACCACCTCGCCCTGCTGCGCTCGGAAAGCTGTTGAGCATGAACATGCACGGTGAAAAAACATCAAGGCATAAAATAAAGAGAACCAGTCTTTTGAGAAGTAAAGTCAATTACATAACACTGACAATTAAAGAACGAATTGAAGTCTTCATCGCTGTCGAAGTCCACACGGGAGTACACGCAACTTGGGCTGTCGCTTCTAGATGGAAATCCAGTCTGGAGAGAAAGATCAAACCTTTACACCCGTTTGGCTTCTGCTTACACTGGGAACGGTCACACTGACATCAGTGTCTCACCTTGACTAGGTTAGTCATACATGCTCTGAGGTATTTGATGGCCATCTCCACAACAAAAGTGTCCTTCGACAGAGTCTCATGTCTGAACAAAGCTCCCCAAGTAACCAGAGTGGACGACTTTAGAAACTGCAGAAAAAGAGATAAAAAACACAGCTTAATAATTCATATTCTACTGATTTAAATGCGGTTCAAATTGTTGTTTTCTCACCTGACTGGAATGTGTTGTGAAGGCTAACAAGGCTTCCATGTACTTGCTGAGATTTGCAGGTACCTCAACCTCGACATCTGAACCCTGTGGAGAGAAATGACATTTAAACAAAAAGTATAAAGACTTAAGACGTGATTTTCTAGGATTCTATGCTTATGTGTGGTAAAAGACCGTGTGAACAAAGGAACTGATGTGGAGTCAAATGAAGAGAAACTCACCACTAGCGAGCAGAGCTGGCCTCCCAGAGCACACAGGACCTGACAGAGCCTCTTCAGGAAGATGTAGCCCCGCTCCACCACCTCCACTGCTCTGAAGAGGTTAACACATGAGACAATAAGTCACAGCCAAATTTACTTATGTGTGTTTTTAAAAACTGTTTTACATCCCTTTGTACCCCGCAGTAGGCAGGTGTGTCACATTACTTACTGTGATTCAGAAGATTTTTTACATATTGCCAGTCCATCTGCTGATCTGAAACCAGACAGACACAAACCATTCAGTGACAGTGAAAACGTCAGGATGATGGAGATGAGCTGATACACTCACTGGGCTGCAGAAAGGATGTAGTGGATGGCCACGTCATCAAACAGCAGCATGAATGGCTTCCTGTCCTCCAGCTTGCCCTGTGGCAGAATGACACAGTTGATTACATATTATTACTGTTAATTTACTGAAGGCTATAATTAGCTCATCTGATCCATGGTTCTTTAATAATGGGGCATATCTTCATTTGGCCACATGGTAGCATTATTGCTCTGAATCTACACCACTTTCTATAGGCCAATTTTCCAAACAGGTTTTATTTAAATATGGTAAAATGTGTTTAATAAATTATCATAAATATTTACCAAATATAGGGGAAATAAATGAGCGAAAGAATAATGTTTTAATGCTTACAACAATGCTTTCACAGCTAGCGTTTTATCTTAACCGTGGCCTTTCAACACTGCGGTTTCCCTGCGACTCACCTTCCGGCTGATAGCGATGAGCAGACACTCGGCTGCCTCTAGCTGCAGCTCCGGCTCGCTCAGCAGCAAACACAGCATCTCCAGCAGGTGACAGTTTCCAGAGGTGATGTGCACCAGAGACACCCAATCTATGTAGCCTGCAAGTGTATTCAGTGTGGCCACAGCGACTCGACAGTGAGCTCTGGCCTGCGCGTGGAAAATGAAGTCAAGTGCTCAAGTTCATATGAGGTTAATTTTAGATTAGAGGTGCAGTGGTGTTTGCTCACCTGCAGTTCATCTCCTGGTGACTCTTTCTGGATAAAAAAAAGAAACAATTATTTTCACCTCTCCACTTTTAAATGTTTACTGTTTGTGTTCACAATAGCAATAATGCATCTAAGATGAAGAAATCCATCTTAATGCTACATATGATTACCACAAAAAAACAACAAAAAAAAAAAAGCTGAAATCCCACTGACCACTTTTCGGTAGTCCTCAACATTAACATGCAGAATGGCCATCATGAAGTTGACGATGCTCTCCATGTTCTGGGTGAGTGTCTGCTGGATGTCTCTGCGTCGCTGAGTGGGCAGCGTCTGGAAGGTGATCACATCCTCCGCCAGCCTCAAGAGAATCAACATCACCAGCTCTGTCTGCGCCTCCTACAAAAAAGACGCAAGTCAATTTTAGTTTTTACTTTATACACTTAACTTTTTGAGTGCCATTGATGTATTTCGATGTCAAAGTGTTTTTTCGGCAGCAGGTCGCCGATCGTGGTCTCGAGCTTCTGGGAGATGTAGTCGGAGCATAAAGAGACTGTACACCACAGAGAGTGATTCTCTTCTTTCATTTGAGCTATTCAGTGTTTTCAGAAACATAACACATATTCCGTGGGTCTTAAAACCTTACTCAAAATGGGCAAAAAAATCCTGACACAAGGCACCTTCTGATTTAAAACTGGCACTCAAAGAGTTAAAAATCCCCAAAACAATAGCATCAATGTGCTGTATATTTTGACAAGCACATAGTTCGTACTGATGAAATAATCAAGAGGGAAGATGTTGTTTGGGTGCACACACTTCGCAATATCTACCCGGGGCCAAGCTGACATCATGACGCCATATGAAAATGAGCATGACTAATCCTTGACTGATGCTTATTTGCATGTATTACATAACTGTATTCAAATTGCATGCAAGCTGGCAAAGGACTGACATGCAATAGCAAACCATATACATCACTCACCCCATGGTTAGTGAGAGCCTCCATCTCCTTCAGCATATCTGGCCAATTTTGAGGCCATTCTCTCTTTATCATTTCCACAGTGATTCGTGACAGGACATCTTTGATATGGCTCTCCTCCTCCAGGATAGCATGAGTACCCTGATGAGAACACGAGTACCCAGAACATATGTCAAACAAGTGACTGTGACGAAATTGAATTCCATTTGAATCAATTTCAATCAATCATTTTCACAAGAAAAACAAGCAAAGTGCAAGGCAACGAGAATACAGCATTGCCTTGCACTTTACTATATAGTTTCTGCAGTTCTGTGACAGAGAACAGATTCAAGTTTAGAAAATAAAATAGAATCAGAAACAAGTTCATTGCACAAACAAGAAATTTCAGAATAAATATGGGGTGTAAAATGTAGTAAAAGGAAAGCAATTAAAGATACAGAAGGTACCTGTAACATGGATTTACACAGACCAGCGCTGTGGCTTTCTCCCCTTCTAGAAATGACATCATTTTCCTACAATTTTGTCAAAGGTACTATATTTACCCCCGAAAGTCAGTTTCTCAGGGCTAGTGAGTTGTTTGGGGCAACAGATCTGCAGGATTTGTCTATGGTGTGGTGGTTAGGTTGTTAGCAGCATATTCCTATCACACTCACATTTGATAACAGCTGCATGGCACACTCCTTCAACTGGACCTTCTCCTGTTGTTGCATGTTGTTCCATCGAAACCTGCAAGATATATAAGAATTTTTTCAAAATGTGCAGATTTGTTACACACTTATTTGCTAAAACTTGACTTCTGTGATACACTCACTTGATGACGTGCTCCAGGATTTGCAAACCAAAGTGTCTCACAACAGCTGGGTGGGCTTTGTTGGCTAATTGTAAGCCACATGGGACACATAAGGAGCTCGTCTCTTTAAACTCCTCACAAAACTGTTTTCAAAATAAAGTTGTTATTATTACGAATACTTAGATAACACAAATTTTGAAATAATTCAGAATATTACCGCATTAAGTGTAATGTGTCAGCGTTTATATAAGAACATTACCTAAGCTACATTACAATAACACTCAAATAGCATAAAGCTAACCTAAAAAGCGACGGCTGCCAGCTAGGTGCGGCATTGTCATTAGCAACGTGATGTAAATAAGTTGTTAACTTGAGATTCCGTCTTTATTAAACTTATGTAAAACTATCCGTAGTAACCCAGCTGTTACCCTTTATGTGAATGAATGAACGCTGAGTTGCCTGTGGATGTGGCGGTGAAGGATAATCATGGCATACCGGCTAGCTCGCGAAACATCTGGCCATAATCGTTGCATTTGGCTGACGACGTTGTGACAAACGTAAACAAACTGCATTCACAAAGTGGTTACTTACTGATAGCCCTGCGTAAAACATGACGTTTTATTCGGCTACGTAGGTACTTGATTCTACTTTCGCAGCGGCTACAATAATTGTCAAGCTCAGCTAGCTGGCAGCTAGCTAACAACCCATAATGGTGCTACCTTTAGGGCCTCCAGTCGGTAAATTTGGCCTGTTTCTGCATCCATCATCACATTCACAGCCTTCATAAGCTGATCACACATGGCGGCCACTGGGTCAGCCATGTCTTCAGGTGGCGTATGGTGCACTGTTGAGGCGAAAACGAGGAGCTCCCTTATGCAAAACACCTGCTCGACGGTGAGCTGCGCACTCGGGGAGTTAACGCTACCCAAGCTACAGAATGTGCTGCACGTGTGTTTGAACCGCCGGCTCGCCGTTGAGTAAGAATTCTGGGAATAGTAGTCGGTGCGGCAGCTTTTTTTAAAGATCGTCTATATACTGAAAGAGGAATCACTTTGAATTGGGGAAAAAAATCTGAGTTCACGCAAGTGTATCAAATTAGTTCAATACTTACTGATTAATTTACCTCTTTTTATTCATACAAGCATGTACATTTTAATGTGTCATTTATTGTATTTAATCAAAAAAAAATATATATCGTTTTAATTGACCCCCCATTGTGGGAAATATACTTGTTACAGCAGCATGAACAAGTTATAGGTAAGAAAAACAATAAAACATAATTTTAAATATTTACATTTTGTACTCAAAACGACAAATCTATCTATCTATCTATCTATCTATCTATCTATCTATCTATCTATCTCTCAGGTCTGTAGGGAGCCAACTGCTCTGGAAAAGTACATTTTCCTTCCCGAGACAAGACTTTTACTTATACCATATGTTTTACAGTGTACAGTGTTTATAGGCAGTGCCAAATGATGTATGCACAAGCAAACACTCTATTACGGAAGTTTAGCATGTGTTCAGATGGGGTAAAGGTGTCCCTGTTCAGAGCATATTGTACTCCATTATATACAGCACATCTGTGGTCAAATTACAAGAAAGCAAGTTTGCAGAGGCTTCAAGTTGCATATAATGATGCAATGAGAATATTACTGAAAAGACAGAGATGGTGTAGTGCCAGTGAAATGTTTGTGACAGCAGGCATAAATACATTTCAATCTGTGATAAGAATGCTCACGTACAAATTTATACGTTGGCTGAATGATTACGAGAACGAGATTATTCTGCGGCTATCTCACATCAGATTTAACACTACACGGTATCAATCAAAGCAGTGGAGGCACTGGAATAGTGTTTTACATGCAATGTCTTAATGGGTGTGTGTGTGTGTGTGTGTGTGTGTAGATGTATGTGTGTATGTGCTTGGACATGTTTTTGTGCATGTGCATGTATGTATACAGTAGCTATTATTTTCTTTTATCATGAATTTTAATCATGAATTTCTAGTTGTGCTTTATGTAATGTCTTGTTTTTTATATCTGGACCTTGAGTCTGTAATAAAGCTTTGATTGATTGATTGAGTGTGGAAATGGTGGAGAGCATCCCTCTTCACAGGCCTACTTTTACTTATATTCCCCACCCCTACCATAAACTGTGTGCACCACCCACTTCAACTTTAAGTTTCAACTCGTCGAATACAAGCAGAGTGAGACCTCTTACTTTTTCACACACAACACAGGTTGAGCTCTCCTTTCAGTTGGAGTTTAACTTTCTGAGATCTTGTCAAATTGAACGACGTCGACTCGAGAAGTTCTTCAATAAAAATTCATTTATATTTCCTACAAGTAAGAATAAAGAGCGCAGTTTTTACACTGATTTGTCCTCTGCTTTTTTTCTGTCCTAAAAGAGGCGGAGCTTGAATTCCTAACTGGACTCAGTTTTCCTCCCTACGTCACTCTGGGATAGGTCGCAGTCTGCCGAGCACCGCTGTCAGTCAACGGGGTTTCAGGCTGATTAACTAGGCGTCCTGTGGTAAGAAAACCCTTTGAGTTATCAAAGTATACCTCATATATTTATAATTTGTTATATCTGTCGTATATTCCCACAAAACGTGAGTGTTTGTTGTATTTCCTGGCGCTTGCAACAAGCCGTGTGAACTACAACGGAAACTTTTGTCGTCAAGGCCTTGTTATTTGTTGCAACAGGTCCTCGACACGGGTTACAGTTTACTTAAGTGTTTGATTGTTTTTGTCTTTTGGACATTTTAATTTATGAAATAATGATGTGCCTTGTTTTTAATGCAGGACGGGACCCCCCCCCCCCACAAGCAAGAGAAAGTAGCCTTGCCCATCGCGGCTTCAGGCTCTGGGATTTAAGTGGATCGCCAGTCGCAGAGCTTTCGTCGAAACTGCCAGTGGGGATTCATGCTGTGTTGTTAGCTAAATGCGGTACGAAGCTAAAATGATGCCGGTGAGTTTGTGCTTTATTTACTTGGCTGGAAGTTTCAACGTTGTCCCGTTGCTTAATATTTCCGTATTCGACACTATGCCTCAGCATGTATGAGCAGTGAGTTACCTGGACATTTAAAAAAAAAATGACGTGGCAAGTTGATGCGGTTGCTCGTCTGTGCATTTAGGTAGCAGAGGTTTGTGTTGTGAAGTTTATTAGCGGTGACATCTGTGTGTTTGTGTGCAGGTGTGAAGCTATGTCATTAATTTGCTTTCTGGTGCACATGAATCTACGGTCGGATACTTGTGTAAGGCTAAAGCAGTCAGCGGTTAAAACCAGTCCTGGGACGGTTCACAGTTAGCTGGTGTGACAGTCTGTATCTGAACTGGAGATGTTGTTAGTTATACACATCTGTCCTGGACACACAGCAGGAGGTGGCTGCCCAGTCTGGGTGGCACTATGATAACCTCAGCACTGGACTACTGCCATGTCATCATCATCTTCATGATCATCTTCATCTTCAGATGTCCATTGCCTCTACTGCAGTGAAAGATTATCTCCCAGCACTTCTTTGAGAGAAAACATTTCCAAGATATAGATAGATATTGACATTATACATTTTTTCTTCACTGTTGTGACTGACTCATTGCTGGTAAAAGAGCAAAGTTTAAAGAGGTGATGGTTGGATCGGTAACAAGATGGCTAGTGAGCGTTTAATCCAGCTGAAGTCATTGTGTCTAGAATTAATTTAGCTGAGGAGGTTGTGGCAAATATGGGTGAAATTAACAAATATTTCCATTATTAATTTGTCAATTTCTTGATTAATCGTTGATTTAAGTGGAATGTCACAAAGGAGTTAAAAGTGCCCTTTGCATTTTTGTTGTCTTCTACCAAGATCAAGATATTAACTTTACGATTATAAAACAAAGAAAAGGTGTCTATATAAAGTAAAAACAGTATCCGAGAGGCTGGATTCCATGTATGTTGTTGGTGTTTTGTCTTGATAGCAGCAGACTTAAATTATTAATCTGATGTCACAATAGTTGTAAAAATAACAGTAGTAATATTCTGTTGATTGAGCTTAATATACTTAACATTTAAGCGCTAGTTGCAAGATGTTTGGTTTATAAATGAAAAGGCAGTCATTATCTGAATGTTAACGCTGTAGACTTTCGTGTTTTTGTCTCAGCTTCTCTGGTTAATTCTGAACCTTTGTCACACGCTGTATAGACACACTACTGTATGTTCACAGTTGTGAACAATCTAGTGTAATCCTCCGCTGAGCGTCTGCTAATGATACCCGTTTCTGCTCAGACCTGTGCTTCCAGTAAAACAGCTTGATCAGTGAATTAATCACCTTAGCTGTGGAGACATGACTCCTCTGGTGCGTGACCTCAGTCTGCTTCTGGCACATGGTCGTTTGTTATCACCAAGCTCTGCTTGTGCGGACGTCAATATAAATTGTCACCCTTGCTTGTTTTCATACAAGATCTGTTTCTTTATAGCCCACCTGAGACCTTGGCGACAGCCGCTTTTTTACGCTAGTCCTGTCACCTGAGAATATATCTTGGTTTCCTTGAATGAGACACAGCTTCTGGAGTTTGCCTGATAAACACAAGATGGCTTCTATATAGCCAGGGTTGATGTGAGGCATTGTCTTGGAGATTACATCCATGGCCCGGGACCCTGCTTGTACAGGCCGGGGGCTCGGGGGTGGTGGGAATGTAGTGTTGTAATTACTGGCTGCGATGGTAAATAAGGGGTCACTGTTTCCTGAACACAATGAGCTGCTAGGACTCTTTAACTTTGTGTGTGTGTGTGTGTGTGTGTGTGTGTGTGGGTGGCAGTGCCCTGATAAAGGATGGCCACCGTTTGAAGGTATAACTCATTTACCCCTGATGTACTTTCACTATTTTTTAATCTCATTTAGGCTTGAATATATTAGATCATATTTCATTGTTGTTTATGTTTTTCAAGATTAATTATTTTCAATGTGACCACATAAAATAAACTTGTAAACATCGGTCAGAGTTTCTACATGACTTTTCTCAGGCACTCGCATCACTTCCTCATTCCTCTCCCATGACACCTGTTGCTTGCTGTGTAGATTTTCAAGAAGATTAAAAAAATGCACGTGGCCTGTGTTATTTAGTTTTGCATTTTTTTGACCGCAGATATTTGTAGAATGTCTTGGTACGCAGTGCAACAGAGATCGCTGTCGATGGTGGGAAAATGAGATGATGCTCTGGGAATGCTGCTCTATGCTGTGTGTGTCAACAGAAACATGAGAAGGCTTTCGCTGCAGCCACCACAGGCTTTGTGTTTAGGCTGTAGGAGCGTACACGGTGGTGACGCAAGCAGCATCATCAGCGATGGCCAAGGACTTTCAAGGGCAATGTTTTAACTTGATGAACATGAGTCATTGACATGACTGTATTAGTACTATAACAGTTTACACAAGCCTGATTTAATCATGAATAAAGAATATTTGCGGAGGTTGATGATATTTTCTTGAATGCCTACTGTCAGACTGCAGCCACAATAGCAGCATCACATCAGCCTTGTTTCTGAGAGGCAAAAGATGCTCTTCTGATCCTGTTAATTAGACTGATAACAGAAAGCAGATGAACTGTCTGCTGTGTTAGTCTGGTTTATATAAATGACCAACCTTTATTGTCATTTAAGCATTTATAGTCCTAATATTGGTACTAGAGACCAGTGTCTGCTGTCTGTGAGTTTCACCCCTAGTCCAGGGACGTTTGTGGGCTTTGGTTCCTCTGGTCAAAATGTGGCAGTTGTTCCTGAGTCCATTGCACGAAAAAGGACCTTTGTATTTTACGTCATCCAATCACTGTCTCTCCTGCTTCACCAAAAGCTTGTCTGCATATGGCAGATTAAGCGACCACAAATACATCATTCAGTGTGCATTTCTCTTAGGAAGCCAATTAGTGTGTCTGCCACATTTTTTCTGAATTGCTAACTGCTGGCTTTCAGCTTCTCTCATGAGATAAACTTTGATTAAACATAGTTTTGCATACAGTACATTGCCATACAGCAGTTTAGCCATCAGACTAGCTATATAGCACTTTAGGTAGTCTTGTGTGTATGATCTGTAATAGCCTCCTTTTGCTTTGGCCCTTTTAGTCTGAATTCCTACATTCAACTATCAGGAAGGCGTGGGGGGAAATAAGGATACATCCTCTCCCTCCTGCTTCATTTTGACAGCCATTTCCCCTTATCTCTCTAAGATAAGCACAAGTTGGAACGCTCTCGTCTCTTCAACCAGGAACTGACGACTATTGCAGGAGTGCAGATCATAAAGTGATAGGCTAAGTGCTGCAGTGCAGACAGAGAGAAGAGGTTGTCCTGATCGAAGAGTCGCAGTTCACTGCAGCTCCAGTGTAAAAGCTGCTTGTTTTTTTTCTGAATGTTGCAGCTGAATGAAGCTACTGTGAGTCTGTAACCCCTGACCTTTCCTACCCTCGCCCCCTCATCGCCCCCATAATGCAGCATAAAGAGAGTGAAAGAGAGATGAAGAGGAGTAATACTTGGGAGTTTTCTGCTGCCTCTTTTTTTGTTGTTGTTGTTTTCTGAAGGGCGGCGATGCTGGAACTGTGTCAACTCTTGAAGCCGTGGCAGCCGGAGACGAGGGTAATGCTGCAATGTCTTACAAACCTGCTGTAATCAGTTTCAGAGGCGACTCCAACAACAATGCCAGGTTCATTCGTTCGATTATCACAGCAATACATGTAACTGAAAGAGTGTGTGTGGACTTACAGAAGACACCCCCCCAGGGGTGGTCAGAGATGTAGAGCCTGTTATCTTCCAGTTGTCCCAGTTCTCCCACAGGCGTCAGATCAGATGTTGTGTTTATAGTCAATCCCAGTCCTGTCTGACACTCTGCCTCAATTGATGTGACTACATCCTTGTCCCTCCATGACGAGGCTGTAGACAGAATTTATAACATATAGTTTTATATAAAATTGTACTACCTTAATTGATTTGTTTTGCACAGTATTCATTAACAGCTCTCGGTTGAGAGCTAATGTGGTGCTAATGTGTTTCTCACTCTTTGTTAGCAGGTGGTTATAATCAGGGACCACAGCGACACAGTATGGTGTACATGCATTTACAGGAGCTCTGTTTGAGATTGAACATGCCAAACATTAAGTGCTGCTTATACAGAGAAAGGTAGCAAACCATTCAAATCAACAGCAGCCTTCACAAGACTGTTTTGAAATGGTGCTTGAATGTATACTCGAGCAAATTAAAAGCTGAGTAATATCTTCATAGTTGTTATGAAACTAAGAAGTTATTGTAAAATTGTCAACCGTTTTGTGCACACATTTGTGTAATTTTACCATTTGTGGTTAGACAACTACACTTACACATATTTTGATTGATCGGTAACGAAAACTTGTTGCAGTTCCAGTTTGAACCACAGACAAATCTCTTTGTCGACCAAAACAAAGGTAATAATAACAATAATAATAATAATAATAACAATAATTATAACAATACGTTTGATTTAGCAAGCATTTTTCTAAAGAGGTACATTTTTACTCAGAGGTACATGTATCTTTACAAATGAGAACAGCCCATTAATAATATTATAGTAAGAACTGAGTATCACACGAGTCACTTGCTGATGTGACAGGGAACAGAAGGTGTATCTTTGGATTTGCAAATAGAATTGCTAAGATGATGAATGATCTCCAACGTTGCTGTGGGTGTTTTTTAGTTGCTTTGTTGTGAATTCTCTTTAACAGAGTGGGCTTTCATTTGCTAGTTATCCTGATATTGCAGAGTAATTCCATTACAGTGTGCCATCCCTTGTGGTTTGTCTATTCTTGGAAATGGGAAACTGCAGTGGCAGACAGTTTTGGTTGCTCTTAACTCAATATAGGACCAATTGCATTTGGACAGTGATCTTGAGAGACTGATGCAGTAGAATTGACCCTCACAAGAAGAGAGCAGCTTGTCAAGGTGGGACTGCTTGAAGCAACATCGCCAAAGGATCATTCTTTCAAATAGTTTTAGTTTAGTTTTCGTTGGAACTGCCCATTATATTTATTGTATTATATTTCCACTCTCTTGCTGCACGTGTGCCTTTGCTCATGAGAATTGTTTATCTGAGTGATCGGTGGGTGTGCCATGCACTCACATAGCGTTCCTTGCTGTAATTGGTTACGGCAACAGTGTTGATGTTCAAACTCAGGTCATCACAAAGTCTTCTGTCTAAACAATCAGAGAGGCTTGAAAATCCAGTTCCCCTGCGGTCTAAAATCAATGGCATCTGCTCCATGGCTCTCCTGGCTTTAATGGGAGAAGACACGGATCCAAATTACAAAGCAAAGGGCCAAATCTGCATTTTAGGGGTTGTAGGCTTTCAATTGACAGCGCATTGCATAATAAACCATTTTGCACCTCCCTAGTGGTACTGAATCTTTGACAAAGAAGCTTGTTTCCATGCAGTAAACCCAGAGCAACTGTATCCAGTATATATATGTTTTGTTTTTTTTTTTAAGTCTCTCTTTCTCAACCTCTCAACACTTTTCCACAGGACAGCCCAAGTGTGTGCAGCCAGCTGCAGTCACTCTCTCTGTCAAAAATGTGTTCTTATGACAGTGTATATGATGTTACAGCCTTTTATGTCGAAATGATACGCATATCTGCATAGGCATGTGCCACTGACCTTCAAGACCGTGTCGTTGTTTTTGCTCTGTTAAATAAAACCCATAAACCAGGCACTCTGTGATCTGGTTATGAGAATGAACATCTGCATTCTCTTAGTTACCCTGTTTTAAACTTAAGGCATAGTGCAGGCCTTGCTGCAGGCTATTCAGTTTAAGCTTACTATTGTAATACAGAGCCAGTGGTCTGTTGAAAGGGTATATTTTTATATAGTGGATTAACTTAATCCCTGAGATATAGCCCCAATGGCCCAGCCTTATAGCTGCTCTGCTTTGAGAACATCTACAGTGCAGGCTGCAGTGTTAACAGACACATGCCTTTGCACTGGCTGGCTGTGACTGTCAGTTTGTAATTGCGAGCCTTCACACCAGGTCCAAACCCTGGCAGATAGTTTTGAATTGGCTGACGCTGGGATGGAAATAGAAATCTGTGGTTGTAACAATGAAGCGCAGCAGGCAGCTCGTCCCCTCTTCACCTCTTCCCCTCCTCCCTCCCCAGGGCACTGTCTTCGCCCCGTCTCAGGTAGGCAGGAAGTGCAACTCAGCAATTACCTCTGTCATCTGCTCTGATAGACAGAAAGCAAGAGTTGCAGTTTTTTTTTGTTTTTGTCGAGCGTTGTCATGTGGAATCCAAATTAGTAGGCTCGACTGTGCAAAGCTGCCAAAGACGCTGCATTCTGGTGAGCCGTTGCACTTTGGTTTAGAAATAGGCCCATGTGTTATTGAGCTGTTTAATTTTGCTCGCTATTGTTTCTCATATTCATGCATACCTGTTTTTGCAGGAGAAATTATGTAGTTTACACACACACACACACACACACACACACTGCTAATGATGGAAAGTCAAAGTGGATATTCTGATGTGTTGAGTCAAGAAATATCATTCGATGAAGAGACCATTGAAAGAAAAGAAGATATATCATTCAATAAGAATACAGTTATAGAAGATTCATATTAAATAAGGGCTACTTTGCTGGGTACTTTTAATACACCCACAGCAATATGAACATTCAAAGATGCATGAAAATTGGCCTGATTAGTTTAAATAACTATGTACATGTGTGTGATATCGTAGTCTGTGCAGTCACAACGGGCATTATGTGGATGAAGGTCAGCAGCAACGTGCCAGCTCATCGAGATGGAGCTCTAGGTCTGCATGGTGGTGGGCCTGGATCATTAACTTTAGTGCTGAAGAGAATTGGCTTTTAGTGTAGGCATTGCCACCCCCTCCCAACGATGTGCCGGCATGTCTCCCCCCTCCCCTCACTCTATTGCCTCTCTTTCACTCTCCAAATATTAACAGGGTCATTTGAATGTCCTGCACTGCCGGGAAGTTGTGATGACGTCAGCTGACCTGCGCTGATCTCTGAATGGCTCTAAAAGGATAAAGGCAGGCAACATGAAATTGATGCCACTTGGGGTTTTATTTTAATTTCCAGCCCTAACAGTATCATTTTATTTTGTTAACTAAGTCCACTTTGATTCCCAGCCCCATACTGCAAACACTGAAACTATTCTGATAAGCAGACAGGAAAGGAAAAGTCTTGGTTTTGGCTTTGTTCTCCAAGGTGGTTTTTCCCCACCGGGCAGTTGGTCAGGAGCACAGGGGCAACGTCTGTTTACAGCTTTCTGTACTGTAGATTAGTGACAGGGGTGACTCACATTGGGTCTATTGATGCGGATCCTTCATTTACATCCCTATGGAGCGAAGCAGTTGAGTCAGGTCCTCTGAGTCAATCCTTTACCCTCTTGTTTCTACCTTTGCCTCTTTGCCGGGAAGAGAAACAAACCTTCTCTGGTTGTTTGTGTTGCCTAGGAGATTTTCAGAGGAAACGCGTCACCTGGCCAGTCATTCAGTAAGCTTTAGTCGAAGAAGAAACAGGGAATAAAGCCACTTATCCTGAGGCTGTTGTGCTTTTGCTCAGCGCTCGGTTCAAAAGCAACTTGATTACTTTTGTTTCTGCACCACGGCTGCAGCTGCTCTGCCCTAACCCCCCCCCCCCCCCCCCACAAGCCCTTTGTACTCGTGACCCTGCTGACCTGATGTTCCCACCGTGGCCCCTGTAGGCACGGCCGTTCACAGCAGTGTGCTGAGAGTAGAAAAACCTGACAGTCCAACCTGGAGGTTTAGGACACAAATAATACTATTCTGACAATTATACACACTTCAGGTTGGTCTAGTCCTTGGGCTGCAGCATTTTGGTCTACAGTAGGACAGTTTGATGAGTTCAAGTTGTGCCGTGCCTCAGGACACCTTTGTCATGCCATAATATTGATTTTATTATGGCCTTATCAAAGCTCTCACTCTTTGAGATTAGATTACATTTGACCAGCAGATTACACAGATGCCGATTTTCACTTTCATGTCTCAGTGGCAGAATATGACAGTTCACTCCCAGGTGTGTATTTTTTCAAGTGATTGCCAAGGCTTTAGTTTGGCATAGGCCGTCTTCCTTTCATGAAATTAAATTCACAATTTGAAATGTGCCACAAATACCAGCCTTCAGGGTGCTCAGTTTTCTGCTCAGTGTTGCTTTGTTTTTTCAGTGGTGGCATCTTCATTAAAATAGTCCATTTCTTTTTAGCCCTAAACCAGTCGCACAATGACAAATCTATGGACTCCAGAGTCCTCAGTGGGTATTTTGTGTGTGTGTTGGGGTGGAGGGATCTCTCACAGTGGTGACAGTGCTATTTAGCAGTTAGATGGTGGTGGGTGAAATGTAATTCTGGGAGCTAACAGAGGAATGAGTGCTGAGAAACAGATACATCTATTACACACACTCCTTCACGTTAATCTGACGCAGTTTAATATGTTGTACCTCAAGTATGAATAAGTATTCTGGTTACTTTTAACTGTTGGCACTTTTTCTGTGCTCCCAATCTTTCATTTAGCACCTTCACTGAAACAGATATATGAAGCCACGTTACACATTCATGTCTGAAAAAGGTTGGTGAAACACACATTGCTATTCAACCTCTCTGTCTAATCTGCCTCTCTTTCTCTCCCTCCTGCATTCCCCAGATGTTCCTGACAGTATACCTCAGTAACAATGACCAGCATTTTACTGAGGTCCCCGTTACCCCGGATACGCTGTGCCGAGACGTGGTGGAGTTGTGCAAGGAGCCGGGGGAGATGGACTGCCACCTGTCTGAAATGTGGCGAGGATCTGGTGAGTGCCACTTCACCCAGTATTATCCCCGTCCATCTACACACAGTGAAGGACAAGAGATTCTCCATCACTTGCTATGTTACTTGTGGAAAATTATGGACGTCCCAAGGGACAAGAGTCACTGTGCGGATACTTGTTTGTCTTCTTCCTTTTAATTAGAGGGAAATTGCATTTCTGCAGCAGACCATATATGGAGATTAGCTGGTCTGGTCAACTGCATGCGGGTTTCTTTTTGAAGGGCTTATCTCTTTTCGGGTCTGCGATGCAAATGAAGCACAACCCATAATCCCTGAAACAAACACAAGCACCCAGACATCTCCTACATCTCTCAGGTGGGAGGAGGGAGGAGGTTGAGATTTCAGGCCTTCCCCCCTTTCCCCCCCCATCTCTGAGAGTCAGGGTTTATTCAGAATCAAAACTCAAGGAGCCAGGCTTTGTGGCTGTTTCCATGGTGACGCTGCATAAGAGTGAATAAAGTGGCAATTATTGTGTTCGAGTACTTCCACAAGTAGTCTGAAAAGATTGTCTCATTTTGCAGTCATTTCTCCAGACCACTGCTGAAGCTCTTTCAAAACACAGCCATGGCATTTAGCATCACATTTAGACACAAAGCCATTAATAACCTGAATAATACGTCAGTCTGCTGATTTGTTTGCAGTCATTCTGTTATAATAGATCACTTTCCCTGACCTCTAGTTGACTGTGATGTGTCAGTCCATTTGTGTAATGAAATGGTCTGAAGCAGGTTGAAGAAAATGTCTGAGGAATGGATGATGAACCTTTTGGCTCAGTTCCAGTCAGAATATTTGACAACACACATCACAGTTATTCTTTACTCATATTACTCAAAAACTCAACATTAATCATAAAGATCAACAAGATGCTAGAGCTAGGATTTTACAAAGCACACCTCAAATGCACACTTAACCTACATAGTCAAATGGCAGATTATAATTATACATTGTCATTATTTAGTCACTGGTTGTGTTTTCCTCTCACATGTGAGTGCTGACATATTTGTGTCCTTCCTGCAGAGCGCGCTGTAGGTGATGGGGAGAGGATGCTGGATGTTCTGCAACGGTGGGGACAGCACAGGGCAGAGGTGCGCTTCTTTCTGCGTCACAATCGAGCCCCCAGCAGGGAAGCGGGTAAGTGCCTGCTCCCAACATTCAGTCCAGCCACATGTACAACAGACAATGAAGAAAGCAGTCCTCAGAGAACAGACATTTGACACCAACGTAGGAAACTCCAGAGATGCCTGTAGCCTCTAAACATACACACATCCACTCTGGCATTAAGGATTCATGAAAGGAAATCGTCATTAACAGCCTGTTTGAGACTGTGAACAAACCAGACCACCTCTTCTCTTTCACTGCAGAGTTTTGCCTTTATCCAGGAAAGGGTTTTATATTCTTCCAATCCTTGACCGAGCCTCATTTAGCTGTACTGTCTGAGGCCATGGCGTCCCGGTCACATCGTCATAAGCCTGTTACCTTCCAGTTTTCTTAAGAACACACAGAAAACTCTAGTATTTTTGGTCGTGCGCTATCCTCTCATCTCCCAGTTGCGTAACTAAGCCCCTTTACCCCTCACAGCTCGAGTCTGGTCCAGGGATTAGATGGTTGTTTTCCCTTCCTGTTATCTTAGCCTGCTCTTGTTTTCCCACACTGTTAGCTTAGCTCTGCTCAGTGTTTGCTACACAGTTCTGGATTGCCTTTCTACCGTATTTACTGTTAGTGTATTATTTAATTTAGGATGGGTACATTCAGTCTCTACTTTCTGTGGTGTTGATATTAATTACAGAAATACAGTTGAGCTCTAAATGTTCACACTTCCTATGCTGCACAGACATGTTCACTGCCAGTTTGAACTAGCTAAGTAATCTCACCCTCAATGTCACTTATTGAGCCTGAGCATGGTGTGATGTATAACGTATGTCAGGGGTCATCTAAAACCATTATGCAAGGGCTTTGGTCATGGGCCAAGGCTTTAAGGATGGGATACCCCAGCTGTCAAATGCCAGCAGCATGATTGGATATATGCATTCATGTACACACACACACACACACACACACACAGTTGTGGGACCCTCCACCAGACGGTTATGTATTAGGTTAAATCCTGAGATTACTGCAACTCACAAAGAACACTGATCCCAGTTGTTTCCCAGAGGAGCTTAGATCATTCAGCACCAGTCAGTCTGTTTTACTGATCTCCAGTCTGCTAGGGCTAGTACAGTGTGCACCCTTGTTTGTCAGAGACAGGCAAGGGGATGATCAAGTCATTTATCAGTGTTGTCTGCAAAGGCCAGCAGTTTGCTTTGTTTGGACTAAATGTAGGCAGTCGCCTCGGATGAAGACTGCAGTGTGTGATGGCGTATCTTGTTGTGTCGGTTACTCAGGTGGGTCGAGAGGCTTAGAGCAGAAGAGGAACGGAGTGAAGGGTCCACCAGACAGAAGAATGGAGAATGGGGTGAGTTTGCATGGCTTCTTTTTTTGACAGTTTGAAATATGTTCAGCAGGAAGCTTTGATTGTTAAGAAAAGCTTCAATTGATCCTCATGACATATTTTCCTGAGCCACTTTAGCACTAACATAACATGGAATAACATAATAGTACAATTACAATCATAGCTTCCTTTGCTCATTGTCAGTACAAGATATTTCGGTTCCTGCTGTCATTCTTGTCATCTGGGTCATAGATATTATTATTAACATTTGTTCTGTGACCTGGTTTGTTGTTTCTTTATACTGAACAACAACTTGATAATCTGGCAAGTGCTCCTAATTAATTCAATTCAAAAACACCCTACAGTGTATTAGTGCAAATTTATTATCCAGTGGCGAATGTCACTTGAAAATAAATGTTTTACTACTCACACTAAGTCTTGCATTGGTTCTCTTTTGAGAGTTTGGATAGGAAAGCAAGAGGATCCACTCCCCACATGTTTGTCTGTTGCTGACCTCCAGTCTACATGTTTTGTCTGGTGTTAGACCTTGAGTGACTGTCAATAGGGCATGTATTGCAACATTGATTGTGTTTTCTTTTTGTCGTTATTCATCTCTGCCCAGGTGGCGACACCCCGGATGGACATGACCCTGGCTGAACTACAAGAGATGGCTGCCAGACAGCAGCAACAAATAGAAGCCCAGCAACAGCTCCTGGCTTCTAAGGTGCATAAAGACAGAGAGCAAGATGAAAGGGGGAGATGAGGACTCATAGATGAGATGAGTGGATTAAGGACATGGAGCAGTTAAAGTGGTGGAGATGAAAGTAAAAGCCATAGGAGCAAAGACAAAATAATGGTGCAAGATTAAAGAGGGGGTTACTCGGGGAAAGTGGCTAGATGGGACTCAAAGCAAAGTGCTAAGCTGGAGTGTACGTGGTGGTTGTGATCGACAGCTTAGATGAGTTGTGGATGGCTGCAGGTGTAGTGTTTATAATTTGAGAAGCCTGAGACTGCTGCCTGCATGCGGTTCTCACTGTGCAAAGCTCATCAAGTAATTGAAGCTCGGAACTTGTCATATTTTACTCAAGATTTACTGGTGATGGTGGGAAAGATGTTTGACAGAAAACAGGCATGATATAGTGAAATACTTGACTGACACATTTTGTTTTTTTGTTGTTTTTTTTTATATACAGTGAGGCACCTGTACATACAGTATTTCTGCTGATCCCGACATGTACTGTATTTAAACTTGAAAATATCCAGTGTCTTTCTTTTGTTGAAAAAAATAGGCCAAATGCACGCTTGCATCTTTAACCCACTTAAGAATTCTGATCCAAACAACTGCTGCCTGAGGATGATATAGCAAGCCATCATGCTTGGTGTAGCTTCAAGCAGTCATGTAAACTTTCAAGTCAAATAATCAAGACAAGTAAACAAACAGGCATTACCGTCAGCACACATCCTCTGGTCCTGTTCCGGATAGAAGCTGTTGTACTATTTTAGAACCTGTTTGGGAGTGCTGGGACACTTTGTTATAGTTCAAGAGTGAATATTTGTCTTGAACATTTAATACGGCTAAGCTCCACAGAATATTTTCTGAACCCTTTTATAACCTGCATGTTGATATAAAATCTATTCCTAACAGCCTTTAGGGGTGACACAGTCCTGTTCTTAACAAAAACCCTTTTACTGCTCACTCCTAACAGCTTACCAGTGTGTAGTTCAGTGCCTTGCCTAAGGACACTTAGTCAGCAACTGTTGAATAAAGTCAGCCATGGATTACTCATAAATGAAAGTTAACAGGGTTGTGTATGTTTTATAGTTTCTGACCTTTGCTCCATGCTCATTTTCCCCTGTCTGTTGTCTTCAGGAGCAGCGGCTGCGCTACCTGAAGCAGCAGGAACAGCGTCAACAGCAGCAGGCGTCCGAACAGGAGAAGCTGCAGCACCTCAGAGACAACATTGAGAACCAGGAAAGTCGACTCAAGAAGGTCCGGGCCCTCAAGGGCCAGGTGGAGCAGAAGCGCCTCAGCAATGGCAAACTGGGTAAGCTCATGGACGTAATTAATTTTTTGAGTTTATTTCTATTTTATAGATAACTATGCAGTGTCTTTCTTTGACTTTCTGTCTTCATGATATTCAATGTTTCTCACCTCCATCATCTTCATACACCTTCTCTCTGCCTGTGGTACCCTCTCTTCTCCATCCCTCTCCTTCTCTAGTGGAGGAGATAGAACAGATGAACAATCTGTTCCAGCAAAAGCAGAGAGAACTAGTCATGGCTGCTTCCAAGGTGGAGGAGCTCAGCCGACAGCTGGAGTTGCTCAAAAATGGCAAAATGGACAACTTCCATGACAACCAGAGCTCTGTGGCTGAACTAGACCGCCTCTACAAGGAGCTGCAGGTGTGCAGAAAGAATTACATTAAAACAAAATTAAACTCAACAACCAAACAATTTCCAGTGGAGTGTGAACTCATCTCTTTGTCCTTGTGTCTTGTTCTTGTTGGCGGTCAGCTGAGGAACAAGCTCAACCAGGATCAAAACACGAAGCTGCAGCAGCAGAGAGAGGGCCTGAACAAGCGCAACCTGGAGGTGGCTGCCATGGACAAACGGATCAATGAGCTCCGAGAGCGGCTGTGGAAGAAGAAGGCAGCGCTACAGCAGAAAGAGAACTTGCCTGTGAGTACTATCACACCACAGCAACATTGACAAATGTTAACATAACCTGATACAGAACGCCCCTGTCATCTTTTATATGATACATAGTATAAACTGTTATTGTGACTTTCTAAATGATCTGCAAATAAGTGATGGAAATGGTTTTGCTCAGAGCTCCCCCTAGTGGCCACACAATAAAGGCTGTTTGTATCTCTGTTTACCTCCGGAAGCCTCAGACGCCCTGGCATTCAGAGCTCACCCGTGCCAACGTAAGCGACCCCCTGTGAGGGACACTCGAGTGACCCCCTCACTCGAAGGAGTACACTGCTATCTGTCTTTTTTCTACTCTTTGATCTCTCAGCTGGTGGGGATTGATCATCGTTTTGGTCATGGCACAGAGTTGCATCTGAGCTCCCACTTCTTTCCTCAGCTGTGTTTTCAGTCCCCCTTGGCAGAAACAACTTCTGAAGATGAGAGGAGAGATGAGGGCAGGCTGACATCTCAGACAGGCAGGAATGTTGGGGGAGATGATATCTTTTCTGGCTGCACAGAAACAGGAAGAGGCGACACATCAGTTTATGAAAAAAATCATTGGCCATTTCAAACACATTTTGTAACAAAATACATGGCAGGATTTAACACATCCTAAGACATTAGCAGGCTGAATATTCCAGTCTTGGTACTAGCTGTTAAAATTTTGGCTGCATGGTGTCTCCTCTGCTCCTCTTTCCTTGAGTTGTTTTGAGCACAGGTTGCCATGGGACTGTAAATAAGAGTCAACAAGACTTGTGAGGAAGAAAAATCCACATGTTCACAGCTTGAAGTTGAATGCTTCTATAGCAAAAGCAAAGCTATAAGGGTGGCCGAAAAAGAAAAACATAATCATTCTGATTGGATGGTGCATGATTTTATGTTTTTACCCTCTTACAACCATGAGTGACTTTGCTCTGTTAATTATGTTCCTGATCAGACATAATTAAGGCACTTCAACGGCCTCCACCATTAACTTTCTTTCTTTCAGCCAAATTAATAATCAACCAATAAACCTCATGCTGATTCATTCCTAACTTTGTAATGCAAATCACACAGCTGCTTGTATTTAATGAAAACAGAATCTTTTTTTTTTAGCCTCCTTAGTTTGTAGCATGCAATGTTTACTTACCAGATGCAGTGTGTGAGAGCTGAAGTGGCTTATAAGTTAGAACATAAATAATATATGTTGTAATGGATCCCCAGCATCTCCTTCTAAGCTCTACTGGGAGTCTTTGAGATAAAGTAGCAACTTGCATCCAAATCCAAATATAAAGAAGCCCAACTTTTCTTAAGATGTCTCCATGACATGTAGCCTGGTCTTACCAGATCCTCGTACTATCATACAGAGGGTCTGGCATTCCTCCATTGAGAACCGATTTCAGACAGGAGGGGTGAACTCTGTTGAAGTTTGAAACGATTGGATCTGATTTTACCCGATTGCTAACGTTTGGTCATGACGTATGTAATATGCTGCTGGCATTCAGGCTAACCAACTCCTTCGCCACTAATGGAGCTAAAAATAAGACTTTTCCCGAACCCCGTGGAGAGTAAAGTCACAACGTCCTTGCCAGCAATAAAACTGGTTCAACATTCCTCCTCGCTCTGACTTCAATTGCTGAATATTTGAGAGCCTAGCCAAAATGGATTGAATGGCTTCCTTCACTTCTGTCTCCACCGCCATTGCCAAACTACAATCAGCTAGACTACAACGCAAATGCTGCGCATATGTTCGACGTCATCATTAACACCCGTCCCCCACCGTTCGCTGATTGGCCAGGATGGAATTCAGCCTGAGAAATCGAGTCCAAGGGGATCAAACCCAGACGTAATCTGCAGGGAAATGATAATTGAGCGGAAGATTATGGAGGGCTACGGCCAGGCTGCATGACATGTATAATAAAGTTGGAACAGAACAGAGAAAAGTGGGTGTGCGTGTGTGCGTGTGTGTGTGTGTGTGTGTTTTTTTTTTTGTTTTTTTTTTTTTTTTTAGAGATGAAGGCCTGAATAGGCTCTAGTGAGGAGTTGATTTGCACACAGCCTGTTCAGAATCATAATGAGTGGGCCTTTTTCACACTAGCACAAAGACACACTCCATCCAAGCTGCTCTCTCCTCCAACCAAACAGCAAGCGTCTGACTGACATCACCCAACAAGCACGTATGACCACAGCGACTAAAGAGAGGTAGTCCGAGAGTTACCAACCTGGAGTCTCCCTGCACCATCTTACTGACATAGCTCAGCAAACACTTAGAAAAGGCTCACATTTAGGTAGGAAAAAAAGGAGATTTTTTTGGTATTTTGAACTGCTGTTGCATGTTTGTGCTTTTGTTTTTTTCAAGAATGGCTATCCTGGTAAAGAGAGGGCTTCAAAAGACACTCATCTTCAGGTAACTAAACTGGTATTGGAGCTGAACATATGCGCCTCTTGTCTATCTGGTCTCTTCAGTATGACCGTACATCTCAGTGGCACATTGGATTCCATTAGTTCTTTTGATTTGGCAAAATGAGGCATGTTTATCTTGTTTTAAAGGGGCAGCTTGTTTGAGAAACATCACCTGTAGACAGGTGGTTTTCTAAAGATGCTTTATGTACTTAACACAAGTTCATGGGAAAGTTAATCAGTCTGTTTATTGGCATTTTTTCTGTAAGATCGTCCAAAGATATGTCAAAGTTATTGTCTTCTATCTTTCTCTAGAAGACAATGAAGCCTTAAATCAAACCACAGAATTTAAGAGGTTTTAATGTCAGTGTGAATTTTCACCTGTCCAAAGTCAAAGCTGCTTTGAAATCACTGCATGCTATGCCATTGCAGCATGTTTTATAAAAAGCACCATGCTAATAAAATGGGAGGGGATTATTGTTTAGTAAATCTGGGCAGGCTAAATCAGCAAGTGTAATCCATGTGTTCTCTTGAGGCAGAAAGGTCATTCGTTAGTAACTAAACAGAAACCTAAACACCAGTATTAGTGGTTCAAGGCCGGGGTCAGAGAACGACGGGGGGGCGGTCTGTCATTCCAGAAAAAATATCCTACTGTTCTGTGGATTGCAAATTTGTTGCATTCATAGACCTGCATGGTTGTCAGAGCCATGATCAAGCCCTACCAGCAGGTCTAACTTTCCACTTGTCTCAGACTTCACGCCATGACAGTTACGCCTCAAAACCTTTCTGTAATGCCCGCTATTGGAAGCACCAATCACAGGTTAGAAACACGAAGAAGGCTACTTTACAAATGTTTGAGCTCTTCCAATCTACCCAGAATCAGAGACAGCATGGCCTGCTCTGACGCTACCCCCAGGCTAAAGTTTATACTGCAGCCTCTCTAGTGCTGAGCATCTCAGTATAGTAAAGTTGTCTCACTGTTTTCATCCATCACACCACTGTGTAATCCATCACACCACTTTGTTCTTTGTTTCCTAATGAACATTTCAGCCTCAGAGGGCTGCTGCAGATGTTTAGTGTCATTGACTAGTGCTTCATTATTAACAATATTTTCAGCATGATTTCTCATGCTTTTCACCTCGCTTTCATATATATTTTGTCATTGATTAACAAATATTTTTGTTAGCATTTTGTCAGCTATCAATTCATGTCTGAATAGTGTGTTCTCCTTTTCTGCTGTACAAGATGTTTTAGATTACTTTCGCAGTCTAACATCCTACTTTTAATTTCTCTCTCTCCTACCTTTTCACTTTACAGGTGCCCTCAGATGGCCAAGCTGGACCTCAGTCAGGTCCGTCTCGTGTGGCGGCGGTCGGCCCGTACATCCAGTCATCCACCATGCCCAGAGGCCCAGTGAGACACGACCTGCTTGTAAAACCAGCCTACCCCGACAGCTCTGCCACCCTTCCAGCCCACGATCCACAGAGTAAGGCCGGCACAGGTGAGCAGCCAGAGACCAGGTTCATGGTTCAGCTATTCATTACATTGACGTGGTCTTGTGTGATGTGTGTGTGTTCGGGTTAGACAAAAACAATACAATACAAATTCACATGAACGTATCAAAAATCCTCAAGCAAGATAAAATATCAGCATAAACATGAAAACACTCTTATAGAGCAAATTAAAACATGTCTTGTGCATGAAGAGACCCGTGAGGGGAAAGGAGTCAGGTTATATTCATGAACTGAGCACATGATAATGATTTAAGGGCTTCTTGCCTCAGGATACATGCTGTTAGAGAAACAATGTGACCAATTTCCTGAAGAAAATGGGACAAGAAGCACTTCGGCTGGATGAGAAATCTGATGATTTCCAGACCTATCCTAAGTATGATTAAGCTATAAATACCACATACGCATTGTGGCAGAAAATGTGAGAACACCCTCCATCACACATCCCTGCTTTTGATACCATACCTGAGTTGTTGCAGGATGAACAATCCTTAGTTTGGCTTTTCTAACAGTCTGATTATTGATACCTAACGACTGAAGCATCTCCTTGGTTCGGCAGATGTGAATCTGAAGCCTTTCTCCTCTTAAACCCTTCCTTTTCCTCTCTGACAATGGCTCAGATATCTGACTTAGAAGTTTTCATTTAGTTCCCTAGTCCCCTTATTTTGATGTCTGCAACAGCTTAGTACCAGAGTTAAAAAAATTAAGCTTAAATTTTCACAAATGTGTGAGGAAACTAATTGTAAAAAGCCCTCGATCACTGCTCTTCGTGTTCCTTTGTTAATGTCATGGTGGAGTTTTTTTTTTTGTTTTTTTTTTTGTTTTGTTTTTTAAATGTGACAACATTGTTCTGCATCTGCAGAAGCAAAGGAGTCTGGGACACCCGCTGGTTGCGATGTCACTCTGAGCTCAGAAGGTAGATAGTTACCTCCTGGATAGTGTGTTGTGACCGAGCATTCTTCTCACATTTTCTGAAGAACTTTTGACGTGTTTTGCAGTGAGTGAACTAGTGTTGTGCATGTGTCCTAGATGGGAACAAAGTCTGGCCAAACCAGTGAGGGACCAGAGCAACGTATCGCCCTTCTCATGCGACCCAGCTCTTTTGTCGCCCTCTTAGCTCTAAAGGACCAGTAGTGAGCTTTAAATGTTAAAAATGAATGATCCAACAGAAAGCCCCCACCACATTCCCCCTTTCACCTCTTCAGCCCATATTTTCCTATTTAAAGCAATTCCACATACAGGAAGTAAAAGTTTTTTCTCCCAGTCTGTCATGATGTTGCACACAATTATTTCTGCATGCTGAGTTGATTTGCACTATGGAAAGAAGAGAGATAGGGATGGGTGTGGATGCAGAGGAATCTGCTCTTAGCATAAACCCATTCCCAGCTCTTTTCGAGCAGGGATGCTGTGCATAGTATCAAGCAGGCTCCTCAGGGTCGTCCTGGTCTCTGCCTGGCCCCTCAGAGGGGTCCCAGACTGGGCCCAGCCAACAGTGTGTCGAAAGCAAAGATCTGGAGCTCTAAGGCTACTTTGTTTTTTTTTGTCTTTGAATGCATCTTCATCAGAAGCCATGTTCTTGCTTAAGCCTCTGAAAGAGCTGCGGGCTAAAAGAAGAGGTACACACTGTGTGTGTGTGTGTGTGTGTGTGTGTGTGTGTGTGTGTGTGTGTGTGTGTGTGTGTGTGTGTGTTTATTTCTCATGAGAGTGACATTTTCATAATTTCCAAGCTGGATCTTTGGGCCCGTTTTTTTTTTTTTTTTTTTGGGCTGCTGTTTGTTAAAGCGTGTTTGTCTCCTCGGCTCTTTTTCTGCTGCTCTAAATGGGTCAGTTGGAACAAATATAACCTTCAGCTAAACTGACATTCTGCGCAGATTCTGACCAACCCAATCAGGTTTCTTCCACAGTGTGCGTGCGTGCGTGTTGAGAAGGAGCATTTAACTGTAGTCTGCAGGAACTGTGATGGAAATCATCCTGTTTTTCCATCATTGATGTGATGCTACTCTTGCTAGTTGCAAGAGCCCCATCTGAGGCTCATCTGACTGTGGATGTGTGTGGACACACATGGGCCCTGGCAGGGTATAAGTCAACCAGAAAAAATAAATGAATGAATGAAAGATAAGGGCTGCACCGGTGTTGTTTTTTATTTATTTATTTATTTATTTATTTATGACTCAGCATAACACAATGCTGAACTTTGTGTTTATCTGGATAAATAATGGCTGGAGCCAGTTTCCTTTTTTTAATGTAAAAATGATGCTATAATAATGCTCTACCTCTCTTTTTTGCTTTCTTCCCTCCTTCCTTTCCAGCAGGTACCACAGGCCTTCAGACATCCAAGCTGGCAGACTGGGGCTCTTCAGGTCCACCATCCAACGGTCATGGTCCAGCTTCAACACTGCCACGAATGACCTCTCAGTCCAATTCTAACACAGATCAAAGTAAGAGACAAAACCACACACATACAGCTTCTCCACAGCGCTGCTATCTCTTTTTGGAACTGTGGTGACAGTAACACTGCTGAACATGAGACAAAACTGATTACTGTTTTGTCTATAGATGAGACGGAATTGAAGAGAGACAGGAAGGTGCGCCCATTTTCTATGTTTGAGCCAACAGAGGCTCCCACCACCTCCCTGCGCAAAAACCAGAGCAGCGATGACCTGGTCAGGGATGCTCAGGTGAGAGGAAACGGAAACACTGTTACATTACAACCTCACAGAAAATTCTCGCTTGTCAGAGTTACACGGAAATACACCATGGCATGTAGTTTTACGATCTCTCGTTCTCCTCCCATCTCTCCAGTCTGCTCCCAAAGCTCCAGTCAAGGTGCCTCCTCCTGTTCCCACCAAACCTAAAGGCCCCAGCGTTGTGCCCTATGGCAAACCAGGTCTCAACACGGGTACATTCCCCAAAACCAAGCCTCACAACCAGCAGCCCCAGACTGCCCAGGGCCGCAACCCTCTCCCACCCTCACAGAGCCAAACACTCCCCCTACCCTCCAAGCAGGACACTCCGCCTGCAGCCACGGTACGGCCCTTCACCCCAGAGCTGCCTTCCTCCAAAGAAGCCAGCCTGAGTAAGCCCCAGACTGTAGCAGCCAGCTCCATTTACTCCATGTACACACAGCAGTCTGGCTCTGGGAAGCCCTTCCAGCAGCTGGGTGTGCAGGGCGCTCTCACTAGGTCTCAGAGCCGCACCAATGGATTTGTCAGTGGTAAGAGATCATCTGTGTGTTAATTAATGTCATTTTCCTTTACACAATGTGTTTAGACAGTTTACACATAGAAATAGAAAGTCATAGTTTGAAACATAAGTCCACAAAAGAGTATATGTAGTACACACATTGATCTTCAGGTTTCTGAAATAAACCTCTGATTACCTCTGATTGGAATGAATGTTAAATGTGAAGGCCAGTGCAAAAAACAAGGTACGACTATATCAATTCTAAACACGAGGTGAAGAAAAATAGCATTGTGTCGCTGAAGATCCACTGTGAAGTGAATCTGCCCTGTTGCTGTTCTCCTCAACATACTTGACAAGATAATAAACACACACCACTGACCAGAGGAGCAGCTAGAGAAGCTAAGCCGTCTGTTACATCTTCCCTTTTCAGACAAAGACACAGTCACAGGCAATCATATCTGCTGCTTCTGGCTGCAACTGTGGAAATGAAATGGAACAATTTTTTTCGTGCCCCGAGTCTGTTGTGAACATTTTCATATAATCTGTGCTAGTTCTGCAAAATGAATAAAATATTGTTTTACATACAAGGGAAACAAAAAAAAATAAATTACTCTAAATCAGTGTGATGGTTTGCATTTTGCTGTCATGGCTTTAAGGCTGCAGTAATGTGGCTCCATCTTGTCATCATCTTCCTATAATACTCAAAAAAAAGTGAGTGTGCACACTGAATTTGTCTTCTTCTTGAGGAAATTAGTTTGTACAGTAAGTGACAGAGAACAAACTTCAGTCTGAACACTTGTTTCCTATCTTTGTTTGTAGTGTACGGCAAACCAGTGATCCCCAGTGGAGGCTCTCTCCATCCAGAGAACCCTTACGTGGACCGCCGCTCCCCTGCCCTTGAATCTGAGATTGATGGAGCCACCAACATGGGGCCTAGCCCATCTGAGGGCCCCCTACCAGAAACAGAGCGCATCCCCCGGCCCCTCAGCCCCACTAAGCTGCTCCCCTTCATTTCCAACCCCTACAGGCATCAGAGTGATGGCGACCTGGAGGCTCTGCGAAAGAAGCTCTACAATGCCCCGAGGCCCCTTAAGAAGCGTAGCTCCATCACTGAACCAGAGGGTCCGGCAGGACCCAACATTCAGAAACTGCTGTACCAGAAGACGACGCTGGCTGCTATGGAGACTGTGACTACGCCAACAACCCCTACCTATGCTAGCGAAGTAGAGAAGGTGGTGGAGGGATCTGTGGGGCCAAGCCCCCCGAGTGGTGCAGAGTACCACCCAGAGCCAGGACAGACTCTGGAGGGAGGCCAGCTCCCGTCTCACATCTCAGGTGCTAACGTCCCCACTCCAGCTCCTGTTGAACAGATCAAACCACCCTTAGCCATCCCAGAGAGTGAAGACATTATCCCCCCTCCTCCCCCATCCCACCCAGCCCCCAGACCAGATGACGCTCTTTTCCCACCACCACCCCTCGTTGACCTGGAGGACACAATGGCCAACCTGCCCCCTCCACCTCCTGAAGGCTTCCTGGAAGAGTTCCCCCCTTACCCACCACCCCCATACCCCAGTGGAGCAGAGCAGGACAGCTTGGGAGAGGACACCTTTAGCATGAAGCCACCTGAGGTCACTGGCCAGGTCACTCTGCCACCGGTATGAATCCTCATGTCTCTCTCTGTTATTTCTCATTGGTGCCGCTACAGTCCAGAGTCTATTGTATACATTACACTTCTTTATGTGCTACGTGTTCTTTTAAATCCCCTTCACGTATTTATTTGTTAGTCCACAGTGGCAGGTCATGAGTTACAGTAAGTGTGCATTCTACTTTTTAATGACCTGCCAGTTAACGCTATTGACCTGGTCTGTTGTTATATAATTAGATAATCCTCATCAAGTACTGCTATTGTTCCTGGAGAAAATGGGCCTCATTCTGCTTATACTAAGCGGATCCCCACCTCACTTTTCTCCCATTCTGTGTTGAAAATAAACACAACTTTATGTTCTTGTCGTTAAGCTCTTAATAAAACTTCTTAAGTGGGTTTCATGGTGAGGCGGCAGGTTTTACCCAAAAAGGACAAACTAATGAGTAAGAAGCATTATGACCTATTTTTTTTCCCCCCTTGGATCCTAATTTTTGTCGCCTCCATTTGAGACTCATTTGGTTGCATAAGCATGGTTTTAGAGAAATGAATTTGTTTCTGGATAAATGCACTTGAGCAGGAAAACAAGTCCCTCCTCCTCTGCCCTCAGTCCAGACTGAACACAACAGAGAGTCGACACTTCCACCTCAGCTGGACTTCTCAGGATGAGACTCCACAGTCTCACATGTTAGATTTTTCATTTCTCTGCTCTGTGCCGTAATGGCTGTCTAAGATTGTGTGACACCGTTATGACTGTGTCTTCAGGGAAAGAGGACCAACTTGCGCAAGCCCAACTCTGAACGCATCGATCACAACATGAGAGTGAAATTTAACCCACTGGCCCTGCTGCTGGACTCGTCTCTGGAGGGAGAGTTTGACCTGGTCCAGAGAATCATCTATGAAGTAAGACTTTCATCCACAAGAAACATTTGCTATGTATTCAAACATGGTTGTGATGTTTACAACTTCAATATTAAAGTGTTTTCTTTGTCTTGATTGTTCTGCTGTATTGTAAACATACTGATTATATTTCACTATTTGCTGATAAAATAAAACTCCCGTCACCCCTTATGGTTTCTCAATCACAGGTGGAGGATCCCAGTCAACCCAACGATGAAGGCATCACTGCCCTACACAATGCTGTGTGTGCCGGCCATACGGAGATTGTCAAGTTTCTGGTTCAGTTCGGCGTCAATGTCAATGCTGCCGACAGTGACGGCTGGTAAGATCAGCTTGAGACCCGACATGCACGATTAGCCTCAGACAAGGCTAAGCTATTACTAGTTTACACGTTGTATGTCTCTGCTTTCTCTATGCAAACTATATGAAATACCAAACCTGGATGTAGCATTGTGGCTTGCCTCCTCTTTTCCTTTCTCACCCACCCTCTTTAACGTAGGACGCCTCTTCATTGCGCTGCGTCCTGCAACAATGTGCAAGTGTGCAAATTCCTGGTGGAGTCCGGTGCGGCAGTGTTCGCCATGACTTACAGCGACATGCAAACGGCAGCTGATAAATGTGAAGAGATGGAGGAAGGCTATACCCAGTGCTCTCAGTTCCTCTATGGTCAGTGATTATTGTTTTTTTTTTATTTTTTTTTTTGTATGTTGAGTCGTGTTTTGATCATTACACTTGAAATCTTTTTATTTTATGTTAATTTAAAATCTGTTCAGGCGTGCAAGAGAAGATGGGCATCATGAACAGGGGGGTGGTCTACGGTCTGTGGGACTACAGCGACGAAAACCCAGATGAACTGTTGTTCCACGAGGGAGATTGCATGACCGTCATCCGCAGAGAAGATGAGGATGAAATTGAGTGGTGGTGGGCGCGCATGGGCGACGCAGAGGGGTACATTCCCCGCAACCTCCTAGGGGTGAGTCACTGGAACTGTAGTGATGACAAGTTTATTTCATGTACGACTGTGAAATATTGACATGTGTTCTCTGACAGCTCTACCCCAGAATAAAGCCAAGACAGCGAAGCCTGGCTTAAACCACTGAAGATGCCTGCACATTCCAGTCTACACACACACACACACACACACACACACACACACACACACATACACACACACACACACACACAGGCTTTAACTGACTGGGGAAGAGAAGGACACTCCTGAAATGAAGCGGCAAGGACAGACCAAACAATATGAAGGATCAACTATGAACTCTTTCTGGCACTTTTTTTTCTATTTCTACTCATTTTCCAGGCCAACCTGTGCCATGGTTTTCCTTTATTCCACTGTTGTTGTTATTAGTGTCTGAAACTATTTCTAAACTGACAGAAACTCAAATGTTGGGATATAAATGGAACAAGCAGTATTTTTATTGCTAGACAGTCATTTTTACACTTTTGAATAGCCTTTTAAAACATGTTTTCTGGGCTACTGGTTATTTTCTAACAGACTTGGGGCTCTGCATTGCATGAGATGAATGATTGGATGATGATGATTATGATTATGATGCTTTTGAAATGCTTTGTTACCATGACAATCTTTGAGGGGGTCCTCTTTATCGTCATCTGTACAGAGTGGCCGAGCCTGTGTAATCCTTCACTGGAGATGTAGCGTTTCTGTCATGACCGCCACTGTTCTGGCTCAACGAAAAGAAAGTGAGATGATTTGTGGAAAAATAACTGATGAAGCCTTTGATTGATCGATCGCTGTACATTCTGTGGTCGATGATACCCAGAAAGTCAGTCTGCTCCTTTGCATTGGCACATGGTTGAGATGCCACAGATACTGTGTATACACATATTTTTGTCATAAAAACTAGTGAAAAATCACTGTAGGAATAAAATTGTAATGAAAATGGAATTTAATATTTCATTACAGTACGAAGGCAAACATTGACATTCAGTAGTAATCAGTAAAAAATGATAGAAGTCATTCAATACGAGTTCCCAAAACTCATCACATATCTCTATCAATGCAGATGTATTTATTTTTGTTACTTTTTCTTTAGCCCTTTTGTCAGAACTATAACCATAAATGTACTGTAGTATTTCAAACATTTACAATAAAATGCTTTGTACTAAGTTCATGTAATGTTTTGTTTGATCATAAGTGCAGAATTTTATCCACTTTTCTTGTCATTGTGAAAAAAGTGAACAGAAATGTGTGGGTCTTTTGTTTTTATACAGAATTTGCTGCCCTCTGCTGGACAGAAATTGACTCTTTCACGTCTGAGATGTGAGAGTGGGTTATAAAATACAAGGACTTTATTCTTAATCATGATTCAGGCTGTCATGAAAAACAAATCCTCCACCCACCCATTTTCTACCACTTATTGTCACATAGGGTCACGGGGAAAAACAAATCCTGACCATACTTTTTTTCAGTCCCGCTGTTATGTGGACAGCTCTGAGCGTCTTTCCTTTAGATGGTGCTGAAATGTATTTTGGGCAATCCCATCCAGTATGACAGTTTGTTGCATAGATTACAGTGTCATTTGTCGAACGTGTTCATTGTCCCAGACCTTTCACGTAAAGAAACTAACAAGCAGAAGAAAAGGAAAAAAGAAGCCAGTATTTGAGTTACAGCTGAGGCTGAACCTTCATAAATGTGACTGTAAGGTGGTGTTTGCATTGCTGAATGGATGCATGATGTTGTGAAGCTAAAAGTTTTTTTTTGTGGAGGACTTTCTCAGTTTAACTTTATGTCTGACATTTTTGTAGGGAAACCAGTGAGCAGCTATTACTGGTAATGCATCTTAAAGTCTCACGTATATATTTCCACAGCTGTTTTAACCTCCTTCTTGTCTACAGTCGATACTGACAAGTTCAGGACACAAACCATTTTCTAAAAATAAACAGAAAAAAGGTAAGCAATTAAGTGAGTGCCTACATGCCTGGATCTGATATATGTATGTTTAAGGTAATAGCTGTCCCTTATTTAGTTTATTATAATAAACTACATTATTAATTTAAGATACATAACGTTATGTTCTGTCATTCGGTCAATTAAAGTCACATCTGTACTTATATTTACACAGTGTGTAAAAGCAAAAAATATTGAACCATAAATTATTTGGTGTTATTGACATAGTGAGGCCTACTGTAATGTGTGGCATAATTATTTTTAATACACAGGTGTTATACATATTTATGTCATCACCTTTTATCTCAACCTGTCATTTTATCTTATTAATGTTATTTCATATTTTATATGCTCTTACTGACAGCTGTTGTCCATACAGGCTGAAATAAGGCTGTTCATGAGGTCTTTCTTATAGTGCGGTAGTGATACAAGCAATGATGCAAGAAGTGGCATTAAAAGAGCTGTGTGCAGATCTGTGGTTCTGAATGACAGGCAGACTGACTTTTTATTTGTGTTATTATTAGCACACACACACACACACACACACACACAGAGACAAAAAAAACAGAAGTGCTGCACCTTGTGATAATAAATCCACAACATACTGCATGTCCTCATGTGAACGAAGCACTCCACTACTTCCTCAGGTATCTCTGTTGCCATGGTAACCCTCAACAGTAACACTCCTTCCTCCATGCACTCCAGTGAAGTTCCTCTGTCGTGTCCCTTGGTGACTTTTAGGGGGTTAATGCAGCTGAATGTTTAAGACACGGCCCACATACACCACAAGAATCCCCCGCTGAATTGCAATAAGGAGTTGAGATAAAAAAGGCTGGATTCAACATCAGCGCTGCCCACTGAACATGACTAACTGCATTTATAATTGATACGCCACGCATTCATAATGGATGAAAAGCTCTGATAAATGATGGTAGAAAGTCATAAGTGGAATGACAGATAGCAGCTGTTTGCGGTCGTTGATCTCTGCAGCACACAGGGCCTGTTGTTTCATGAGCAGTGTGAAAAGACACAGATACATATCTGAGCTTGTTGCCTTATTCAATATAATGACTGCAGTTCCAGCCCCATGGATATCTCCTCTGGGCATGTTGGTTCATTGGGTTTGTGTCTCTCTGGGGACAGGAGATGGAGAGTGATGGAGCTAGCTTTCCTCACAGGCACCATCATTAAATGCTGAGCTCCTGTGTGTAACACAACATCAACATTGACTGGGATATGAGCTGCTGCACTGTGAATCTCCAATCTAGAGAAAACATAATATTTCAGCCGAGGGTCTGGACAAGAGGAAGAGTGAGGAGAGGAAACAGATTAGGACCTGCAGGTGGAATTATATCTGCATGCATGAACATGAGCAATGTGAGTCTGCCACAAAAGTGTTTTAACAAAGAAAAAGCAGAAGGGACAGAGACATCTATAGTCAGCTCAGTCACAAGGTTTCTGAGTGTGCTTTGTTTGTTGTCGTTTAGTTTCTGTTTGACTGATCCATATTATATATGATATATTTAATATTATCAACAAAATCTTAAAGTGCCAATGTTTTTATTTACATGACTAATTGCAGAGAAGCTTTGCAGAGTCTTTCAGTCTCTTTTCAATCTATCTGTGTAGTTCCACCTGCATCCTCTAGGTGTCAGTATGACACCATCCTGAATGGACAGGTCGCTGGTTTGCACCTTTTATTTTTATTTTTTTTTATTTTTTTTGCCTCATAACTGTCCTCGAGCTCGAGACACCCCCTTAGACAAACAAAAAAGACAATTATAACTTGTGGAGCAGGAGGAGGAGGACTACCTATCCTTTCTGCCCAGAGGATAGGAGGTGTGGAGGAGGAGGAGGAGGAGGAGGGACCACCTGTGACGGAAAGCGAGCAGACCAGCTTCAGTCCGTCCCTCTGTCCGTGGTTCATGTGTCTCTGCGGCTGAAGTCCACTTGGATTATCTTGGGCTCCAGGAAACACACCTTTCTGTCCGAGGAATCTCTCCGGGATCCAGGTAGGACCGAGCAGACACACACTTTCTCTACATTCAGTCATAGTTGTGAAGTTTAATTCCGTGCTGTCACCTAAAACCTTTGGTCCCGTTTCCACCTCAGTGCAGACAGGTAGAAATGTATTTCTGACCCATTGTGTGCCTCCCTGCTTCACTTCACTGCATCACAGCAGCTCACCAGAGGCTGCAGGCTTCACATCAGAGAGAATCACATGTAGCTGATTGTTGAAAGAGCATGATTGATCTGTTTAAAAATGGGCCAATCAGCCATATCCTGTCCTAGCTGATGATCTAATCAGTCTAAACAGGAGTAGAGGGGAAACCCAGTGAACCCACTCATCTACCTGCCCAGGCTCTGAACACTATAAGACCCAGTGGTGGAGGAAAAGGCTTGTCAGATATGCAAAGAGGTGGTCATTTGACACAATGGATGTAGATAGTGTCCTTTGATGTCCCCTTCCTGTTGTTTCCATATTCAAATGCTGGGTGCTTTTTTATAACCCTGCTATTAGGATGACTTAACCAGTGCTTTTGGTTCCAGTTACTCAATATTCAGCCACTCATTGGGATTTAAGTCCAAATGGAGCAACCATGAAATCAGCAAATGAAAGCAGGACGCTCAGAGTGAAGTCAGTATTTACTCTTCTCATGCAAAATAACACAAAGTTGTTCCATATATTGAATATGTGTATGGTCATATGATATTGTAATTCTATTGTTATTTCTATCAATCTGTCACTGAAGGAGGAATTCCTCCTCTGTTGCTCTTTTTCTCTTTTATTGGATCAAAGGTGTGAGGTCAGAGGGACTCGTGGCTGTCCAGAGACACATTTGGGAGTTTTTGGTCTTACTAAAACAATTTTAAAGACATGCATGAATTAACTGTTTCTTCCTCCTGTTTCCTTAAATGTGGTTGATTGTGGTTTTGGAGGGTCTGAACTTCTCCCCAGACCCACCAAAACCAACCGCAGAGTGGAGAGATTCAAACAGGGACACAAATAAGAGGTTTTATCTCAAGCACAATTACAAGTGATGGCAAAGAACGCCTCAGTAATGCACTGTCCATACACAGTCGGGCCTCCTTTGTGTCGTTGTCACACTAAGTCCAGCGTCAGTTTAAAGCGCCCAGTGTTGTGTTCACAAAGCGACAGTACAAAGTATGAAACCACAGTACTGAGGGACAAGTAGAGTTCAGTTCAGTTGGCTTCCTTTTGTCTGTCTGTGAAACAAGAGCATTTTTAAAGCACTCTGTCTCCCAGTTGAAGCACAGCTCGACGGCTTTGACTGTAATTTCTTTTCTACTATTTGTCACACGCACTACCCCACTCAAAAAAAGTCAGTTTCAAGTCCTTTGGGACAACGGTTGTCTGTTGATGGAGCTGTCACCGCCGTGCTCCAACCCCCTCCATTCAGGCTCAGGTTTAGACACTTTATAATTGCCTGATAAAAATCCATCTCTCTGAATGAAAGCCATGGGACTGAGAGCTGACAGTGTGATCAGGAGGAAGACAGATTAGACAGGTCGTGAGCGGTGGAGTCCTCTGGGTCAGCCTCTCATTTTATTTTTGTCTTTTTCTACATTTTCTCAAAGTTGTGACTGGTGTGCTCAGTGGCCTGCATTTTAGGAAGCCTGGGAACAAGTCAGGGGGAGTAATCTGGATTTGAGATGACAGGGAATGGTTAATGTCACATTTACTGGCTCTTTGCTCGGCGCTGCTGGACTTTGTGACAGCATTTTAACTCTTATCTTTCATATTTCATTTCTCTTCCATTGTATCCCTATGAAGCTTTTCCACCTGAATATAGTCTCTCATGCTTTCAGGACCACGTCAGTTGACTGACAGGCTGATTGAAAGGATTTAGACCGTGACAGCCCATTTGAGTGATTCAGCATTCATGAGTCAGAAGTAAAGAGCCCCTCCTCTGCCACCTTTTAAGGGGAGCTCAGACGGGACTGGAGAACGATTGACGCACCTTTTACAGTGTTTGAGAGGCCTCAGGGGAAGGACGTACAACTGAAATAAATGATGTCCCCAAGGTACATTCGCCACACTGGGAATAAAATAGAGCTGTAAAAGAAACCTTTAAAACACAGTTGACACTAGTGAAAATTGATATTTCCCCTGACGGCTCGATTTTTGTGTTGTTTTTTTTTTAAGCAGCCTTGTTTCCACTGTGTTGTGAGATTACTCTGAGGTTTAGAGGACGTTGCGCATATTTCTCCACATACTGAACGCTTCCATAGCATTTAGATTGATTTTACCTTCAAGTCACTGGTTTAATAATTTCACCCAGTACAGGAGAGGTTTCCCTCTGCAGAGACCTGAAATCCATCACTGTGAACATTTAGTTGACTTCACCTTCATCCAAAACTTCTTTTATGTCACAATAATGAATAGTCCGATTTTTTATTTTTTAATACTCTCCCTTGCTGGTGTACATCCAAGCCTTTAGAGTCGGCTGCTCAGACATCACATTTGTAACCAGTAGTGAAGGGTATTTCATTAAAAATGAGTCAAGCAGAAGTTGGAGATTAATTTCCTGTTGACATGGCTGATCAGTTGATTTCTTTCTTATCGTTCTTGTGTTTTTTTGTTTTCAACAAAATAAATTTTGCCTTCTGGTTGCCGGCGCAGCATTGATTTATATATAGAAAAAAAACCTTACTTGAAAGTGTATCACTGTGCAGTTTTTATTTAAAAATAAACAGGAATACGTGTGTGATGCATTACCTTTCTCATTTAGATTTCACCTACATCTACTGCATCTCTCATGACACAGGTGTCTGCAGGAAGATAGAAAAATAAAAATGAGATTTTGTTTGTTTTGGAGAATGTTCAGTAGTACTATATGGCTGAAACATACAAAAAACACAACGATGGTCCTTTTTAAGATAGAAATTTCAGTGATATTACAGTCATTGCTGGAGTCCTGTGGCTGGATCTGTGGGTAGTAAAAGGTCATAATATCACCTTGTGTTCACTGACAGCACGTCCACATGCCTGTGATTCCCCCTTTCACCTTTGCCAAACTGTTTAAGCAACAGTTATCTCTCTTATCCACTGCATGCTGCTGTGTGACATTATGCTCAAGCCATCACCACACTAACCTGTGCTAATGGTTTCACTTTAATGTTCAGCTCTTTAGCCTGTTAGAGACAGAGACTGTGATACATACAGAGACAGAAGTGAGACACCTTTCCTCCTAATATAACTGGATGAGGTCGGTGATGCTCCATTGTACAGTATAGAGTGTATTCTCACCTCCTCCTCTCATCATCTCTTCCCTTTCCTCCCCCAAAAAGAGGGTCTTGTCCTCCTGGAACAGCATTGGCATTCACATCACATTTTAGATCACAAGGTCTCTCCCCTCATGGACTCAGCTCCTCTCAGGTACCTCTGCTGTTTGAACTGGTTTCGCGCCTCCATCGATCCGGATTGCTCCACGAAATCCTTAAGTGTTTGCTTGTGATAGCGGCACGTAGCTCTGTTTGACAGCCCTTGTTTGGTTAATGATAATTGCGCTCATGTGTTTGGACTGGGCAGCTGCTGCTCACACACCAACACTTTGCAAAGCCCCCACTGATCTGCAGCAATAATTTATTTTGTGTCCCTTTCATGATGAAATCCTCAATCAACTTTTGTGTGTCTGAGCTGTACTGCTCAACCTCACTGACTTTCCACCTTCTTCAACTTTTCCTCAGTGTGTCGACTTGACTACCAATGCTATTGGTTCTGTGTGTTATTTTTTTTCAGGTTCCTTTGGTGCCTGCTGGACTGTCAGTGAGTGTGTGTGTGTGTGTGTGTGTGTGTGAGAGTTGCAGTGTGACTATGTTTGTGTGAGTGCCTTTTCTTGCATGCGTTCACAACCTGGTTGGAGATTGCACGTGTCCTATGAGACGCTCGGTGGAGATGCAGCGATCCTCTGCTTTGCAGCTGCTGCTGCTGAGCTGCTGTGTTCACGCGGCAGCCGGCTACCCGTTCAGGACGCCGCTGGACCTGGACGTGACGCCACGTATCACTGTGTTGAGCAGCGGTAAGCACAGACACAAGCACAATAATCTGCATGTCTTCTTAATATACAGTTTCTGGTGCACCACATTCCTGTAAAATGATCACAGTTTCAACAGTCCCTCAGACACTGAGCTGCTTATTGAACTGAATGCAGTGTTTTGCTTTCAGACCAGCCGTAACACTTCTTTCAATCTTCTCTAAACAGAGAATACCTCCATTTATGTCTCTTTCTGCAGTTGTTGCCTTCATCATCATCATCTCTTCTGTATTTACCTACTGTCTCCTGACAAAACTCTCTTTTCCTGCTTCTTAATCTCATTTGTGTGCACATACACCCTCTTACCCTTGGCAATTTTTATACTGCAATTTTTTTTTTATTGTGATTTATATGTATTTTTTAGCAGAATTGCAGAAAATGATTATTATTCATTTACCGTGTGTGTGTGTGTGTGTGTGTGTGTGTGTGTGTGTGATGGCGTGCAGCCTGAGGCGGATGAGTGAGGTGCTTACACTTGGATCCCTGCAGAGCATCCAGGGAGACTGACACCACTGTAGGTAGTTCAGAAGCAGAGTAACCATGACAACAGTTGTAGTATGGTGCAAGACGGACATAACAGTGTTTTTCTCTTTGTGTGTGTGTGTGTGTGTGTACTGTTCTCTGATATTGGAACTTATTTGTTGATGCACAGACGTGTGAAAGACATTTCCTCACATCTGTAGTTTGACTTGCAGCCAAGACAATGGCCCTCCACTGCCCTCCTCTCTTTCTAAACAGTTGTATATCTCACAATACATTACCCACTCTCTGTCTTTCCCCTCCTGTTACTCCTCTCACTATGAACTGAGTCTCTGTAAATCACCGTTTAGTTCTCCAGTCTCCCCACAGGTCCTCCTACACGACTCCTCTCCTCATCTGCTCTATCGTCACTCTATCATCCACTCCCCCTCGCCTCTTTTTCTCAATCTATTCTCCATTAGTTTGTACTTTTCATGGCCACACTGCCCTCTTCCTTCACCCTGCCTTTACCTCACCTTCACCTCTGCTTTGTCTTTTGCTTGCCTCCTGCAATTGAGAAGACTTCGAGAATCAAATTTAATCTCTGTGTTTCTTAGCAACCTAAAGGCAAAGCCTCCAAACCTGTTGTGGGGTAAATTACACAGAAAACACATGCAGACACAGTTAAACACACACACACACACACACACACACCCATGGTCTTTCCTCATTGCAATGTCACCATAAAGAAGAGAGAAAGGATCATTAAGGGTTATTAATTTGACGAGGAGCCGAGAGGCTAAAAGATGGCAAAACAGAAATATAGCACATCGTTAACGAGAATTAAAACTGATTTCAACCTGGGAAGTATTTTGAGATTTGCAGTCGGTGGATTTAACTTTGTTTATTCGGTACCATCTGTCGGCTCGTCACAACTCTCTGGACAGTAAACAGGCCTGACAGTCAGTGTGAATTTACATGTAAGGCTGTCACGTCACAGTCCATTGCCCAGAGGTTTAGCACGTTTCCCTGCACACTCTGCACTGTGCTGATCAGCTGAGGTGCCTGAGTGTTTGCTCAGTAAATAATATCATCTGAGCTTCTCTTACTCGCTCTTTTCTCTCCCTATAGAATGAATCAAACAGGCCTTTTTCTCTCACGATCTTGTAAGCCGAGGCTAAAAAGCACAGTCAAATATCACAACCTCCCCCCGCTGCATCACACTCTTTAGCGACGTAGTTTATGGTTACCTGGATCCAGCTGTCAGGCGTTGTGTTTTCCTAATGCTCAGATTACACTGAGGAAACTTCGGCGTCGTCTCCGCTATGGTGCATTGTATTCACTCACAATGAGGCACTCACATCATGTAGGTAAAAACGATTGTTCAGAAAATCCCCCACAGGTAATACTCTGCTTCCTCCTGAAATGACTGAGGAAATGCAGACACCTGATCACCCTGGAGCAAATCTGGGATGGCAGCTGACTGCTGTGAGCACTGTGGATTGCGTTTTGCAGCAGCTGATAGGAATCTTAATGAGAGTTTACATATGAACGTTCAGGGGGAACGCAGAGTGTCTGAGGATGCAAGAAGTGTGTCACTTTTCAGTTTGGTCCATGTTGAGCTCCTGCACTTAACGACAGGCAGGAATAATGGCTTGCTTTCAAGTTTTTATTGCTCTTAATTGCTGTCAGCACTCCACCCCAGCTGATAGTAAAACCTGCTCAGCATTAGCCATGTCCTAATTAGACCTTAAAGTTTTCCGCAAGTGACTGCACTGTTTGGTCACATGGCAGTGGTCTTGTGGAGACGTTGTGGTCATACCATGCCTCCAGGCTCTCTGCGTCTCTAATGTGCCGACAGAGGCGTCATGTTTACCTGAGCTAAGTGGAGTCCTGATAGATCTCGTGTTTCAACTTACATAACTGTCTGGCATCTCATGACCGCAGCGGAGTCACTTTATGACATGTCATGTAAGTGTGTGTGTGTGTGTGTGTGTGTGTGTGTGTGTTTCTTTGCTGAGTGTTTGTATGAGTGAATCTCATTAGTATCTTGTCCTGTCAAAACAGGTGCATCCCAGTATAACCTGGAAAGCTGGATGGCAGTCAGACACACAAAGCAATAAAACCCCAAAACACACAAACTAAAGAACTATGAGGTCACATAAGTGATTTTCTGTGCAGCAGCAGTATAGTGGAGTTTAATAGAAATACTTTTTCTAGCAGTCTCTCACAATCAAAGAGCGAGGCCTCCACACCTCTCCACGCTGTCATTTGGCAATCAAACAGCAGGAAATCTATCGGAAGATGACTCCATTTCTGTTTCTGTATTTTATTTTCTCAGGTTTGATTGGAAAAAAGCGCTCATTCTTGTGCTTTTAAAATGCTCACTGTGATTGCAAGAACACATTTTTCCAAAAACACTCAGGATTCAGGCAGATGTCTTAGTGTGCACATATCCAGCAATGTATTTTTTCACTGTTTTTGTTGAAATCATCACATAAAAATCCAGATGATAATATAATGTTTGTATTTAGGTGTGCAGTAATCATCCCCTGGTAGCACGGAGAACAAAATAACTCAATCCCTGGAGTAAATGGAAAGTGAGCAGAGAATACCTTTTCTCTGAAAAGTCATGTTGTTTTGTTGGCTCACAGTCGTTCCCATAGAGACGTGATCCAGAGCAGCAGTGGACAGTGTTTGTGCTGAGATGTTCCCAGGTGGTGATACAAATGAGAATCCTACTGTTTCAACTAATTATGTTGTCCAATAATCACACCGGGGATATGATATTGATGAAATACACAACAAAAGAAATGTGATATTGTTTTTTTTTCTCCCACTGACTCTCTTTGTATCATATCATGTGTGATGCATTTTTTCAACAAATGTTTTGATAAATAGATTTAGCAGAAGTGGTCAGTGGGTTACAAGAGTTGCTTTCATTAACAACCTCTCATCTCCTCTCCTATTTCCTTTGCTGTCTCCTCTCTCCTCTCCTCTTTCAGGTCTCCAGGGCTGTAGACGTTTCCAATCCTCCGCAGTCAACTACAGCACCATGTTGCTGGAGGCAGACAGTGAGCGGCTCTACGTCGGCGCCAGGGGAGCTGTATTTGCTCTCCATGCCTCTGACATTTCAGCCAGCTCTGCTCTCACCGTGAGTTTGTTTTCTGCATCGCTGCATGTTGTGCACCTCAGCTGCCATATATTTAACTCTGCCACTGCTTCATTTGCATTCAACATCGCAAGAAACTTGAGGCAACAATATTTCATTTTCAGGCAAAACTATTTATTCCCATGTCACCCCCCCTGTGTGTTTGTGTGCTTGTGTGTAGTCGCATTACTTTTAACAAAATAACTCGCAATTTCACCACAGGAGCATCTTGCTGCATAAAGTTACATATTAATGAGAGAAAAAAAACAGGAAAACTACTTCTTCTTCTCATTGTACCTCTAAATAGATACAGAATTCATGTTAATATCATCCACACATCGGAGCACGTTGACACAGAAATTGTTTGTAATTCATGCGGTATTTAACTCAACACAGTGTTGCCAGTTTCATCTTAAAGCCTCACAGATCCAACAAGAATTAAAAGAGACTGAGTGTAATTGATATGCGATTTTTAATACTATCTATGGCTGTTCTGTTATTGCCATTAAATATATCTACATTCATTAGTGATTTCTCATATTGTGTTTGTGTTTCATCATCAGCGGAGGAACATGCGCAAGTTATTTGCAGGAAACAGTGTGTCCATTTGCAAATGTTCAGTAATGATCCAGAGGAGTGTAACAGATGGTACACATTCGCTTTGGTACAATAGCTACAGCAATTTTTTAAGTAACTGTCAAAATATTGTCATTGTGTTTCTGAGTAGCTGCAGAAAGCACGACCCTCTCGATCAGAATGTGTCGGTAAAGAAACTGGAACGGAAATCTTAAGGATTGTAACTTAATTATAAATGATGGCAGCATTCTCTCTTCCAATCCTTTACAGCGTGTTGTCAGCATTGAGTTTAATTCACAAACTGTTGCATGTCGCAGGATAACGTCATTAAAGTTTACCTTACTTTTAAAGCAGCTGCAAATCCTCTTTCACCTGTCATGCTGCTGTGTTTATTACCTGGTGACAACACTGATGTAAAGCTGTTCTGCTAATTATGCTAATACAGCATTGGTGCCTGTCAAAACGCATAATTGCTGGTGTGTGTGTGTGTGTGTGTGTGTGTGTGTGTGGGTGGGTGTGTGTGTGTGTGTGTGTGTGTGTGTGTGTGTGTATGCGTAACACTTCTGTGTGACCTGCTGTAAAGGCACCTGTTACAACTCTCTTTGTTACACAGCAACGCAGTAAATTCAGATGCAGTGAGGTCAAAATTCCTAATATATGAATTATGAAAGCAGATCTCTGCTGTCAGATCTGTGGTGTTTTGCTCAGATGTCTGTGAGTCAGTGTTATGTGCTCTTTCTGTCTTGCTGTATGTTATGTGGTGTGTGTTAGATTGAGTGGGAAGCCTCCCCCGAGCAAAAACGCCAGTGTCTGCTCAAGGGAAAAGACAATAAGGTAGGCATTCAGTTTTGCCTTTGTCCCTTCTTTTCATCTTTTTTGTAGTTTTGGTTCTGTCCTGTGCATTGATAATCATTTCTCTTCCTCCATCAGACGGAGTGTTTTAATCACATCCGCTTCCTCCAGAGGTTCAACTCAACTCATCTCTACATGTGTGGGACTCATGCCTTCAGACCACTCTGTGCATATATTGTATGTCAATGCAAAACACATTACTGTGCCCTCCCAGTGCTGCTCAATCAATTCTGATGTCTTATTTCTTTGGATCCTTTTGGTGGAACTGAATGGTTTGTCCTGTATAGGATGTGGAGCAGTTTGTGATGTCATCACAGCCAGAGGAAGGCAGGGACAAATGTCCCTATGACCCAAAGACAGGCTTCACGGCCCTCATCATCGGTATGCCCTTCAACTGGTCACCTCCAGAGTTTTACTAAATAAAAATGAAGAAGCTAATTCAATAGTTTTCCTCCAGACCAGCAGATATACACAGCTTCCCAGTACGAGTTTAGGAGCTTTCCAGATATCCGCCGCAACTCTCCGCCCCCCACACTGAAGACAGAAGATGCCCCCACACGCTGGCTGAATGGTGAGTTAATCTCCTGGAATGATCATAAGCTCTTTAGCTTGTTTAGGTGGCTGGGAGGTCTAATCCGCTGAAGCAGACACTGATTCCTTATCTGTACCAATTGATCAATAATAGGTTATTTTACTCCTTATACTAATTGCTCCACTAATTCTGAAAGCATTACAACTTGGTCGGTCTGTTCAACACTGGTCCAGACTAAAATATCTCAACCCCGACATTCATGGTTCCCAGAAAAATGTATCTTTATGACTTTTCCTGTCGCACCACCATTAGGTTCACATTTGTGCTTTTTAGCTAAATTAATTATATTGTTTACTATTAAACATAGTAAACAATATACCTGCTAAACATCAGGATGTTAGCATGCTGACATTTAGCTCAAGGTGCAACCATGCCTAGGAAGAAGAAGAGGAACTCCTTTTGATCCCTCAATGATCCCTTAACATTTTACATTACACACACAAGTTATGAAACAAACACATGCACATGCATTGGACGAGAAGTGTCAGAGTGCGGGGGCTGCTCCTTATCCAGGCACCCCGAGCAGTTTGTTGCCTTGCTCAAGGGCATCTCGGCAGTGCCCAGGAAGAGGAACTGGCACCTGTCCAGCTACCAGTCCACTCTCTACGCTTGGTCCAATCTGGATTTGAACGGGCGACCCTCAAGCCTCTCTTATGTTCATTGATATATTTCTCCAGAAACTTGTTTTGTTTTGGGGTTTCAGTGACTTAGATCATGATGTTTTGCAGATAACATCCTATAGATATTGTTTTCTCCATTCATTTTCTCTTTTATTACAAGTAGCCATCTGCTCTGTAAAAGTCGGTCATCTGCATCTAGCTCACTCTTTTACTGCTTTGTATTTTGGCGAGACACCTCAGGAAGAATATAATATCCATCCATTCATTTTCTACCGCTTATCCTCATAGGGTCGGGGGGGCGCTGGAGTCTATCCCAGCTGTCTTAGGGCGAGAGGCAGGGTACACCCTGGACAAGTCGCCAGTTCAGAATATAATATGATCCCTGCTTTCTCTCCGATACAGAGGCAGACTTTGTGGGCTCAGCTCTGGTGAGGGAGAGTTTGGGCAGCAGCACCGGCGATGACGATAAGATCTACTACTTCTTCACAGAGAGGAGCCAGGAGCAGACGACGACCTATAGCCACAGCAGGGTGGCACGAGTGGCTCGTGTTTGTAAGGTGAGGTGCAGATTTTTTTTTTTTTTAAATGCAGGATATGATTTACACCTGGGAGTGAAGCCTTGCATCAGACTAGCTTCAAGTGAAGTGTCGCTGATGAGGAGAGTTTGCTGTAAGAGATGAGGAATTGGATGGGGAATGCATTTGTAACACAGGCCCAGTGTGATTAGAGGAGCAAGGTGTGCAGCTGATGAATGGGCTGCAGAGTCAGTGTGGCTCTGAGTGAGGGGATGGATGACTGCAGGGTGACAGACGCACTGTTTAGCATCCTTTGCTGCCTAAAATATGAAGGATTTCCTGCTGCCCAGGAAGGAGTTAAGAAGTCAGTGTACACAGTAATAACCTTGTTCTCTCCTGTGGCATCTTAAAATGAAGTTGGCTCACAAGTTCTCTCCTTGAATATTCTTTTTTTATCTTTATAGAAATGCCTTGTGGTGGCATGTGTGACGTTCACAGTTTGCCAAAGGCTGAATACATTTAAAAGTTGAAATTGCAGGGCACGATGATGTCAGTTGCATGAGTTTCAAAGGAATCGCAGCCTTGAGTTGAGCTTTTCAGTTGTGAATGTGCCAAGAATTTTTCAACCTGGTGAGCTGCAGTCACTCAGGGACAAACAAACGCACACGCTCATACACAGACCTGTATATTACAGTGGGGAGCCTCACTGTACCTATGGGAAGCCATAATCTTGTTGAAAGTATCGTTATTGCTTTCGCATGCCATCTGTTGCGCTCTTTAGGAGGTTTACTTCCTCTTGTGTGCCCACTTGAGCCGAGTCTGTTTTTCATTTATCCAAGGCCTCATATGACCTTCTCCACTCCCTCCTCCTCCCGTCTCTCCTTTTTCCCTCCACCCTTCTTCCCTCAGGGGGACCGAGGAGGCCGTTTAACTCTCCAGAAACGCTGGACGTCCTTCCTCAAGGCTAGGATGACATGTTCTCTGCCTGAGTACGACTTCCACTTCAACATGCTGCGCAGCGTATTTGTCATGCCTGGCGTCACGCCGCAGGACACGTTCTTCTACGGCATCTTCGGCCTGGAGTGGTGAGTGGGAATGCGTGTCAAGGTTTCCAGCTGACGGGGGTCTTTGAGGGTGCATGAATGTAAATGAGTGAGATTAAGCAGCAATCGATGCGCTGAGACAATCGAAGGAGACAGGAAGGGACGAGATGAAAGAAAAGGGCAAAACAAACCGAGGAGAACTTTTTCATCCAAACGATGTGGGGAAAAAAGAAGCTGGGTGGAGGAGGCGAGAATATAAATTAGACATGCAGATTTAGATGTTTAAAGAGAAGATAACCTACTAATTCTTTACTCTGCCTGGTCCTTCCTGTCCCACTATTTCCTTGCAAAAACTAAAAATGATCCCCTGATGAAAACCTTCCAAGAGTTCTGACCATTTTACATTTTTATATGAATGATCCCAGTGAGCTAACGTCACATACAAGCGTGTTTCCTGAGAGTGCTTCACAATAAAAGCCATACCAAGCTGTGGAAGTAGAAAGGGTTGGGTTTGCATCAGCAGTAACTTGACACAGCAGGTAACACTAGTCGAAATGGTAGCACAAAAATGTAGTTTGAGCTCAAGAACATCCATCCATTTTCTACCACCTATCCTCACATAGGGCCGTGGGCGGCTGGAGCCTATCCCAGCTGTCTTAGAGTGAAAGGCAGGATACACCCTGGACAAGTCTCCAGTTCATCACAGGACACATAGAGACAGACAGCCATTCACACCTACAGTCAATCTAAATTAGCCAATCAACCTAATCCCCATGTATGTTTTTGGATGGTGGGAGGAAGCTGGCGTTCCCGGAGAGAACCCACAAAGACACGGGGAGAACATGCAAACTCCACACAGAAAGGCCCCGTGCCGGGATTCGAACCCAGTACCTTCTTACCGTGAGGCAACAGTGCTAACCACTGCACCACCGTGCCGCCCTCTACAGAATATATTAATTAAAATAGCAGGGATGTATAGGCTGAAAAGTGAATGTTATTAGCAAAATGTTTCAGAAAGCATAAAGCGTTTCCTCTTGAGCTCCAGCTCTCCTCTCTCTAACTCCTACTACAAACCATTTTGTAGTTCTCTCCTCCTTCCCTCCTACTCTTCTCAGAGATGTATGTAGTCATCACTTTACTCTCTGACAGTGCTCACCGCCTCCCCCTGTGCTTTCCTCACATTTATCTCTCTTCATCTCTTAGGTGAGCCGCTGATCTACTGTGCCTCTACTGCTGTCCCTATGGCAACACTGAGTTTACTGCTGTTATTGTTTACAGCCGCTGCTCTGGACTCTTTCTCACTCTGTGTGCGTTGCTGTCTTCAGGAAAAACGTGAAGGCTTCTGCAGTGTGTCGGTTCTCCCTGTCTGAAGTCCAGAAAGCCTTTCAGGGACCATACATGGAGAACCAGGACTCTGGCTCTAAGTGGAAGGAATACACTGGAAAGATCTCTGACCCACGACCTGGAACGGTAAACATACATGCACGAAGACACAGGCACTGCTGCCCTCTCAGTCGCTTAACCTCAAGATGATGTATAGAAGAAAAGCTTTCTGGCCTCCAGTGATTCACACCAGAAGAGATAAAGTGTAATGATAGAGGATGAGTAGCAGCCTCAAGGATGAGGGTCAAAACAACCGGATTATGTCAGTGAAACCAATTTCCATGGTGATTAACTCCAGCCCGTAGCTTTGGCGACTGTGGCTTAGTGTGGCAGTCCAGGCCGTTGCATCGTTAGCAGGAGCAGACATTATCCTCGCTTCAACACTGTGCAAGACCTAATTTTAATGTTGAGGAACGGTTAAGGGCTTTCACTTGGGAGAGTAAAAGCCTCTTAGAGCAGTTGGCTAAAGGGAAGTTGTTCCCTTAGTCAGGTGCTGAGAGTCGCCCGCATGTCGGCTCAAGCTGGCTGCTGAATTCACGGTCTCATTGTTGTCTGTGTGAAAAGTAGCATTTTCTACTTATCTTGCACATGCTGACATTTTTTCCTTGATCCCTTAATTTTCCATGCAGACCATCTCGTTAAGCCTCGTGACATCCCCTCTGCCTTCCACCATCCGTCTCTATTTACAGAGAACTTTATTACAAATGAGTCTCCCTTCGCCTGCAGCCCACATTGTGCCTTGTTAACTTGCTCATCATCTCTCCTCTCAACGCTCTCTTTGGCTTCTTCTCCTGCAGTGTATAACTGACGCTCTGAGGGCCAGAGGCATCAACGTCTCCACCTCCCTGCCTGATGATGTGCTGAACTTTGTCAGGAGGCATCCTCTGATGTCCCGGCAGGTCCAGCCTTCAGATGGACGCCCACTTTTGTTCAGGCGGACCACAGACTACACGCACATGGCTGTACACACAGTCCAAGGCTTGGATGGACAAACGTACCATGTATTGTACATGGGCACAGGTGTGTATTAAATTATGTCAGGTATTAATTGTGCATTCTGTTAAAGGACAAGTACGACATTTAGGTAATATTTGCAGAGAGTTAGTCAAAAGATTTATACCTTTATGATGATTTATGTCCTGGACTGTTTTGATAGTGTTAGACATATTTCTTGAGTGTTTTCCGTACTTTTCATTATGAAAATCAGAAAGCAGGAAAAGAAACCTGGTCAAAAAACAGTCATTGCTATTTGTTCTGATCTAATTGGCAGAATTGTTCCATGGTTTTAAGGTTGTTGCTCAAGGAAACTTTCGAGGCAGTTGCCAAAAACAATATGCTCTTTTCACAGCATGTCATGGCCGGGTAAACACATGTGTAATTATTCACATTAATTATGGCACTGATCCCTTCATTTGGGCCACATTTATAAATATATTTGAATGCATGAAAAAACAAGAAAGGAAATTAAAAAAGGCTTATTGTAATGGCTGTTTTACCATGTCCAAAGATCCCAGGAGGGTTGACAAAAATTCATTTAAATACATTACAGATTATCAGAGAATCAACCCGACAGGGAAAAAGTGTGAAAGAAACAGGACAGCCATGTTTCTTGGGTTAAAAAGATGCGTGGTTGTGGCGTCACTCAATGATGTTGTAACTATGATAAGAAAGATAGGCAGAGAAGTGGATTGCCTTGCTTAAGTGATAGTTTGCCTACATATATGACTGTCTTAAAGGTAGGAAATGAATCTATTATGTTTTGGAAACTGGCTGACAGAATGCATACGACATGCAGCTTGTAACAATTGCAGCTTGTTTGGCAGCGTATTTCTTATTCTAACATTTCTTCTCTTTATATGTGTCACTCAGATGAAGGCTGGTTACATAAAGCTGTAGAAGTCGATGGTCAGCTTCACATTATCGAGGAGCTTCAACTGTTTGAGGAACCACAGCCTGTTAACAACCTGCTGCTGTCTGCAAAACAGGTAGTCTGTTCGACCATCACATTTAAGAAGTCGTCTCCATCCTCCAGTATTTAAATCCTCTCTCTCCTCATCAGATGAGCGTGTACGTGGGCTCGCCATCAGGAGTGGTGCAGCTTCCCCTCTCCAACTGCCGCAGATACTCTTCCTGCTACGACTGCATTTTTGCCAGAGACCCTCACTGTGCCTGGAACGGAGCCCAGTGTGTGGACACGACGGCACAGGCAAACAGGTGTGTGTGATAGGATCAGGTGATTAGAGTGCTGCAGGTGCCCTTTAGTGTGTTTGATTTGACTAACCTCAAGTATCACAGTGCCCTGTCACAGTGTCAGCTCCCAGACCTGTTGCGTAATGGCAGAAACTCAATGCTGGCTGTGATAGTTAACACAGCATGCAGCTGTGTACTTAAAGTGTACTGATTAAACCTGCAGGGCAGATCTGCTTATTCTGTACAAAGCTGTTACGGAGGCAATACATGACATGAGACACAGAGATCTCAGTGTATTTACCAGCAGTATTCAGTATTTTTGTATTTCTTCTTTGCGCTGATATACTTATTTGTTATGTTTTTTTGCAGATCCACTTTAATCCAGGACATCCAGCAGGGCAGCAGAGGATGCGAAAACTCACAAGCTGGTACGTAGACATCTCGTCTGCAGCTAGGTGCTGCAACTTAAAAAGCAAAGTTTGCTTTTAAGGCAGTGAATGATAAAAGGGAGATTAAAAATAGAGAATAGAGAGGAAGGACTCAGAAGATGCATAGTTGTCATCAGACTGCATGAAGGCCTCTTTGAAAGTGTGATTATGCACACAGTGCATTGGCAAAATCCTCTCTTCCCTTCTTTAATCACATTTTTGCCATCTCTGGAGAGAACTCTGTTTGATATTCAAGGCAGGCATAACGCCTTCTCTCACTTCACAATTTCAATCTGATAAAATGGAGCATCTTCTGCCCCTTTGTTGTTCTCTCTCGGAACAAAAAAAAAAATGATGGCACGAATTAAAAGATATGGAGTTTATGCCTCGATAACTTTGGACAGCCGGTTTAGTCAGAGTTAGGTAATTACCATATAAAATGATTCAGAGGCTAAGTTGTGAGCTTTCCTGTGAAGCTGATGTGAAATTAGACTCAGTGTGTTAATACGTTGCAGACGTTGTTGTGCGGAGCCGCTCGGTGCGGGTGGGTGATGATGTGCTGCTGCAGTGTGAACTCAGCTCCAACCTGGCGACGCCCCTCTGGACTCTGGATGGCAGCAAGCTGCAGGGCTATGGCCTCAACTCCGGATTCAGAACCGGCACCGACGGTCTGCTGATAATTGAGGCCCGGCAGGACCAGAGCGGGCTGTACACCTGCTACGCTGTCGAGAACGACATCAAGGTCGCCATAGTTAACTACAACGTCACCATCCGCCTGGACCTGCCCCCTCCCCCACCAGTTGAGCCAACTGAAGACCCTTACAATTTGTTTGCTACCTTGCCAGCTCCCACTGAGCGTCCCTCCTCCGGCAGGTCCCTGCCCCCAGCCTCGGCGCCTCTCCTCCCCCGCTCAGAGCTGCTCTCCCCCAGGAACGTGGAGGCCATCTATCTGTCCCTCATCACCATCCTCGGAGGCCTGTGTGTGGTCCTCACTGTGGTGCTCATTTACTTGGGCTTCTGCCTGCGAGTGGGCAACAGAGGGAAGTACTCATTACGGGCTGCAGCCTCTGCCTACCCGAGCAGTAAGAAGCACAACAGGAACAGAAAGCAGAACAGAAACTCGTCCCACATGGAGCTGAAGACCATCTCAAGCCACTGCAATGGCAACGGCGTTTGTAACGGGGTTTCAAAGCAGCACAACAACCAGGACGGAGGCTTCCTTCAGATCGTCCCCGGTGAGGGTCACCCATCACCCAATAAGGAGCCTCCTCCCCCGGCACCTCCTCTCCCCCCAACACCACAACATCCCTCTCCAGAGTGCGACTTCCCTAACGGGCTGTCGGCCACGCTGCCCAGCGTCCTGCGGAGGATGAATGGCAACAGCTACGTGCTGCTGAGGCAGAGCGAGTCTGAAAGCCCGTCAGCGCTCTGCTACTCTTTCGCTGAGGAGCTCAACAAGATCTTGGAGAAGAGGAAACACACTCAGCTGCTGCCCAGGCCGGACGAGAGCTCTGTGTAGAGATGACGCTCCCCCTGTGGAGGGAGGACTGCTGTGTTCTTACCTGGTGCTGAAGTGCCTGTCATATGACTGACTCTAAGGACTAAAACAATGACAGAGTCTTAACTACATTCTTTACTTTATTCTTTCTTCTGTTTTTATTGGTCCACACTGAGACATACCTTCTTTTTGAACCAGCGAGCTGCTTGTCAACCTTAATTCCCAAATTACCTAATGCATAACAAGTGAGAATTAGAGCAATGAACCTCTACCATCTACCTCACCTCACTGCTGCCCAGGAGGACTTGTGCAGTCAGTCTGCTGTCTGATCTGAGTATCAGGGCTGAGATCTCAGATCTGTGATCCACAAAGCACAAAACAGGACTCACAGACTCCACCGAGGAGCGGAGCCCCATGGGAATATAAATACATGTGAAGACTTCTGCTGTGCAGCGGCCATATTTGGCTCGATTCAAACTGGAGGGCAGCTCGCCAAAGTTTGTTTGCACTGACAAGTGCACAGATGGCCTATGCATTTTTAAAACACGGCATTCACACATAAATATCGTCAGAGGTGGACATGGTGAGCAAGGAAATTTAGTTTGCAATGCTTTCACATTTACTACTGACTTAAAAATAATACACAGTAACTCATGACTTCCATCATTAAGAAATGGTGAATTAATCCTTATTTAATGTTGCTGTTAACCATAATTTGGAGTTAAGTAATTAACCAAATTGAAGTGTCCTTAATGGATTACATGTTTTATAAGAAGCATTAGAGGCACAAGGTGATAAGAAATTAAATCATTAACCTTTAACTGTCACACCAAACAAAGTGTTGGTAATACCTGATATACAGGTACAGTTTTAGTTATTGTCAGACTATTTGTAAACACTAATAAGCAGGACTGTATTTACAGCTGCAGATGAGGCTCACATTCATCATAAATAGATGAAGCCTTATGTTGGCCTTTATTATAATATTTCAACTCATGTCTGTGATTTGTGCAGACAGACAATAGTAGCCATTAAAACATGCAGTTACAGAAACATTATATTGGTCTATGTCATATAGACGATTCATAAGATATTAAAGAATGAACAAGGAAATAATGTTATTTAACCTTTACAAAATAGAAGAAATAGTGATTATTTCACCAAGTGTTAATAGTCAACCTGAAGGAAATATGACAGTATTATTGATTTTAATGCACTTTAAAGACCAGTTTTGGGAAAGCTGATGGATGCTATTATGGATGTTGACTCTGCAACCTGTCAAGAACCAGCAGGATGGAAGAGCTTTTTTTATTGGTCATCTCTTAGCATGAAGAGCTGCAGCAGTGAAGACCACAGCTTTGTCTTGAGGGCAAACTTGGCAGCTTCTCAACTGAGCCTTGATCCACCACCAAGTGAAACCCTGACTTTAACACAGAAAGACAGACCACGGGGGCACAGCGTTCAGCAAAGGTAAATCATTTTCATATCTTACCAACACATCTCCCACGCAGGCACTTTGCCAAACAAGCACTTAAAGGAATAGATCATGGAGATGGAGTGCACCAAAGTTATGTCACAGTTTATTGTATTCAAAATCCATCTGTATGCTAACAGCTTGTAGATCTGACTGCCAGTTTGCTTATAACCCGTGGAAAGGTTTAGGATGAAAACACGATATGATTCACAGGATGATTCACAGATACTTTCTCACCTCAAACATTTATGAGAGAAACCCAGGCATAAGTTAAAACATTAAAACCCCAAAGCTCAACGAGTGGATGTTCAGGAGATCAGGGTTTGTCTCTGTCAGACTGTCAGGTTCGTTCTTCACTTTTATTCTGCAGTTTTGTTCACAAAAAGGAAACAAGGGTGATATTTTAATCTTTTCACTTGCATCATAAGTTCACGTTTGTTTGGTCGATATCATTCAGCGTCACATTTCCTTATCAGTGTCCTCTTGTTGCATCTTGCTGTTGTTCTTCAGCATTAATTAAACACTCATCTGACCTTGTTGCTGAAGAGGAGAAAGAAGAGACAGTAATTTAGAGATCTTCCCCAGAGATTTACAGTATGAAACACTCTCAAGCTCCTAATTATTTTCTCATGCCCTCTGGGTCAGACTGGGGATTTGTATTTTTTATCATTGCATGTCAAAATAGAAATGCAAAAACATTTGCATAAGCTTATAACAGACACATATAACAATTCATACACCATGCGATCCAAAGGCACACTTCCATGACAGCAGGTTTGATTAGATCGAACAAGCCTGTGATGTCATAGTGCTGCTGCCGCTGCTGCTGATCGCAAGCTTTTTCAGTTTTTCGGTGGCAATGATCAAAGACATGAAAGGAGAAGGATGTAGCTGCACATTAAAAGCCTTCATTAAAGCCCTTTGACTTCATTTCAAAGCACAAGGTGAACACTGCGGCAGTGGTTTTATTCTTCAGGTTTTCATCCCATCTTCCTGCAGAAACTCTTCAAATCAGAATTGCTGATATGTAAATGTTTAAATCCAGCCAGTCAGATTTGATGCTGGAATTGCTTTTACAAACAACAGCACTTGGCTGACACTTACTGTGCATCTTAATGTTTCCCTCCTCTTTCTTGTTGCAGGTCTGATGTGCACAGGTCAGTTTGAGCTTCTTTTAAAACCATTCCCGGCTCTCCACCAGCATCAGATGGAAAGACCCGCTGCAAAGATGTTCTTTAAATGAGCAGTGAAATGACATCCAGCATCATTAATGGACAGCTGTGCCAGAGGACAAAGAAGCTGGATAAGGGCTACAGCATGAGTGTGTCTGCACCTACAGCTGTTTCCCCACAACTGGAATTAAAATCGTTGGCCGTGGCATCTTATAGAGCAGTGTGTGTCCTTCAGACAGCGGCTCTGTCTGCAGAGCATCCTCGCCTGTTTGATGCAAACTCGTTAGACCAAAACTCGACGTGTAATGACTTTTTGTCACACTAGCTGCATGAATTATGTTTCAACACTGGTGTTTCTATTTTCTTTAAGTCAAGGAAACGACAAGAACACATCTTAATATTCATGAAAAGTGCCAAGGTTGATGTATTAAAAATAGCTTTGGAAGCCTATTTTATTGCAACCCAGAAAAAATATTTTAAAAAAGAAACATATTTATTTTGTACATTGTGTTTTGGAAGATATTGTCATTGTTGCTGTTTAGGTGACATAGGAGGGTCTAGAGTCTTCTGTGTTGCACAAAATTTGATAAATAGAAGCACGGTAGCCAAAAGCATGCAGAGGCTGTACCAGCACCACTGACTTTAATATTTATAACCTACTATTGGGAGGAAAAATACACTGATTCACTTAGTCACTCTAACCTCAGCTCATTTAGCTTTTCTCTCACTGTGATGTCCACATATTCCTTTTGATCTCTATTTGCATGTTACCCCATGCTTGTGCACACAGCAAATTCTTTAACTAAACTAACACTAAGAATAACAGGGCAGTGCGTTCCTTCACATTTCAGTCATAAAGAGTTCAAATAAAACTTTGTACTTCCAACTCTTTATTCTCATTGTTGCTTTTGTATATTTACAGTTTGCCTTTGTCACATTTGGCAAAGATAGGTGGATGAAACTGGTAATGTGTATCGAAGAGAAGGCTGGCCAGTAACTGTTGTCAGACTCTCAAGAAATGGAGGCGTCTGCATTGTTTCTAGAAGCTGGCCTGAGCTCCTGCAGCACAGCCTGGGGCTGTGAAACAACACAGCACACAGTGGTACAGAAAATGTTGTCCAGGACTGATTAAGATCCAACTGGAGTGTCTAAAAACAGTGTTGCTGACAAAACCCAAACATGCAGTAAATGTTCTGTTTCCTGTGAGGGCATTACTTAAAAGAAAATGTTGCCTCAGCTTTCATAAAAGAGCTGTAGTTTCTTTTTTTTTAATCAGAGCCCTTTGAACTGATCTTTCAGAAATGCCACAGACAATCAATATATAACACAGATTTTTCCATCATCTGTGTGACCTTTTTTCATGTTCCTGAGTGAGAGGGCAGCACCCAGACGATAACTCAGCTGTTGTAATATATCACCAGCAGCACGACAAAACACCCATAAACAGGACGGCTGTGTCATGCACACATGAGACAAACAGCCAAGAGGCCATTTGTAAAGGCGCCAGGTCCGTACCGTGCGTGCAGAATGACCAATGTGATTAACAAACTGTCATGGTTGGTGTGTTATTTACGTAAAGCTCTTTTGGTTTTAATCAGGGTCCACATCCCGAGAGCCTGTTCACTCTCTTGAGTGGAACAGTGAAATATTTCCCATTTCATTTACATAACGTGCAGGTAAAATCAAATGCTGCTGCTTTGAATGAGATGTGAGCTGATCAACCACAGTTTCTAAATATTGGCATGTTAACTGCATGGAGATGTCATTTAGCATTTAGCATTGGCAGTATTAGCATGTTAGCTTGGTGGCATTAGTATTTAGCTTCATGTACTGAGTGCAGGATGTTAAATTCTGCAGAATCTAGTCCTGAGGTTGCAGCCAGTGTTTGATTTGTCCATTGTGGGCTACTGTAGAAACATGGCAGTCTTTATGTAGACATTGACAGCTCATTCTAAGGCAACAGACACATTAAATTCTGTTAACATTTTTAACTTCAGATGATGTAAGGAAACATACTTTTAGTCATTTATGATTTGGTTGGGATGAGGTGCAGGAGGAGAGATAAGGGTGTACCTGAGAGGTTAAACTTTGGGGGAAAAAAAAACAACCAGTAGCTCATTTGATTCAGTTTAATTCACCTTTATTATCATTACATTTGCATGCAATAGAACATCATCTACTGCAACTAAAAATAACACCTGTACAGGTTGTTAACAGTAAAATATTTAAATAAAATTATATACGTGTATACTCTTGTATGCACAGTAAGCATTATGCAGCACACAACAACACATTTTGTCTATCAAGAGCATTGAAGCTCTGAACACTAACTTTAATCCTTTATCATTATGCAATTTAAAACTGTGTTGTTGGTTTGAGTGGTACTGTTTTGTTGTTCAGACACACTGACAGCCATTTACCTGCGCTAATTGGAAAGCACTCATTCTTGTAGAAAAACCTGTCAGATAACTTAATTTTTTTTTCTTCTATTCCTGGATGAGATTTACATCTCAGAGAAGAAATGATCCCAACTGATCTTTTTTTCTTTTTTTTCATTCCAGAAGAGACAGATAGATGAAAGCACTGTCACTATCACTGTGACAGATGATAGTGAAAAATAAGGTTTTAGCTTGCAGACATCAATCACATATCGAGGTAACCTTCAGTGAGAAAGAGCAGGCAGGTGTAGGAATCACATCAGTGTGGCTGATACTTCCTAATCCTCTTGTTCTTCCTCTTTTGTTCCTGCTCGCTCTATCATCTCTGCTCTTCTTTGTCTTGTTTAGTCGTTCAACATGAACATTGTGGTGCTTTTTCATAGTTGTCGGAGAAAACAACAACAAGACAAAAGACACACCCATGAAAGTGTGTGTCCTAATTCCTACAACACAACCCACAGTCACTCGAGTGGAAAATGTCATATGGAACGAATCAGAGAGCAAAGTGTGACTCATTTAAGCTGGAGAAAAGACAAAATAGCTTTCACATGACTACCTACCCATCATTGTGCAAAACTTCTGACTGCACTCTCTGCTTTGTGATGAGGACAAAATATAACAAAGTAATGAGAAATACTGAGGTGAATTCAGTCTTTCAGGTCTGATGTTTGACGTCTTAAATTTAATTTTGAACCATTTCTTCACCACTCATCTACCCATCAAAAGATATTTCCACCACCACATATTTCCATTTTTTGCTTGAATCTTTGCTCCCCATGTGATGTGTTGGAAATGCCACACATTTGAGCGATGTGCTTTAAAAATTTTGACAGCAGGATGAACTAAGAGGATCTGGAGCCTCAGTAAAGTACAGTACAGCTAATGCTGCTGGAAGCGTGATGTAGAGTCGTCTATAAGTCCTTCCCTGTGGTCTCACAGCCAAAAACCACACATTTTGTATGCATTCAGTCTGTAGATTTAATGGAAACACTTTCAGAGTACAGAGTTATTTCTGTGTGCAGCCTATTGTACAGCTGCATAAACTGGCTTGTAATAATTCTAGTTGCTGTTTCCATCTCTGTGTCACCATTATGGAAACTCTGTCTACTGAGCTGACAACGGGGAAGTGTGTCACTTTTTTACCCCCAAAACAAACAGATACTGTTGTTGGTTCACCAACACGCAAACAAGAAGCTCCTCTGCCTCCTCCCAGACCGGTTTGACGCCAGAAAAGCCACGCGCCTCTGCTGTCACACACACCACTCTCCCATATCAATCAGCCCTTTATCTGCTTCCTCAGCTCGGCCTGACCGGCTTGCCATCTGTCTGTCACAGTCACCTCAAACAAGACGCATGCCTGTCAAACTAAGACAAGCTGGCATCTGCCGATAAACTAGATAAACCTGCTCAGAATTTCAAGTTTTGTCCTGGAAACATCAATGATGGCAAACTGGGTTAATTATAGTGGACTAAAATAGTGCCTGAATTACCAAAGTGGCATTTAAAGCGTATTGGTTAATGCTCTGTGAATAAACCACTCCAGGCTTTTGTTGTAGTTGCCTAAACCTATTTTCTCTTTTCTAACTGTGGCCAATGAAATCAACACAAAAGAAGCTTTAAAAAAGCACATTACTAAAATGCTCTGTGTTTCTTTCTAATCAGTGGGAGTGGAGGAAGTAAATTGGAGTTGCAGCCACCAGGAAGGGCACAGACACACCCAGGTGACCTGGTGACGCACCTCACCTGGATGAGCAGCTTCTTACCTCCAGCTGTCTTTGTGTTTTTTGATATTTCACTTTCACTCCAGGTAGATGTTTTCATAGCAGCTTACTACAGTTTCGCTTGAAACTTTCCAGTATGGAAAAGAAACAGAAAAAATCTGGCTCTAACACGTTCACATTGTATAAGAGTTAAACAGATTTAGACTAACAGGCTGCTGCTCAGGTGTCGTGGAACCAATACAAATGTAAAGAGGATTCACGCAGACAAGCGTCTGTTAATGCTGAAGAGGTAGAGACAAAATGTCTGATCTTTGACCTTTGGACTTTGGAAATATTGACAGTGTGTAAACATCCTCCAGCCCAGCGCACATATCTTGTTCAACTTAGATGTTTGAAACTGGCTGAACAGAAGAGAGCACTGGTTTTAAACTGGGACATAGAGAACAGCAGTGTGTGTTATTGTTGTATGTTCATCACATGTGCTTCAGTAATGACTGTGTTATTCTGTTTTTGTGTGCACTGGCTTGTAATCCCTGACACATCTCATTCTCACACCTGTGGCGCCACCTAGTGGTTCTCTCTGTTCATAAACAGTCAGATGTACTTCTTCTGTCTACCACTGGAGGTCACAGACAGTCTGCTTGTGAAAAATCCTCCCATATGATTTTTTTTGTCAAATCACCAGCAAAAAAAAAAGTTGCTGCATATCTCCATAAATATTAAGTTTACAGCCTCTGCACATTTAATCATGTTTTCCCTGTTGGCGTGACACACGCACATACCACTACTGGAAATCAAACAGCTGTGGAGATAATCCGAAGGAGACAAAACAATCTGAGATGTAAGTAATCTAATTGTGTTTCATAAAGTTTGTGTGTACTGTTTTCTAATCCAGTAAACCTTTCACTGCCTGCCTGCCCAGCTGGATGACATCTGGACCGTGGCACAGACCTGAGTCAAACTGCCTCAGTAAGATTGAAGTATTTGTGTTTTTTCTGCACAAGAGTGATTTAGATTATGGCAGATAAGCCTGAGTTCCTTTAATTGTCCACCTCTCTTGTCGTCTTGTCCTGTAAGACAAACACAAGCCCATCTGGCAAACTAAAGCAAGCCTGCAGGTTGTCATAGTGAGAGGAGGAGGCTGACCTTGACCCAGAAAACCTGGCATCAATCCTTCCTGATTGCAATCTGATGAATGTGTCGCCGGTCACAGCTGACTACGACCTCTGACCTTCCTGTGCAGAAAGAAACATCATCCAGAGGGAATCCAAGCATTAAACATCACATCAACACAACAGATATAAATATACCTGTATGCCTGCTGATTAAAGCACTGCAGTATTTATATAAATGTAGACACTATAGGTGTCTGTAGTGATATTTTTTTTTTTATTTTCGCTCAAATAGAAATTCTAAAGCAACCAGCATTGACATCTTGCAGTAAGTTAGAAAAAGTAAAACTACTTGTCATGAATGCTTTGAAAATACTGTACTTTATTATTACAGTCTTTTTAGTCTTCTTTCTTTGTGTATTTAGTCTCTGTGCTTCCCTCATATATTGTCAGTTGTTGTTGAGTAGATGTGTGGAGCTTTGTTTTCCTGCCTGCCTGCCTTTTGTACCTCTAAGTAAGTAATTAAAGTATGTTCATCATATCTGTGTCTGCATTTGGCTCAGTCCTGTCTGTGCCGCTTCATCAACCACAAAAACAACGATAAAGTCCCTCTTTATGAGAACAAGAGACTTTTAGTGTTGCACATGAATTAATTTGCAGTGTTAACATAGCCTTACTTTGTAACTTTGCACAGCAACGGGACTTCATGCTGTCCCACTGTGCTGCTAACAGGAGGAGAGGTTAGACTGGTGGCCGGTTAACTCACTGGAAAGCTCTCTTGTTGAACAGTGCATGCACACACACACACGCACACACACACACACACACACACACACACACACACACACACATTGAATCTGTCATGGGCTCCCAGCTCTGGTTTCACTGGGTGTGAAACACAATCAACAGCAGGAAGGAAAGGCAATTTCAGGCTTCAGCGACAAGAACACTTGTCTGTATTTCAGTGTCATTCTTGTTTCGGGTTGATGGAAAAGTCAGACAGTGTGTGTGTGTGTGTGTGTGTGTGTGTGGATGCATGTCCGTGTGTCTCATTTCTGCTGACCTACACCATTTCCTACATCTTTCCATCATTTCGCCCCGTTATTTGAGGCGCATGTTGCAAGAGCTCTCTTTGTGTCTCTACACTGTCATATTATTTCACTGGAATACACTGTATTAGAATATGCTGCTGGCACTTTCTGCTACTTTTGCATCACTACTTCCTGTCCACCTCACTGGCCTAATTGGGCCATTCTCTGTCACATGTGCATTACGTCAAAAAATATTATTATTATTAATAATAATATTGGAATCTGACAATACAAATATACTGGACATAATGCTTCCAAAAAAAGAGGAATTCTAACTTCATAAATTCAGATTTTCATAATAATGCAGTGCTATAAAATTTATTATTCACTTTCTGCCAGGATGCTAACAAGCAAGCAAGTGGACTTTGAGCTGAGATGGCTTTATCTTGTTCACACAAAAAAATGTTAAAGACCAAAAAATAGTAAAACACAAACTGTGACAGACTGTTGTTACATCACACACACACAAACCAGAGTACAGTCAGTAGGACACACAAGACATGGAGATACTGAACGTGTGTGTGTTTGCATACATGTGTGTAAAAGAGACCATATGTGACATGGTGTATGGATGTGTGTGTCGGGATGGGGCGACGATGTAGTCAGGATTAGTTTTATAGTTTTAGGGTGGTGTTATGTGTAGTTTAGTGTAGTTTAGTGATGTGTGTGTTTAACAGAGTTAGAGGATGCAGCTCAAATCCTGGATTAAAGCTCATCTCTCTGTGTTTATCTCCCAGTGGACTATCCAGGAGGCAACAGGCGGGTCTGACCCAGTTGGACACACACACACACACACACACACACACACACACACACACACACACAAGCCACAAGGGCACTGTTGGGCTACACTGTTAAGTGTGAACCTCTGGTTCTGGTCATTTTGAAAAATCAAAAATAGAATAGAAAATTTACTTTTAAGGTGTTTTACTCTAATATTACTGAAAATTTATCTTTTAATTAATTTTAAAGATTTTGCCAAGAGGGTACTTGAATGCGGTGCTGTTAGTTAGCAGTCGCCTCACAGCAAGAAGGTACCGGGTTCGAATCCTGGGCCCGGGGCCTTTCTGTGTGGAGTTTGCATGTTCTCCCCGTGTCTGCATGGGTTCTCTCCGGGTACTCCAGCTTCCTCCCACCATCCAAAAACATGCATGGGGATTAGGTTAATTGGCTAATTTTAATTGCCCGTAGGTGAGAATGTGAGTGTGAATGGTTGTCTGTCTCTATGTGTCCTGTGATGAGGTGGAGACTTGTCCAGGGTGTACCCTGCCTTTCACCCTAAGACAGCTGGGATAGGCTCCAGCCCCCCCACAACTCTATGAGGATAATCGGTAGAAAATGGATTTATGGATGGATGGACTTAAATCCTTGTGTGATGCCTACCTATCAAAAAGTGGACCTCCATTTACTTCAGTGGAACTGCACCCATTATTTCACTTAATGAGTGTTCATTAACTATAATGACTTTCTTTGTTTCCTTCAAAAATGGATAATTTAATTTAACTTCAGTGTTATTAATATTTGAACAAGTCTCTACAGTACAAATTTTACCAAGAAAATAATTATGGTCACATTTGAAAGAAAATATTATATTATATTATATTATATTATATTATATTATAACTTAATCTCAATATCAGCGTGTACACACTATATCATTGGTGTGATCATCATTGTTGCCAAAGTTTTCACATTACACCCATATGAGAAAAAAACAAAACAATAATAACATTACTGGTGCTACTGTATAAGAAATGTTTGTAATAAATTTAGATGAAAATCTGCTCATTAAGATTATAAATTTTGCTAGTTTCTTCTTTATACACCCAGGTGGGAGTGTGAATGTTGCTCCATGCTACCTCAGTAGGTACTTGTCATTATGTACCAGCAAACAGACACACACACACACACACACACACACACACACACACACACACACACACGCACACACATGCACACACACAATCTGTCTGGGTATTACTGCTGTGGTGATTGATTAATAGAAACGACAGTAGCAGGTGTTCAGTCGGCAGGGAACAATTAATGATTTTCTGTGTGTGTGTGTGTGTGTGTGTGTGTGTGTGTGTGTGTGTGAATCCTCTTGCTACCTTCACTTCAGGCTCAGTGATGCATCGTCCTGCAGGCTCTGCATTGCAGCAGTTGCACACCACCACCCCTGAATCATCACTACCTGGTCGAATAACCGACCGTCATACTTTGCTCGTTCCATCTGTTTTTATGAGTGAGAAGTGAGACGCTATCAGCTTCAATCATCTGTGTGAGCAGGTTTTACATCAGAGGTGGGACTGAGGACACCTATGCAGAGCAGCTGTACGTGCTGAAAAAATAAAACGTCATTGTTCTGAGATATGGCTCTGCTTGTTACTGCTGCCTGTTTTCTTTTTAGCTGAAAGCAAAGGTCAGATAGTCTCCAGGGTTGATGTTAGCCCAGCTCCACAGACCTTTTCTTCTCCTTCCTTCCTTCCTGATCGTGGATGAGTGGAGTTTTAATGGTATGGCAGTTTGGTGTTTGTCACGAGACCAGGGGTTGACCCAGCGGCCTCAGTAACTGCATTTATACCGCCAGTCCCACTCCCTCTCTCTGAGTGAAATATGAAGTACTGTGAAGATGAAGTGATGTAGTCGTCCAGAGAGGCCACTTCAAGTCCTGGGCAAACAGAGGGAAATAGTTATGGGGTTCAGAGGAGGACATGGGAGGAGCATGACTCTGGAGAAATTAGAGGAAACATGCAGGCGGATGGAGATCGCTGAGATTTATTTTTTAACAAAGAGCAAAGTGGCTGAATTTCAGCAACTATTAACTAATCCCTAAATTATTGAATAACTGTTGTGTGACTGAGGCTGCGCAACCTCAAAATCATCTCCAGATTTCCTCCCTAAATGAGGGCAGAAGACTAAAAATTCCTCTCATTTCTTTCTCATCCTTGTTTCTGCATCCAATCCAGTCTCTTATGTAAGAATGGTCTACACACACACGCTTTGAATTATTTCTCAAGTCCCCACTGTAATAACACTTCAATATTTTCGTAGCCTTCTGCTATTAAATAGAGCAGCCCTGACTGACCCTGGGCTGAAAAATAGCCTTGCTGTCTCCGCTCGCCCTTATCCAACTCCTCTGGGAGAAGGTCCTGGTCTTTGCCTTCTGACGGTGAAGCACAGGCTGTTTAGAGCGCACTGTGGGCGAGGAGATGCTCAGGAGAAAGGGGATGGACAGAGAGAGAGGAGTTTAGAGACTCTAAAAACAGACGCTCCCCAGACTGGCCTTGTCTCCACACATTAGTGCACTGTAGCCTCCTTCCTCTCTGCCTCGCACATGTACCTTTTACCTCCTGACATAAAAACTCTCTCAGTACCTCTCACCTCTCACAAAGTCCTGCTTTCAACCCTGATTTGGGCCTACTGCAAAACAAGAGAATCTCACCTTTTATTGTCTCCTATAATAATAAATAATAAGCCATGTGACTAATGTAATAAAGGCGTTTTATTACAACGTCCACACATCGCTACTCCGACACATTTCAAGGCATTAAGCTGGCTTTTTTTTTTCTAGCCATGCTAGTGGCTACCATGGCTAGATCACACCAGGATTGAAACAATGTGCATTAAACTAGATTTGTAGTTCAGAGTCAGTGTTTTTTTTTCATACACGATTGATGTGAGAATCATACTTTGTCTTCCCATACTTTTTGTTTCCTGGATCATATGTGCAACTGTATACGATCCAGTAAGTCCTTTCTGTGTGTGTTCTGCTGCTTCATCCTTACATTTTACTTAAACTAACAATATGTCTTTACTCATGGTTGAGAAATAATCATTTGACTCTGTTGCCTTACCCTGTCATTACAACACACACACGCACATGTTGTGTATTTGTGTATTGTGGGGACATTACATTGACTTACATTCATTTCCTAGACACTTCCCTTGACCCTAACCATATCCACTACCCATGTAATCCTAATCCTAACCCTAACCAAAGTCTAACATTAAATGTTCTCCAAGTCTTCAGCCTAAAATGTAACAGTCTACATTATGGGGACCTTCATGTTGTCCCCATAAGGACAGTGAGTCCCCACAATGTCAACAAATTTATGTGCCCACAACCATAAGTAATGCCCGCTCACACACACACACACACACACACACACACACATGCACACACTCATGACTCATGCTGTCTTCCTTGCAGCTCAAGGACCCTGCAACTACAACATTTATGGATTCACTTCGGACTGTACTTCATTAGCTTATACATAGCAGGAAAAGGCACTATAAAATAATACGTGCGTGTGTGCGTGCATGTGCGTGCACGTACATCTGCTGAGTGTCTGGAGACGGTCACACTGTTTGCATCACCTCAGCCAATCCAAACATTTCCACAGCTGCTGTTTTAAACTAAGACCCCATGTTCTGTTTTCCACACAGCGGTGCATGTGACTCCAAGAGTGCAAGATTTCTCTATCAAATATTTACAAGACAACGGTTTACTGGAGATTTAATATCCTGCATGCGGTGCGTATGATGGATACGTACAAGCTCCTCTCTAAGGCATCTTTGTGTCTTTGATCATTGTACACGTGTCGGTGTGAAAAGGTGTGCAGGTGATTTAAGAGCTGTGCCGTCCTGCAGCCACGTCCTTGAGCTGCTCTGATGTTAGAGCCATGCTGGTAGCTTGATCGTGGTAGGACTAATAAGTCACCCATCATCACTGTGTCCAACCAGTGTCTAATGCTGTGGACATACGCAGACACACATTCTGTGACTGCTTTCACAATCATGCACAAACATAAAAAGTTCACTGTACAGTCAAAAATAGCACAAATGTGCAGCATAAACACATTTATAATGGATTCATAATAAGGAGAAGCAGTTGAAGGTCTGAACACAAAAAAACAGTTGGTCTTTATTCAAAGGTCAGTAAACTCTGAATCTGCCAAGGTCACTGGTGCATAAAATGTTATTATTTATGCAGAGCTATTTGCACAATGTAAAACCACAACCGCTCGACCGACTGTTACATAATTAGTTTTCTCATTCATCATTTCTCAAAACGTGCAGTCATCTCATCATTAACCTGCAGGGTTGGACTGTTTTATTTCCTGCAGCAGATTTACACAACATGACAGCGTGCTGCCTGCAGCCTTTGCCTGACTAAAATAACCATCTGCAGTGAGTTCTCTGGGACACGTGCAGCATGATTCACTTACTACTAACTACAAACACAGACATACATGCATGCTCTAATCTGAGTCATGCACTTACTATGCAGCGTTCAGTTTCATTCCACAACAAAATACGATCTACACTACAGCCATTTTGTTGTGACCAAGAGCTACCCTTTAATATTGTCCTACAAAATGGGTAGAACAAGATTCTGCTCAACCTATTGTCCTGTGTCACAAAAAGAAATTAAACCCTCAAACCTAAAAGCACTCATCCTGTGCTCACACCCTGTACATCTGTGGCACTTCCCTTCCAGTTACTATGACATTGACTCACTCTTTCTTTTCCCCATATCAATAATGTAGGATTATAATTGGTCTCCTTTGAAGTGGCTGTTTAAATAATCCACGGAGGATTGCTCTTGGCATCCCATTTCAGCTCAGTGAGGAAAATGAGCTGCTGCTCCTGCAAAAATGAAAAAAAAATTTGGAGGTTGAGGCTGAGTAGCAGCTTCAGATGCTGGAGGTAGTTAGCTTTAATCTCGCAGCCTGGAAATCTGCTCCGCACTGTGTTCACGTCACAAGGATGGAGCATTACTCAAAAGTAAAACTTCATTGATCTCAGTTCAGTTGATTCTTGCTTTAAGATTTTAAGAACGTCAGTGTCAATATAGAAAGAAATTCTTGCGTGTTGATTAACTGACAAACTCAGTATTCATGCTTTTAGACTGCCATATTTTTTCCCCTGCAGTCACACGACATTGTACTGTAGCTGCACTTTAAATGCCAACGTTTGGTCACATCATTTACGTCTCGCAACCAGAAAACCAAACTATCAAACAGAAATGTGAGGTACATCACTGATGGTTATGTCAGAGACTTCTCTGGAAAGGAAAAATATATCCCATTAATTGTCTAGTGGTTTAAAATTGAGTTTTATTCCACTTTTTATGACTACATTACACTCATAAGACATGGTTACGCAATATTAAGCAACAAAATGACATAATGTGAGAAAATCCAGTGAAAAAGGTTAGTTTTATCATAAAATAAGACTTGAAACTTTGAGTTTAAATATGACAACAAGCATTTTTCTTTAACATAACTTCATCTCCCTTTTGATCACATGCAGGTGTTCTGTTTCAGAGACACATACTGGAAAGATGAGAAAACATGATTCATGCATACATTCATACATTTATAGTACACAAAACAGATTACATAACCTTTTTATTTCTAATAAGCACAGCATTTTCCTCTCTGGCTTTGATGAGGAAATAGCCTATTTTTATGAGTTCATATTGTTGTTCCTAAAGCATGTTATTGTTACATTTATATATTTTATGACTGCTAATGATATCTTGCTTGCATTTCAGGGACTGGTTAGAGTTCAACTACAGTACCAGTGTAGCAGGGGATGGATGAGCATATGGGACAGTAATTAAAATGTATGAAAAGTGCATCAGGATGGGAAATAAAAGGGAGATCAAAGTGGTGGCTGCAAGTGAATAAATGATCTATGTGGTTATTTTTGCTGCACAGACATGCTCCTAATGAGCATGTGTGGAGCAGCTGTATTAAATAATCATCTCCAGTATATATAGTGTGAGTGAGTTTGCAGCAGCAGCAGTAGCAGCAGGGTATTTCACAGAATTAGACAGAAACTGTCATATTGCTTTACAAGCAAAGAGATGAGAAGCTCTGAGCAGACAGCAGTATCAGAACAGAGATGAAGCTGTTTTCTGCCCCAGTTGCTCTGCCACACACTGACTCTGCCTTTAGACAAAGACTTTGGATGAGCTCGCAGGCTCGGACGGAGAGATGGAATTTAAAGGGAATAAATTGTTTTATGCTACACTGCACCCTCCTGATTTGACCATTGTGGAAATATGTAAATAAACCTCCACAGAGCACTGTGGCTGTGCAGCTCAGGGATTGGGGAGGTCTAATTGGGAACATGACAGAGACGTCAGGAGTATTTGATACATTTTTAAAGGGCCAAAAACAAAAATAATGGCATCGGCAAATTCATTCTGGGTCCACTTTGAGCTTCACTGTTTATTGAATGACCAAAATTGGCAAATAAGGTGTGAACAAATCATGAGCTATTTAACATGGAGGTTGGATGAGTAAAGTGGGCTTTGTGTAGAGACTAGAAAACAAAAATCCAATGATGCGCTTCAGGAAAGTTGTCAAGTTAGTAATTTTCGAAGCTCTGCCTGAAGCTCGGTGATATTTCTGCTTCACACTGAAGCTCGGGTCGTGCTCTGGTCAGGTATCTGGCAGTGGATGAAGACCCTGAGGGGACAGAGCACGTGTGAGTCATATGATCCAAGCTGTCGGCCTTCACATGGAAAGACACAGACAGACCAAAGCGGATTGGAAACAAAGGCTTGCAGTGTATTATTTCTGCTGAGGCATGAGCATGAGGAATTCTCCTTTAATCTGTTTCATCTTGTTTCATGAAGCTGTTACACCAGACACTGTGTGAGAGATGAGTTAGCAGGGTTGCTTCTCAGAGTACCCCCTGTAGGAGCCCCTTGTCTGTTCTCACAGAGCTGCTGCCCAGGCACATGTGTGCTTGACTAATACAGCATGTGTGTCTACAATGTGGAATGTGGAATACACTATATATATATATATATATATATATATATATATTGTGTTTATATGTGTCCTAAAGCTGAGAGACTCTACAAAATTTCGTTATGCATGCATAATGACAATAAAGAATCTTGAATCTTGAATATATACATGTGTGTATGTATATACATATGTACACACTGTATCTATATACTATAGCAGCCTATTGGTACAAAACCTTAACATGCAGTGCTTCTAATCCATGTTTGACATGTTTAATTTTTAGTTTTAATTGGTCTTAACCAGACTTCTTACTGCACACTGATGATCAACAGGAATGGTGTTCATCAACAACAGTAACCAACAAAAACTTGTTATCGTGCTAACATTTACTAGTTAGCACAGAAATATTGGTCTGATTATGACAGTAGAGGTCCAGGTAAAGGATCACTCAAGTTTCAATTCATCCTCTGGGGAACGTGAAAGTGTGTACCAAATTGTGCGGCAATCCATGTAAAAGTGGCTCAGCTATTCCACCCAGAACCATAAATGTGAAGCTGCTGGTGGTGCTTGAAGAAAAGTAAGGAGATCATCACTTATTAAGGTTCATCATAATTTTTCCAGCAGCATCCACCTTGGGGATTATGGAATAAACAGTCTTGTCTTGTATGAACCTCACAGGCTGTCGAGGACAAGAACTGTTTTTATCATAAGCACACAGACATCTATGCAAGCACACACACACACACACACACACACACACACACACACACACACACACACACACACACACACAGCTGCAACAGTACACACCTACTTTGCATATCATGTAAGAAGACAAAAAACTATGCTGGGAAAATAAGTGATGCTCTACCCACAAACATGAAGGCCAGGAAACATTTAACTTTAATCTCCAGCCATCCCAGCCAAATGAGGTAGACCCCAGAGGGAAGCCACTGGGGAAAAGGAGAAGCTGTGGCACATTTGCACGTTTCATTTCAGCTGGAAATCATATTAGCATTGCGGGCTGCTGAAGCTTGAAGTCCAAATGAACCATGGAGGCGATTTAAAGGGGAAAGGGATCGAGAATAGAAGCGCTTTGAGAATTGGGAGGGCGGAGGCTGAACGAGGCTGAGGAGGAGGAGATGAAGAAGGGAGGTTATTGGACAGAGTGGGATTAAGAGAAGAAAAGGTGGGTTGACAATATGGAGCGAGAGATGAGCAGGAGGCGAGGCGGGGGTTCCTGCTTTGGTGCAGGATATAAATTTGTGTGTGGAGAGGAAGAGGTCAGCTGGAGTTCAGCAGTGACGGGCCTCCTGCATATCCTCCAACATCAGACACATCAAAATGAGGAGATGCTGAGGAGGCAGTGGCGTAAAACTACAGAGCTTAAAGTTGCATTTTGTTTGACAGTGAGAAATAAATATAGATAAATGTAAAAAAGCCCCTTCAAAATAAATTTCATGTTTGAGCTGTTTGGGAAACCTTCATTTTACTCTCTAACATAGCAGATGTCTGGACTTAAATATGTTGCAAACTTTACCTTAAAAGACCACTTTTCAAGTAGTTTTCTTAAGTGATTTGGACTTTGACAGAATTCAATATATTGTCCTTGTTTTCAAAAGTAAAAACAAAGACAAGATGCATTTTTTTGTTTCTCACCTGCTCACACTGACTCTATATATGGATTAACGTTACTGCCGCAGCTGCTCATTTTGACTGACAGGGATTTTCACACCTTATAACCTTCTGGAAATCAAATCCATGCATCCGTCTAACAAATTAGGTCATTCATCCATTCATGCAGCTCCTCTTTCGTGGATGAATCAGGCAGGTGGCAGTCTATTGTGGAAGGAAGAGAAGACCCCCATATTGTGTTTCCAGGCTTTTTGAGTGGACAGAAGGTGGTGGGTGGGAAACTGTAGATCGGAGAGTTCAAAGCAGAGTGGAGCTGATAAGGAGCTCACCTGTGACCAGGTGGCTCCCCTGAAGTTCACCTCATCAAAGAAATACTGTGGGTGGTTTCTTTTTGATGTCAGCATCATTCCTTTGTCCTGATGGGCACTGCATCTTTGCAGATCTGCATGTTTCAGTACTTTTGATCCCCAAAAACATGGATCTCAATAAATAATCTGAGAAGTCACACTATTAATATAATAAAGACCTATTGGCCGGGCAGAGACGTCGGTCATTTTATGGCCCTTTTACGCTTTTTTGGCGATGATGATTCGGCACTGCATAAACGTGGTCTTGTATTATGACCAAAAGTGCAGTGCAGGTTTTAATTTAGTGTTGGGTAAGTAAAACCGGCGTCTTCACCTTGCTTCTCTGTGAAAAGTGAATCACAAAACGCAGAAATGCATTTTGTCCTATTGGTACTAGCAGGTAGTGCTTTATGTCCCTCTCAGCAGTTCATAGTTTTTGATAGACTGGAAAGACATGGAAGCCTCCGTATGAGCGACCTGCTCTATGTAAAGACAGATAACTGATTCTTCACCCAGGAGGATCAAGTCAGATTGTTGGTATGCTATTTTACACCAGTGAGGATCTATTTATGAATGAAGATGTTGATTTGAGGTAATAAAATACTTTAAAAAATTACATCGTGTCCCTTTAATAATTAGAAAATCTTTGCATTTATTTATTGAAATTCACTTTACAGCTTGGAAAAGTTCAAATACACTGACAAACAAAAATCTGTTTTGTGTGTCTGTTGAAGCTTAGCTTAGCTTTGCTACCAACATTAGCAGCCATGTTGCTTCTGCTATGTTTAAGTCACTGTTAATGATAATTTTGGAGGAGTAGCTTTAGGGTGAAGCTCTCAGCGTTCTCACCAGATTCATGGGCTTTTGACGCTTGTGATGCTCGGTGCTGCGAGCTACTTGTTGCACTAAGTTCTCAACCTTTAATATGTTTCTCATTATTATCTAATTAAATCTGCAGACCAACAGATATCTTTGCAGCATACACGAAATATTATATTTGTGTACAATATTTATGCCCAAACTGTTACCAGGATATGAACATGAATATATCCATGACTGCCTGCAACTGCTGAATTGGTCCAATTTAGGTATTATTGGTCTGGCACTTTTGGTTGGATGATTGATTAAAATAAAAAAAAACACTTAAACTGCCTTTACAATTCGAAAAAGAAAGAAAAAAATGAACAATACAGCCCCAGAAGACTTAAGATTTTTAAAACACTTTTTTATTAAATTTTTAAACAACATGAGACAGGAAATGGCAAATAATTGTACATATACACATACACAAATAAATTCACACATACACACAAGAATTACTAAATAAATAAAAAAAAAACACCAACAAGTGCCTAATTTCTCTTAGAAATAGTAGTTGACAGTGTCACTAAGTACATGTTGAGGGGCGCTGGGCCTGCATCCTATTCCTTATTACATACATTTAAAGAAAATAGATTTCAAAGATCTTTTTCATTCTTTTCCAAAAATGAGTGCAGAAAACAACAATGGTATATTGAGAATGTGCATCACAATCACAACAAAACAACACAAGGGTATCCCCAAAATTGGGCAGGCACGGGTACATATGGTACAATTAAATAACCTGTTATCCTATACAACTTACAGAGAAGAAATAGGAAGGAAAAAAAATAAAATAAAAAATAAATAAATATAATACATAAATAAATAAAAATAAACAAATAGCTAAATAAAAGTAAATAAATAAATAAGAAAATAAGAAAAATAATTAACAAATAAATTTAAAATTAATATATATATTTAAAAAAATATACATATGCATATAGATATACACATACACATACATGTGCATGAGTTGTACGGAGATAGAGGTAGAAAATTGACCCAGCCCCCCCCCCCACCTGTATTATGAATTGTTCAAAGGACACACAAAGAGAGAAAAGCAAAACAGTGTAAGAAAATGAATATATTAGAATATCAAACCGCTAAAAAGTGTTAAAACCGATTAAGAAAAGGAATTTGTGTGGCTTCTCCATTATTAAAAGTACACATTCTGAAATACAGAAGCATCCACTGGAGGAGTCGCTCCATCGGTCGTCGCAGCCCCCCCTGGCGGAGCCCCCTGCCCTTCCTAAACCTCGCTGTTGAGGATCAGCAGTCGAGACTCATCCCCGCCCCGCAGAGTATCAGCCCGGGCTCTGCCGGTGACCGCACCGAGCACACTCAGCCTGGACAGCCGAGTGGGATCAACCAGGAGCGGATCTACCGAGCAGCTGAGGACCAGACGGGTCTGAGAGGGAGAAGAGGAGCAGAAACTCCAGAGAGGAAGTACAGATCAAGAAGAGGAGACTCTTTTGTTGTCAGAAAAGTTGTAGCCGCACAGATTTGCTGCTGGAGGAAACTCTGCTGAGCCTGAGAGGAACATCTTGAGGTGAGAGGAGACCAACAGGGATTTACAGTCTGTGTTGTGTTTTCTTTAACAGGAGGCTCCAGCAAAGTTATTTGATTTGCTTTAAAGCTTTATCTGCCAAAGAATGAGAGTAACTCATTTAATGATGTTGCCTAATGTGTGCAGATTGATCCATGAACCAGCTGGTTTATGACCTTTTTATGTCAAAATGGAGGTTGGTGTTATCAAGTCTTGGGGTTGACAGTGTTGCCCAACAGTGTGCATGCCCCAGTCTTCACCAGCAGTGGTGTTTTTGGTAGTTTGACCTGTCAGACTGATTAAAGTCATTGTCTAGTTGTCCAGCTGAATGCAGAGACTTACTGTAGTTTCCTCTCCAGTTTTTTTGCAGCACATTCAGCTGTTTTTCCTCAACTGGTCTGTGTGTGAAAAGAGAGGAGGGGTATGATTTGAGGGAGAGAAAGCAGAGAATAAGCATTGCTCTGTTATCTGCATCCAGCTGTTTCACTGAACGAGGTCTGCAACTGCTCATACATATCACTTATCCTGTTATTTCTCCCCCTCTATCGCTGCAGATGGTTTTGTTTATGATAATGACAAAATGAAGCAGCAAGGAACATGAAGGGAGTGTGATGAAAGGAAAGGTCACAAGGAGAGAGAGAGAGGGACCTTCGCGCCATTTGTTTTATGCTCTCAAGGCCCACTTTAATGTATGGATCAGTTGGTAGTTTGGACTGGGGATGCCCAGGGTCTTATTGGACCATAAATAATCCCCACAGGAGCAGATATAAATGCTGAAGCATGCCTGAGATGCTCGCTGTCTTCCTCTTATCTGTGCAGCTGATTGATGGGTTCGACGTCACATTGTGTCACAACCATGAGACTTAAACTGACTGCAAACATTAAGACCAACCAACACGAGGATGCATGCATGCTGCAAACCTGGTTTCTCCCTCTTCTGCTCCCTTTTCTCCTGCACAGATGTTGACTTAATGTTCAGGCACCTCACTGGGAGACCCTATATCAGGGAGGAGTGAGGTGTCAGGACAGGAGATCAGGGTTGGAGCTGCTGAGGGTGTGATGCAGAGGGATCATTTTTTATCACATGGCTCCTTCACAGGACCATGGCCCAAGTCTCGGTTCAATGCTCCTCCTTCCCTACGAAATAGATTTTCTTCATCTGTCCGCTTTAAATTAAACCAGCTATTCACCATCTTTCTTCAACGTCTACGTTGAGTTGACAAATTTGAGCGTGTGGAAAACTAGAACACAGCCAGAGGCACAATCACAGCTGCACAGCTCTGAAGACGCAGCGGCGGCGGCGGCTTTTGCAGCTTAATTTGCTCATTAGATAATCTCATCTGAAAATAGCACGTAGATGCGCACACGTGGGGGCACATCTGTGCACTCTTACATAACAAAGTAAAGGAAAATCCCACATTAAAGTGATGTAGGGAGTGATAGAGCGCAATGCTGTCCACACCTGTGAGGCTCAATTAGCAAAATCTGGGATTGAAATGACAGACTTCCATTTCATTTTCCTGTGGTGGTGGTGATGGAGGTGATTTCAAAGCCTATCACGTCAGTGATGCTTTATTCAGTCATCCATCGTGATGCAACAGAGACCCACAACAAACACTCCTCCTCATACTGCTATTGGTAAAACTGACAAACCAGGAATTGTATCTGTTTTTTTACTGAGTTTTCACGTGAGAAGTTGTGTGTTGAAGCGCCACAGGAGCCTTTAACACCTCAGGGGGAATCGTAGCAGTCGCAGGAGCTCAACAGATGTGTCTTCTTGGTTTCGCCTCACGTCTAATGCTTCATGTCAGGTCTGTTTGATGCTGTGCTGCACTTTCTCCTGCATACAGTTTATGGGAGTAACGTTGGTTTACTTGTGATTCCCCTCAGCTGTGATGTGTCTTAACAGCAGGAGTGTCATTGAGATTTCCCTCAGAGTTCCATGCTGTCATCCCATTAAAAACAGGATGAGAGTACGAGCACAGCAGGGGGGGAGGCGAGCTGTCAGTCACACACACACACACACAAACTACCCTTGTATGTGAGGCTGTAATTAGTAGCTCTCTGGGTTTGCAGTGACCTTTATTTTCCTGCTTTTCAAAGGCCCTTCTTGGACTGAAAGTGTCGGAACGGCATCACTAATGGCTTCACTTCTATGCTCATGCAGGCTCCATCCACACGTCAACGGCACAGTAACGCAACGTTGCCGGAAGTATTTCCGTCTACATGGCAACGCGATAACGTGTGACAAAGATTACTATGCCGATACATGGCGCTGCAAAGAAACACAGCGAGACCCACGAAAAAGAACGAAAGAATGCAATGAGCATGTGCATGAAGTCCTTGTTTACGACTACTTCTGGTCACATGATGATGTGACATCATCATTAGCAACAACACCTGTACACACTGCAACGCAGAGAAGGCGTTGTCTTCTCACTCTGGAACCCGTTGTCAGAAAAAAAAGTTTTGGGTCTCTGACAACGCCGGAGTCACCTGTTAAGTAAAGGCGGAATCGGTAGTAAAGTTTGTCGGATTCACAGAATTCTGTTGTCGTGTGGACGGCACCGCAGTCTGTATTTTCACTTATCCATCACTTAAAGTATCTGCATCCATCTGCCGCAAATCATGTCCTGTTTCAAGGGTTTTGAAGCTGTAACTTTGTCACACATGGAAACACTCCAGCAGATGGATTTGTCTCCTGTCAGGCGGGTCAAAGTGAGCGAACAACAAACGATCATTGATCATTTATATGAAGCATACATGTGCAGTTCATTTGTTGATGCTTTTCATCAACTTGCATTCCAGAGATTTTTACTGTGACCAGAAATAAACAGAGCAACATGGACATGACAAAAGTGGAGGAGGGGATGTTTCATCCCATGTCTGCTGTTAGTTATTTCCAAAGCTCTCAGAGGTTAGCGTGTAAACTTTGTCATGGAGAAGTTTTTGTCAAGAGCAGTACTAATTTTTTGGTGTGTTTGAGCTCTACAGAGCAGTGTTCATGTTTCCATCTGATGTCATCATAGGGCTGACACAAAAACAGAACAGTGTCTTTCAAAACACTGGACTGTACGATGCATGACGTGGCATGACAATCGTTGGATTGTTTCACTATGACTCAGCATGAAACATCATCAGAAATCAGTCAAATACATTATAACTAATGTTTCTGACTGATTAAAAATATAACATACAGATATAAAAATATGACTTAATTATTGTTAGCTTGTTCCACTGTCTGACTTTGCCTTTATCTGCATTTTGTCTGTTCATCAGTGCTGAACAGTTAAGTTCTCTAACAATTAAATTATTCATTTTATAACTTTTTAAGAGGTGCGATTGCTGAAAATCCATAATATCACTTAATTTCCTGTGTGCTTGGAGATCATACTGTAGACGGTATTCACAATTCCCCAAAAATAGCTTGTGGTTATTGTTTCCAGCCTTGATTGCCAGTAATTTACTTCATTTGTTTTTTTGGATATTTGCAAAAATGAGTGTTTGTTTCTGAGCCTGTATGTGTGCCATGAAAGCCAGACGAGCTGTTTCTGGTTTATTAAGCTCTTTTGTTAATCGCATGAATGAAATGTTGCACACTCCAACATTATTCTGTAATTATTATTCAGACATTATGCAGTTACTAATAGAGCGATTGCAGTAGAGGCTATCACTTGTGTTCTGATGGTGATGACCAGGTAAGGAAATGCTTACAGAAAAGCTTTTCCCTTCCAGAGTTTTATTCATAATGAAGTCAGAATTGATGTTGATGATTATGAAGCTACATCACTCTCAGATCTTATCCATCAAGCTGCAGAAGGCTGAGATTCATTTGTCCAACACTTTGTGATTAAACACCTACAAAACTAATAACATGTTACTGATTACTAAATATAACTAACTAACATGCTGAACAGCAAGTTAGCAGTGTCATTGTGAGAAAGTTATCATGCTGACGTTAGCACCACCGGGTCTCACAGTGCCGCTAACACAGCTCACCTTACTAGTCAAGATGAATATGGAGCTAGAGACGGACATCTGCCACAAGGTGTGGCTGTGTAGACTCGGGTGAACCACTGCTGTCATCGTCACGTCTCACCCTGTCATTACCCCTCTTGACTTTTACAGACTCAAAAACACCCAAAAGCAACCATGAAATGCTGCATGAACTGTCCATGTAATCACACACGAGCTTCTTTTCAACATGAAAGGACACTTTTTTTTTTACGCAAGTAGATTGCAGGTCAATTAGATGATAGCTGATAGCTGAGATGGTAAGCACAGATGGGCTCTGAAAGCCTTTAGTCTGTAAGAAGAGACAGAATCAATGCAGAGTGGAGTAAGTGTGTGTGTAACGGACATTAGTGGGCAGAGCTCTCTGGCACAGATCACATTAGAACCAGCACTGCCAACCGCTCCAAACATCCATTAGTAGGCCAATCAAACAGTGTTTTTCTCAACACTCGTGTGTTTGTTCACTTTGCCCCAAATATTCAGTAGATAAACTTCCTCTACACTGTGCAGTTTTTTAGTTTTCATTATGTTACCATGCAGCAGAGCGTGAGTACCACGGCTGAACATAGAAGCTGTTTTCTTGAGCGCTGCTCTGCGTTTCCCCCACTCTCTTTCTGAGGAAAAGGCAAAGTGGCCTCATATGTCACGAAGCGTCACTTCGCTGCTGTCAGGAGGTTGATGCATGAGGGCTGAAATGGCCAGTGCTGAAACAGCAGACCACACACACACTCACGCACATGGATACAAACAAACACAAGATTGATGGATGACACCAGTTTTCGGTCCAGAATTGAGGCGGAGGTCGAGAGATGACCTGCAGCTGAAATGTTTTTAGTGGTACAGTAGCAGCGTTTTCCTTTCTGGAGTCTTTGTATTGTCGAGTCAAGAGACACTTTTTCTTCTTCTAACTCGAAACCAGAGAGGAAATCTGTCAGGAGTTGAGTTCTTTACGTGACTAACAACGCCGCCTGTCTCCATTGCAAGTGGGGAAGCCATTGATTAAGCTGTTTGTTGATTTGCTCCCATTGGAAACCTGATTTGTGCCAGCAAGGGAAGCAAAACATGAATTATTGATCCGGTTTAAAAGCTCATCGGCTCCTGCTGGTGTGTGTCGTAGAGGTACTCTCCTCAGGATCTTTAGAGGAGCCTCTCAAATATGATTTTGTCTTTCCGACCACACATTTTTTCCATCCTGCTTTGTCTGAAACAACTGCCTCAGCAGAATTGAATCAGTGAGTTTTTCAGCATGGTGCAGCAGCTCTGAGCTAATAGCATAAGCAAAGATCTGTTGACACCCAGTTGTTTGGACATGTGTCAGATTTATAGATTGGATTTCCTCCACCCTCTTGGCCAGTGTGTGTGTGTGTGTGTGTGTGTGTGTGTGTGTGTGTGTGTGTGTGTGTGTGTGTGTGTGTGTGTGTGTGTGTGCGTGGGTGTGTGTGTGTTTCTGGGCAGAGTGAAGCCAGCTCAGAGGAAGCGTCTGCCAGATGACACTCCCCCCTTGTCAGCTGACTAGCTTGGCTAAACTGTGGTCGGCTTGTCTTGTGGAAGCGTAGAAGAGACATTTTAACCATGACGGTGTTTACATCATGAGCCCTGCATGCCTCTGCTGTACTCCAAAAGGTGAAACTATGGGATTGATCCCTCCTATTTAATTGCTGACAGATGTCTCCCCCCTCATTGTCCATGCCTCCATGTTGGGCCCCCGATGTTCCCAGAATCCCTCTGGGAACCTCTGGGATGCCGTCCCAGCCGTGGTTAACATAACTCCCACCACCCTCTGGTCCAAGCCAACCCTCACGCCTCAGCGGTCCCATCACACTTGGACTGCCAGGACTCGGCTGGCCTGGAAGTTGCTCGATGCTTATGAAACACTGTTTATAAAGTGTTGTTGTCTCTGGTTTTCAGCTCAGCTTCAGAGCGACTTGAGTTCACCCTGACGGAGCAGGATCATGGAGGTGTTGTCTGTCTTTGTGTCGCTGTGTCTTTGTCTGCTCCACATTATCCTGCAGGGAATTGGTTATGGAGGACTGAGTCCATCTGCTGAGTGAGATTTCTTGGAAAGCAAGAGACAAAGTGCCGATAAAAAAGATGAAGGACAGGGTTTGTTTTGTGGCTGATCAGCAAAAAGTGAAATCAAGTCCTCAGCATGAGCTACACTGTGTGTGTGTGTGTGTGTGTGTGTGTGTGTGTGTGTGTGTGTGTACACTAAACAATGAATGTGATTCTCCCACATACACGCGTCCTCAAGCCTCCTTCAGCTTCCCTCTGCAAATCAACATTCAAAAGATGTATTGTCCAAATAAGCCTTTGATATTCATATTATTGTGATTAACAGGCTGCAGCAGCGTGAAGCTCACAGTGTTAGGGTCCCCCCAGCCCAGACTGAAGTCTAATAAGTAGGTCAAAGTTTAGTGGAGCGTCCTGTCTGAGCAGCAGGACTGGAGAGATGAGAAGGGGGGGGTCAGTAAATATCTCAGTGTGGTTTCCTTAGTATGTGGAGAGTTTGACCATCTGCCTTCCAGTAACCAATAACCATTTATTAACCTTTAAACTGTGACTGAAGGATTGCTGATGATAAGGAAGGTAACTTGACTGATGACCAGTATTATTAAATGATTTTAGCTAATGGTAATAATAATAATAATAATAATACATTTTATTTCTGTCGCACTTTTGTAAATACTGAGACTTCTTACGTTGAAGGTTAAAACATGTAATTCAACAGTTAAAATGGGGCGTAAAAAGCTAATTATTCCTGTGTGAAAAGCAAACATGTTCTTGTGAGTAGTCACAGCTTTTTCTAGCTTTTTCTAGTGACATAATGAATACCTCGAAACTGAATATGTTCATGGTAACTCGGAAAGAGACATAGTGTACTATACGTTATGTCTGTGCACTGTAACATCGCCGTTGCCCCTGGTTACAGGTGATGCTGGGTCAAGGTGGAGTGAACTTTCAACCAGAGAGGGCAGCAAAACACTGTTTATCAGCTTGATGATGAGTTGTTAACCTTTAGGATCAGTGGGACTCACAGATAAATAAATATGATTCACCTAATTACGCTGATGGACTTCAGCCTTTTAATGCTAATGTCAGCTCAAAGTATGCTTGGTGAGATGATTCAGTCAGTAGTTAAGGGCTGTAATATCTGAGCCCACCCTGCTGGCCCTGTTGACCCTTTTGATCCAAACGTACCTCCACAGATTAGGATGTCTGGGGGTTGAAGAGGTCACACTGTCGGCTTAAGAGTTGAGAAGGGGGGGGGAACGGATCATGTGTTGGGAACCTCAGACCTGGACGACATGTGGTTACCATAGCTCCAAGTTTACATTAAAAATATCTGGAGTCTGATAGTAGAAAATAACTAGAATATTTATGGACAGCTGAGTTTGTTGAACAGGAACGTGTCCTATTTCTTTATGTCCCTGTGAGAGAGCTTTAAAACAAATCTGATGTTATCGCTGCTGATAAAATAAAGTGTCAGCAGACCAGGATTTGCTGCTGTGCACAGTTTGAAACGCAGCTCTTGTCTGCTGTCAGAGATCAAACAGAAAGATTAAGGTGGAGACGCAGCGGCGGATACAGAGATGAACGCATGAAATGAGGCCAGTGTCATCCTGTCTCATTTACTATGCAGGGTTGGGAAGGGATTATCATTGCTTACATAACTTTGTACCCCCCCCCATCCCTCCATTTTTCTCCGTTGACTAGCCTATCATCCCCTTTCCCCCATCCCATCTCCTCTGAGCTCATACGGTTGGTGTTGGCCTATTTGTTATTCTCACACTTTGGATATCTTTCATTGTTTTTTCTCTAGTTTTCTCTTTGGGACAAAAATCATCAGGGACAAAAGACATGAGGACACGATGAAGGGAGGGACAAACATTAGGAAGGAATGAGGAGAGTGCAGGAAACAGTGCAGGAAATAGAAAGCAGTGTGATAAAAGGTCTGCAGATAAAGCGAAAGGAAGAGAGGAAACAGGAGAAAAAAGTGAGGATGGGGGGGCGGATGAGAGTCTATTTATAGTTTATCCCTGCTGTTGGGTTAGACCGCCTGGCCTAGCACAGCACAGCTCAGCATCCATGTCAGTCCTCACGTCAGTCTCCATTAGCTCTATACACACACACACACACACACACACACACACGCACACACACTCTACTGTGGTGCTGCTATGATAACATGTGTACGCTGACCTTTGCCACCGAGTAAAATAAGAGTGTGTGTGTGCGTGTGTGTCTAACAGTGTCTGACATAAATATGCTGTGAAAGAGATTTGTCTTCTAAGAGCGGTGGGTTTAATTTAAAACACACAAAACTCAACCACACCAAACAAACCCTAACATCATCTCCCTGATTCTACTGTCTTTATCTCAGGGATAAATGAAGCGTGCATCGTCTCCTGTGTCCTTCGAGCTCTTTTCTGTTCTTAGAACACATTTGCATATCTATTTTCCTCTCTTTGTTTTTTTTTTTTTTGTCCTCTCACATACAAACTGCTACATGCAGGTCAATGCTTCCCTCAGCTACACTGAACTGATTCTCTTCTGGCTGACTGTGAAGGCGTAGAAATGCACACACACATTAACAGTAACATGATCTAATTTAGTTATGGCTCTTTCAGCTACAGATTTGGATCTTCTCCACAAAAACAACTCTAATTTTCTCTCTTTAAGTCAATAACAAATTTTAACCACTAGTTATTTCTTATTTTTTTTTCGAGGAATGTAGCTCAAACTAAATGGATTTTATTTTTTTAATCAGAGTCAACTGGGAAATTTACACAGGAAGTTATCAGCTGTGAGCTGAAGGCCTCGAGGATTGGCCAGCTACTGTAAAGTTCCTGGATGATTCATGGACGAGTCTCAGGGTTACACAGGACCTCGTTTGTTTCTGCTGTTCCTGCCCTCGGCTCACCCTGCTCTAATAACACACTTTCTGTGGCCGTGACAAAGGACACACACACACAGTCACACATTCATGAGCACACACAGACACAAGCATTCACAACATGCAGAGAGATAGACGACATGGATGTTACCACTCCCACCATGTTTTGTGCTTTTTTTTCTTCACTCCTCTGTTGTTTATTGGTCATATTTTCACTCTGCTGTAGTGCAAAGTTACTATATTTACATCATTTATATTTATATCAGAAGTACAGTTTTGAGGCAGATACTTCTATTTTTACAATATTGGTACTTATGTAAAGAAGTTGAGAATTTCTGTCATCACTGGTTTGAGAAGGACATGTGGTTTCTAGCATGTTCTCCTGTGTCTGCGTGGGTTCTCTCTGGTACTCTGGCTGCCTCCCACCATCCAAAAACATGCATGGGGATTAGGTTAATTGGATAATTTAAATTGGCCGCAGGTGTGAATGTGAGTATGAGTGGTTGTCTGTCTCTATGTGTCCTGCGATGAACTGGAGACTTGTCCAGGGTGTACCCCGCCTTCCGCCCTAAGACAGCTGGGATAGGCTCCATCCCCGCCGCGACCCTACGAGGATAAGCGGTAGATAATGGATGGATGGATGGATGTGGTTTCCAAACCACCCTGCAGTTGTCCTGCATAGTGAAACACAACAGAGATGAAGGTCTTTCACTTTTTTCCAAAGCGTGGCGGCATGGTTCCTCTGCATTTATGTTCAGTGCAGCCAGATGGTGATAGGCATTTTGGTGTGTATCAGCGAGATACAAGCAGATCTGTCGTCCCTGGCAGACCCCAGAGGAAGAGTGAATCTGTGTATGGAAATGTGTTTGACAATAGAGGAAAATCTAAAGACAAGGACACGCAGAATAATATGAGAGGCGACAAATGAAAGGAGGAGATTCACGTCCTCCAGACAGGCTCATTGTTGCAGCAGCAGCAGGCTGATAGAGCTGGAGACAGACGAAAGCCAAGGCGAAGCCTTTGGCTCTGGTTGTGGTTCAAGTGCTGAAACGGCAAATGGAAACTTTCCTTCTGTTTTTTTGTTTTTCTTAATACCTTGCCACTCTCTTATGTCCTCTGTGCAGAGAGCTTCAGCTCCTCCTGCCCACAGAAGACCCTCATTACTCATCAGCTGGTTGTTAACATGCAGCTTCACCTTTTTCTCTAGTAAGTTTTCCACAGCAGAGGTTGACTTCTGCGGTTGTGGCCGAGCATCAGTTGCTGCTCTTAAGATTGGTTACAGAGATGGATTTGACCCATCGCCATTGCCACCATCACCCCGATCTCATGTCATTTCATCTAATCCAGGCACCGAGAAGAGGGATTTCACATCTGAAACCTTAGAGGAACATTACGGCGAGGAGAGGAGGGTCGAGAAAGGAGAGTTAGAGGAGGAGTGTATTGATTAGCTGTTTCACTTCACTGACTGTACATGATGAGGTCATTCTCCTCTGGCAGCTGGAACGTGACAGTGCTGTGTTTGAAATTAAGTTTGAGGTATTTCAGAGTATTTCCATTTCATAGTACTTCATGCATCCACTAAGTAGTGTTCAGTTCTCTCTTGTCACATTTCAGATGGACAAATTCTCCTCTAAACTTCTCGATTTCCTTTAAACAAACTGACCCATGGTTTGCAGAACTAGTTGTGTAGATACTTTAATTTAAAGGAACCATATGTAGGATTGTGGCCAAATCTGGTATTGCAATCATTTTCAAATTACTGTAGAGTGGTGTCTCCCCTCTCCCTCTCCCCTGACTGGAGGTTGCCAACCCAGCTGCAGTATCCAACAGGAATGGAAAGTGTTACAGTGAAAGAAAAGCAGCCACCTTGGGCATCACCATGGATACTTAGAAGGAGTGAACTGTGCCAGAGGAGAGCTGTGGTGGGCGGGGGTCCGCGGTAATTAGTGCCATCCGCTTTCAGCTGTCTCCATCTTTCAAAGGCACCTCCTATACAAATCCTTGTTTTATTTTGGACTTTGTCACCACATGTTTCGGATTCATAACGAGGTCTTTTAGGTTTCGGAACGTTAGACATTATTTATCCGACACGTTCGTAGCTGCAGCTGTGCTAACTAGAGCAGATCTGGCAACCCGGATGCTGACACACTATCAGACCAAAACATGATTTCAAAACATCAACATGATTTGAGGTCCGCAAAAGATTTTTTTGAATGTGAATATTTTGGCTGTACTGTTGTTGGTGGTGAGTTCAGTATGTTATCTGAACATTATTCCTGAGTCTCTGTGACATATTAGGATGATTTTACGGCCAGTTGCTTTAGATTTCTTACATATTGTGTCTTTAAGTCAGTTCACACTTTTCTTCTACATGTACATGTCTAGATCAAAAGTGAAAAACATGGTTTAGAGAATAAATCAAAACAAAGCTGGAGGCCCCTCTTTTATACAATATGCATTCAAATGATTATTTTTTCTATTAATTGTTGTATCTGCAATGTTTCCCTGAGGCCTGAATATCAAATCAGCAGTTTTGTGTTGAGGAAATCCAGCACAGATTGAGACAGACTGCCCTCTAGTGAGGAGTACTGGATCTACACTGAACCTGACCTGAGCACCTTGATCAGAAGTGAAGTGCAAGCCAACAGGACTGTAGTTTAAAACATAGAGCAGATCTATCAGAGCAGCACGGACAAATGCAGTTGCCAGTTTTTTTTCTCTAACCCATAAGATGAATGGCCCTCATTAATCACAGTCATTTGTCTTCAGTTGTGAAAGGAGAAGGTCAGTGATTAAACCCTGTTCTCTGTAACGTCGCCAGCTCTCCATCTCTATCCCTCCCTCCCTCCCTCGATCAGAGGATCAGAGCGAGAGTTGCAGTTCGCTGCCGCTCTGCTCTGCTCGGCTCGGCTCGGCGCTGCTTTTCACGGCTCTGATGTTGTCTGCCACCAAATCCCTGCTGAATAAAAGTCAGAAATTGAAGCAGCAAATCATGTTTTATGTATGTGTGCTTACACAATGAAAGCAGGCTGGAAAGTGGGCCAAGCATCACACAGGGCACATTATGACAACAAAGCAGCTTTCCACTTTCTTTGAGACAAAAAAAAAAAGAAAAAAGTGGCAGTGCCAGGCGTGGATATGAGTGTTTGGTTGATTACAGCGAAAATGGGAAGAGGGTAAATTGCTTCACCTGACTGGTTTATTCCTGGAAAGTCTTTTACTATTTTACATTGATCCTGGTGCAGAAACTGTGCTGTTGACTTGGAAGCTTCATTATTTATAGAAATGTCTGGGGGTGAGCATGACAGCATATACTGAGATTTTACAAAGACGTCTCTTAAATATCTCTGGCTGTCTCCAGCTAGGGCTGCAACTTCCCATTCCTTTCATTATCAACTTTTCTGGTGATTATTGATTCATGGTTTGGTCCAGAAAATGCCAATCTCAAATCCGATCAACATCTTCGGATTCCCTGTATTGTCTAAATCCCCAAAATATCCAGTTTGTGATGATAATTATTAAAATCTGAGAAGTTTCAACCATCAATTTCCTTTTATCATCGTCCATTAATCAATTCTGTTTTTCTAGTCCTATATTTGGTTATTGTGGAAAATGTTGCAAAGCACTCAGAAGATTTGTCTTATGTCAGTATTACATTTACAACATTTTTGCAGCAAAGTGTTAAAACATGATTTATGCAGTTTGTACTTGTAATCAGTCCGTTTTTTTTTTGTTTTTTTTTTTGTTCCAGCTGCTCAAATGTGAGGATTCACTGCTTTTGTAATGTTATTATTTGACATTTTCTAAACAAAACAAGAAGCCAATAAAAAAAAAAACAACTTGGATTAATCATATAGAAACTAATTAGGTTAGTTGTAAGTCTAACACGTGTTCATGTGTTTGTCATTCTTCTCTATTGTTTCATTCTCCTGGAGTCACCTTGGAACAGATTTAGAAAAGCCTTTTGTGTGACGGACAGCAGCTACTTCCTCCTTCACCGTCCTTTACTCGCTCCTCATCAGCGCAGCACTGAGACCTGGAGTAACCCAACAACCCTGTCGTTAGAAGGGCTGTGATTAACAGAGTGAACCCGAAGCACACGAGCTGCACAACCTCAGCTGAAGTTAATACTGCAGCACCCTGTGGGGGAGCGACCCTGAATCAGAGTGTCATTGTGCTCACATTAAGTGTGGTCCCTGCAGTGAGGACATATGCTGCTATAGCAATGTAATCTATCTACCAGTGATCTAAAGGAGAAATAATCTCTATCTAATCTGCACCCATGGGTTCACATCAGCCTATCAAACAGGCTGAGATGTCATCTCCTGATTAGTGTGTGTGTGTGTGTGTGTGTGTGTGTGTGCGCGCACGCTTATCACTGTTTCCATAAGTCTTTCCTTGATTTGACTTTTAGACATAATAGCTGCATGACCGTATAGATTGACATTCAATTAGGCACATTGACTGTTAATCCCAGTGAAGAAAAGCCAGCAGATCACTAAGACTTTTCTTCTAGCGCCACCATGATGTTGATATTTGTTAGCCTGGGCTCGCCCATACTTCCTGTGACGCTTCACAAAATTTCACGACCAAGTCAGTCTGGCCAAGCTGCCGCTCTCTTCGATTTCAGATTCACCTAGAAACGGGGACCAATGAAAATCTAGCATTTCCAACGGCTTGATTGAGGTGTGTTTAAGGCAATGACGCTCGCAGAACTGGATCAAGCAGTTTCCGTCGCTACGCATATGTCAGAGTAAAGAGTGGTCTGATTGGTTGAAGCTTCGTCCAATAGCGCACAGAGGCATTTGATAAACTCGGGTTAAGCCCGCCCTCTGAGAACTCGGTTTACAAGGCAGCTTGGCCAGACTGCGCTTGCAGAGCAAGTAGTCGCAATAGCCAGGCTAGATATTTGTGGTTTTGAATTAAATATCCTGTCCACTATTGTGTGAATAGCGATGATATTGTTGTGAGGGTGAGTTATAATAACTTTATGGATCCCTTAACACATTTCACGCCATCATCAGGTCTAAATTACAATTTGTCCATAACATATTTTAATGTGAATCAGGCCTCAATCACAATAATCATCTAATGGCAGGAATCCCAGACACTGATTGCCACTTTAATCAGTTGCTCCCCGGCCTGAAGCCAAACTGACCTCCAGATTTCATGGAAGTGACAAGTGATATTTTCTGTTGACACTAGAGCATCATGTGATTTCATGTGTTCGCTCCATGTTAATGTTATCTGCGACATCAACGCTAGAAGCAAATCTACATGTTAATCAATAATGTTCTATGTGGTCATGTGATTTGATTTGATTTGGTTTAAATGGTTATGTATGATCGTGTTATGCAAATGAAATTAGCATATTTGTAGCATGGTTATAGCTGGAGATATTTGGTAGTTGAAGCTTCATGTCTATTTATTTTTTTCTGTATTGTGATGGACAGGAAACCAATCATTTGTGCATTTCTCCACCTTTCATGTGGAATCTTCTACAGACAGCTTATTTTATCTGTACTTTTGACTGTCTACTATGTGGAAGAAAGAGCCCAGTGAGCATCTGTCCATGGTTCCTGAAAGCAGCTCTGAGGCTCAGGACCGACCCCCGCACAGGGACACGGGGGCCAAAATCAATAGCCGTATCATATAACTTATTAGATTGTAACAGGCTGACTGATTACCTCATCGGCTGCTTGTGTTGAGAGTGGAGAGGTGGTGATCAGTGAACGAAGACAAAGAGCGTAAATGAAAATGTGGGAATTTGCATTTTTGGGTGAAAGAAGATAAAACTCCTCAGTGTACAAATGGATGAAAAGAGCTGATGTTTTCTGTTATTGGACACCAGGGGGTGATAATACTGACTAAATCAAACTTCATAAGTTTTTGTTTTTTATCAACAAATACTATATGGATATGTGAGAAAGAAAAGCAGTCATACTGTGATATGAAGAGAAAATAAACATGAATTCAGTGCTCATCTGAAGGTCAGTTTTGAACTCTTACTCTGCCCATTAAACCAAGAAACACTAATTCAGGATATTATCTGATAACCTAAATGAATATATCATCTGATTTATTACCTACTTGTCTTTTATAATTTCCTCCTGTTTACTATGTGAGGTTAGAGCTTGTTTCATGAGAACTGGGGTCATGATTAGATGCTTGGTGTTTTTGGCTGTAATTCTCATTTGCATTTTGGTTCAAGGTTCAAGGGCTGCTTTCACAAACTTTAACTATGGATCTACTTTTCTTGCTTGCACAAAGTTGCAAAGTACTGACAATCTTAAAGGGCCAGCATGTACCATTTAGATTTATTCATTTATGTATTTTCATTTGTGTATAATCTCCTGAAACTAAGACTCAAGCTTGTGAAGTGTTACTAGCAGAGGGGTAATTAGTTGGTGGTAATGTGCGACCACACTGCTTGATGCCGGTAAATCCTACACACTGTCTCTTTAA